>CAWUFW010000078.1:1200000-1810000 GCA_963921515.1 Calotriton arnoldi | reverse complement strand
GGTATATGTGAAAAGAGTGCTGTCACCAAGCATCTGAGATAGTGGTGAAAACATGACACCAGACGTTTGGAAAACAAGGAACGCAGTGCCACTTGGAATGCTGCTGAAGAATGTTCTTACAAAGTTAAACAAAGAGTGCAGTGATATTGTTTGTATTTGCAGTAATTTAGCTACGTATATGAAAAAGTTGTGTGATGACCTGTCAAAATCGATACCTGAGATTAAGTGCTTCCCTGTAAGAGATCCTTGCCACTTGCTAGATGGTATGCTGAAAGCATCTTTACAATCTTCAGAGTTAATGAAGAATGCTATTGAATTTGTAGTCCATTCTGGTGCACTGTTTCGTTATGCACGGGAACTAAAACGCGAATATTTCTAATTTTGTGCTTTGTGTGGCATCAAAGAAAGAGTCATTCCAACTGTGTCATTTAGCCAGTGGGTCTCAGTCCTAGAGGCTGTGAATGCTATATTATCCATGTTGTGACCATTTACAGAATTTTTGCTTAGTGATGATGCCAAAGGCAAGAAATGTGAGGATCTTTGGCTGCATATTGATAGTGATGTGAAAAAAGTACACTACTGCATTCTTAGATTTTTACAGGAAAACATGTCAGCTGTAGTGGACATAATCAAAAAACTAGAGTCTGAAAACACCCTTGTCTACCAAGTGTTCCGCGTAATTGGTGTAGATGTGAAACATCTCCTTGAGAGTAGGCTGGGCGACACTTTTAGTGACTTTGGCACTGTAACATGTTTCATGTTAGAATTCTTGCCACTTGGTAAGCAAAGAAATGTTGAGGAGCAATTCAGGAAAGTTTATTTTACAGTGCATGAGAAATGGCTTGCAATGATGCGTAGAAATGTTCCATCATCAACCAAGCCATTTGAAGTCAATGAAGCCTCACTGAGGTACTCTGCAAAGATCCCTTTCGTAAAGGGG
This sequence comes from Calotriton arnoldi, assembly GCA_963921515.1. Lineage (NCBI taxonomy): Eukaryota > Metazoa > Chordata > Amphibia > Caudata > Salamandridae > Calotriton > Calotriton arnoldi. The sequence goes on along the minus strand of CAWUFW010000078.1, from coordinate 1,809,060 downwards.
AATTTCTCTTGACTTTGAAAAGTATACTGCTTCATTTTTGACTGCATTAATACCTGAGGGCATATGCGCCCAGTTCAACACATTTGTTGCAGAACCGGTCCCAGAGATTTGCAATCTTCAGGTTCACCAGTATTGGCCTGGAAAGCTATGTCAGTGGCCAGAGTTAGCAAATTGTAGACTGGCTGTTTTGGCGTTGCCAGTCTCAAGTGCCAATGTTGGGAGGGCCTTTTCATAGATAAACGTTTACATGGGAAGGAAATAGCGAGTGCGCATGACCAAAGTCTCACTTGATAACTATTGTATGGTGTACTACAATAAGTTTGATTTGTAAAAATGTATTTGGACCTCATATACCCTGTACGCACACTGTCTATACACATTCAGTATCAGTGCAGAAAGCAAGCAATAATAAAAGCAAAACATTCCATAAACACCGGGAAAATACTGTTTCTGTTGTATTTAATAGCACGTAAATGTGTAACCACTGATAACCTCTGTTTTATAAAAGGTATTGAAAACACGGAACAAAACCCCACCAGAATTTACCAAAAATAGAAACTGAAAACAGGAAAGCCTAGTAGTTTCCCTGTCAAATGTTGCACCCATATGCAGGCCTGTTAATAGGCAAACTAGCCCATACTAGGGCTGTGGTTCAAGCATTAGCAGGAAACTGAGGAGAAAAAGAAAAGGGAAAGGGGTCCAATACTAAAAATCCCTACCGCCTAAAGGTTAAATTTTAGAACCTTTATTCCTTGGTGGAGGAGGGATGGCTAAAAAGCAGATGGGCAATAATAGCCCTGTTATGGTGCTAATTGTCCGATTATAAACAATCAGGTCTGTTTAGTCAATCGGGTCGACATGTTTCAGCCCCCAAAATGGCCCCTACAGGGGTCTCGGGCTTTCTTCAGGACCAAATTGAACCCTATATAATTTAGATGAATATGGTAGGGTAATGCCTTATGTTATAGAACTGGGCAAACTGCTATACCCCTTCAACGCTTCAATCCATTGCACCTTCCAACCCACCTGTGGGGATTGTTGATACACACCTATAGGAGATGCTTAGAGCACAACACTCCAGTGTTGAATTTGTAAACCTTTAGGTACAGTGCCCAAGGTTTTTCCTAGGAGACCTGCCATCATTGCTGCAGAATTCTGGGGTTGCTGAATACCCAAGACTGCTTAGTCTTCGTTCCATCTCATGCCCCCTCTTTCAATCCTTTTATCAAACTCCTACTAGTTCTTTTAGTCCATCCTTTCTTCCTCCATCACTGCTTTCCTATATTTTGTTTTCTCTTCCTTCTTCCAGGGGTGAGGAATTTTAGAATATATATCTACCTGCCCTTGGGCCGCGATTTGTCAGAAATCTACCTATCCTGTCCTCTAGGCAGTACTGCAGCTGTGTTCATACATCCACTACACTCCAAACCAAAACACATAGATAAGACATTGTCATTTACGACGCCAATAGCTCTAACTCTGACAAAGGCAAGACCTATTGCATTGCAAATGCTTGTTTAGTACTTCCATTGATACTATTCTCCATTTGGTGCCTCCCTACGTGTTGAAGTATACCTTTCTGGTCACATCTGCTCAAATCTTGATTGCAGAATAAGTTTTCAGGGATGTAAAGAATGATTTTAGAGCAAGGTGAAAGGCTCACAAGTCCAATAGATTCATATGTTAATTCTGTTCCTTTCCCGTCCACCGAACTTGAATGATGAAATAATACTGATGGGCTCCCCAACAGATGAGTGAAGCAACCGTGCCAACTGTTAAGTTCTATTTGAAATAGAGCTCTGCACAGTCTACTGCAGTACTGATTGGTTGGATATCAGCAAACTCTCATATAACTGCTCCAAGTAATCCTGTTGCCTATCTTTGGGAAAATCATCCACAAATACTTCATACAGTCCATTACTCTTTACTATCAACCCAAAATAACATTGTCACTTGCATTTGTAAGATGAAATGCAACTTATTTGTCCACTATGTCCAATTTCTTGCTTTCATTTTCTGGAGGTGCAGTGGTTTCCAAAGCTGATGCACATCACCTTCTCTCTAAAGCAACCATTAGGGTCATTTTTAAGAATATCTGCATCTTGCAGAGGCACTTTATATTTTTCTCGTAAGTTTTGCGCCATGTACTATATAATCTATGAACAAAATATCTATGGTACAGAGATTATTCAAGCATTTATCACTGTCAATGAAGATCCTATGGATGCAGAAGGAAAATTATGCTTACCATGTAAGCATCTGTTAAAAGCGTGTAGTGTTGTAGATTTACACGTTTTGCATACTCCTGGCATTTAGTGTTGGACTCGAACATCTGCAAATTGTTTTTCTTCAGAAAAAAGTCTTGATTCATGGGATACTGTGTGACTCCTCCTTTAGTTGAGAATGCGCTTGGGCACTGACTTCATGTTCGATTGTTTTCCGCACAGCAGGTGAGAGTAGTGTGGAGTGCTGAGTAAACCCAGTATGGTACACGTGTATTGGGAAAGGAAGTTAGTTGCACAAGTTACTAACTTGTGTAACGATATATCTGTAAGAGACAGTAGTTAGTGATAGATTCCTTACCTTAGAATATCCCCAGGCGTCAGGCTGGATCCGGAAAGTTTTGCGTAGCAGTACCCTTGCGCGTCGGTAGGCGGCGTCGTGCGGCTCCGCGTCCGTCGTCGGCGTCGTGATCGCCGGGATGACGTCGCGGGCAGTACTTAGGCGCCGCCCTGCGCGCTGACGTCAGTTCTGTACACGACTTTCCGCGCCAGGAACGCAGAGCCATGCAAGAAGCTGACACAGGTGTCTGAAAAATACTAGGGCCCTGAAAGGGATGTCCTTAACCCTAGAAATCAGTTCGCAGAACGGGGAGGATGGGTGGGCGGTAAGAATCTATCACTAACTACTGTCTCTTACAGATATATCGTTACACAAGTTAGTAACTTGTGCATCTGAAAGAGACACGTTAGTGATAGATTCCTTACCTTAGAATAGATACCCCAGCAATACCAACCCCGGTGGTGGGTCTGCGAACAAAGATCAGACAAGGAAGTCCTGGAGGACAGAACGGCCAAAGAAGCCGTCCCTCCGGACCTGACTGTCAAGGCAGTAATGTTTAGTAAACGTGTGCAGCGAGGCCCACGTAGCCGCCTGACAGATAACCGGCAGCGGAACACCGCGGCCCAAGGCCGTGGTAGCAGCCGTTGCCCTGGTGGAATGGGCACGCAGCCCAACAGGAGGTTCCTTTTTAGCCAAAGAATAGCAGGTCTTGATGCACAAGGTAACCCAGCGGGAGATGGTCCTCTTGTGCACCGCCCGACCTTTTTGGCGCCCACGTAGCCAACAAAGAGCTGGTCATCCACCCGGAAGTGTTTTGTGCGGTCAATATAGAAAGAGAGCGCACGTTTTGGGTCCAGACGGTGGAGCCTCTCTTCCTCTCTGGAAGGATGCGGAGGCGGAAAGAAGGTGGGCAAAGTGATGGTCTGCCCAATGTGGAAAGCAGTAACCACCTTTGGCAAGAAGGACGGACGCGTCCGAAGAACAACCTTGTCTGGATGAACAGACAGAAAGGGAGGTTTGCAAGATAGAGCCTGGAGCTCACTCACCCGCCGAGCGGAGGTGATGGCCACCAGAAAGGCTGTCTTCAGAGTCAGAAGACGAAGAGGACAGTTATGCAGAGGCTCAAAGGGAGCGCACATTAAAAGGTAAGAACCAAGTTCAAGTCCCACTGAGGCATTACAAACGGAACAGGAGGGAAGAGGTGAGTAATGCCTTTTAAGAACCTGTTAACAACAGGGGACTTGAAAAGGGAGGGCTGATCAGGGAGCCTGAGGAAGGCCGAGATAGCACAAAGATAACCCTTGATGGTACCCAGGGCAGAACCCTGTTGGGCCAGAGAGAGAAGGAACAGAAGGACCTCAGAAAGAGGGGCAGAAAGGGGATCCACAGCCTTTGCTGTGCACCATGCCACAAATTTGTTCCACCTGCAGGCGTATACCACCTTAGTGGAGGGACGCCTGGCTGCCAGAATCACATCACAAACTTCGGGAGGCAAGTCGAAAGGAATCAACTGCCGCCGCTCAATCTCCACGCAAGCAGGTGTAGACTGGACAGGTTCGGGTGGAGGACCGTCCCCTGCTGCTGCGACAGAAGATCCTCCCGAAGAGGCAGACGGATCGGGGATCTATGCTCATATTGAGTAGCTCGGGATACCAAACTCTTCGAGCCCAGTCCGGAGCCACAAGAATGACTTGGGCCCGGTCGTGCCGAATCTTCTTCAACACTCTGGGTAGAAGTGGTATAGGCGGAAAGGCGTACAACAGACCGCAACTCCACTCGCGACGAAAAGCGCCGCCGAGCGAGTGCCGCCTTGGAAATTCCAACGCGCAGAACTGATGACATTGCGCGTTCTCTTCGGTGGCGAATAGATCTAACCAAGGCTCTCCCCACTGTAGAAAGAGTCCTTGCGCCACTTCCGAGTGAAGACGCCATTCGTGATCCATCATGCACCTGCGGCTGAGTTCGTCCGCCCTGGCGTTCAGAGAACCTGCCAGGTGTTGAACCATCAGGAACATGCCCTGATGTTCCAGCCATGTCCAGAGGCGCAGAGCCTCCTGACAAAGGGTCCAAGACCCCACCCCGCCCTGTTTGTTGCAGTACCACATGGCGGTGGTGTTGTCTGTGAACACCTGCACTACCTTCCCTTTGACAGAGGGAAGGAATGCCTTGAGTGCAAGCCGGATCGCCCGGAGCTCCAGAAGGTTGATATGGAGCCGGGACTCCGCCGGAGACCAGAGGCCTCTGATCTCCGCCTCTCCCATGTGACCGCCCCATCCCAGAAGGGACGCGTCCGTCACAACTGTATTCCACTGGAACTTCAGGTCCCACTGCAGAGCCCGCATATGCCATCTGGCATGATTGACCAGCAGGATGCAGGAGGCCATGAGGCCCAGCAGCCTCAGGGTCATCCGTACCGAAACCCAGGATAAAGGCCGAAAGATTGGAATTATAGCCTGAATATCCCGGACTCGCCGTTCGGGAGGATAGGCCCGAAACTGCGTCGTGTCCAGAACTGCTCCGATGAAAAGGAGCTGTGGAGAAGGAATTAGATGCGACTTCGGCACATTGATGGAGAACCCCAGCGAGTGCAGGAGTTCGGCCGTAGTCTGGAGGTGGGAGACGACTGCCTGGGACGAGCCCGCCTTCAGCAGCCAGTCGTCGAGGTAGGGGAAGACTGAAACCCCTGCCCGGCGCAGATGAGCTGCGACCACCGCCATCACTTTCGTGAACACCCGAGGGGCACTGGTAAGGCCAAAGGGGAGCACGGTGAACTGAAAATGCTCGGGGCCTACCGTGAACCGAAGGTAACGCCGGTGGGCCGGCAGGACGGGGATGTGGAAATACGCGTCCTGCAAGTCCAACGCTACCAACCAGTCTCCAGGGTCGAGGGCAGCCAAGACCTGAGCTAGGGTGAGCATCTTGAACTTCTCCTTCCGGAGGAAGCGATTGACGTTCCGGAGGTCCAAGATAGGACGCATGTCCTCCTTGTCCTTTTGGGCACCAGAAAGTAGTGGGAGTAGCAACCACGCCCTACTTCTGGGGTCGGAACATGCTCGATGGCCCTCTTGGTCAAGAGGGCCGTGACTTCCTTCCGTAGAAGCACCAAGTGATCCCCTGACATGCGGTGGAATTGAGGTGGCATGGCTGGGGGTGGTCTCGAAGGGAGGGAGTAGCCCCTTCGGACAATGTCTAAGACCCACCTGTCCGAGGTGATGGTGCGCCAGTGGGGAAGGTGATGGCGGACCCTGCCCCCTACTGGCGTGCCGTGCACCTGAAAGGAGGGACTAGGAGGGCTTGGAGGCCGCGGACGGGTTGGAGGTGGTGGCCTGACCCGCACGCTGGTTGCCCGATCCGCCACGGCGGAATCCACGTCCTCGGCCACGCGAAGACGCCTGCTGCGCGGGCCGGTGGCTGGGCTGCTGACGTGAAGGGGCGCCCCTACCGTGGCCACGATAGGGGCGAAAAGCAGAAGGCAGCGGAGGGCGTGTAGCAGAAAGGCCCAGGGACTTTGCAGTAGCCCGTGAGTCCTAAAGCGCTCCAACGCATGGTCTGCTTTGGACCCAAAAAGACCGACTCCATCAAAGGGCATGTCCATGAGAGTATTCTGGACATCCCCTGAAAAACCAGTGGTTCTCAGCCAGGCGTGGCGCCGGAGCGCCACCGTCGTTGCAATCGACCTGCCCAGCGAGTCGGCGGTGTCAAGGCCACAACGGATAGTGTATTTGGCCGCATCCCTTCCTTCCGCAATGGCGCGGGAAAGCAGTGCCTGGACCTCCTCAGGGCACTGGGGCAAAACATCCGCCACCGAATCCCACAGGGAGTGGGTATATCGGCCCAAAAGACAAGCGGTGTTAACGGACCGCAAGCCAGCACTGGAGGAAGAAAAACCTTTCTTCCCAAACTGATCCAGGCGTTTGGATTCCCTATCCGGAGGAGCGGTAGGGAAGGCGGTTTGGGAAGCGGAGGCTTGGACAACCAAGCTCTCAGGAGTGGGGTGGACAGAAAGAAACAGGGGGTCGCCCGGAGCGGGGCGATGGCGTCGTGACACGTTCCGATCCACAGGCGTGAGGTCGACCGGCGTCGATGGGGGTTGTGGAGCCGGGATCGAGGCCGGGGCCGAAGCCGGAGCCGGGATCGAGGCTGGAGGCTCGGGCGACGCCGGGGCCGGAGCCGCCGGCGACGCCGGAGCAACCCCATCAGGGCCCGCGGGGCCCGAAGGCGCACCGGAGGGGCCTGAAGGCCCGAAGAGGCGGGCCATGGCCGACAGGAACTCCTGTACCTTGGCCGGATCCGCCCCCGAACCCGGGAAGGGCGGGTATGACGGGGGCGACTCCACAGGCAAGTCCGGGGCCGCGGGGGCGGGGACGGTGCCGGGAGGGGCCTCAGCCGAGTCGCGAGACCGGCGAGGCGAAGTCCGAGAGCGACGATGCTTCTTGGACGTCTTGTGCTTAGACTTACCGGACGAAGAAGCCCAGGGCGGCGTCGAGAACGGCACCGGAGACATCGGCGCCGGCGGAGGCGCCCAAAAGAACGTCAGTGAGGGCGTCGTTAAACGGCAGCACAGTCTCCGCAGAGGAGGCTGCCGGCTGAAGCACCTCTGTCAAGATGTTAGTCTTGACCGTCAAAGTAGGGAGCTGGAGACGTAAGGCCCCAGCAGCCCTACGCAACACCGTACCAAAATTGGCCCCCTCCTCCGTAGCCACGGGAGGAGACAGCATGCCAGTGTCAGGAGAAGTATCCAGACCACTGGCCTCCCCTAGACTCTCTGTCCAGTCCTCATCATACTGACAGTTGCGTGTCAGAGGGTCATCAGACCCCTCCCAGTCCTCCTGGTCCTCCTCTGGTTCAAAATAAGGAGGAGGAGGGACATTTGGGACCAAAGGTCCCATCGGCGCCGGAGCCGGCGTCGAGCGACGTCGCTCCGGGTCCATGTCCGGAGCCGGAAGGAACTGGGGGACGACGCCGCCCGGAGTCGACGACCGGTGTGCACTCCGCGAGCGACCCCTGGACCTCTCACGCGACCGGGGCTTCCGCGGAGCCGAATGCCGGGCCTCGAGGAGCTTTCGAGACCGCTCTCGCAAAGCTTTCGGGTTGAGGGCCTGGCATTCGGGACAAGACTCGGTGTCGTGGCCTCGGCCGAGGCAGAAGAGACACTCCCAATGCGGGTCGGTGACGGACATCATCCGCGCACAGGCGCCGCATCGCTTGAAGCCGGGCATCCCTACGACACCTTAAAGTTGGAAAAACCAGTGAAAAATCACCAAAAGTATGGTCAAAAATTGACCAGGGCACTGCTCTTCCCGGATCTGCGCTTGCTGGCGCGGAAAAAGAAGAACTGACGTCAGCGCGCAGGGGCGGCGCCTAAGTACTGCCCGCGACGTCATCCCGGCGATCACGACGCCGACGACGGACGCGGAGCCGCACGACGCCGCCTACCGACGCGCAAGGGTACTGCTACGCAAAACTTTCCGGATCCAGCCTGACGCCTGGGGATATTCTAAGGTAAGGAATCTATCACTAACGTGTCTCTTTCAGATAATAGAAGATATCTGTAATCAGAGCCACATGCTACAGGATAGGAGGGTGGATGCATATCAAGCTACAGTACTACACCCTATGAACAGAAGCTTAATGGGTAAGTAACATTTTCCGTTCGTAGCCTGTGTTGCTGTAGCTAAACACACATTGCACAAACTGGAAAGTTGTACCCCTTTACAACTGTGGCTAACGTGTGGATGAGGTAGATGTCTGAAATAGGGTCCTCAGGATGGTTTGGCCAACCATTGCCTGAGTAGGAAAGCTACACAGTAATGTTTAGTAAAGGTGTATGAGGTTGACCAAGTGGGTCAATGAATCAGGGGTTTGTAAAGCGCACTACTCACACGTTAGGGTCTCAAGGCACGGGGGGGGTGATGGTGTCCGGCTCCGTTGGGGTCATCTGAAGAACCAGGTCTTGAGGTTTTTCCTAAACTGGAGCAGTGTAGGGCTTTGTCCGAGGGGAGGTTGTTCCACGTCTTGGCTGCGAGGTAGGAGAAGGACTTTCTACCGGTTTTGTTACTGTAGAAGCGTGGGACGGTGGCCAGGGAGAGGTCGGCTGAGCAGAGGCTTCGCTTGGCGATGTGGAAGGAGAGACGGTTGTAGAGGTATTGTGGTCCGATGCTGTGGAGGGCCTTGTATGCGTGCGTAAGCAGCTTAAATGTTATTCTTCTTTCGACGGGGAGCCAGTGGAGATTGCGGAGGTGTTGGGTGATGTGGTTGTGCCGGGGGATGTTGAGGATTAGTCTGGCTGCGGCGTTTTGGATTATCTGGAGCTTGCGGAGGTGTTTTTTGTTGATTCTGGCGTAGAGGGCGTTGCCGTAGTCCAGTCTGTTGGTAATGAGGGCTGGTGTGACCGTTTTTCTGGATTCCGAGGGGACCCATTTGAATGTTTTACGGAGTATGCAGAGGGTGTTGAAGCAGGCAGAGGAGACGGCGTTGATCTGGTGGTTCATAGTGAGCGATGAGTCCAATATGATGCCGAGGTTGCGTGCATGGTCTGTCAGGGTGAGTGTGTTTCCGAGGGCAGGGGGCCACCAGGTGTTGTCCCAAGCTGAGGGGGTGGAGCCGAGGATGAGGACTTCTGTTTTCTCGGAGTTGAGTTTCAGACAGCTGTTCTTCATCCAGGTTGTGACGGCTTTCATCCCTTCTTGGAAGTTGTGCCTGGTGATGTTGGGTTCCTAGGTGAGGGAGAGGATGAGCTGGGTTTCATCAGCGTAGGAGACGTTGAGCCCGGGGTTTGTGACGATTGTTGTGACGGGGGCCATGCAGATGTTGAAGAGGGTGGGGCTGAGGGAGGATCCATGGGGTACTCCACATCTGGTCTCTGTCGGTTCTGAGAGGTAGGACGGGAGTCTGACTCCCTGTGTTCTGCCTGTGAGGAATGAGCGTATCCAGTCTAGGGCCTTTCCTTGGATGCCGGCGTCGTGGAGTCTGGTGGCTAGTGTGTTTTGGGAGACGTGTCGAAGGCTGCTGATAGGTCCAGGAGGATGAGGGCAGCCGTTTGGCCCTGGTCGAGGAGGGCCAAACTTTGTCCTTCCACTATTTTTGTGTTCGTTGTTGGTGGGCGTCGACGTACCTCCATTTGGTGCACCTTGCGACATCGTCGTGCTTCCTCTGGAAGCTCACACCTTTGGTCGCCATCTTCAGATGTATTTTTTCCTCTCTTCTCCCTCTCTTTCATCTTCTTGGCAGAGGAGGGTGGGTTTGCATGTGAATCCAGAAAATCTTCAAGCTGCAAAACTACACCAACAGGTAAGAAACTATACGATTTGCAGCGTGAATCTTTTCTGGATTCACATGCTGTGCATTGATTTTGTAGCAGTTTTTACAACAGTAGTGGTTGGGTTGAAGATGACCGTTGATTAGCAAATAGATATTGTAAGACCCTTTGTCCTACTTGTGCTTCCTTGTTCATCTGAATGTCCACATAGTAGTGTTTTGTGAATGTGTGCACAGATGACCATGTCGTTGCCATACAAATGTCTTACAGAGGCGTATTAGCTAGGAAAGCGGTAGTAGCTCCCTTCTTTCTTGCTGAGTGTGTACCAGGACTGTGTTGTAGTGTCACACCCACCTGTTTGTGCCATAATTGTATTGTTTGTGCAATCTATCTTGCAATGGAGTTCTTTGTTACTGGTGTTCCCAAAAAACTGTTTGCAAATGACACAGAGTTGCTTTGTCTTCCTATGAGGCTTTGTTCTCTCTATGTAATACATTACTGCTCGCCTTGCGTCTAGGGTGTGTAATATCCTTTCTATGTGTGTCCTTGGTTTCTGAAAGAAACTTGGTATCTGAATAGTTTGACTGATGTGAAACTGTGAGATGACCTTTGTCAAGAACTGAGGGCCTGTCCTCATGACAATACTAACCTTGTGTACCTGAAAGTATGGTTCCTCAATAACTCTGCGTAGTGACGTAATGGTCACTAGAAACGCAATGTTTAGAGTGAGCATTTGCAAAGAGGTTTTATGTAATGGTTCAAAGGGTGCCTTCATTAATTGTGTGAGCACTATATTAATATTCCATGCTGGGGCAGGTACCCTCTTTGGTGGTGCAATTCTCTTTGCCACTTCCAAGAACCGTTTGATGACTGGGGATGTGAAAAAACGTCTTCCCATGTGGCCAATAGTGTATGCCACTATTGCTGCCAAATGCACCTTCAGAGATGTGTAGGTTAGCTTACATTCGAACAGGTGTGTTAAGGAGCTTAAAACTGTATTTCCCTATATATTCGTTTCAGGAATCCCTCTTTTCTGCACCTCAGAGAATGCTGAATAACATTTCCTAGTTGTTGGCTTTCTTGCCTCCTTTAAGAATGTCATTATTTTTTCCGGTAGTTTTAAGTGTCCAAACTCTAAGTCTTCAGAAGCCATGCTGTGAGACTCAAGGACTCTGGTTCTGGATGGAAAACCTTTCCTCCTTGCATTGACAACAGGTCTTGTCTGACTGGTAGTCTGTAAAACCTCCCCTCTTCCAGGTTTATGAGCTCTGAGAACCAAGTCTCTCTTGCCCAATGCTGAACAATCAGTATAAGTGTCATACAGCGGTTTTTGGATTTGCTGATCACCTTGTGGAGTAATGGTATTGGGGGAAAAGCATATGCAAATTTCCCTGACCAGTTTATCAACAGTACATTCCCTGATTGTTGGCACTGTTGTCTGGAGGCAAAGTGTTGGCATTTTGCGTTCTGGGGAGTATCGAAGTGATGTAATTCTGGAGTTCCCCCATTTGTAAAAGCTCTTTGAGAGTACTGTTTGGTTCAGTTCCCACTAGTGAGAGCATGAAGCTTGTCTGCTTAGTCTGTCTGCTTCTGTATTGTCTTTCACCGGCAGGTTGATCGCTACGATGTGCATCTTCTTTTGGATGGCCCAGATCCATATTTCTTGTGCTAGTTTTGACAGTAGTATTGACCGTTTCGCTCCTTGCTTTGTTTATATAAAACATGGTGGTTGTGTTGTACGTTTAGATCAGTATGGATTTCCCCCAGAGCTCTTTCTGAAAGGCTTTTAAGGCTAGGAAAACTCTTTGGTTCTAGGAAGTTGCTGTGTTGTACTGCATCCTGGTCCTTCGAGACCCCACTGACCTTGAGGTTGCTCGTGTGCACCCCCCATCCCTTCTGCGAGGCATCCATGGTTCTGGTCACTGTAGGAGCTGGCTATGTAAATTTCCTTCCTTGTAGTATATGGGCTCTGTTTCATCACGCTATTTCTTCCTCTATATTGTCTGCGTGACAACCATTAGATCTTCCCAACTCCCTGTTGACTGTGACCATTGATTCTGCAACCATTCCTGAAGTGGTCCCATGTGAAGCATTGTGTGCAGTATTAACGGGATGGAAGATGCCATCATTCCCATCAGCTTCCCCACTGTTCACACGGTCAGAGCGTGCCCCTTCTGGTAGAGTTGTGTCTCTTTCAGAAGCGCTCTTCTCACTTGGGAGGGCTTTCCTATTTATGGTATTTAATCTTGCCCCTAGGAAGATCTTTTCCTGTTCTGGTGAGTATTTTACCATGTGATAGGAGATTCCTAGTTGGAATAGTGTTAATATCACTTGTTGCATATACTGTTTGCTTTTCTGATATGAATTTGCTCTTATCAGCCAGTCGTCTAAGTAGGGATAAACATGTATTCCCTATCTCCGTAAGTGTGCTGCTACCGTTGGTAGCAACATTTTGACTACTCTCGGTGCTGATTTTATTCCAAAGGCCAATACCTTGAACTGGTAGTGTTCCTTGTTCAAAATGAATCTGAGGAATCTTTTGTGGCTTGCATTCATGGGTATGTGTAGATACGAGTCTCTTAGATCTATTGTGGCCATTTGCTATTTGAATTTGTGATATTATTTCCGAAAATGTGTGCTTCTTTTGATATTTTGAGTTCTTATGAACTTGTTTAGAAATCTGGGGTCTAGGATTGGTCTGAGCGACCCATTTACCTTTGGAATTAAGAAGTATGTTGAGTAGTTTCCCTTGTTTCTTTCTCGTCTTGGCACTAACTCTATAGCCCCTTTTGTCTTCAACTCCTTCACTTCCTTGAGTAGGAGGGCTGTGTCCTGTCTTGGGTGTACGCTTTTCTTTGGGGTCTTGCTTGGAGCGACCTTTATTAATTCTATGCAATATCCAAATTGTATTAGTTTTAACACCCACTTGTCTGTGGTGATTTTCTTCTATTCTTCAAGAAATTTTTGTAATCTGCCTCCTACTGGTGTTGAGCGCAGGGGTTCTTCTATTTGCACCCTTGTTGTTATTGTCTTTCGGGTTTTCCGGGTGCTTTTCATGAATTGTGTGAAGTCACTTGTTAGCTGGGGGGCCCCTTCCCCCTTTGTGGTTGTCCTCTTCCACATGGACTTCCACGAAATGACTGCATACCGTGTTGTACGAGTTACTTACCTTCGGTAACGATGTATCTGGTAGAGACACAGTCTAGCCGCAGATTCCTTAACTTAGAATATCCCCAGGCGTCAGATTGGATCCGGAAAACTTTTTTCCCCCGCAGTACCTCTGCACGCCGGGGGGCAGCGTCGCCTGGCTCCGTCCTGACATCGTCCATGGAAGTGACGTCAATGGAGCCATATAAGACCATCCCAGCGTGCTGACGTCAGTTTTCTACAGTGAAACTTTTCCACGCCACAACGTGGAGCCACAGCAAAAACTGTGAGAGTATAGGAACAGTCTGTGAAAAAGAACAAAACCCTTGAAAAAACAACAATGGTAAGAAACCGTACAGTGAGAAACAACACCATGTTTGAAAAAATACTGAACACTTGAAGGAACTGAAGGGAGCCAACAGAGCACCCGCCCCAGCACAAGTCCCATCAAAGCGAAGAGCCGTGCGCCCCTAAGAGGCAACGGCAGTGGAAACAAATGGCATGACTAACGAAGAACAGTTTGCAACCACAGGATGAAACCCCATGAAAAACAGTCTGTAACCACAGGATGTAACTGTAAAGGACCACAAGACTGGAACAACATGATTCATGGCAAGGGACCAGAAGTGAACAAAAACAGAATATCTACCACACACCCCACAGTGACCTATGAACGGAAGAATAGTCAAACAGAATCTCAACCCAATCGACTGCGGCATAGACAAGGAGACCCCAAATAAATGGGGAGAAACAGACGAGGGCGGAGGGAGGGTAGGAAAACAGGAGAATCGCCAACCTGGAAGAACACAGGCGGAGAAACATTGAAAAGCACACACCCCAGCCACCCAAAACGAGAATGGGTGGAGAGCCAATGTGCCTAGAACAGAATGACACACCCTGCCCCAGAGGGAGGTGACGAGAGCACCCCTCAGTAAGACCAAGACCACCTATAAGGAGGCGAGGTGGTAGAACCCCACCTGGAAAGGTCCTCGCAGAGCGGGGAGGATGGGCGGGCGTTAAGGAATCTGCGGCTAGACTGTGTCTCTACCAGATACATCGTTACCGAAGGTAAGTAACTCGTACATCTGATGGAGCCATCTAGCCGCAGATTCCTTAACTTAGAATAGATACCAAAGCCATACCCCATTGGAGGAGGGTCTGCGACCTAAACCCACCAAGTTCCAGGAGAACTTATCCGCCAATAACATTGACTAATGACGGTGGGAACAGCAGTGCCAGCACGGCTGACACCAGACCCATGAAGTCCCGTAAGAGAGTCTGAAAAAGGGGAGGCAAAGGCAGCACAACCTGCCAGAGGGCGTCACGAGACCTTCCTCGTCCAGACAGGGACGAAAGGAGACACAGAACGATAAAGGGCAGGGCATAAGAGAAGAACGTTGAGAAACTTCTGCAAAAGGAAGTTAAACTGAGCACCGGATCCTGTGGATCCGCCAAAGACAGAGTCCCAGAAAGGGAGCCAGATAGTATGCCATTGTCAGAGCATACCCACTGAACATACACCATAGTGGATGTCAAAATGTAATTTAAGGGGACAGATGTCACCATGCAGAGATATACAGAGTCAGGACTACCAGGAGATACAGGCATGTGGATGATAGGATACACACAGGGAGATAGAGTGTGCCGTGAGAACCACACTACAGCTATGCAGAAGCCCAAGGAATGGGATTACGAACAGCACGCATGCGCCGGCAAAGAGAGGCGGGCGCATCACCAGGTAGTCAACCAGGCAACCGTACCCAGAGGTACAAACGGCAAGGGAAACCGGCAAAAGCCGGGAACACCCAGAGTGCTCTCTTCCATATGAGAGATAGAGAGAGAGAGACCGGGCTAAAAACCCCGATACTAGGGCAAGGAAACCTAGTATGCAGACTCTCGCACTGTGTATATAAACCATGACATATATACCCAAGACAAAGAAGTATAAACAAATGAAGGAAAAGTGAAAAACAAAGGGGAAAGCTCGAAGAGCACGCCCTAGATAAAGGGAAGTCGCACCATAGGCACCAACGGCACCGGTGTGAAGCATAGTAGGACACAACAGTGTCAAAAAACACCGAAAAGCAACAACATCCCTCTTGACGGGGACGGAACCGTGGTCCCCCAGTGAGACAGATGGGGACACTGACCACTACACTCACGAGGAAGGAGTGAGAACACAGACAGAGGCCTGACAGAAAGGGCATATACATGCCCATACAGACACTGTATAAGGACAACAAGTATTCTAAAGAAAATACTTGCACCGTAATATACGCAAAAGAAAACAACAGTGCCCTTAGGTACGATTGGTAACCCACCACCAGTGAAACCCCTGGTGTGGAACACAAAACCGTGGAACAAGAGAGAGAGCCCTGAACCACTAGGCCACAGTGAAGCAGAAAACAACCGCAGAGGCCAGGAGCGGAAGGACCTGAACCCTTGCGCGTAAGAAGCAAAGGGACCGAAGTCCCTGCCAGGGAAGTGCATAAGGAAATAAGGTACAAACTGCAGGTAACTCGCAGCAGAAACGTAGCCGGCGGAAACGCCAGGAAAGAAGAAGGAAATACTTCCCCACACCAAGAATGGAGAGTAGAACGCAGCCAAGACAGGGGCGGAAGGTACACCGCCGGCACCCTGCGACAGCGAATATATCCTGTGTGTACACACACATTGTGACTCCACAGAGACAGGAAGAAGCCACAGGCCAACCGTAGACTACAACACAGAATCCCCAGGAGAGAACCGCACCAACCTCGTGGGTTTCACTAGAGGGGAATTCCTACAACAGCAGGAAGAGCGTTGACAAAAGAGAAGTATCCATAGAAGGCTCCGCAGGAGCCGTGGAAACCCCCGTGCCAGGAAGAGCAGCCATACAATAGCCAACAAATTCCCCACATAGGGTATGTCACATCCCTTTAAAAACAAGGGGCACCTCTTGAGCCGAGCTCTTAGACCGAGGACGAAAAAGAAATGTAGAAACAGCTGACCATCTGTAACAAAGGAAGGACAAGACGGCAAAAAGCCGCACAGTCCATCAGGGTAATAACGTCTTGAACCCAGAGACGGAGCACCAGAAAAAGCAGTGACAATACTGCAATGAAAATGAACAAGACGGCGAAAAGCCGCACAGACCGCAAGTTAAAAGCCAAAGCCCACAACAAGGACTACAAACCACGGAAGTCATGGAAACCCAGACATGAGACGTTGAACCGCAGAGTCAGCATGTCGGTCGAACAGGGCGACCCCATCAACGGGCAAATCCCGAAGCCGCTCCTGGACGTTGGCAGGGAAACAGCCATCGCGCAGCCATGCATGGCACGCAGAGCAACTGACCGGGCCATAGCTCGACCCACCAAATCAGTGGTGTCCATGGCCGAGCGAATGGAAAATTGCACCATTTCCCGGCCATCACGAATCTACCGTTCCAAGTCAGTCAGAGGACCCTCCGGAAGGAGGCGCTCGACAGAGTCCCAAAGGGCAGAAGTAGCCCGTGAAAACACGCAAGATGTGTTCAGGGATCTAAGGCCTGCACTGGTGGACGCAAAGACATGGCGGCCACACGACTCCAACCATCGAGATTCCCAAGTGGGAGGGAGTAACGGAGGAGGGGTAGAAGGCAACGAGACCGAAGCCGCCTGAATCACCAGCCCTTGAGCCCGAGGGTGGAGGGACAGACAGACAGGGTCGTCTGGAGCAGGGCAATGTCGATGTGCAATAGCCCGATCCACCGGGTCCCCCGAAGAGGGCCTCGCCCAAGTCCCCAGAAGAACATCGTATAACGACTCGCCAAAAGGCAACAAGGGCTCCACTTCCATAGTGCCCTGGTGGAGTAAATCTAGCAAGGGGGCAGAGAGACTGAGGGTGGCTGCACTTGCAAAATGTCTGTAGCCCTGCGAACCGCCCTTGCAAAAGCTGCACTAGCCACCGTGGCTATTCGAGGTGGTGACAACAGGTCATCCGTAGGGGACGGCATGAGGCTAATCCTGCTACCATAACGCGGTGGCTGTACAGCCCTAGGGCATCCAAGGCCCTGCCAGTACATGGGGACCTGGTCCGGGGGACAACGAAACAATCCAGGGGGTGGTGAACCCACAGGAGCTTCCTCCGGCGTCGGTCTCCACATCCTCCACCAACCGAGGAACGGCCGGGGATGGCACTGACGTCGAACAGCGTCGACTCGACGTCGAGAACCCCCGACGGAGCCTCGTCCGTCCGGCGTCGACGCGACCTCCTCCGAGGTGGGAATCTGCGGAGAAAAACGGAGTCGAGAGCTGCGCTGCATCCTCGACCGGCGTCAACACAGGAAGCCGCACAGGGCTGTGCGAAGGCGACAGGGAAGGCTTGGACGTGCGAGGAGAATGCCCCTCCGGGCCATGCCCCGACGTCGCAGCACTCCGGATTCGGAGTCAGGGTGCTCGACCAGAGCCGAGGGCGAACCCACCGGCGAAGTCCCGATCTGAGCCCCTTCCCCCTCTGTGGGGCCCGAAGGCGCGCTAGAGAGAGGGGGTGACCCAAAGATGGAAAGCAAGGCCCGAGAATAGGCCTCCATCTGGGCCCTAGTCGCCCCAGTACCAGGAAACGGCGGGTAAGTGGGGGTCGACTCCTGAGAACCAGTGTCCGGCAGAGACCGGGAGCAGCGGGCCCCGCCCTCGCGTGAGGTCGGCGACCTCCGCAACTTCTTTTTCTTGTGCTTACCTGCGGCAGGAGAGCGACGTCCGCGGGAACGACTCCGCGACCTGTCCCGAACCGACCCCCAGCACGAGAAGGAGACCGGCGGCGTGAGGGCTCCGAACGGGACATCTGGGCGGTCAGCAACTTCATGCGACGTTCCCACAAGGACTTCGGCTTCAACCGGCGGCAGGCGTCGCACTCCTCGGAGTCGTGGTGCTCGCCCAAGCACCACATACAGATCACGTGTGGATCCGTCGCCGACATCTGCCGCGAACAGGATACACACGTTTTGAAGCCCGAAGGCATCACACACTGTTCCCGGACGCCAAAAGGCATCGAGAAGGCCTGAAAAACAAAACAGACCAGAGGTAACCGCTTCTCCGGATCCGCGTTGGGACGCGGAAAAGAAGAAAACTGACGTCAGCACGCCGGGAGGATCTTATATGGCTCCATTGACGTCACTTCCGTGGACGACGTCAGGACGGAGCCAGGCGACGCCGCCCCCGGCGTGCAGAGGTACTGCGGGGGAAAAAGTTTTCCGGATCCAGTCTGACGCCTGGGGATATTCTAAGTTAAGGAATCTGCGGCTAGATGTCTCTATCAGATGGTACTGCCAGCTGTGGGTTTGGTGCTGTCTGGTCTGGATACCGCCATGAAATGACTGCTGGTGTGATTGATGGGATGTTGCTGATTGGAAGGATCATCTTCCTGTTGGTCTTCTTGATGTAATTGATCCTCTTCGCATGTTGCCTCTGAACTGTAGCGCTCCCGTTGATTTTGCTGTCTCATTATCTTTTTTCATTTGGTTCAGGGTGTCATCCACTGCACTCCCAAATAGCAGTTCTCCAATGAAGGATGCATTCAGTATATTGGCTTGTACCTCTGGTTTGAACCCAGAGATTCTTAGCCAGGCATGTGCCCCTCTGTGATGCAGATCATCATTTGTCTTCCAGAAGTTTCAGCTGCAGCCAAAGCATATTTTAGGCAGGTATTGGCTATGTTTTTACCATCTTCCACCAAGTGAGAGGCCCTCCTTTGATACTGCTCCAGTAGGTGTTTCATTAGTTCGCCTATCTCCTCCCAATGTTGGTAGGCATGGCGATTTAGCAGTGCATTGGAGTTAGCTATTCGCCACTTGATCGCCGCACTCCTTTCTACTTTCCGTCCCATGAGGTCCATGCTCTTGCTTTCCTTATCTGGAGGAGGTCCTGAGATGCTTGGGACGTTGGCTCTCTTCCTGGCAATCGAAGTTATCATGGAGTCTGCTGGGATGGATCCTTTATGTAGTTAGGGTCTTTGGAAGAACGCTTGTATTTCTTCTCTGCCCTGGGGGCCATCGCCTTACATGTGGCTGGTTAGTTGAAGATAGTTTTCCCAAGGTCCAAAACACTTGGGAGCATTGGCAAGAATTGACTCCTTGATTGAGTTGGTAGTAGAGTTTCCAACAGAAAACATGATTGTGACTTTTCCTCTTCTAGCTGCCTTCTTTATGACTTGGTTATAGATACCAATGTCATCTGGTGGTGAAGGTCTTGAAGAGTATGTGCTAACCCCTTCCTCTGGTGAGTCTGTTTCTAGGTCTTGCCATTCAAATTCCTGGTACTCTGAAGCCTCAGAAAACTGCTGCACTTGTTCCTCCCCTTCTTCCTCAAAGGTTTCCTCCTCTTATTCCTCTTGAGGCTCAGGGGTTTGAGGAGGCTCTAGTTCCACGAGGTCCGTCTGTTCTTTTGAGGACGAGGACTTACTTGGTATACAATATTTTTCAGGCTTTCGTCGAAATCTTTCTTCCTTTGTAAGATATTAGCCATTTTGGCCTCGTGTTTTCTCCTCTTCCTCTCGATCTCTGCCTCTTGGGGTTGGCTGTCAAGCTGTTAGTGGGTTTGTTTCGCCAACGATCCTTAACAGAGAATATGCTCGCTGAGCCGTGTTGTTCTGACTTAGACCTCTCCTGTTTTGACACCGAAGCGTCCTGCCTCGACCGTCTTTGGATGTCTTAGACATGTCAGGGGACTGTACCGCTGTGTTCTTCTCGAAGGATCCGAGGATATCTTTCTCTTTGGACTTGCTTGTGGTCGCCGACTGAATCTGAAGATGGTGACCAAAGGAGGGAGCTTCCAGAGGAAGCATGACGACAACACAAGGTGCACCAAATGAAGGTATTTCAACGTCCACCAACAACTAACACAAAAATAGTAAAGGGCAAACCACTAGATGTCAGAATAATGTGCAAAATGTGAATCCAGAAAAGATTTACGCTGCAAAACAGGACAGCAGGGCCACTCTCGATGATGGTCTCTCTAGTACTGACGTCCCAGGTCGGTAGACCGGTCTTGGTGTCTGGGCTGGACATTGAACAAGCCTTGGTTGCTGCAATGGGTCCGGTACCCCGGGTATTGGTGCAGAGCAGCAGCTGGGGGTCCTGGTGTCTCCAAACCTGGTGGGGAGGCGGATATGACCTCTTGGAGCACGGTGACCTCCTCCTGGGCAGCTGCTGCATCAGTGGACACGGGGGTCAGCAGATCGGTGAACCGGACATTGCAGTCGGTGCCCGCAGGCAAGTGGCTCCTCCACTGCAAGGGAGATGCTGACGGGTTGGCGAAGCGCTGGCAGCCCTCAGAGGCTTTTGGAGGATGCACAGCTGCAGGACGAGTCAGGTATGTGCAATTGCCGAGGCAGGAGCAGGCAGGGTTGCCCCCAAATCTACAGTTAGTCTTCAGTTCCTGCGTTCTCCGGCTCTTAGTTTTCCTTCTTCTTCTTCTTCGTGGGTCAGGTGAATCTGAGTTCCTGGTGTCAGAGGGCCACCTAAATACTGAATTCAGGGGGCATTAAAGGGAGTGAAGGGTAGTAGCCAATGGGCTACTTACCCTTGGGGTCACTACACCCCCTATTATGACCAGTCCCTGTGGGTAGTGGGCATAACCCTGTCCCAGAGTTCCTAACTCCACCAAAAACAAGATGGTGGAATCCTTCTTTCGTGGAGCACATCAGGCAGCCCATCTTAGGGGTGTAACTAGCCGGGTGGTGCAACACGTCTACGGCATAGCTAATTTCCCGCCTGTCCTGGTGCCAAATGGGCCTCAGGGAAGGGGGTGGCATCTCCCAGGTCTGGGGGAAGCCGGGGTCGCATACCAAGGGCGGCAGGGGCTTTGAAGACCCTGGTTTTGAAATGCTAAATCACTAACCATCCTGCTGGAGGTGTGAACACCTTCCTCCGGAGCAGGCATTGTTTCTGGCCTCAGAGAATGTGGGTTCTCACTTGCAGGGGGTCAGAAACATATCTGTGGTGGCAGGCTAGACAAGACCAGTCGTACAAGTTACTTACCTTTGGTAACGCAGTATCTGGTGGAGAGACAGTCTAGCCGCAGATTCCTCAACTTTGAATGCTCCCCAGGCGCCAGACTGGATCCAGAAATTATTTCAGCAGAATCGCTGCGCGACAGGGGACGGCGTAGTACGGCTCCGCAATGTCGTCGTCTCCGGACATGACGTCACTGGAACCATAGTCCCCTCCAGTGCGTGGGCGTCACGTTTCTTCACTGAAACTTTCCAAGCCATAACGCGGAGCCACCTTAGAAACTGGCTGTGGAAACAGTGTGCCCAAAAAAGATCGAAATCTTTTAACATTATTCATGAATAAACACCAAATGGTAAACAAATACCAGCAAACGAGTTTAGAGTAAAAACTCCACATTAAACCATGGAGCATAAGCTACATGAACCCTGCACTCCTTTGAGTAACTAGCCTTGCAAGGGAAGAAACACACCTCCCCACATATCACACACTAATGGACATGAAAGATATGAACATATCAAGACAAGACCCATAAAACGATCACAAGTAAATTGACAAGTCACACCATTGCGTGAGACAATGAACACCTGGTGTATAAACTGGTATTGAAAAAGGGTATAACCTTTACCTCATGAGTCTTTCGCAGAGCGGGTAGGATGGGGCAGGAATCTGGGGCTAGACTGTGTCTCTACCAGATATTAGGTTACCGAAGTTAAGTAACTTGTACATATGATGGAGACATCTAGCCGCAGATTCTTTAACTTTGAATTAAATACTATAGCTATAATCACCTGGAGGAGGGTCTGTGAACTAACCCTACAAAGTACTCAAAGAGAACTAGCCGGCCATGACTAACAACCATGCAAAAATGCATAGGGATAGGAGAAAAAGAACTTGGCTCTTAACAAAACCTGCTGTCAGTACCACAGACCATATGAATAAAAAACAGTCATGCAGGCACGAGAAAATCGAGCCTCAATAGGCAGGGATAAAATCCCAAACCAACATCTAACAGCAGTTTGACAGTATTATTTAACCCCCAAAGGACAAAACGAATTCTATGTACCCACATTCTTCACAACAAGAAACAAATATGAGAAAAGAACCGTCCTGACAAAACCCAGAAAGAAGGATTTCCAGATCTCACCCCAATACAACTAAGATGAAAGAATCACCAACACAAGGTCTGGGAATACAATCCATGTGTTAAAAAAGATATGAACAATAGTCCATCATCGGTGCAAGAACCTCGTTTGGACAAAATCATTATCCAAAGGAGATCTAAAGCATTGCAAAAGATGACAAGACAAAGCCAATACTGATTTGAACCCTGTCATAGCCAATGATGCTGCAGTCCAGAACTATATAAACTCCTATATAGATCCCACTCAATAATACATACCCATACACACACCTTGTATGTAAGAAGATATATGTATATGTATCTGGTATAAAACAACGAAGACTTCAAGTGGGCAGAAAAATCTAGTCCCGCTTGCTGGTGTCGACGGGAGACATCGTTTACAACGAATGCGCTCCAACGCATTCCAATACAACGCGGTTGTTACAATGCGAACCATTACATCGCAAGTCGGTACAACGACTTGCTGTAGGAGGCAGAAGGTGTTGGATTTACAATCCAACACCTTCCCTACTGTTGCATAAACTGGAGTAGGAATAGTAAATTATACTATTCCTAAGTCCAGCGCCCTCTACAGCAAGTCGTTGTAACGGCTTGCGATGTAATGGTTCACGTTGTAACAACGCAGTTGTTTTAATGACCACGTTGTAATGGAATGCGTTCTAGCGCATTAGTTGTAAAGAGACATATTCGTGTCGACTGCCAGAACCGAAGGAGCTTAAAAGCATGCCCTCGCAAGGCCTTCAAAGCCGTGGCCTTACAGTCGAAACACAAGTGCAAGCCATAGACATGCTCGAAGCACCAAAAGCAAGCGAGAAAAGAAGTAACAGCACCTTAGGATTCTTAGACAGCATTGGCAGGATTCGAACTCTTGGTCTTTGAAAACCTGTGCCAACAGAGCACAAAACTTAACATCGAGCTATAGCTCCTTCCATAACTAGGTATATGAAACACAGCGGCACATTTTGTCATGCATACTCTGTATACAAAAAGCCAATCTGATTTGAGAAGTTCGTCAAAAATATGCAAACCAGTGAAAAAGGGTACTACGCCGCCAAAACAACACCGTAGGTGACTTTGCCATAAGAAAATGCTGTCAGTCAAAAGGTATCATATATCTGTATATCATATATACCCTGCAAGAAACAACAGTCGTGATTCCTCACAATCTGATAAATGTAGAAAATAATAGGCACATCCTCTCTAAAAGATAGGTAATGTCGAACATAGGAACATAACCAGAAAAGCTTTCTTTATAGCCAAAAATCCTCCTATTTTAAAAGGGTCTCACTGGGTATTAAAACAGTTTAATAATTCTCATACTTCTATGGATGTTTGGTGGCCTTGTCGGAGACACAAACGGACTGACACCTAGGACATATTGTCTGAGGCCAAGCCTTCAAATTTATTTTGGCCTTGGGAAAAGTTGGCCCAACCCGTGATGCACAAACCCTTTGGCTGCCAACTTAAAGCACCACAATATGGAGCAGGGATGGGAATTGCCTGCAGTTGAGGTAATATTTGTGCCTTTACTAGACACTGTTTCCTTGCCATAAAGGAAGAACTCACTAGTGAATGCATTTAAAAGAATGCAAAGCATATACTCTGAGTCTACCAGCACAACGCTTCAACTTGCTGAAGCACCCACCAAAGTAGCGTAAACATACCACTGATAACTCCAAGAGTAGAAACCAAGGAGTCCCTATACACTAGCCTTAAAACTGGCATAACAATATGCCTCTAAAAGAAACACTGAAGAAAAAAGCCATGCAACTGGCATACTGAACTGCTTCGAAGAAGCATGCGACAGATCCGCTTCCATACCGGATAGCCTCTTGAGCAGAAAGCTCATCCTCAGAGGCAAGGGAACAAAGGGAACCTCCCTCAGTCATCTAAATCAATACCAAATAAAAAAAGAAAATGGTACTGAGGTTATAACCACTGCTCCTCACCGGAGTAAACGTGGTAGAACTGAAACTGAAACTAGACATAAACAACGTCCTAACAAGGCTATTCCTTGAACAACAACAGCATATATCCCAAGCCTAGGGACAAGCAAAGCAACACAGTGACAGAAAATGTAGGACTACGACTCTGTAGTTCTCCGCCTTTCCTGGAAGCGTCTTAACGCCGCATCTGCCTGATCTCTAAAAAGATGGGCCCCATCAAATGGTATATCGGACAAAGCCGACAGGACAGCTTCCGAAAAGCTTGAAGAGCTTAACCAAGCCCGACGCCTTAGCGCCACTGCAGATGCCATGGCCCGACCCACAGAATCCGTGATGTCCATGCCACACCTGCTGGCCACCTTTAATCAATCCATATCCGGAAGAGATGGGAGCCTGTTCTGTAAAGAATCCCATAAGAAATAGGAAAAGTGCCCCAGCATACAAGACGTGTTAGTGGATCTCAATGCTGAGCTGGCTGAAGCAAATATATGCTTACCACAAGCATCTGGACCCCTTGCATCCTTACCCACTGGAGTCTTAGGAGTAGAATCTACATCCTGGGAAGACGTTGCAGCCTGAGTCACCAGGCCACGAGTGGAAGGATGCCTATGTAAACAAACTGGATCCCCAGGTGCAGGCAGATGTCTGCGTGCAATATCACGGTCCACTGAGACCCCAGACTCAGGCTTGGCCCAAGCACCTAACAAAATGTCAAATAGGGTCTCACTATACAGAAGAACAGGCTCTTCCCCTGTCTGTCCCTGGTAAAGGACTTCAATCAGAGGGTCTGCAGACCTCTGCACCATGGGCAGTGACAAGTCTAATACTCTAGGTCGGGTTTATCGCAGAGCGGGGGATGCCTGGTCTCTTCTGTGGTATGAGGGCAGACAGTGGGATCGATGTGCTTCGTCTGATTCTATAGTGACGTGAGGAAGATGGTTGTGTGGGTGTAGCCAGTAATGCGCAAAATGCGCTGGAGCACAGAGGTAATAGAGATGGAGATCTGGGGCTCCAAAGCCTCCTTGGGCATACAGACGTGTGAGCTCGCTCCAGCAGACTCTTGGCTGTCGGCCCACCTACGTGAGCGTACTCAAATGAGAGCGCAATTTCACGAAAAAGTGCTGTGTCAGGGTAATAGGTATGTTGAGGAATAAATGCAAGAAGCGTGGCAGTACTATCATTTTCTGAATCGCTATGCGGTCTGCCAGAGACAGCGGTGACCGGATCCAACGGGCCAACTGATCTTCCAGTTTGGACCGTGCTCTCCCACAGTTCTTGCGAACCACCAGTTCCGGATCACGGTGCACCCAGATCCCCAGGGATTTAACCGGGCTGTTCGCCAGAGCAAGGGAAAGTCCAAGGAGAATTGTTGTGTGCATGGTGTTAGCGGGATAAATACTGATTTAGACCAGTTTATACTCAAACCAGAGTAACGTTCAAAACTAATATATTCCCTTATCAGTGGTGTTAGATTATCTGCTGGGTTGTGAACATAAAGGACCAGATCATCTGCGTATAGGGAGATGCTTATAGGCCGCAATCAAAACGCAGTGCTGTATTCGCGTGCTGTTGGTGTATTTTGCATGCCAGTAGCTCGAGGGCCAAAGTGAACAGCAGTGGAGATAAGGGGCAGCCCTGTCGTGTCCCTCTATACATGGGCAATGGGTCTGCTGTGTTATCCTTTATGCGAATTCTGGCATCCGGTTCAGTGTATAATAGTTGGATCCAGTGAAGGAAGGTGTGTGGGAACCACAATTTACGCAGGACAGCAAACATGAATCCCCACTCTACAGAGTCGAATGCTTTGGCAGCATCTACCAATGCAGCCGCTGCAGGCAGATCAGCGTCCAGCCGATGAAACAGAGCAAATATCGTGAGCTAGTTATGCGTTGTTGTGCAAGCAGGAATGAATCCTGATTGATCAGGGAAAAATAAGTATTGCATCAGTGGTTGTAGTCTGGTGGCTATCATTTTTGCTAAGATTTTAGTGTTGGTGTTGATAAGTGAGAGAGGTCGGTAAGATTCACAATGATCTGTATTCTTATCTGGTTTGAGTAATGTTACTAACAGAGCCTCCTGGGGAGTTGGGGAGCACACCTCACTCATAGGCTTCCACATACATTGCAAGCAGATGTGGGACTAACAAGTCGCTGAACTCCTTGTAAAATTCGCCCGGCAAGCCATCCGTCCCATGAGCGTTGCCGTTGGGCAGGGAGCGGATCGAGTCCCGTATCTCATCCTCCGTGATGGGCTGCATAAAATATTCCATATGCCCGTCAGACAGCCAGGCCAGGGCAATGTCTTTTAAATAGTCTGCAATCTCATCGCCGCAAGCAGTCAGGTTTTGTGGAGTATAATTGTGAATAATAGTCTATGAACACCCGTAATATAGAGGGCGTGTAGTACCTTTCCCTACCCTGAGCGTCTATTATCGGCACGATTTGTGTGGGGGTCCGTGTTGCTTGCAGCCTGGTTGCGAGCGTGCGGCCAGGACGGCCACCCTCGCCATACATCCGTTCTGTGTGTCTATGCGACTGAAAATGAACTTCACGTTCTGCCATCTCCTGATACGATGACATAATTTCTCTAATCGTGGCTAGTAGTGTGGCATCTAGTGTTTGTTCATGTTTCCTCTCTAATGCTTGGATACTGTTTTCAAGCATAGTGAGCTGCTGGCGGATGTCATGTAAAACTCCTGTTTGTTTGCTGATAGAAGCCCCACGCAGTGTTTCCTTAAAGGCCTCCCACAGTGTTTGTGTATGCGCCACTGTACACGCATTATACTCAAATTACTCAACAATGGCACATCGTATTTCGGCCCTGAAGACCTGGTCCAGCATTGCTGCTGTCGGGAAGCGCCATGTGAATGTCGGGGCTTGTGACTGGGCAGCATCAACACTAGATGGATGAGGGCATGATCGGATAGAGGGCATGTGTTCTATTGTCTCCGTCCAGGCACTAACCTCACGGGTAGCCAAAAGTAATCTATCCTAGACCAGGAGTTGTGTGGATGAGGAATAAGTGCCCTCTTGTCTGTCCGTATGCTGCAGTCTCCAAAGATCAATCAAATTTTGCTACTCCATATCATCCCTGAGTGCCCTGGCTGCTTTTTTGTCGTAGTGGTCAGTATGGGTCGATCTGTCCACTGCTGGGTCAATGCAGATATTAAAGTCTCCACCCCACACCACCAGTGCTGGTGTTATTTCGTGTAGTCGTGCCCAGATCTGTGCATAGAATGCAGGGTCATCAGTGTTTGGTCCATAAATGTTAACTAATGTCAGGATGGTACCACTAAAGTTCCCCTGCACAATAACATAACGGCCTCGTGTGTAATACTGTAAATGGGGTCCCTTTTTAACCAGTAAAAGCACCCAGCGGGCATATGTCGAGTAAGAGGAGGCTGTGCGTATGGACGCCCATCTAGCGCCCACGTTTAGTTCTGTGTGTTGAGTGAGGTGTGTTTCCTGTAGGAACAAGACTTGCACACACGGTGGCGGTCCAAATATGCCAAAACCGGTCTGGTCTTACGCGGGTTGGTAAGTCCACTAATTTTCCATGTAAGTAGGGTCAAAGGTGTAAATGCCTGCACCATAGTGTGTCCTGGTATAGTGTCTTAGGAGATAGGATAGGATAAATTACGCAATATCAAGCAGTGTAACTGTCGTGTCAGTTCGATTGATGCAGTTGAAAACAAGTTTCAACCCCAACATGTACCCACCCCCTCCCACTCCAACACCCCAATTGTGTGGGAGACATTACCTTTCCCTAGATAAGCTCCTCCAGAAATTCCCCCCTTTCAAACAACTCAACTTTATAGAAAAGGTGTGGTGACACATGGGAGCGGAAACGGCCCGCCGGATACCCCGCATTGTGATACATGCAGAAGGGGGCCGCCCAGCAGTTATGAGGGCGCCAATAACACATGGTCCATGTGGAAACCATAACACGCTTCTCTTTTGCAATAAGGGATCTCTAGTAATGTTCCTGGCCCATCCCGACAAGGGAGGCACTGTGCAGAAATATCAGATACCACCAGTCACCTCACTGTCCTGTCCAGCAATCTGGGGACAGTCTATGGGTTGTAGGCACAGTATATTATGGGACCATGCTGAACAAAGTAGTGTTAGTTCGGGTCATCTAGGCTGGAGAAAGGTGACTGTTCGCCGGCATCCCCCTGGGAGATTTCCGTCTATTGCCTGCCCTCTCTTGCTGCTGTAGGAACTTTTATAGACTTTTTGGATCTCCGAAGACCTTTGGCCTGCGGTCTAGCGTTATCTTGAGGCAAGCCGGGTACAGCATGGCATAGGCGATATTTATTTCCTGGAGCTTCCTCTTTACTAGGAGAAATTACTTTCGTGCCTCTTCGATCTGTGTCCTGAAGTCCGGGTAGATGGAGATCTCTGCACCCTCATATCGAAGGGTCCGTAATTTCCTGGAGCGGTGCAATGCCGCATCACGATCTCTGTAGTTCAGGATCCTTGCTATAATGGGGCGACGCCTCGCCCCAGGCGGCTGCTGGGGTGCAAGCAATTGGTGAGCCCGCTCTACCACAAATATCTGAAAAGGCATCCCACTCAAATAGGTCAGCTAATAGCTTTTCTATGAATCGCTCCATATTGCCTGTATTTATCGACTCCGCAATTCCAGTAATTCTGAGGTTATTGCGCCTGGAGAATGCCTCCAGGTCCTCAGCCTTGGCGTGGAGTGATTCCAACACTATCTCCATCTTCTTCTGGGTCTCTGCGGCAGTGTCCTGTGCATCTTCTGTATCGGACACCCTGTGCTCCACCGTGTCTAGACGCGTGCGTGTTTGTCCATTCTCTCCGACAGTCTATCCACGCAATATGCAAGAGCGTCCAGTTTCTCATCAATGGCCATCAGAGTGACCTGCATTGCGGAGAGTATCTGGCACAGATCCTCCAATCCCGGACTGCTGGGACTCTGCGCCCAACGTTGTCTGGTCCTCACTTCGCTGCCCCTGGGACTTGAGCTGCTCAAAGTGGAGCCTTTGCTGCGTTTTATCCGTTTTTCCCATGACTCTATTCGTATGGTACCAGGAGGGGGTGTGAGAGAAGTGACGATACCCGCTCCCAGTGGCCCTCAGAGACACGACAGACCAGTCAGAAGTGCCTCCACTAAGTGGCCCGATGGGAGGCTCAAAGTGATTATTATGAGTGGCCATGTGGGAACCCAGATAGGATCTGTCCACAATGTGTTTCAGGTCGTATAGTCAATCCCAGCGCCAGGTCAAATGATCATCTGTGGTGTAGTCAGCACGTTTTAGGCTGCAGGCCTACTGCAGCTACCCAATCGTAAGTTGGGCCCCGGAGCCTCTTCAATTGTTATTGGGAGGAGAACAGTGGTCTCATTCCAGGCACTCAGCGATGGTTCTGGCAGGTGCAGCGCAACCCGCCCGGAGCGGCAGGCATCGCGGGCCGCTCTCAGGCCTCCGAGCCCTTCCCGCAGTTATAAACAATGCGTGGGCTCTTCAGCGACAAAGGCGATCCGAGCCCAGGGCAGCAGGCAAGCCAGAAGGGGAGGGGCATCACCACCACCCCAGTCGCACAGGCCCCCAAAGTGCAGACAGCGCCAGTCAAAACCACCGGCACAGCACAGCGGGCCGCGCACGCACTCACTAACTCACTCACCAGCTCAGGGCAGCGGGTCCACTGTCTCGCGGTCCGGCATGTCCAACTCAAACGCCGGGCTCCTTGGCGTCTGTGGGGGTTCCGTCCACCGGGGCACGGGATCACACCCCGCGAGCAATGATCTGGGGGAGCCAGCCACGCACCAGCAGCCGTCGCCTCCTCCTCCTCTGCACCGGCCAGCACAGGCTCTTCCCAGCCTGCCTGGTTACGGCCTCCGATGTTGCACAGTCTCCGGTGCTCCGGCATAGATTTTTACCCCCTAGTCGTGCCGGATCAACTCCGGCGCACCAGGACGGGTGATAGAGCGCCCTGCAATTGGTGTATGGCGCAGGATGTTGCAGGATAGATTCGGCGGCTTATGAAGCGGCCATAATCCCCGAAAAGGAGGAACTTGCCTCTGTGGCAAGACTATCGGGAGAAAGCAACCCCGAGGCTGGTGAAGAATCCAGTCCACTGGCCTCACCAAGAGCTGTCAACCAGCTCTCCTCCACCTGAAACACATTGGTGTTGGAAATGGGCCGAAGAAGCCCTGCCCCAGTCGACGGAGGTGGACCGTATAAACTCTCTTCCTGAAAAGGGAACACAAACTGTACATTCCCCTCAGGTTGCAAAGTCGACTCCACATCTGACGCCGTACAATGCCGAAACCGTGCTATCACGACGTCGACTGGGGAGGAGAGGTGCCTTCGACCGGCACCGCCCGACGTCAATGTCATAGTCGGTTGGTCAAAGACCGGCCTCATAGGCAAAGATCCCGAAGGACTGTGAACCTGCACCAAAGCGGAGCCAGCCGGCGTTGACCAGCGCCGACCCGACGACTCCGATGGCCCAACCGTCACCGAGGACAAACCCTCCGAAGGCGCCCCACTCACTTATTTGGGGCCTAAAGGTGCTCCAGAGGGAGATGGGGACCCAAATATGAGGTGCAAAGAATCATAATATTTCCTCATCTGGGCCATCGATGCCCTGGCTCCCGGAAACAAGGGGAGACGTGGTGCCGAGTCGTGTACGTTCTCCTCAACCGTTGAGTGAGAGGAGCCATGAGAGGCGGAGCCTCTACGCAGTGAAGCCAGAGAATGCCGCAACTTCATCCGCCCCTCACCTTTAGACTTCACTTTAAAACAACGTCCCCCAAACCAGCTCTGGCTCCTAGATTGACCCCGCAAACACTCTTCCTGAGACGACGAAGACCGAGGCCGAAAAACCTCCGAGGACTGTGACACCCACGCCGCCATCAACTTCAAACGCTCTTTAAGTGCCTTCGGCTTCAGCTTTCGGCAGGTGCCACAATCTTCGGCGTTGTGGTGTTCGCCCAAACACCACATACAAATTGTATGCGGGTTCATAACTGACATCTATCGGCTACAAAGTGTCGAAGCAGGTCAAAAAACTGACCCGAGAAACCACTTCTCCGGATCCACGTTACAGCGCGGAAAAGAAGAAACGGACGTTCGCGCGCCGGAGGGGACTTATATGGTTCCACTGACGTCATGTCCGGAGACGACATCATAGCGGAGCCGTACGATGCAGTCCCCGGCGCGCAGTGGTACTGCTGAAAAAGATTCCGGATCCAGTCTGGCACCTGGGGAGAATTCAAAGTTAAGGAATCTGCGGCTAGATGTCTCTATCAGATAGCCAGCACACTAGATAGTAGAAGGTTTTTCAGGGGGCACCTCTAAGGGGCCCTCTGGGTGCAGGTCATAATAAATCTTGTACTGGTATCAGTACAGATTTATTAAGGCAAGGTGTTAGATAACAAACACCATAGGTGTCAATGGAGCCATCATGTAGCTGGGGAACACGTAAAGACCAGTGTTCAGTACATGTACTTAGGATGGCTTCCCTGTTCACTTGCACCATCTAGTAATTGAACTAGACAGCACAGGAGCCTATCTGCTCATGCAGATATGCCTTCACATGTAATATAATGAAGCCTGCCTTAAGGGTAAGGCTGACTCACATATATTACCTGCAGTGACTTTGGCATGGTACACAGGGAGTGTGCCGTGTTGTGTTTTCACTCATGGTTCGTACCATCACACGCAGTCTGTAATGTCCGGGCTGCATGCAATTTGTATGGGGGTCCCTTGGAGTGGCATAATTCATGCTGCAGTCCTTAAGGACCCTCTTTGGTACCCATGCCCTAGGTACCAGGGGTACCAGTTTCTAGGGAGTTACAGGGGTGCCAAAGTGTGTCCCTAAAACAAGGCAAAATGGTCTAATTGGCAAAGAGCACTGGCAATGGAGCCTGGTTAGCAGTCTTCAGTGCACTGTCAGAGTCGAACACCAGCACCAAGTAGTTCTAATGGGGGCAAAAGGGGAGGGCTCAACTGCACCACAATTCCAGTTTCCTACACACATCTGCTAAATAAGTAAATAATGACCAGGAAATGCAAAGCCACATTTCAATTTACCCCCATCTCCGGTTGGTTGATACAAGGGACATACTGTGAAATATAACATGAGGAGTACTATGTATTGAGGCATGAGTAAATCAGGTATATGAGCAACACAGGCAGACATGTTTCCCATACAGGCTCCCATGTATAACTGACAAAAAAAGAATCATTCTGAGAAAAGGGAAAATAAAACAAACAAAAGAATCACAAAGAAGTAACTAGGTAAAGTGAGGTCATGATGGGGTGAGAAGAAAGCATCAACCATAGAACTTAGAAGTAAACTATCCTAATGCAGGTTTAGAGGCTACTTGTGTATCCTTTTCACAAGGATGCAGTTATTGTTTTTAAGATTATTAATGCTTCCTTTTATCTTGGAGTTCAATTTATCTACAAAACAATCCTCTCTCCTCTTTCAGGTTTGTTGAATTAAGAGCTGTGCTAAATGCCTTTTCTGTAAGACACTCTAATAAACCTTTTGAAATATAGGAAGCTTGAGAATACATTTTAACTATTGGTTTTATGCTAGGAACTCATATGACTCACCTGCGCTACCCTGTTCATCCTCGGACTCTTGCTTGAAAAGTGTTTTGTTGTCATCGGTAAAGCTCTGTGAAATCACAGACGTAGCAATGATAGGACCTGCAAGAAGCACAGAATAATAAGAAGACTCTTACGAAATCTCAGCAGAGCACATGCAGAAGTGGATGAAACACTGAATGGTGATCGTTCTGCAATGCCATCTGTAAGCAGATTACGCATAATGTAATTAATTAGCCGGGTGTGATCCATGATATATTTCATGTGCCACTTTATCATTTCCTTTACATAATTGTGTGCCTGGGACATCAAAGCACACATCTGATTCATAATGGAACTGGAAGACTCTCTGGTGGTAAAGAGTGTCAGTAGATCACAGCTTTATTTCCTCTTTAAGCTGATGTTGGCACAAGTAATCCAGATAAGATGACCACGATTAGAGTCTTGTTTAAATTACTGTCTGGCCTTGGCTCATTCTATTAGGCCAATGCGCCCAAGTCACTAAACCCACAATCTCCAACTCAAAGTTATTAGTACACCATTGGCCATGAAAACGGTCGCATTCCTGGACTTCTGCCAGTTGTCTAACACATTGGCATTGAGACCTGAATGTAAAGAGTAGGAGGGGCCCTGGACTAATGAAAGTCTGATGACTTGAATTTCCAGTCTACCAAATAGCAATCAGTAGAGGGAGTGTCGTGTAGTTCCTATAAATCTATATAGGATCTGCGCGTTTAGACAACACAAACTGTGGGATTGGTGATTCCAGACACCCCCACCGGATATGTTCGCCTGTATACCAGCTAGCTCACAGTGCCACTGTAAACTCCTCTTACCAAGTATAGAATAGTTCCTGGCAACTATTGAACATGACAACCCTGTCCCATCAGAGATCGTGGAAACAGTACAGTACTTTTCTTTCAGTCACTCGTGCTCACTTTGTCTCAGAGATATACACAGAATAAACGGTGGGGACGTTTTCAATAAGCATTTATTGAACCAGCGTCATCCTAGTGTAAAATAGGTGTGCTGAAACACCCATAAGACAGAAACAGATATAAATGATTATAAGCACCAACAGAGTAAATGGATGGTAGATTTCTACCTTAGTGCTAAAACAAGGAGTATAGGCAGGTATATAAATACATGACAATAATAATGCGTACTCCTACGATGCAACCCTAACTAGATGTACCTAAGTGTACCTAACATGTATGTAGATGTAGAGCCAAGAATCCCCCTAGGAAAGAGCCAACCCCATTACCTGGTGTGAGAGAATGAAGGACCCCGTCTTGGTCTCGAGATGGACACCCCGCGAGGGATGTCAGACCACTGCGTGCTGGAGTGTCTGCGTGCAGGAACTTCAGCGTCTCGCGTCAGTGTGTCAGCATGGAAGTCTTTCTCCTCTTCCTACCCCGGCAAAGATGTGGTGTATATATACCCAAAAGGTACCCTCAGGGGATTCTACCTTGCTGTGTCATGTCAGCCGGGGATGACGGAAGGGATGTCCCTTATACATAGTTATTATGCAGAAGATGGTAATCCTGCTGTGATTATGAGAATCGTCATGCATAATGAGGCTAGTTTTCGGGGAAAACCACACGACATTTATGCAGCGCTTAACTAGGTAAAAGGTCAATACCAAAACTCGTTATGTAAAACAATGGTACTGTAAATGTAGGTGAAGGGTCAGGTGACTACTCAAGCCTATATTGGGGTACTCTACGAAACATAGCAGCAAATTGGTGGCAATTGTGACACCCCCTCCCCCATGACACCCCTGCTTTGTAAACACAAATTCCTGTCCGACACTCTTCTTTGGGGCTTTTCTAACAGTAGATTGAAAGGACCACAAATACTGCTGCATTCTATTTTTATAACGAAGATATTCACTTTGGCCGTTTCAGTCTCCATGGGAAGGTGCAATTGAGCAGCCAAGGTTTAGTCTAGAAGGCACACAAGTGTTTGGTTGAACAGTGTTCACAGCACTGGGACACAACTAGTGACAGTGCCCAGCACCGATACTGCCCAGTAACCACCGATTCCCACAGAATTCACAAAAAGACCTCACACTGGTAGCAGCAGCAATCACTTTCAAACTTTATTAAGCTGTCTGCCTCACATTTATAAATGCCTCGGGTTAAAAGGAGCTCCCTGTGGGAACGTGGTGTCACAGTGACTGCAGGGGTTGAGATTATACTCCTACCTCTTTACATTCAAAGTATTATGAGTTTTAGTATTGAAAGAAGCAACAGAACGGCAGAGCCACCATCTCAACAATAATCATTAAAGCATTATGAATTGATAAAAGACAAATATTTTTGGGAACTCCAGCATGCATATACTCTGACACTCTGGGGCGGTAGCATATATCTGTTATACTCCAAGAGTGAACTAGGATGTTTGTAAATGTTTGTTCATGTGGACTAAACTTTGACAGTAGGGAGTGTGTCCAAGATGGCGTCGGAGTAAGAGCTCCTTTTCCAAGTGCCCAAGCAATAACACCCCATCCCCTCCCCCGTTTTCACTCTGGGTGCTCCAAACTCAGCCTGGGAGAAGGGTCCCCAGATCTGGAGGAGCAGAAGGAGACAGGGAGCTGTGGCGGAGGCCAGCCTTTCCGGGCTTGGGAATACGTTGAGACGGGCGAGGTCCGCAGTGCTCGACCCATAGTGCTGGGAGCAGCACCAACGGGGCGATCAGTGGCTGCAGACGCAGCGCTTCCAGAGGCCGGAGGCCCAGACTAGGACATAACAGGAAGGGCGTGTACCGGCTGTGATAATCGTCCCGGCTGGGCACAGGAAGCATCGGCCCTGGTCCAAGGGCTGCGCTGAGCCACTTGCTCCGCAGAGCTAAGGGTGCCTGGCTACACCTGGGACAGAGGCGTTGCCCAGGGGATGGTTTGCCCCACCCAGACCAAACTGGGGCTGCATCCCCATCCCCTAGTTTTGGGTCTTAGGGTCTAGTTGAGGTAGAGATGCACCGTTGAGGGCGGAAAGCCGCAGAAACGTGGTAAACATACTGTACGCTCTGCCCCACAGGAGATCCACCACCTCATCATCATCTCTGACAGTGCGCAGCCCTTGTGGGTTCAGCAGCCACGGTAAGGCCTAAACAAGCTCCACCTAAATATAGACTGTAGATCCCCAAGCAAACTGCTGCGGGGTCGGGACGAGACAGCCAAGGGAGTGGGGGAGTCAGGTCATACAAGCGGGCAGATACTAAACCCCCTTTTCCCTACAGGGTCTTACCTCCCTCCAAGTTGATAAAGACTTGCAGTAAAGATGGCCTCCTCCAAACACAAGAGGGATGCCAACCTCAAAGATACCCTCTCCTAAGCAGCTGCTAGGAAGACATACAGGGTGAAAGAGACACCAAAGCGGACAGCAACAATAGCTGTGACCAATCCCCAAAAGAATGTCCCAGAATGCTACGGAGGCACACCTCACGGACTCATTCATGGAGGAACTGTTTGGCAAATAGCGCAATGATATCACCACACTGAGAGATGAATTTGCTAAGGACATGCAAGGGGTGAAGCACGATCTGAGGACCTAGAGCAACCAGGGGCATAGCTTTGTCTGGAAGATTAGGGGGTGAGCTTCAAAGTTTTTGACAAGTTTTTGACAATCAGGCTGGCATTTAATGTTTAAATACATAATATGGCAAGAAGGGTGCATGAGAGGTGCCTAAGGGGCATTGGAAAGGAAGAGGAATGCGATTTGGTAGGAGTACTAAGAGAGAAAACACAATATGAGAGTGTGTTTTGCATTTTTGTCTGTGTGTATGTAAAAATTCTTGCTGAAATCAGACTGGCATCTCACAATATCCAAATGAAAGCAACCATACCCAACTATTTATCAGAAGATACATTTATTAGCGGGGTGTAACAAAAGAAGCTACACCCCGGAGGGCAACGAATCGGCATGTGTACAATTTGTGTTCACTATACGTTGAAGAATTGTGAGAAATAGATCATAAAGATCTGCTTTCATGGTCACCCCCACTTTTTGCTGGTGTCATTCTGTTTTTCTGACTGGGATCCTGCTAATCAGGACCCCACTCACTGTGCTCTCTCCCTAAATTGGACTATGGTAAGTACTTTGGTACCTTCCTAATTGGCTACTGGTGTACCCTGCTAAGTCCCTAGTATATGGTACTAAGGTACCCAGGGCATAGGTACACCAGTGGTCTCCCATGGGCTTCAGCATGTATTATGCCACCCATGAGGAACCACTCAAACTGTGACTACAGGCCTGCCATTGCAGCCTGTGTGAGCTGGTGCTAGCACCAATCACCATAGATAAATGTCCTTATATCTGAGGTGTAGGAAGCATGCTCTGTATATACTATACCAAAGTGAGGTATAGTGTGCACAGAGTCCAGTGGAATCCAAAAGGTAGGCAGAGGTAAAGTAGATAGCACCTCACTCTCTATTTGTGGTAGTGTGGTCGAGCAGTAAGGCTTTATCAGAGGACAGTGTTGAGCATTTGTTGTACACACTCAATCAGCAAATGAATTCACACACTCAAAGACTGAACTTCAGACCAATTGTTTTTGTATAGAAATATTCTTTTAGTTATTTTATTTCCTAGAACCAAGCAAGCCTGGCACAGGTAAGTGATTAATACTTTGCAGTAAATATACAGATGTAATACAGTTTGGATTGTAATTGTATATGCACTTTGTTTTGACTTACAATATTGTTACTGAGAAATGCAATGCTTTGTAAATACAGTACATATACTTTGAATGGGCTTTTTAGTAAAATGACCAGTACATTACTTTCAGATTACTTTTCATACACAGTGTAGTGTACCTGGATACTACACTGGGACATTTCTTGTAATCAGGTAAGTAAAAGCATTTTTGTTAGTTAGTTCAATTTTAAAGAATTTCTTTAGGTTTTCCAACTCCACACTTAGAAACTTTTCATAGAAAAACAGTCACTGTTATCCTATGGCGGAAAATAGTGTTATCAGTTTAAAGATAAGTACTTTGTTGGGGGAGTTGGTGTTCTGGGGTTGGACTCAGGGGTCTCCCAGGGTCAAGGATGCACTCGTTACACCCTCAGCGGCACTAGGGCGGCCTGGTGCAGAGTGCTGAGGCCCAATGTTATCCAAAGGGGGATAGGAGGCCTCCGGTTGGTGGCTGCTGACGAGCAGGCCACTCGGTTGTGGGAGCAAAGCTCCTGGACTTAAGCTTAGGGCAAATGGGGGTATAGGCCAGCACAAAAGATGCACCCTCAGCGGCACTGGGGCGGCCGGGTGCAGAGTACTGTTTTGGCATCGGAAGCCCTGTAGCTTTCAATGGGGAGTCTCTGGTTTGCAAAAGCACTGCAGGCTCGGGGACGAAGGTCTTCTGGGTGCAACCACCACTTGGAGAGGTAAGTTGGGATCTTGGGGGTTGGTTAGGCACCATTGGTTGGGCCACCCAAGGCCGTGGGACGTCGGGTGCAGGGGTGCCTTTTTGGGTTGGATCTTCTTATCAGCTCCGGGTCGCGGTTGGGGGGACCTTCCGGTTTGAGGCTGCAGGCGTCGGCTGGAGGCTTGAAGCAGGTCAGGGGTCACCGGATCTCAGGTCAGGATCGCCGGGGAGACCTCCTCTTGGTGTTGGGCCACTCGGGCCATGGGCGTCGGGTGCACAGTGGTGCAAACTTGCGGATCCTTGCGGAGCTGGAGTCTGGTGTTTGAACAAATCCGGTGTTCACGGGAGACAGAGTCTTTGGGATTGAAGGCAGGCAGGTCCTCCGGGTTTCTTGAGGTTGCTGGCTGCAGGACACACCGGGATTTCGCTGGAGCAGGTTCAAAGTGGGGACAGGCCGGTAGGGCTGGGGCCAAGTCAGTGGGCGTCCTCCTCTTGTTAGCTACGGCACGGCTGTTCGGTCCTTCTTCGTCTTTTCTTCTTGCAGGTTCTTGTCGGAGGAAGCAAGGTTCAGGGGTGCCCCTAAATACTAGATTTAAGGGCGTTACAGGTAGGTAAAAGGTTGGGGACCAATGGGTCCCTTCCCTGGGGTGGGTACACCACCTATTATGCCACCCTCCAGTGGGAGGGGAGCATAAGCCTTTCCCTGGTTGGCTGGGTTCCCCCCCATCTGCAAGATGGCGGGGACTGAGAGTTGTGCTTCACCTCGCCTCCCCCACCTGAGGGGTGGAGTTGGCAGAGGTGGGCACACCTCTCTTCCTCACTTGTTTTTGCCGCCGGCTCCCCCGCCCAAAGTGGGGACCAGAACCAGTGGGGACCGGTTGCTGAAAGCAGCAAGTGGCCTGGGGAAGCTCACATAGGCGGCAAGCCTTTGAAGCTTCCCTTCGTGGACCCTGCCCATCCTGGGGGAGGAGGCTTGGCACCTCGTCCCAGGATGTGCATTGTTTCAGGCCCCCGAGAGCAGCAGGCTCTTGACCCAGGGGTCCAGAAACATGTCTGGTGGTGGCAGCTGAAAGCAGCCATTCAGCCTGGACACTAGTGGTAGGTCGTTTTTCAGGGGGCATCTCTAAGATGCCCTCTGTGTGCATTTTTCATTAAATCCCACACTGGCATCAGTGTGGGTTTAATGTGCTGAGAAGTTTGATACCAAACTTCTCAGTTTTCAGTGTAGCCATTATGGTGCTGTGGAGTTCGTAATGACAAACTCCCAGCACCATATACTCTTAATGGCAGCACTGCACTCACAATGTCTAAGAATGGAGTTTGACACTGTAGGGGTATAGGGCTCATGCACCTGTACCCTCACCACTGGTATAGTGCACCCAGCTAGAGGGGTGACTGATCTATGCCAGGGCAGTGGGTTGTAGGCATGGCACACAGGGATGTGTGCCATGTCGACTCTTCACTTTGCTTTGCCCCAAGACACGCAGCCTGCAAAGGCAGCGTGTGTGTAAGAGTACAGGGCCTCTAAGGGTGGCACAATAAGTGCTGCAGCCCTTAGAGGTCTTCCCTGGTCACAGTGCCCTGGGTACCTGTGGTACCATTTACCAGGGGCTGACCTGTGGCCAGAGATGCCAATTGGGTTTGGGTTAGTTTTGGGGAAAGAACACAGGCCCTGGGAACCTGATTGGCAGGGACCCAGGGCACATCAAGTCAAAGTGCATCAGTAGTCTGGCAAAAGTAGGGGGGGTGTTACTACAACAGAAACCCAGCTTCTCACATGAGGTCACTGCACTTAAAACCTATAAGTCACCCCTAAGGTAGGCCTTTCAATCCTGAAGGCAGGGTGCTTGGTTATAAGTGTAAGGGTGCCCTGCATGACCCCCTACAAACCTAGGAGTCGATTCTCCCGGCTTTGTAAGTGCGGTCAGCCATTTTATACATATAGTGGACATCATGTCAATTACAAGATATCTAACTGTATATTGGCTGCACCGAAACCGGTCATGTTTGGTATCCAACATTTTGGAATCCTACACCAACACAGATTCCAGTGTTGGATATAGGATCCCATGCACTGTGGGGTCCCCTAGGGAGCCCCCTGTGTTCCCGGTACCAGTCTTTCAGGGTCTAACAGAAAGCTAATGGTGCTGCGGCCACAGACACCATTCTGCTCTCCTGCTGCTGAGCCTGGCTCCAGCAGGGGAAGGTAGGAAAATAGGTTTCCTGTCACAGGGAAGTATGACCACCTCCCTGACAGGACTTAGTGTATTGGGCTGCGGTGGGGGCACTTGCCAGCACCACCAGACTGCTTTGAAGGGCACATTTGGTGCCCTCCTTGCATACTCCAGTTGGAACCAGTTCAGGGAGCAGTTGGCTCCCACTCTGGCGTGAAACTGGACAAAGGACATGGGAGTATCCAACCCTCTGTCCAGCCCCTCCTCTGTGAGGGACCCCTAAATCGTCCCAACCCTTTCCTTTCGGGTACTTAAGGGCTTACCTGTGGGGGGCTCATCAGATTCGTCATGGGACAAGATTCAGATCCGAAACCACTTCATCTTCAACCGTCTGAGCACGTTGGACTTCGCTTTGGGAACCGAGACTGTATCTGGAAGACTCCTGCTTCTCCTGGTCTCGTCGTCATGCCAGTCTTCTGCATCGTGTGTACGTGTGCTCCATCTAGGGTCTTCTCCAGGCCTGTGGGCTTCCAAGACACCCGAAGGAATCTCCCTTGGAGTGAAGGAGTCACTGCCCTGCATCTGCAGGCACCGCAACAAAGCGGACTCGTCTGCTACTACAGACTCCGAAAGGCTCAGCAACACAGGTGGTGGTTCTGCAACTCCCTCGAGGCCTGCCCTGTCTTCACAGCAAGTTTGAAGTCAGTGTCCCTCGTCAAAACCGCTGGAGCAGTACCCCTGTGCACCGCGTTGCCAAGGCTTGTCGACTCTCCTCTCCAGAGATCATCGGGCTCCAAGAAGCTCCAACCTCTCCTGCTACCATGATCTTCAACCTCACCGCATCCTCTGCACCGTCGGACTGCATTCGTGGTGAGCTGCACTGTGTGGTTCTTTTTCACTCAACCTACAA
The DNA here is from genome assembly GCA_963921515.1 of Calotriton arnoldi. Taxonomy (NCBI): domain Eukaryota; kingdom Metazoa; phylum Chordata; class Amphibia; order Caudata; family Salamandridae; genus Calotriton; species Calotriton arnoldi. Next base: position 1,768,005 of record CAWUFW010000078.1, on the reverse strand, counting down.
TATATGATTAGTACTGGTAAAACAAGCTGCGTTATACTCCTTCTGGACTAAGCCTGAAGGCTGCTCTCCACAGCTACCACTTAGAGAACTTTCTATGGTTGTCTAAGACCAGTAAAATCACCATAAGGGTTGTCTGGGTTAGTGCAGGGTGCTTCACTTAATTAGGTGTGCACCATATACTAAGCCAGCCTCCTACAAAGAGACTAAGTTACTGCATTGTAAAAGAATGCAGAAGAGTGTAGACTAGATGAAAAAGCCCTTTTGCATAACATAGGTTTGTGTTTACCGAATTGCAATGATGTATTCTTTTAAAGTGCAATAGAAATGTGAAAGGGACGCCTCTGCCACCATGGCCACTGCAAAAGGGTCCAAGCAGACCCACCTGCTGAAATTGGCGAAATTTGCTCATTCCAATACTTTTTTTTTTTTTTTTAATCTTTTTATTAACAATGCTCATGAGACCATACAGTACAAAGTAGTTCCAACAGTCCACATGCTCATTCCAAGACTGATGCCACGGAGGAGAAAAACGTTGTGCACGAAGGGAAGCAACAAGCGGATGACGGGGCCCCAACCCTGGTGGATGTCATGGAAGCCATACAGGGGGTCCGCTCGGCGCTGGAGCACAAAATCGACACTGTGACGTCCGAGGTCACCCTCATGCATGCCGACCTACGCAATCTGGGAGAAAGGGTTAAAGCGACCGAAGATTCAGTCTCAACGCTCCAAAATTCCACGAAAGTACTAGAAACAACGGTCAAACGGCTCCAGGCGCAAACTTTGGACCTGGAGGCCAAACTGGAGGACTACGAGGGGCGCGCACGAAGAAACAACATTCGCATTTTGGGGGTTCCCGAGAGAGCGGAAGGGCAAGCTACGGACCTCTTTGTCGAAGATCTAATTCAGACCCATCTACAGCCCTGAACCCTGTCGCAATATTTCTCAGTTGAACGCGCTCATAGAGTGCCTGGAGGCCCCCCGAAGCCAGGCGCCCCTCCACGTCCCATCTTAGCGAGAATATTCAATTTCCGCGACAGACATTATCCTTCAAACGGCGTGTTCCGCCCCCCCCGCTCAAGTTTGAAAACTCGACGATTACATTCTTTCCAGACTTCACATTAAAAGTACAAAAGATGCGCAGATCCTTTCTGGAAGTGAAGAGGGCACTCCGCGATAAGAACTTGAAACACGCAATGCTTTTTCTGGCCAAGCTGCGGGTGCAAGCGGAGGGGAAGTCCTGGTTTTTTCAGACTCCAGAGGAAACCTGGGACTGGCTGGAGGGATGGAGAACCTCCGGTGCTCAGAAACATAATTCTCCCAGCCGTTTGCAAAGACATGATAGTCGCCAGGAAAGATCAGATCATGAAGAAGGCGTTTGACCATCTGTAATAGCTGCGCTAAACGGCTAACTAGCCGATCTTCCATGAACTGCGGAGCTGCATTGTGTGCCGAAGGGGCGACGATGGTAGACTGGCCCCATCGAGACCTGGGTGAATTGACATGTGAAACACTAGACTCATGGTTTTAATTTGCAAGGGTCATGCCAGAAGTGACCAGGTCACACGGCCTAGCTTTACGTGCTGTTCTGGGAGACAGGACTATTTACCGATGCCGTATATGTTATATTACAGAAATAGACTACAGTTTGCAGCATGCTAAATAATGGGCTCGTATAGTTGAGAATATGGGGGAACCGGGCTCTCCAGTTGGGAAGTACCGGCTGTGTAGCGTTCCCCTTCATTAAGTATACTAGTTCAGGGTACACAGGCACTCTGCAAAATTGGGGGGTGGGCAGTTCCACGTCCACGTTGCAGGGAGGCAGGGTGGGGATCCGGGGTGTTCCAAGGGGTATAGTTGTAGTTTGAGTTTATTAGGTGCAGCCTTGAATGCGGTGCTTTTCCTAGTGCACTTAGAATTGACAGCAATGCAGGACATAGTTTTTCACGGATTAGGTTTAAAGTGTCTAAGATGTGGTCGCTGGGTGGGGGTGGTATTGTTGACTCTCGACTTTGCTTCTCTAAGGCCCTCTGTGGTGGATGGCCCCTACATTGCACTTAAATGAGTGATAATCATGAAAATGCTCCGTCACTGAGCCGCTTTAAATTACTCTCTTGGAATGTAAATGGCCTAGGGGATCGAGTTAAACAGGGAATTGTGTTGCAATATCTGAAAAGACAGGTCCCAGATGTGGTATTATTACAGGAAACTCATATACAAGGATCCTCTTACTGTGAACTCAATAGATGGGGTTATAAACTGGTGGCCCATTCGGGCTATGCTAGAGGGTCCAGAGGGGTGGGTATTCTCATGCGCAACTCCTTCCCCTTCCAAGTCCAGGCGGTCACACGCGATCCATTGGGAAGATTTGTCACGGTCTCGGGCCTGTGGAAGGGTAGGTCCCTCAATGTGACTTCCCTATATGTGCCTCCCAGGCTTCACTACACTGACCGATCTAGGTTCACATATATTAAATCTACCTGGGGGTGACCTACTGTTGGGAGGGGATTGTAATGCAGCCCTTAATGGAGACCTAGACCGGCGTCCGCCCAGACGGGGGGAGGCATCCGGGAAACTGCTGACAGATTTTCTTGGGGCTTTGGGGCAGAAAGACGTCTGGAGGGTATGCAACCCCGTGGCCAGACAATACACCTTCCTTTTCGGGGTCCATGGTAGTATGTCCTGCATAGACTATATATTCTCCAAAGCCACCCAGCTCCCCAAGTTTGGAGAGATCTCCTTTCTTCCCAGGGGCATCTCAGATCATTCCCCGCTAGTAGCGTACTACGGCGTCGCCCCCACCCCCCCACCCACACGCCATGAAATGGTTCTCAACCCTTGGTACCTCAAGGTGCCGGCTATTAGAGATAAACTAACGGAAACTATAAAGAATTATTTCACTGAGAATGACGGTTCGGTGGATTCAGACCTGATGCTATGGGAGGCATACAAAACGGTGGTGCGGGGTAGTGGGGTGGCGGCAGTAGCGGGACATAAGAAAGAAAAGCGGAAGCAGCTGGATGAGATAGAGCGGGAGGTTGCCCTTCTCGAACGTGGTCTCAGGACATCGGACACTCCGGATACCACACATAAACTGCTCATGAAACAAGCCGAGTATAGGAACATCGCGGAAGATGCAGCTAAGGCCCAATATCGGGCCACTCAGCATCGGGTTTACGATATTGGCGATAAAGCTAGCAAACTGTTAGCCTGGTTGGACAAACGGGAAATAGCCAACAGATGGGTGGCTGAGGTTATATGCCAAGGCGGTACGAAACGGCAGGACAGATCTGGGATGCGGGAGCATTCGCGGACCACTTTGATCGGGTCTATACCTCCACTCATACAGATGCGACAGAATTACTAGCCACTCTGGGACTGCCCGTTCTAGAGCCCCAGGATGTAAAGGACCTGGACTCTGACTTGTCAAACGAGGAGGTGTCCAAGGCGATTGGCGCCTTGCAGCCCGGAAAGGCCATGGGCCCTAGTGGCCTCCCAATTGAACTTTACAAATCCAATGCCTCTACGATTGCCCCATATCTCATACGGATGTATGAGGAGAGTGTGAACAGGTGTGTCCTGCCTGAAACGCAGAGCCTAGCCAACATTGTCGTCATATATAAAAAGGGCAAACCTCCCGAGCAATATTGCTCGTACAGGCCTATCTCCCTCCTAGACCCAGAAGTGAAAATACTAGCCAAAATCCTGGCCCGGCGTCTCTCACCTTTCCTCCACAAACTGATCCAACCGGACCAATCCGGCTTTATGCCAGCTAGAAATACCGCCCTGAACCTTCAACGCCTCTACGGAGTCCTGTGTAGGGCATCCACAATTCGAGAAGAGGCGGCGATTATGTCGTTAGACGCCAAGATGGCATTCGACATGATCGAATGGCCCTTCTTATTTGCTGCACTCGAAAGATATGGATTCGGTCCTAGGTTTTTATCCTGGGTGCGAATCCTTTACTTGGAACCGCTGGCCCGTATCACAGTGAATGGGGGGCGATCGGCAACGTTTGCATTGCAGAAGGGAACGAGGCAGGGATGTCCCCTTTCCCCCTTACTTTTTGCCTTGGCCTTGGAGCCCCTGGCGATTTGGATCAGGGGGGACCCCCTCATTAGGGGCCTCAATTGGTCGGCAGATTGGATGGATAAAATCTCCCTCTACGCTGACAATATTTTGCTTTATTTAGCCAGGCCTCATTTCTCCATCCACCGTGTCCTGCACATATTTGCCCTATTTCAAAAGTACTCTGGCTATATTATTAATTGAGATAAATCCCTGGTTTACGTTCTGAGGGGGGGAATGCCCAGCCCTACCTATGGGCTGCGAGGCCAAAATAGTTGCCGAAGGTTTTTTGTACTTGGGTATATACATTACTGTTAATCCCACAGTATTCTATGACTGCAATCTCGCTCCTCCTCTACGCCGTTTTCATGCTGACATGCAGCATTGGAAGACATTACCCCTCACTTTGCTTGGCAGGGCCGCTCTCTATAAGATGATGGCGCTTCCCCGATTTCTTTATGCCCTACAAAACACACCTTATTTGGTCCCAACACAATACTTTAATGCCATTGAATCGGAAGTACGCGCCTTGCTTTGGAATAATGGTACCCCTCGAATAGCTTTGGCTAAACTCACAAAAAGTTGGTACGATGGAGGTATTGCCCTGCCTGCGATCAAAAGCTATTACTGGGCCTCGCAACTAGTGGTTCTTAACCATTGGGTGCACCGTCCCGGTACAGATCCTGCTTACAGGATGGATAGACATAACATGCTCTCCGGTAACTATCCCAGGGCTCTCTATGGAGGGAAGAAACATGCACCAAAATACACTCCAACTTCCACCACAATTGCTATATGGCACACGGTGACGGCCGCACTGGGGTGGAAAGCCAAAATCACACAAGTCACCCCATTGCTCGACGCACACCAGCTGGGAGTGTTGTCGAAACAACCAGGATTTGATAAGTGGGACTTGATAGGTCTCTCGAGGGTCTGCGACTTATGGGCGGGAGGCAAGGTGATCCCGTTCAGTGACCTTCAACGGGATTATCAATTGCATAGCGGAGAAACTTTTCGATACCTACAGGCCCGAAGTGCACTACAAAAAGCGATACCCAAAGGCACTGACCAACCGGTCTCCTCACCATTAGAGGATAGACTGCTAGACGATTACCTCCAGGAAAAAGCCATCTCACTAACATACCGCAAAATACTCCATAATACACCAGATACACTGGAGAAAATTCGTGCCAAATGGGTGGATGATGTCGGGACATTAGTGACGAAGACTGGCAGGAAGCTCTGGCCTCTCCCCGCGAGGTGGCGATCCGATCCCGTTTTAAACTCATCCAACTGAAACTACTACACAGAGCCTACTACACTAGTTCAGTGCTTGTCAAGATGGGTGTACTGGGCTCCTCCACCTGTCCCAGAGGGTGTGGTCACACCGGCACCTACCTCCACCAGTGGTGGGAGTGCCCAATCCTTCAGAAGTACTGGGGAAGGGTTACATTGGCACTGTCTTTAACTTGTCATAAACCTATCGAAGTTTCACCCCGCCTGTGTCTTCTTAACATTTGGGAGGCTACCGACTTGTCGAGAACTGATAGATTGTGGGTCTCCCTGGGTTGTATGGTTGCTAAACGCAACATAGCCAGAACGTGGAAAGGAGTGGCGAAGCCAAGGTTCAGGGACTGGGAATCTGATATGGATTGGTGCTTGCAGGCGGAAAGGGTGATTTATGAAGGCAGAGGATGCCCACAAAAATGGACTAGAATCTGGGGTCCATGGAACGTGAGCAGAGGGTTGATATGTACACCTTTCAATGACGCTTCCCCATTGTCAGCAGACCATGAAGTTGAGTAATGTCTTGACTATGACGTTATGCATGAGACACGTGACTGCACTATAGATCCGGTGATTCACTATGACAATTGTTGCACCACTGCAATGAGATTGTTGAAAATGATGAAGATTGCACTGCACTGCACTTTATTATTCTTGGTCTGTGTTGCTTTTGTTTTTGTTTATGCAATAAAAAGATTTTTTTTTAAAAAGAAATGTGAAAGTGATGACTCACGTGTTATTGAGTTTTACTAACCATTCTCTTTTAAATAATGATGTATGTGAAGAATTAACTAACCAAAATGTATATTAGATAACACTAAGAACGTTTATTGAAGAGTCTTGTTTTTGACACTATCTTTGCTCACATGAAAGTGTGCACCAATCAAGAAAAGAGAAATGGGCCGCACATTTATGCTAAATCCAATTTCACTGAAACTTTCAGAGAATGATCTTCATACATGTACTAATGAGAATCACTAGAAACAATCAAGTTACTTCATACTCTGAAATAGTTTTATACGTTGGTACTTTCGAAATGTAGTAATGTGCCATAGTTACACGTGCTAATTGCAATGAAACTAAGATGCTTTATTTATAAGTGACATAAGTTGAAGAAAAGAATATAAGGTCTTAGAACTTTAGAATGTTATATGCATTTCCATTAATTTATATTGTGTATTTCATGAACTAAAATTCAATTAAGGCCTGCATTATCTTTCTCTTGCTTGAGTCTGTTCTCATGAGAAGGTCCCATACATTTGCAATGTGGGATGAAACTATGTTTCATAGAAAGAGTTCCCATCCACATACCAGGACTACTCGCAACTATTTTGTTACTTTGGGAACATCTGCCGTGAGACACTGTCCTCTTCAATTCACTCATGTGCCTTTGCTAAAAGACGATTGTTAACACTTCTACTTTTTGAATGGTTCGATAGCTCACGTAATGATCTCCACCTTTTCCCCATAAAATGTGTCTTCTTTATGCTTCATGACAATCACCCTATATGAACTGACCAATGGACTGAGTGGTCTGACCAGATGAGGTGACCCAAGGAGGCGTCACCCCGGATCTTGAGAAGTTATATCATACATTGGACTGATGATACGGATGCCAATCTATCTACCACTTTTGCCACCTTTCCACCCAGGACAGCTTTTTTGCGGACGGAGAGACAGCTTTCATTTCTTGTGGACTCTACTAGATTTCTTTGGGCTGACGCATACGCTCTGTGCACTATTACCAGACTCCTTTCCCCTATGGGAGAGAACTTTTGAGCTGATAAGGTTAATGTCCGTTCCTGAACTCTTCCTCTAGAGCATTGGTAATTGATGGCCTGAATGAGATTAATTTGATTATTCTGTACTCCTAGATTTAATGTCTAAGATTGATACAACTTACTGTTCTCAAATCCTGTTTCCGCCTCTCTATGACTAGTCTCCAATAACTGATTGTGCATTCCAATATAGTATCAGTGAGGGATGGCAATTCTAACAGAGAGGTCTCTAGTCAACGGATTTTGCCTCGCTTTAAATTAATTATTGGTTTGTATGGTTCTAGTTCGAATGAATTTCTTCAGGAGATTTGGTCTAGCCGTAATAATGTTATATTCGTACAACATAGTTTTGAGAGTTATATACATGAATCTAATTACTAGCCTGTATGTCAGTTACTCAATTCCTGGTCCTCATTGGATAACTAGATTGGATCCCCTATACCAGACCCCTCTTGACGCGGTTCAAGATCCATCAGAGGACCAATTAAATAACTCTGAGGAGTAGTGCCTGGAGATACCAAGACCAAAGTAAATGGGCCCAGTACCGCTACAGCAGTGATATCTGGTAGCGTGTCGAATGGTTTACCTGTCCGTAGAAGTCATGATATAGGGGGTCCCTACTGAGATCCCTACGAAACTCGCTGGCCAAAGATTGTCCACCCCAGCCCAAGATTAAAGCTCATGTCCGAATGAAGGAGACCAAGTGCCAGTATCAACAGAGGAGTACGACGAAGATGGTTTAAAGCAGTGGTGTGAGTATCAGTAGGGTTGCGCGTTGCAAATGCTTCAAGCTTAGATTGAGGTATTGCGAAATGGCTGTATGAGGTTATGTGAAGTGGTTAGAATTTGTGTTTGAGTGATGCGCTTTGTGCAGAAAAGTTTAAGTTGTTTTCGGGTCCGTCATGAGCTAAGATTCCGGGAAACACACCTACGGATGGTCTCAGTATGGCATATGCTGAGTAAGTTGGCTGCTGTGTTTTGAAAGTTCTGTTCGTGAGACGTCGTCGGCAGTACCACTAAGAGAAGGGAAATTCTTAGCGTGAATGAGTGTTGCAGTTGTTATCATTGTTTTCAGTGCACAGGAAACATTTTGTATCAGCTGGGTGAGATCGCGCTGGTCGAGGTTTCACATGAAGTGTATGTGAAAATAGACTGAATCATTGTAGCTGGTTAGACTTCTTGTGGGAAAGCATCTATTGTTTCTTTAGTGGAGCAGACAGAATTGTTGAAATAAGCTTGCATTTTGTGAATTCTTGCTTAGAGAGAACGCGCCGAGGGATTGTAAAAGAGGGGTAGCTGCTGCGAGGAATGAGATTGACGTCACACGGTGCCGCACTGGTAGTGGATGGTTGGTGTAACACCACGCTATGATAGGGTGACTACCTCACTGTGAGCCGCGGTCGTAAGGGAAATAAACAAGGAAGTGTAGGAGAATTCGACTAAAGAGACTTATTTGTGAAGGACAACTTGCAAACCTAGGTAAAAAGGAAAATTCTGAGAAATTTGAAAAGTTTGATGTAGGGGAATGCACCTATACTCACTAAAGAGGGGTTATATATGACCCATAAGAGAAGATATCACACGTGTATATGGCTTGAAAACTGAATGTAGTACACTGAAAATGTTGGACCATTAGCATTCCCACAATATGATCATTTAATATCAGAATTCTTGAAAATCTGAGGAGACAATTATACGAGATTAAACCGCCTCCTAGACCCATGCAGTTTGAGGCGCTTATAGTGAGGTAGCTTAGCGTTAGAATTGTGCAAAATGTGATACCAACATGAAATTTTGCACAGGGCTTAATAATAGGTAAAAAATGAGTGATGATATAGACCCTAAAAATCGTATGGCTACTTTGCCCATATAACGTCACAAAAGAAAAATGCTGCTGCTATTATTTGTACAGCCATTATGAATCTAATGTTAGGCATCCATCACATCATTTCACACTTTTTTCTGGTCTGGAATGTCAAAAGTGGTACAAATTCTGCATTTTAGTTAACCCCTAAAGTATGAGAAATTTTCAATGGGTCCAGTAAGTAAATACCTTGTGATGTAAATAAAAAGGTATGATGTACTGCCCTTGTAAATTAACAAATTATTTTTTGCGACAAGATTATCTGCTGTCAATGAGCAAAAATGTCTACCAAAAGATGTGAATTTGAAAATATTATTGAAGAATTTATATTTAGAACACAAAATGTTGGAACTGAGATTGATTGGGATCTGTGTGCATTGTGTCAAAAAGATTTACCAGAAGTTTTAGGGGGGCCAGCTAATAGTAAACGTTCTGATAAAGGAATTGGGTACAAAAGTCTGCTTGACGATCTGCTAGTATTTGACGAAATAAAAGGACTTCCATCAATCATCAAGACAAAATTGTTAAAAAATCGATGTAGTTGAACTGTTAAATGAAAACTGTGGAAAATTCCATAAAACGTGTAGAAACAAATATGACAAACACAAACTTGCAAGGTTATCAAAAAAACCTAAACTAGTTCAAGAGAGTACTTCAAGGTGTACGCGTGCTTAATTTATAATTGGTGAATTGAAAGATACGTGTTTCTTCAGTGACCAAGAGTCGGGGGCAGAGCTTATAAATGTGTGTATACTTGAACTGATTAATCGAGTTTGAGATGCTGCAGTTGCATTAAGTTTTTATAACCGGCTTCGGCAAATAAAGAAAAAAGCGAAGACAGCAAATAGACATTAATCTATGGCATGGTATTAGGTGAAATTGTAAACTATCTCAAAGATATACTTCAAAATTCTAAAGTATCGCCAGTATTTACTTTATCTAACATCGAAATCACTCGTAGTTCATCATATGGCAGAATTATGTGTAGAAAACGCAGACAAATGTGTACACAGCACATGATTAAAAGAAAAGATTCTTGCGTTTATACCAGAACTTACAGCCGAACCAAAAGGTAGAAATATTCTTCTAATACGTAAAAACGATATAGGACAAAATATATTCAGTATTTGTAAACAAAATGCTCTTCAGGATGGTGTCTGCCCGGCCAATGCAGCTGCTATTATGCGAAAACAAACGTTTCAACTTGAAGTAGATGGATTTAGTGGACAGTATGAGCAAAATTGTCAAGAAAATTCAGTAGGGACTGCTATGCTAAATCTAATACGAATGATTATGGAAGGTTATACCATTTCAAATGATAAAGTAAATGATAAGAGGAGTGCAGCTTTTTAGGTATCGTACTAGTAAGTGTAAGAAGGCAAATCTAAAGGAAACATCCACCACAAAAAAAGATAATGAAACTCCACAACCTCTTTATATTGGATCAATGGTGCATGACAAAACTCGAAAACGGGAATTAGTTGACAAACTGGGCGTATGTGTGTCATATGAGAGTGTTCGAGAAGTGTCAGCAACAATAACTTACAAACAATGTAAGCAATTCTGCAATGACAGGGTTGAGTGTCCAACAGGCCTTTAATTCTCCACTTTCACTTGTGCTGCAATAGACAATAGTGCAGCAATATACACTATTGATCACAATCCCTCGTCATCTTCAGCCACTCAGTCATTCCACAGAACAACCATATCGCTGATACAGAGAAAATCAGATGCACAGGGTATATCACCCTTCTTAAAAATTGAAGAAAATGAGTGGACCAAGAATTGTACTTCATCCCTATCAGAGTGGTATTTGCAGTTACCATGTAGAACAATAAAAAAAGCCAAATGTAGCTGTAAGTAATATCAATGCCTTCCAGACTCCTATTCACAATGAACTTATGTCAGACGAATGGCTGCAGATGATTCAGACTTGATTTCCATAATCTAACCAATATAAGCCACACCAGTTGGGCTGCTTTCCACTACAACAGAAGTGGTTCTGTCACAAAGAGCCATAGTGTATTGCTACCTTTATTAAATATGTCAATAGATTCTCCTTCTATGGTACGTCACTGCTTTAATATATTAAAGCGTACACTGGCCACAAATAATACTAATCAGACTCCTGTGGTGACATGTGATCAATCAGTCTATGCAACAGCTAAACAATTGCAGTGGTTACTTCCAGAATTGTATGGGGAAGACAAAATGGTGGTCCTGATGGGAGCATTACATATTGAAATGTCATTCCTTGCAGTTTTAGGAGATTGGCTTGATGGTAGTGGCTGGGCCAATATTTTAGTTGAAGCCAATGTTACCAGTGAGGGTAAAGATGGACAATGTCTAAAAGGGTCTCATGTAAAACGATCCAACTACAAACACAAAGTTAGTGTTGCATCACTGTATATAGTTTTGAAGAAGGCTTATGATGTATCTACTGATGGGCAAATATCCATGAAAGAATGGATTACACGAAGAGTTGAGCAGTCTGTTCATTTCAAATATTGGTATATTACACTTCAACTCAAATTACTGCTATTTAAATTTCTGGATAACATTCGATCAGCAAATTTTGAGAAGTTCATTGTAACCCTGCAAATGATCTGTCCTTGGATGTTTGCTATGGACCACACCCACTATGCCAGGTGGGATGCCAATGTTCATTAAAATGCTTGTCGAGCTGAAAACAAGAATTCCAGATGTGTATGAAGAATTTTCAAACGCATATTTTGTTGCTTGTAAAAGCGGTAGACCTTATTCCTGCATATCTCACGATTAGACGCATGAGCAGTGTAACAAGGATATAAAATCAGAATGGGGACAGTTGGCATTCTTGATAATTCTAGTGCATTGATGAAATGGATGGTGTCTGAACCTCTAATTGCCAACTTACTGGGACAATTCGAGGAAGAAATGGGATTCAGTGAAAATGAAAATAACTGTTCACCATGAAGACAACATCTCTTGTAACACTCGATTTGTAAATGATGTTAAGGAACTTACACAAGTGTTTTCACATGATAACAGATATCCTTATGCCTGTGGTATTGGTGAAAATCTTATGAATATTGCATTCAATTTAATCATGAGTGATAATGCAAATAAATCTGTGAGCCTTGCTGACGACGTGGGGAGAACTCAATATAGAACGTTCGTTCAAGAACCCCTGGTACGCAATGAAAAATCTATTTTTTAACATATTTCTAGAAACAAGCTATGTTTATTTCATAAGGTAGCCCCAAAAATCAGTGAACCACAAAGTATCCATCTTAAAAAGTGACTGCTCACTTTTCACTAGACTGTATATTGCTTGCCAAGATGGAGAAGGAGATTTAAAGGATTTTTTGCCCATTAGAATCTTGATTATCCCCCATCACTTTCCGAGGGAGGATTGTCGAGAAAAGGGACAAAGTCTGACAACATCTCTTGTTTGGACAAGCTTAATGGTGCTGTAGATAACGAATAACATTCCAGACACTGCAAGTTATGTCATTATGGATGGATCAGCAATAATCCAAGTCTTAAAACCCGACAACATACGCAATTTTCAAGACTACAGCACCTATATATTCCAGCCTTATGTAATGAACATACTTAACAAATCGAAACAAGTAGACATAGGGGTCGATTCCGATTCGGGCCGGAAATTTCTCCGACCGAGCCGGACCCGGAGAGATTTCCGACCGAATCGGACCCGTGCAGTCCGACCGAACGAGTACGATGCGTCCGTATGTTATCGGACTCGAGTCGGTCGGACTCCCATTGAAGTCAATGGGAGCCGGTCGTACAACGCGTACGCGGGCTCCCATTGACTCAATGGGTGCGAGTCGGACAAGGGCGCCCCCTACAGCGGGTACGCGGCGAAGCGATTCGCGCCGTACACGCACAGGTAGGGGGACCCATGGGTCCCCCCTGTGTGCGACTCGCGCGGCTACGCGTACAGGGGGTCCGACACGGACCCCCAAAGTACGGCTCCGACAGCTCTTACGAGCCGGAGTGCGCGGCTCGGTCGGACTGCTCGCGGCGCGCATCGTACTTACCCGGCCGGGAAACGTCTCCATTGCGCGGTGCGAGTCGAGTCCGAGCGAGTCGGTCGGAGCGGTTCGAGCCGGGAGCGAGTCGGTCGGAGCGGTCGGGACGCCCAGACGAGTCGGTCGGTGATTTCGCATCGTACTCGCTCGGCCGGACCCGCGTACGGTTCGGTCGGGAAACAGGGCTCCGAATCGGATCCGGTAAAGCCGAATCCGATTCGGAGCCCTACCGGCCGAGATCGGAATCGGCCCCATAGTATTTGACTGTTACATAGAGGGCTCTCTGAAAAAGGAAGAAAGAAATAGGTGAGGTTTTGGTCCACGCTATTATGTAAAAGGTTCAACAAATATACAAAAATCTGGGCAACTTTTCTACAAAATGAAGATAACAAAAATGATTTGTTCCTATTCTTGGTTTCTAACTATTTGAGTCTTAACGTACCAGAGAGTAAAATTGTAGTACAGTTAAAGGATGATAATGTGGTGAATATTCCCGAAAATCTGAATGTATATCTGAACTCAGACCATGTTATCTAGAAGAAGCTCAAACCAGGATATTATTACAGGCAAAACATGCTAGTGAAAGTGGCCAGAAGTCTATAACTATACGTACTGTTGATTCCGATGTAGCAGTTATTGCTCTTTATGCATTTAGTAGCTTAAATCTTTCACATTTGTGGATTGATTTTGGTATAGAGAAACATAAAAGGCTACTGCCTATCCATGAGGATGCTAATAAACTTGGCAAAAGTGTGTGCGACGGTATTTTATTTTTCCATGCATTTACAGGTTGCAACACTGTATCTGAATTTGCAAATCGTCGCAAGAAAACAGGTTGGGAAACGTGGCAACATTTTTAGGCTGTCACGGAAACATTTATTGAGCTCTCTCATTGCCCACCGGATATTTCAAAGAACAGTTTCAGTCAGCGTCAGCGATTTGTAATTAGATTATACAATAAGAACATTAAAACAGATTCTGCTAACGAGTGTCGAAGAATGATGGTGACCAAACGTTATAGAAAATATGCCACCAAGTGAGGCTGTTCTTTTAAAGCACATCAATAGAGCTATTTTCTAAGCGAGTTATGTGTGGTCTCAGTGGTGGAATGTGTATCCTGATATACCTGATCCAGCTCAGTAGGGATGGCAGAGAAAAGATTCTGGATATGAACCTCCGTGGTCACTTTTGCCTGATGCTTCAAAATACTGCAAGGAACTTCGTAAGGGTGGATGTAAAACATTGTGTACCCATGCTTGTAAATGTAAGCAATGGTCTCTTCCATGTACTAGTCTTAGTGTTTGTGAGGGACAATAGAATCAGAAGGACATGTTTTAGAAGAGACTATAATAACAATAAACATTGATAACAATATCATTTGTATCTTCATTCTTTTTCAATAAAAAAGTTTAATGTTTAAATGTTACAAAAATTGTTTTTATATTATAACAAAAAATATAGCAAAAATATGCAGGGTGTCATTTAAAATTCTGTAATAGACTTTTGGTACACCCTGTATATGGGGCCCAAGTGCCCCTAAAATAGTAACAACATATACTAGACATTTTTTGGTGAACCATGATTTTTGTTTGAAATTTCTATCTTTAGCCGTTCAAAAGTTAAGGGGGGTGAGCAGGTTATGTGGAATACCCTGTATATCTACGATATATCTACATACTTATCATAGTGTACTATGAGTCAATTAAATTGCAACATTTTTGAAATCCTTGGCTAAAAAAACCCATTACAATTTAGTGCTGGAAGACTCATATTACATTTGTGATGATTTACTGGCTTTTGCGGCGGCCATTTTGTATTAGGACATCACACGCCTAAAATAGGGGGTCAGATTTTTGGGGTCTATATCAAAAATCAATGTTCATATGACTACCTAACACTGTGCCAAGTGCCATCTTAGTATCACATTTTGCACGATTCTGGTGGTTTTTTACTCTAAGCTACCTCACTATTAGTGAATGGGAACATCTAGCTCATCAAAAAGACAAACAGAAATGTCAGGAAAGGTACAAGAATACTTGGAACAGATATGTCGAGGCCAAGTGGGATGTTCAACAGAGGGCTTGGAGAACAGATCTAGTCGAAGGAACTAGAATGTATCACCTGATAGTGGCAGAAAAGGAAGATGGAAGGAAGCGTAAGGAAAAGAAAAAGCACCTTGAAGAGACAAAAACACGAGATCCGGCTGGATATAGTGATCATGGATTTGATGAATTTCTGAATGAATTGCTACTGAATCGTCCACCACCTTATAATGAAGACCAACCCCAGAGTTCAACGAACTCTTATTTAGGGGTAGGTCCATATGCACCTGCTGTGCCTATAGATCCAGTTCCACACACCCCTTTTACACCAGTGGGTGGTAATGCAGAGACACCTGATGTAAACAATCAGACTGTTTTAAACGCATCAGATGCTTTGAATGTTCCGGTGACTATAGGTCCTGTTGTTCCCTTATACCAATCTGGGAATAAAGGGAAAAATGTACACACATTGGCTGTACCTACTGGGATAAATGGTTCAACCGTTACCTCTGCAGATGTGAGATAAAGACAGCCTACACAGGTGCCTTTTATTCCATCACCAGCTGACGTTCCTCGTGGAGTCAGCACTGGTTCGAGTTTATGTTCCACTTGATTAAGTTCTTCTAGTGGAAGGGCAGGACTGACCAAAACTTTTTTTGTACCCGAGAATGGTATGGTAAATCTACCACGGGTAACTCAGAATAATACAGGAAACATTTTCCCAGCAGGAACGCCAGATTCTGACGTGTCCCTTCTCCACTCCACCCCTATTGCGAGAACGGAAGATAAGGATGAGGATGAGGATTTTGTATGGAATGCAGCAGAAGGACAAACTGGTACTACTTCTCAAGAAATTGATGATTGGCTTAAGAGTATAGCTACTTCTGCAAATGACAGGTGCGGGAGTTAAAGGAACAAACGTTTTGAAAACAAAAACAGATCGATCCCTAGATATTGCAAAGCTTAAGGTGGAATGAGAGGAAATGATTATAGGAGCCATAAGCCCTGCTAGGATAGTCGCATAGCAGGATGATACATTTCTGTTCGTCTGTAAAGACATTACCAGACGTGCTCGAAACACACACAGGAAATTATCTGAATTGGCACAAAACTATGGAGTGGATGTGCAACGATCAAACACATTGCAAAAATCCTATAGAATAGGCTTTAGGGACAAGGACATCGAACACATGAGACCTTTTGGAATGAGGTTACAGATTAAAGAATTACTGGCTACTCTCAGGAAATGGGGAGAGCTAGAAAAATGGGAAGGTCGATGGGCCGAAAAGAAAGAAACAAAGAGGGTCAACATGCAAATGTTCCCGGTTATCGAGGATGATGGGAGCGAGGGACTAAAGATGCTTCCCATGAGAGAGGTGCACGGAGGAGAATATGTGCATGTCCCTTGGACCAGACCAGACATATTGTCCTTTACAAATGATTTCCCGAAATTGAGAGAAAACCCTGTTCAAACAAGTTTAGTGGTTTGTGAAGGTTCCAAAGGTTTTGCTGAAGGATTTAGATACCCTATTTGACATTGTGGTTCCGAGTGATTTGTGGACAGAATGTAAAATTGCCATTGATTAGCCTGAAACAGAAACAGCAAGGAATGCTCGTACAGGTGCACCATCTCCTGAGGTGATGAAGAAATATAACCAAGTCATCACCTATTTGAAAGGGAATATTTCTCCTAAAGAAATTGATTGGGTTAAGATTGACAGGAAACCCATGAGCTGAAAGAAACAGTTCATGCCTACTATGAAAGGCTTTTGCAGGCTTTCAAGCAGTATAGTGAGATGGAGAACGTGTGCGAAAAGGATATGGGACATTTAGTTTTGATGGCTTCCTCTGGGGAATCAGCCTCGGGATCCTGCCATTGGTCTTTGATGCCTTCTGATTCTTTGATGACTTGATATAGGCTCTGTCCCTCTGCCTCCTGAGGCTCAGGTGTGAGGAGTGGTTCTAGTTCCCCTGTATCTTTCCCTTCTCTCGAGTCTTCTGTTGAAAGTTCAGATGGAATCCTGAAAGCCTTTAACAAGGCATCAAAACCTTTCTTCTTTTGTAATATGGCCGTCATTTCGGCTTCGAGACCTCTTTTCTTGCGCTCTATTTCGAGTGAGCATTCTTCGGCGTCAAGGGTAGGTGGTGGTCTCTTTTTTGATGTTGAAGATTCAGTTGATGTTGTCATAGCTGCAGCCTTTGTTTATTTTTCTCTGCTTCATTCTTTCTTCAACAGCAAAGTTATTACAGTACCTCTCCCACCTGCGGTATTCTTTGTCTGCGACTCTAGGGGATCTTTGTGCTTTGTCTTGCTTTCGGTCAGCAAGATCTTCAGCGCAGAGGCTGACCTGTTTTCGGGAGTCTGTTTTCGACTCTACCACCATTATCTTTTTCGACGTTACCCATCTGTGTTTTTCTTCCACTTTTCTGTGTTCTCTCGATGTCAATGATGTCTCTCGGGAGAGCTTTTTTCTTTGCTTCTTTGGCGGCGTTGTCTTCCTCCTCACTCACTGTGAGTGAGGTAGTGTCATTTTGACCCTGCATAGTGTAGTGTGCACACCTTTGCTTATTTCAGGTCTTCCGCGTCCTGCAAGGCCTGAACTCCGTGGTTGATAGGTAAGCAAAGATTGCAGACTTGATGGCTGTCCCTCTGCGCAAACTTGTAGTGGCACTGTGGTCAGAAACGGAACAGAATGTTCTCCATTTCACGACATGCAGGGGTCCTCCTGTTCATGTATTCTCTGTCTCTTGAGGACAAAAAAACTCCACCTACTTTGGCTTTGCTTGAAGATCATAGATATCACTTTGATTTTCTGGAGTTTTCCTCCACTTCAATCGACCAAAAAAACTCACTTCCTTCTTTTAAACCCTCCTGAAGTTTGGAGATTTTCCTGATGCTTCTAGACCCAACGGCGGAAAAAAAGAATCTGAAGATGGCGACCAAGAGTGAGGCATTCAGGGAGGGCGTCTGAAGCCATAGGAGGATGGAACAAGCACTAAATGGTGGAGGCGATCAACGCCCAACAAAAACAAGCATTGGCATAGCCAATAGCTCTCGCTTTTGGGACCTTATAAGTGATTAGCCATGCAACACTTGATGTTGTTTAATGAAGGATATTGTGCTGGATAACTAAACACTTATAATGTCCCAAATGCGAGACCTATTGGCTATGCTTTGGGGGGCCTTATAAGTGTTTAGGTAGAGCTACTGACTTTGCTAATGTTTTTAAGCTGTTCTGTAGAGAAGTGTGGCTGCTGTGCAGCATGCTGAGAAGTTGTAATTAAAAAGTGTAAGAAGCACTGAGTGATGCTGTGCTGTCGTTGAGTGATGCTGTGCTAGCCCTGAGTTATTCAGCGGGGGCGTTGTGTGATGCTGTGCTGGCCCTGAGTGATGCTGTGGTAGCCCTGACTGATGCTCTGGTGATGCTGATTGATGCTGTGGCGCTGCAGAGTGATGCTGTGGCGCTGCAGAGTGATGCTGTGGTAGCGCAGAGTGATGCTGTTGTAGCGCAGAGTGAGGCTGTTGTAGCGCAGAGTGAGGCTGTTGTAGCGCAGAGTGAGGCTGTTGTAGCGCAGAGTGAGGCTGTTGTAGCGCAGAGTGAGGCTGTTGTAGCGCAGAGTGAGGCTGTTGTAGCGCAGAGTGAGGCTGTTGTAGCGCAGAGTGAGGCTGTTGTAGCGCAGAGTGAGGCTGTTGTAGCGCAGAGTGAGGCTGTCGTAGCGCAGAGTGAGGCTGTCGTAGCGCAGAGTGAGGCTGTGGTGTTCCTGAGTGATGCTGTGGTGGTGCTGAGTGATGCTGTGGTGAAGGTGATTGATCCTGTGGTGGCCCTGAGTGATGCTGTGGTGGCGCTGAGTGATGCTGTGGTGGCGCTGAGTGATGCTGTGGTGGCGCTGACTGATGCTGTGGTGGCGCTGAGTGATGCTGTGGTGGCGCTGACTGATGCTGTGGTGGCGCTGAGTGATGCTCTGGTGGTGCTGAGTAACGCTGTGGTGCTGCTGAGTAACGCTGTGGTGGTGCTGAGTAACGCTGTGGTGGTGCTGAGTAACGCTGTGGTGGTGCTGAGTAACGCTGTTGTGGTGCTGAGTAACGCTGTGGTGGTGCTGAGTAACGCTGTGGTGGTGCTGAGTAACGCTGTGGTGGTGCTGAGTAACGCTGTGGTGGTGCTGAGTAACGCTGTGGTGGTGCTGAGTAACGCTGTGGTGGTGCTGAGTAACGCTGTGGTGGTGCTGAGTAACGCTGTGGTGGTGCTGAGTAACGCTGTGGTGGTGCTGAGTAACGCTGTGGTGGTGCTGAGTAACGCTGTGGTGGTGCTGAGTAACGCTGTGGTGGTGCTGAGTAACGCTGTGGTGGTGCTGAGTAACGCTGTGGTGGTGCTGAGTAACGCTGTGGTGGTGCTGAGTAACGCTGTGGTGGTGCTGAGTAACGCTGTGGTGGTGCTGACTGATGCTATGGTGGCATTGAGTGATCCTGTGCTGGCCCTGAGTGATGCTGTGTTGGCCCTGAGTGATGCTGTGGTGATGCTTGTAGGAGAGTAGGATCTGCTTCACATGGGTACCCCCACTTTTTGCTGATGCTTCACTGTTTTTCGACTTTAGTCTGGCTGGGGCCCTGCTAATCAGAACCCCAGCCTAGCTGCTTCCTCTCTAAAATGGTTTCCATGTGGACCTGAGCGATGCTGTGGTGGTGCTGATGGACGCTGTGGTGGTGCTGATTGATGCTGTGATGGCGCTGAGTGATATTGTTGTGTCCTTGAGTGATGATGTGGTGGTGCAGAGTGATATTGTTGTGTCCCTGAGTGATGCTGTGGTGGTGCCGAGTGATGCTGTGGTGGTGCCGAGTGATGCTGTGGTGGTGCCGAGTGATGCTGTGGTGGTGCCGAGTGATGCTGTGGTGGTGCCGAGTGATGCTGTGGTGGTGCTGAGTGATGCTGTGGTGGTGCTGAGTGACGCTGTGGTGGTGCTGAGTGACGCTGTGGTGGTGCTGAGTGACGCTGTGGTGGTGCTGAGTGACGCTGTGGTGGTGCTGAGTGACGCTGTGGTGGTGCTGAGTGACGCTGTGGTGGTGCTGAGTGACGCTGTGGTGGTGCCGAGTGACGCTGTGGTGGTGCCGAGTGACGCTGTGGTGGTGCTGAGTGACGCTGTGGTCGTGCTGATTGACGCTGTGGTGGTGCGGAGTGATATTGTTGTGTCCCTGAGTGATGCTGTGGTTGCATAGAGCGATGCAGTGGTGGCGCTGAGTGACGCTGTGGTGGTGCTGAGTGACGCTGTGGTGGTGCTGAGTGACGCTGTGGTGGTGCTGAGTGACGCTGTGGTGGTGCTGAGTGACGCTGTGGTGGTGCTGAGTGACGCTGTGGTGGTGCTGAGTGACGCTGTGGTGGTGCTGAGTGACGCTGTGGTGGTGCTGACTGACACTGTGGTGGTGCTGACTGACACTGTGGTGGTGCTGACTGACACTGTGGTGGTGCTGACTGACACTGTGGTGGTGCTGACTGACACTGTGGTGGTGCTGACTGACGCTGTGGTGGTGCTGACTGACGCTGTGGTGGCGTTGAGTGATCCTGTGCTGGCCCTGAGTGATGCTGTGGTGGCCCTGAGTGATGCTGTGGTGGCCCTGAGTGATGCTGTGGTGGCCCTGAGTGATGCTGTGGTGGCCCTGAGTGATGTTGTGGGGATGCTGACTGATGCTGTGGTGATGCTGATTGATGCTTTGGCGCTGCAGAGTGATGCTTTGGCGCTGCAGAGTGATGCTGTGGTGTTCCTGAGTGATGCTGTGGTGTTCCTGAGTGATGCTGTGGTGTTCCTGAGTGATGCTGTGGTGTTCCTGAGTGATGCTGTGGTGGTGCTGAGTGATGCTGTGGTGGTGCTGAGTGATGCTGTGGTGGTGCTGAGTGTTGCTGTGGTTACGTAGAGCGATGCAGTGGTGGCGCTGAGTGATGCTGTTGTGGCCCTGAGCGATATTGTTGTGTGGTTGAGTGACGCTGTGGTGGTGCTGAGTGTTGCTGTAGTTGCGCTGAGTGATGTTGTGGTGGCGCTGAGTGATGTTGTGGTGGTGCTGAGTGATGCTGTGGTGGTGCTGAGTGATGCTGTGGTGGTGCTGTTGTTGCGCTGAGTGATGTTGTGGTGGTGCTGAGTGATGCTGTGGTGGTGCTGAGTGACGCTGTGGTGGTGCCGAGTGACGCTGTGGTGGTGCTGAGTGATGCTGTGGTGGTGCGGAGTGATGCTGTGGTGGTGCTGAGTGACGCTGTGGTGGTGCCGAGTGACGCTGTGGTGGTGCTGATTGATGCTGTGGTGGTGCGGAGTGATATTGTTGTGTCCCTGAGTGATGCTGTTGTGGTCCTGAGTGATGCTGTGGTGGTGCTGAGTGATGCTGTGGTGGTGCCGAGTGACGCTGTGGTCGTGCTGACTGATGCTGTGGTGGCATTGAGTGATCCTGTGCTGGCCCCGAGTGAAGCTGTGGTAGCCCTGAGTGATGCTGTGGTGATGCTTGTAGGAGAGTAGGATCTGCTTCACATGGGTACCCCCACTTTTTGCTGATGCTTCACTGTTTTTCGACTTTAGTCTGGCTGGGGCCCTGCTAATCAGAACCCCAGCCTAGCTGCTTCCTCTCTAAAATGGTTTCCATGTGCCCTAGGCACATCTCTGATTGGAATCTGGAGTGCCCTTATAAGTCCCTAGTATATGGTATACTATGTACCCAGGGCATAGGTACCTCAGAGGTCTACCAGGGGCTGCAGCATGTATTTTGCCACCCCTGGAAGGCCATCCAAAATGACACCACAGGTCTGCTACTGCAGCCTGGGTAAGGTGGTGCATGCACCCCTTACAGTGATATAGGCTACCTATATCACTACCATTGCACACACATATAAACCTATAAGTCACTCCTATGACAGGCCTTACCAATCCTGAAGGCAGAGTGCTGGGTTCTTATGTGAGAGGGTGCCCCTGCATGAGCAGAGCCCCTCTACAGCGTTCGGAGTCCCTCCTCTGATGCTGTTTGTGGTACAGCCTGACCATATACTCTTAAGTGCATTATATCCTCGCGGTACAGTGCTAACTTTGGACTGGCTGCACCAAAACATGTGTTTGGTGTCAAACATCTTGGAATACTACCCCCCCCCGCCAGTCCTGGCGGCGGGGATAGCATTCCACCCTTCTAGAGGGAGAGACATGTACACACCGGGCTACCCGGTAACTTCTTTCCAGAGCCCTGGCATCACAAAATGGATGCCGCTGCCACAGACACGGGTCTGGCCTCCTGCTGCTGACAAACTCCAGCAGGGGAGGCCTGGACAATAGGTTTCCTGTCGCAGGGAGGTGTAACCACCTCCCCAGACAGGATAATGTGTATTGGGGCTGGGCGGGAGCACTCTCTGGTGCTCAGAAGTCCTGCACTGGGGGCACACTTGGTGTCCCTGTGCATATGCCAGTTCAAACCGGTTGCAGGGGCTACCTGCCCCTGCTCTGGCGCGAAACTGGACAAAGGGAATGGGTGTAACCACCCCTCTTCCCTGACCCTCCCATAGGTGGGTCCCCAGAGTATGTCCAACCCCCTAACTTAGTATAAGTATGGGACCCCTGTCCTTAGGACTTTAGATTACCCTGGACGAAACTCTGACACTGAATCCTGGACCTTCGACGCTCTACCTGAAGATTAGAGGACTGAAGAATCTCCCTTGGGGTCAAGGAGTGACTCCCCTGCTTGGCAGGCACCTAAGAAGCAATTGTACGGTCTGCATCGCTGAAGCTCCCGCCGGACGCCGAAGTCTTTGCATCACCAGAGGTGGATTTCCAGACTTCCCCGAGGCTGCCCTGAGTCCCCAGCAAAGCTGAGGCCCGTAGCTGTCGTGGGTAACGTGGAACCGTGACCCCTGGACACCAAGTACTTTTGCAAGTGCATCCTCTTCCTGGGCTCCCACGAAGTTGTGCTTTGGGCTCAGAGTAGCCCCCGCCTCCAGCACTGACTGCACCTTAGATCACTGGCCTCCACTCCACGAGTGTCCTGTGAGCCAGCTCCAAGTGCGTCCACTCGAGGCTCCTTCGCGGTCGCTAGTCCGTTGGCTAGTGGGCCCTCCCGAAAGCAACTCTTCTTCTGATTGGGCTTCCCTGGTTGCTCCAGACGTGCCCTGACTTACCCTCGCTGGGTGAGTCCCTCAGACCTTGCTGGTCTGTACCACCGTCCTTTTTCTATTTCCACAAGACTTTTTTTTTAAATATCATTTTTATTGGCATTTAAGAAGAAACGTCCAAAGCACTAGTCGACAATCTTTACAGTTCTATGCACTGTATGCTCTCGTATATATTATAGCTCTAAATACCGCAACCCTATCCCAAGTAAGGACGGTGGTGCTTCAATTCTCAACAACTTGAGTCACATGTGGGGGTGAGCAGCCATAATCCCAAAATACATTATACAAATATCCGTTACAAAAGAAAGCAACATCCTCAATTTGAACAAATACAGACGAAGAGGGAGAAAAAAACAAGAAAAAAAAAAACCTTTCATAAACGGAGACCACAACATCTGGAGCTTTTGAGATGTAAAAGAAACCCAGTGAGTGTCATGAAGGAAAGGGCCAGCCCCGCCAGGGGGCAAGCCTTACAGTTTAGGCTCCCTCCCGTCCCTGTAAAATAATTGCCATATATAGTCTGATGCATCTCAGAGTCATGTAACATACTATGGAAGTGCAGCTAATAACGGATGCCCAAAATGATCATATTATCAATAATGGAACAAAATAATCCCCAGTACGTGACTCATCGTATATGTAACAAAAAAACACTAAACTTAAAAACCATCTACCAGGGGACAAAGGCTGCAGGCAGTTTGTGAACTAAAGACCAGGATCAGTAAGTGTGTGTTGGACCATGGACGGGGCAGGCTAGATAGCGGGCAGGTCCCCTCCCCACTCCCTCTGTTGCTGCAACTCAAAGTACCCCTGTGTATCCCAAGAGGTCTGGTTGGCGCAGGACTCCGAAATAATGACGTCCGATACCCATGACCAGGTGGGTAGCTATCTAACTGTGGGCCTCCTGGTCACTAACCTCTGACTCCGAGGGCGGGGGCGGCGCATTACGGGCTTCCCATGCTTCAACTATATCTGCCCAGTGCTCCGCTAGCGGTTTACGCCGTTTGGTCACCCTGTCTTCTTTGATCAAGGCTCGCTCCTCGGCCCTAGCCCAGGAGGATACATCAGCTTCCCATTTAGTCACCAATGGGGCCTGCTGGTTTTTCCATCTAAGGGCTATCCGCCGCTTAGCCAACAGCAGGGCCAAGTCCACAAATCGATGCCGCAGCCGTTTGGCCTTAGGTCGCGGAAAAAGACCCAGCAGACAAGCCGCTGGTGAGCACCCCAACCCCAGGGACACTACCTTGTTAATCAGGTCCACCACTTTCGTCCAGTACTCCTGGACCCGCCGGCAGGCCCAGATCATGTGAGTCCAGTCAGCGTCAGTCTGAGCACACCGAGGACAAGCCCGCTCCCCCCCCCCGAAAGCTATCCGTAACCTGTGCGGCGTGAGGTATGTTCTATGAAGCCAGTTGAATTGTAAATACTTAAAGGCCGCGTTCCGGGACACCTTCTTGGGGCTTCCCAACGCTCTGTCCCAGTCTTTATCAGAGAGCTGGGTAGTAAGCATATCCTCCCATCTCTCTCTCAATCGGGTCAAGGGGTGGCTTGATATTTCCAGAAATGCCTTATAGAGCCATGTCACTAAGTGTCCAGCGGAGCCCAATGTCACCAACGCATGTAAGACCGGATGTGTGGCGGGTTCCTTCGTCTCCCTCCCCCACAGTTCAATCATGGCACCCCGAGTTTTGTGGTAGCTCGTGATAATCCAAGAAGTCCGTCAACTGTAGCAATTCCCCGTCCACGAAGCAGTCTCCGACTGTCCGGGCCCCTGCATCCATCCATCCCGCCAACCGTCGCTCAGTGAGGGGCGGACCCCCTCCCGCCTGTGGTAGACCTAAGAGGAGAATGCTCGGGGAATAAAGTTTCATGGTACCCGACCTTTTCACCGTCCTGTCCCAACAAGCTATGGCTACTGAGAGCAGCACACCCATAGGCTTGATCCTCCTGTGTCTGTCAAGCAGCCTAGGCAAGAGTGTCCCAATCACGGAGCGGGGAGTAGGCGAGAGCGTAGCCAACCCCCTCCCATCCAACCATCGAGCCATCCACTGCAATTGGCCCGCCAGATAATACGCTTCAAAATCAGGGGCTCCCAGACCCCCACCCAGCAGCGGGAGGCGCAGTGTTTGGAGCGACACTCTGTTACGGCCTCCGTCCCAGACCAGGTCTCTAAGGATCGAATCCAACTGCTTAAACCAGCTGCGTGGTATAATGACAGGTAAGTTAACAAAATAATATAGGAGACGGGGTAACATCACCATTTTTGACAGTGCCACCCTGGCCATCACAGGCAGCCGCAGCGTGCGCCAGAAGGCCACGTTTTGCCGAAGGCTCCGCAAGGCCCCTCCCAGATTTCCCTCTAGCAAATCAGACTGAGTATGGTAAATCTTGACCACCAGATACTTGAAGAGCTCCGGAGACCAATTAAATTCCATCGGGAGTGCCAATGGTCTCGGCAAGTCAGGGCAGAGCGGGAAGACGTGCGTCTTCTCTTTATTCATTCGCAAGCCCGAAAGCTCAGCAAACTCCTCCAGTATCCGCATGATCCTAGGAATCCCATCAGGCCCGTCTCTCAGGTAAATCAGATCATCAGCATAGAGCGAGACGATGTGAGGAGTCTCATCTAGTCTGATCCCCAACCACTCGCCCTCCTGTCGCAAGCGTTCCGCCAATGGCTCCATGGCCAGGGCGAACAGCAGTGGCGACAACAGGCACCCCTGCCTAGTCCCCCTGTGTATACTATAGGGCGCAGATATCATAGCGCCAGCGCGGACACACGCCTGCGGTGCTTCGTACAACAGGCGCACCCAATTTGCCCAACCCTCACCCATTGCCATCTTATCCATGGTTATTAATAGAAAATCCCAACTCAGGGAGTCGAAAGCCTTCTCAAAGTCAATCGACATTACCACTGCATCCGGATAAGTCCTGGTGTCGGGATGGAACATGACATTATACAGTCGGCGCAAGTTGTTAGAGGTGGAGCGTGTGGGTATAAAACCATTCTGATCGGCATGTATCAAGCGCTGCATATGCGGCAGGAGCCTGGTAGCCAGCGCCTTGCTTAAAATTTTAAAGTCCGTATTTAACATGGATAAAGGACGGAAGTCCGTCACTTTGGGGTGTGCTGTCTGAGTTTTAGGCAAAGGGATTACTAGTGCCTCTCTAATAGTGGGCGGAAGTGTCCTAGCATCCAGCAAGGCCGCATATAGATGCTCTAAGTGGGGGGCCACGATGTCCACAAATGTCAAGTAAAAGTCCACTGGTAGGCCATCCGGTCCCGGTGTCTTCCCCCGTGCCATACCTTTTATTGCCGCTCTAATTTCCCCAACTGTGATTGACAGCGCCAGGGAATCCTCGATATCCGCTCCCAACCCTGGCAATTGTATCGTGTCAAGGTATGCCCTTATCCTTTCCAGCGGCACCACACGCGGCTGCCCGTAGAGGGTGGCGTAATACCTTTGAAACTCTTCGTTAATGGCATTTGGAGAATAGAGCACCTGCCCCCCAGGAGCTGTAATGTTCGGGATGGGTGTCCCTCTTGTCTCAGGTCTAACCAACCAAGCCAGCAATCTGCCAGCTCTGCCCCCTTCCTCATGTTGACGCACCCTGTAATTATTGAAGTCTAGGATCCGTAAGTTGTCCCAGGTGTTATTATAGCCACTTCTAAGTTCCGCTATCTCATCCTGCACCGCCAAACCTGCCGCCAGCTCCCCGTCCAGCGCTTGTTGTCGTTGCTCTATGCGCTCCAGCTCCCCAGTAATTACACGTCGGAGTCCCACCGTTTGTCCCAGACATTGCCCCCTAGTGACCACCTTGAACGCTTCCCATTCCACTAATGAAGAGCTAGCTGTTCCTTGATTGCTAGAGAAGTAATTAACCAATGCAGCCGCTAATATCTGTTTGAACCCCTCATCCTCTAACAAATTGGAATCCAATCTCCAGGAAGGGATGGGAGTCCTGTCGGGGGTAGGGGTAAACTGCATGAGCAGGGGGCTATGATCGGATATAGCTCGTCCCAAATATTCGGTCCCGGAAAGCAGGTGGGTAAGTGTGGCGGAACAAAAGAACATGTCCAACCGTGTGTGCAGAGCATACAGGTGGGAGTAATAGGAGTACACTCTCTGCCGATTGTGCTGAAGTCGTCATATGTCCACCAATCCCCAACCTTCCACCCACCGTCTGAGACCCTGTGCTGTAGTAGATGCGAGTGTACCACGCAGCGGGGGAGTAGATCTATCACAATCAACATTATACACACATTTAAAATCCCCTCCCAGGATTAAGGTGTCATTGTCCACTCCCGCCAAGATCCCAGACAGCTTTTCTAGGAAAGGGATCTGATCCCTGTTGGGGGCGTACACATTGCCTATCGTTATCTCCCTACCGGCCAGTTTCCCAAGTAAAATAACAAACCTTCCCTCTGCATCTATCCATTTCCGAGTAAGCTGAAAGGGAACACCCGGGCGAATCCACACCAACACCCCTTTCGCAAATGCAGAGTAAGTAGTGGCATAAAGCTGCCCCCTCCACCTACGCGTCAGCCTCCCTGCTTCTGTTTCCGTGAGATGGGTCTCCTGCAGCAACGCCACATGTACCCCTCTGCGGCGTAGGTAATTAAAGATGGTATATCGTTTAGCAGGTGACCCCATACCTCGTACGTTCCAGGTGAGAAGTTTAAACTCGCCTGCTCTGACTACTGGTGGCGCCATCTAACCATATTAGGATACATGCCCTGAGTCCCACCCATGTTCACAACACCGAAAGTCGGCATCGCCCTCCTGGTAGTAAATAATAACCCCAAAACATGAACTCCCACACCCGTGAGCGGACTGACAACGGTCAGCTGCCCAAATTCACAAAACCAGTGCATAGTACAATCCTATGACAAAAGAACTAGGTCCTAGGAACCAATGAAGGACCTACTAGGGAGCGTGACCCGAACTTGTTAGTGGCTAGTTGGTTGGCACTACGGTCCGCATGGCGGAACAGCCAGAAAGTCCAGGGAATAGGATATACCCTCCTCTCGGAGCGTACGCTTGACCTCCAAAAACGAGGCACGCCGTCGCTGCACTTCCCAAGTGTAGTCTGGGAACAGGGATACTCTGCAGTTCTCAACCGTGTATGGCCCATCAGTGCGAGCTTTCTGGAGTAGAAGGTCTCGATCACGGAAATGGAGGAGTCTGGCCACCACCGGTCTCGGTGGTCTCCCCGGCGCCGGTGGTCTGTTGGGCACACGGTGGGCCCTTTCCAGAGTATAGAACTGCGAGAGGCCCTCCGGCACTACCACGTCCTTCAACCATTTCTCCAGGTAGGATATCATGTCCCGTCCCTCACTGCCTTCCGGTAGCCCCACCACCCGCACATTATTGCGGCGATTACGCCCTTCCGCGTCCTCCGCCCTGCGCTCCATCACCACCATTCTATCAGAGAGGTCTTCCACTTTCGCAGCGAGGGCCTTCTGTGCTGGTGCGAGCTCCTCCAGTGACTCTTCCACGGTTTTCACCCTACCAGAGAGTTTGCTATGTTCCGCTCGCAGCAGGCCCAGTCCCACCGCCACCGTACTAATGTCCTGGTGCAGCGTCGCTTTAGTGTCGGCGATAGACTCCAGGATCTTGGCGTACTGCTGCTGAAGCGGGACTTCAATCGCTTTCCCTCCCTGCTCCGCGGGGGTGGACTCCGGGACGCCGTCCTCGTGCTCCGGGGGAGGGCCCCCCTGCTTTCCCCTGGGCTTACCCATTGGCAGCACCGCGTGTACCACCACCTCCGATCTCGTTCGGCCTGCTCTCTGCGGGCAGGGCTCGGCCCCGCCCCCAAGGAGTCGTGACCTTCCAACACGCAGCCCAGCTGGTAACACGCTGGCTCTCCCACTTCCTCTACTCTCAGGTCCAGTTCGCTGCACCCCGAGTGCGACCTCTCTCCGGCCCCCCGCGGTCTTGCAGGGCCAGCCAGCCAGTCTCCAAGACAAGGAGAGTAATGTACCTTGCAGGTTAACGCATGACCAGGGCAGATGTTAGGACGACCCAGCACAAGTAAAGGCACCAGCTGCGTTGGAAGGCAGGGTCCCACTGCGCTGGGACAGCACAAAGTAATTGTCTCTCACCTTGCCTGCTCCTATGTACCAGTCCTCGGTACTCCCCTGTCCGGCCCAAGTATGTCCACAACTTCAGCGCCCCCAACGGTAGCCCGCAGCTTCACCACCGCAGGAGCAGGGTCCAGGCCCCATCCGCAGCCCCCACTGCGCAGTAGTCCAAATAACCGGTCGGGAGCTTGCCGCCGGGTATCCCCGCCTCTTCGCCCCCGCAGCTCAACTCTCGGGGCCCCCGCAGGTCAGGTTCAAGCACCCCACGAAGGCGGACTCAGCATTTCCTCACCTCCTACAGCCCAGCGGGGTCCGGACAACTCAGTCCCCCGGATGCCGAAGGGCGATCCATTTCTCGTGCCTCCGGTCCCCCAATGCGGCCCTCCATCAGCGCTCCGGGCAGTGTCCCGGCGCTCCCACGTCACGGCCTCAGCTCCGCCAGGGCCAGGGGGGGAAGGGGGTCAGTGTGTCTCCAGGTATCTCCAGGGGCCACGGGGCCTCCGCCGGGCAAACCAGAGCCGCCAAGGAGTGGGCCGCCAGATCAGTGGCGCAGGTCTGCTATCTCGCTCCGGCCGCCATCTTCCCTTCTCCTCCCTCACAGCGTGGGATCGGCAAGCTGTACCGCCCGCCGAAGCTCCGGCATTCACCCACAGCGCCAGACACCCCCCAGGCTGCCCTCCCAGATAGTGTAGGGGGGGGACCCCCAGACGCGGACAGGAGCTCCGTTTATCAGGATATTCGGCGCAGCTGGTGCGGAGCTCCGAGCTCACGCGACCGCCATCTTCAGCTCCGTAGCCACGCCC
This sequence comes from Calotriton arnoldi, assembly GCA_963921515.1. Taxonomy (NCBI): domain Eukaryota; kingdom Metazoa; phylum Chordata; class Amphibia; order Caudata; family Salamandridae; genus Calotriton; species Calotriton arnoldi. The sequence continues at coordinate 1,737,924 of CAWUFW010000078.1, read as the reverse complement.
CCCTATTTCCACGAGACTTGCCGTTGCCAAGGCTTGTTGGGTCCAATCCGGTCGCCGACACCTCAGCAAGCGCCAGACGTCGTGGGACAGCTCGAATCCAGCTCCTGGTCGTCGTCGACGCCTCCTGGACCTCGTGGCTGAAGAGTCAAGACGACCGTCAACCTACCTGAAGCACCTGACATCGGTGGGCATCTGCTCATCGCCTTCCTTGTCACTGGCTAGTGACCCAGACTCTGTCCCCTCTGCTTTCAGGTTCTTCAGATCTTCGATCCACCCTTGGATCCACCCGAACACTTTCGACTTGGTCGCCACCAGCACTTTGCAGCAGATCGCCATTGAAAACGATGACGAAACCCAACCCCGAAAGACACCTATGCACCCGGCTTCCCTGGGTGAGGTAACTCGAGTACTCCGGTGCTCCCCTGGGTATAGACTCTAGAACGACCTAGTTCTAAAGGGTTTGCTCCAAGTCCTCCTCTAAGTGTCCTTTTTCTTTAAAACTCCAACCGCGACATTCCCCATAGAAGTCAACGGCGGCTCGCGGCTGTGTTCTCACACTGCACACGTCCCCCGTGGGTCCCCTGTGTCACTACCTTGGGTGGTTCCTTGAGGGCCAAGCACTTCTACAGGCTCTAGGCCTTGTGTCTAGCTCAGTCGTGGTTCTTATACCACTTTATTGGTATATGGTTTGGTACGCCCCTAGGGCTCAAACGTGTATTTGTGCTATTACTGTTGATAACTGACTTGTAACTTATGTACTTTCGAACTCTAGCCTCATAAAGAGACTAGAGGGGTGTGTTTAAGACTAAATACATATATTTTAAATATATACCTGGTGTGGTCCTCTTTCATTTGGTCACTCAAGAGATTATAGACTGGTAAAACAAGCTGCTTTACATTCCTTCAAGACTTAGCCTGAAGGCTGCTCTCCATAGCTACCACTAGGATAGCTTTCAATAAAGGTGGTCTTTAACCTATCTCCAATAAGGGGTTGTTTGGACTGGTGCAAGGTGGCCACTATAATTAGTGGACAGCATATACTAGGCCAACTTCTCACATTGGTGTGCAGCGTGTGGGATTCCAGCTTGCTATTGTTTTACCAGATAATCTCAATTGAATTGATCAACTGAAAACCACTAAGGGTACCTTAGGTACATATAAAACAAGCTTAGGATACAGTAAGTTCTACTAAACTTAGAGTTGTGTGTTAAGGGATAGCACACCCTTTCTACAACTCAAGAGAGTTTAGTAGGCCACACTAGAGTAGGTAGTGCATACACCACACCACACTAGTAATGTCTTTAGGGCCAGGAACCAGTGGGTCCCAGCCAGAAGCCAATGGGCTTCTGCCCTCCAAGTATGATAATCTCCCATTCTTGGAATTGAGAGCATTAAGCACTGCTAGGAAACTGAAGACAGGCAAAAGTGCCAACACCCAACGCCTCATAGAGGTACTCCTGCTGGATGATCTCAGAAGATACCAGGGTCTGAAGGGGTAGGCAGAGAGGGTGGGGCAGAAGATGAGGAAGGGGCCAGGGGTGAAATCACCCAGGACCCAACCTCTGAAACTGGCCAGGAAGGTGACAATGACCTTGACCTGGAAAATCCAGCTCCTCCTGTGGATGAGGAGGAGGATCAGAATGACCTCCCCTTTGTCCCCCCAGGAAGAATTGTGAGTGTGCCCAGAAGGCCTAGATCTCCTTCTCATGAGTCTAACCACTCTGACACCTCAATAGGGACCTCTGTTTCCTCTCATAGGAGTGAATCCTCTCATGAAAGGAAAGAGAGACTGCTCAAGTATGGAGAAGCTCAGTTGAGAATCAGAAGAGAGCAGTTGGCTATAGACAGGGAGTCCCTAGAGCTTGAAAGGCAAAGAAAAAAGATGGGACTAGAGTCCCATGGTGGCAGCAATTTCCCCAGAGATAGAGAAAGGTCTTATGACCATAGCAACCTGAGCAAGATTGTCCCTCCCTACCAGAGTGGGGATGACATCCACAAATGGATAACTGCACTGGAGAGGGCCTGTAAAGTACAGAGGGTCCCCCAGGAGCAGTGGGCAGCAATCTTGTGGCTCTCCTTTGCAGACAAAGGTAGAGACAAGCTCCTCACTGTTAGAGAAGAGGATGCTGACAATTACAAAGTCTTGAAGAGTGCTCTCATTGATGGGTTTGGCCTAACAACTGAACAATACAGGTTAAAGTTCAGAGATACCCAAAAAGCACAGACTCAAGACTGGGTGGACTATGTGGATTGTTCTGCTAAGGCTCTGGAAGGTTGGTTGATGGGCAGTAAGGTATGTGACTTCACAGGATTGTACAATCTTATCATGAGGGAGCAGATTCTTAATAACTGTCAAAATCAGCTGTTGCATCAGTACCTGGTGGACTCGGATCTGACCTCTTCCCAAGAATTGGGAAAGAAGGCAGACAAATGGGTCAGAACCAGGGTGAGGCAGAAGGTACAGAACCAAGGTGGTGACCCAAAGAAGCAAGATTCTAAGAACTCTGATAAGGGTGGGGAGAAGGGTAAAAACCAGAAGTCTTCACAAGGCCCCCAAAAATCTTCTTCAGGTGGGGATTCACAGTCTAACAAGGGAAAAGGCCAAAAGAAACCATGGTGCAAAGTCTGTAAGCAAAAGACACACTGGACCAGTGATTGCACCAAGTCCAAAGACTCTATTCCAGCCCCCACCAATGCCCCAAGGCACCTGTTCCCCCTAGTGCAGTTACAGTTGGTGGTGGGAGTACACAAGCCAAGGGTTTAGTAGGGTTGACCCTGGGTAAGGAGATGAGCTCTGACCTAGTCAGAGAACTCACTCAGGCTGTCCTAGTCTGTGATGGAGGCATGGAAGTGACCTCCTCTGTGAGTCCCAGTAATCTGGGCAAGTACAGGAAACAGCCCTTAATCAATGGAAAAGAGGCTTTGGCATTTAGGGACACAGTGGCAAGTGTCACCATGGTGACACAAGACCTTGTGGATCCTGGGCAGATTATACTTGGTGAAATGTACCAAGTGACCAATGCTAGCAATGTCAGAACAGACCATACTCTGGCAGTTAACTTCTCCTGGGGAGGGGTAACTGGCCTTAAGAAGGTTGTGGTAAGTGCAGACCTACCAGTTGAATGCTTGCTTGGCAATGATCTAGAAACTTCAGCTTGGGCAGAAGTGGAGCTCAGGACCCATGCAGAAATGCTGGGCATCCCTGCAGATGTGTTTGCTGTGACCAGGTCACAGGCCAAAATGTCCAACACTGAACAGGCCTTGTATTCTGAAATAATGGACCAAGTGCCATCCAAGAGGAGGAGTAGTAGGGTAAAGGCAGTGCCTTCCCCCTTGGCTCAGAAGGAAGATCAGTCTCTTCAGGGAGATGATCTCAGTCCTGAGGAAGGAACTGTCCCAGAGGAGCTTGAGCCTGATCAGGTTGAGTTCTTAGGGACAGGGGGCCCTTCCAGGGCAGATCTGAGCCAGGAGCAGCAGAGCTGCCCCTCTCTTGAACCCCTCAGACAGCAAGCTGCTGCTGAGGCTGCTGGGAAAGCTAGTGGTCCCCATACTGTTTATTGGGATGATGGACTCTTGTACTCAGAGTGTAGAGACCCCAAGCCTGGTGCCACCAGGATTTTGGTTATACCTCTGAAGTTCAGGGGCTTCCTATTGACCCTAGCCCATGACATTCCTTTAGCAGGTCACCTGGGCCAGAACAAGACTTGGGACAGAATTGTCCCTCACTTTCACTGGCCCCATATGTCTGAAGACACCAAGGAGTTTTGTCGCTCCTGTGTAACCTGCCAGGCCAGTGGCAAGGCAGGTGGCACTACAAAGGCCCCCTGATACCACTACCTGTGGTGGGGGTTCCCTTTGAAAGGGTGGGGATTGACATTGTTGGTCCCATGGATCCCCAAACAGCATCTGGGCACAGGTTTATCCTGGTGGTAGTGGATCATGCCACCAGGTACCCAGAGGCTATTCCCTTAGGACCACTACAGCACCTGTAGTGGCAAGGGCCCTCCTGGGAATTTTCTCAAGAGTGGGCTTCCCTAAGGAGGTTGTATCAGACAGGGATGCAAACTTTATGTCTGGATACTTGAAAGCAATGTGGAAGGAGTGTGGAGTGACTTACAAGTTCACCACACCCTATCACCCACAAAGCAATGGTTTAGTTGAGAGATTCAACAAAACCTTGAAGGGCATGATTAAAGGGCTCCCAGAGAAGCTTAGGCGAAGATGGGACATACTCTTGCCCTGCCTTTTATTTGCATACAGGGAGGTGCCTCAAAAGGGGTTGGCTACAGCCCTTTTGAACTTTTGTTTGGTCACCCTGTCAGGGGTCCATTGTGCTTGGTAAAGGAAGGATGGGAGTTACCTCTCAAGCCCCCAAAGCAAGACATAGTGGACTATGTACTTGGTCTCCGCTCCAGGATGGCTGAATACATGAAAAAGGCAACTAAAAACCTTGAGGCTAGCCAGGAACTGCAAAAAGCCTGGCATGACCAAAGGCTGTACTGACTGTTTACCAGCCAGGACAGAAGGTGTGGGTGCTGGAGCCAGTGGCCCCAGCAGCTCTCCAAGACAAGTGGAGTGGACCCCATACCATTGTTGAACAGAAGGGTGAGGTTACCTACTTAGTAGACCTAGGAACACCCAGGAGTCCCCACAGGGTTCTCCATGTCAACAGATTAAAACCATATGTGGACAGGGCAGACATGGGCTTGCTCATGGCTACTGATGAGGGACAGGAGGAAGAGAGTGACCCACTCCCTGACCTGCTCTCACAGAACCCTGATGATGGGTCAGTGGATGGTGTAGCCTTGGCAGGCAGCCTCACTGCCCAGCAGCAAACTGATTGCAGACAGGTGCTCAATCAGTTCAGGCACATATTCTCTCTGACACCCAGTCAGACCACGTGGTGCACTCATGAAGTGGACACTGGGGACAGTCTGCCTATTAAAAATAAGATTTATAGGCAACCTGACCATGTCAGGGACTGTATCAGGACAGAAGTCCAGAAGATGTTGGATTTGGGAGTTATTGAACCCTCAGATAGCCCTTGGGCTAGTCCGGTGGTCCTTGTGCCAAAACCTCACACCAGTGGTGGGAAAAGAGAGATGAGGTTTTGTGTGGACTACAGGGGTCTCAATGCAGTCACTAGGACTGATGCCCATCCAATACCCAGGGCAGATGAGCTAATAGACACTTTGGCCTCAGCCAAATATCTAAGCACATTTGACCTAACAGCTGGCTACTGGCAGATCAGGCTAGCTGATGATGCAAAGCCAAAAACAGCATTCTCAACCCCTAGTGGGCATTATCAATTTGTGGTAATGCCCTTTGGTCTGAAGAATGCACCTGCCACTTTTCAGAGGTTGGTGAATACAGTCCTTACAGGCCTGGAAGCCTATAGTGCAGCATATCTAGATGATATTGCTGTCTTTAGCTCCACCTGGGAGGATCACCTGGTCCACCTCAGAAATGTTTTGCAGGCCCTGCAGAAAGCAGGCCTAACTATCAAGGCCACAAAGTGCCAGATAGGGCAGAGTCAGGTTGTGTACCTGGGCCACCTTGTGCGTGGAGGCCAGGTTCAACCATTGCAGAGCAAGATCCAGACCATCATGGACTGGACTGCTCCAACTACCCAGACTCAGGTGAGAGCCTTTTAGGCCTGACTGGGTACTATAGGAGATTTGTCAAGGGGTATGGATCAATAGTGACACCCCTGAATGACTTAACTTCCAAGAAAATGTCCAAAAAGTTTCAGTGGACAGTTAGCGGTCAAAAGGCATTTGATGACCTGAAGCAGGCCATGTGCACTGCTCCCATTCTACAGAGTCCTGATTACTCCAAGAAGTTCATTGTCCAAACAGATGCATCTGAATTGGGGGTAGGGGCTGTACTGTCACAATTGAATGATGAAGGTCAGGATCAGCCAGTAGCTTTTATTAGCAGAAGGCTGACCCCTAGAGAGAAACGTTGGTTGAGCCATAGAGAGGGAGGCCTTTGCTGTGGTTTGGGCTCTGAAGAAGTTGAGGCCATACTTGTTTGGTACTCACTTCCTTGTTCAAACAGACCACAAGCCCATCTTATGGCTAAAACAAATGAAGGGTGAAAACCCCAAACTGCTTAGGTGGTCCATTTCCCTACAGGGGATGGACTTTACAGTGGAACATAGACCTGGGAGTAACCATGCCAATGCAGATGGACTCTCTAGGTTCTTCCACTTAGAACATGAAGACTCAACTGGTCAAGGTTAGTTTAATGTCCCTACGTTTGGGGGGGGTTGTGTAGGAGAGTAGGATCTGCTTCACATGGGTACCCCCACTTTTTGCTGATGCTTCACTGTTTTTCGACTTTAGTCTGGCTGGGGCCCTGCTAATCAGAACCCCAGCCTAGCTGCTTCCTCTCTAAAATGGTTTCCATGTGCCCTAGGCACATCTCTGATTGGAATCTGGAGTGCCCTTATAAGTCCCTAGTATATGGTATACTATGTACCCAGGGCATAGGTACCTCAGAGGCCTACCAGGGGCTGCACCATGTATTGTGCCACCCCTGGAAGGCCATCCAAAATGACACCACAGGTCTGCTACTACAGCCTGGGTAAGGTGGTGCATGCACCCCTTACAGTGGTATAGGCTACCTATATCACTACCATTGCACACACATATAAACCTATAAGTCACTCCTATGGCAGGCCTTACCAATCCTGAAGGCTGAGTGCTGGGTTCTTATGTGAGAGGGTGCCCCTGCATGAGCAGAGCCCCTCTACAGCGTTCGGAGTGCCTCCTCTGATGCTGTTTGTGGTACAGCCTGACCATATACTCTTAAGTGCATTATATCCTTGCGGTACAGTGCTAACTTTGGACTGGCTGCATCAAAACATGTCGTGTTTGGTGTCAAACATCTTGGACTACTACCCCCCCCCGCCAGTCCTGGCGGCGGGGGTAGCATTCCACCCTTCTAGAGGGAGAGACATGTACACACCGGGCTACCCGGTAACTTCTGTCCAGAGCCCTGGCATCACAAAATGGATGCCGCTGCCACAGACACGGGTCTGGCCTCCTGCTGCTGACAAACTCCGGCAGGGGAGGCCTGGACAATAGGTTTCCTGTCGCAGGGAGGTGTAACCACCTCCCCATACAGGATAATGTGTATTGGGGCTGGGCGGGAGCACTCTCTGGTGCTCAGAAGTCCTGCACTGGGGGCACACTTGGTGTCCCTGTGCATATGCCAGTTCAAACCGGTTGCAGGGGCTACCTGCCCCTGCTCTGGCGCGAAACTGGACAAAGGGAATGGGTGTAACCACCCCTCTTCCCTGACCCTCCCATAGGTGGGTCCCCAGAGTATGTCCAACCCCCTAACTTAGTATAAGTATGGGACCCCTGTCCTTAGGACTTTAGATTACCCTGGACGAAACTGACACTGAATCCTGGACCTTCGACGCTCTACTTGAAGATTAGAGGACTGAAGAATCTCCCTTGGGGTCAAGGAGTGACTCCCCTGCTTGGCAGGCACCTAAGAAGCAATTGTCCGGTCTGCATCGCTGAAGCTCCCGCCGGACGCCGAAGTCTTTGCATCACCAGAGGTGGATTTCCAGACTTCCCCGAGGCTGCCCTGAGTCCCCAGCAAAGCTGAGGCCCGTAGCTGTCGTGGGTAACGTGGAACCGTGACACCTGGACACCGAGTATTTTTGCAAGTGCATCCTCTTCCTGGGCTCCCACGAAGTTGTGCTTTGGGCTCCGAGTAGCCCCCGCCTCCAGCACCGACTGCACCGAAGATCACTGGCCCCCACTCCACGAGTGTCCTGTGAGCCAGCTCCAAGTGCGTCCACTCGAGGCTCCTTCGCGGTCGCTAGTCCGTTGGCTAGTGGGCCCTCCCGAAGGCAACTCTTCTTCTGATTGGGCTTCCCTGGTTGCTCCAGACGTGCCCTGACTTACCCTCGCTGGGTGAGTCCCTCAGACCTTGCTGGTCTGTACCACCGTCCTTTTTCTATTTCCACGAGACTTGCCGTTGCCAAGGCTTGTTGGGTCCAATCCGGTCGCCGACACCTCAGCAAGCGCCAGACGTCGTGGGACAGCTCGAATCCAGCTCCTGGTCGTAGTCGACGCCTCCTGGACCTCGTGGCTGAAGTCAAGACGACCGTCAACCTACCTGAAGCACCCGACATCGGTGGGCATCTGCTCATCGCCTTCCTGGTCACTGGCTAGTGACCCAGACTCTGTCCCCTCTGCTTTCAGGTTCTTCAGATCTTCGATCCACCCTTGGATCCACCCGAACACTTTCGACTTGGTCGCCAGCAGCACTTTGCAGCAGATCGCCATTGAAAACGACGACGAAACCCGACCCCGAAAGACACCTATGCACCCGGCTTCCCTGGGTGAGGTAACTCGAGTACTCCGGTGCGCCCGTGGGTATAGACTCTAGAACGACCTAGTTCTAAAGGGGTTTGCTCCAAGTCCTCCTCTAAGTGTCCTTTTTCTTTAAAACTCCAACCGCGACATTCCCCATAGAAGTCAACGGCGGCTCGCGGCTGTGTTCTCACACTGCACGCGTCCCCCGTGGGTCCCCTGTGTCACTACCTTGGGTGGTTCCTTGAGGGCCAAGCACTTCTACAGGCTCTAGGCCTTGTGTCTAGCTCAGTCGTGGTTCTTATACCACTTTATTGGTATATGGTTTGGTACGCCCCTAGGGCTCAAACGTGTATTTGTGCTATTACTGTTGATAACTGACTTGTAACTTATGTACTTCGAACTCCAGCCTCATAAAGAGACCAGAGGGGTGTGTTTAAGACTAAATACATATATTTTAAATATATACCTGGTGTGGTCCTCTTTCATTTGGTCACTCAAGAGATTATAGACTGGTAAAACAAGCTGCTTTACATTCCTTCAAGACTTAGCCTGAAGGCTGCTCTCCATAGCTACCACTAGGATAGCTTTCAATAAAGGTTGTCTTTAACCTATCTCCAATAAGGGGTTGTTTGAACTGGTGCAAGGTGGCCACTATAATTAGTGGACAGCATATACCAGGCCAACTTCTCACAATGCTGACTGATGCTGTGGTGATGCTGATTGATGCTGTGGCGCTACAGAGTGATGCTGTGGTGGTACTAAGTGATGCTGTGGCGTTCCTGAGTGATGCTGTGGTGGTGCTGTGGGAGCGACCCCTGACCTTGACTGGTAGGTCGCTCCCCCACCACACAGCTCCGTCTGTGTGCCCTGCTGCTGCCCCTGATTGTGCTCGTTTTTCCTTTCTGTGCCCCCTTGCTGCCCCTGATTGTGCTCGTTTTTTCCTTTCTGTGCCCCCTTGCTGCCCCTGATTGTGCTCGTTTTTTTCCTTTCTGTGCCCCCTTGCTGCCCGATTGTGCTCGTTTTTTCCTTTCTGTGCCCCCCTTGCTGCCCCTGATTGTGCTCGTTTTTCCTTTCTGTGCCCCCTTGCTGCCCCTGATTGTGCTCGTTTTTTCCTTCTGTGCCCCCCTTGCTGCCCCTGATTGTGCTCGTTTTTCCTTTCTGTGCCCCCTTGCTGCCCCTGATTGTGCTCGTTTTTTCCTTCTGTGCCCCCTTGCTGCCCCCGATTGTGCTCGTTTTTCCTTTCTGTGCCCCCTTGCTGCCCCTGATTGTGCTCGTTTTTTCCTTTCTGTGCCCCCCTTGCTGCCCCTGATTGTGCTCGTTTTTCCTTTCTGTGCCCCCTTGCTGCCCCTGATTGTGCTCGTTTTTTCCTTTCTGTGCCCCCTTGCTGCCCCTGATTGTGCTCGTTTTTTCCTTTCTGTGCCCCCCTTGCTGCCCCTGATTGTGCTCGTTTTTCCTTTCTGTGCCCCCTTGCTGCCCCTGATTGTGCTAGTTTTTTCCTTTCTGTGCCCCCTTGCTGTCCCTGATTGTGCTCGTTTTTTCCTTTCTGTGCCCCCTTGCTGCCCCTGATTGTGCTCGTTTTTTTTCCCTTTCTGTGCCCCCTTGATGCCCTGATTGTGCTCGTTTTCCCTTCTGTGCCTGTTTCCCGCCGCTGCGCCCTGCGGCCCCGCCCCTCACTGCCCATTCGCTGCCCCATTCCCTGCTCCTCCCTCCCACCTCCCCATTTATGGCGGCCGCTGGCGCGCCGAAGGCAAGCCCGTCTGCGCCCGTCCGCGCCGTGACCGCGCCCAGCGCCAGACCCCCTGGTCCGGGCATCCCCCGCGCCCGCCACATCAACAGACGCTGATACGACGCCAGCACCCTCCACGCACTCAACCCCGGAAAAGATCACGCCTGCTACCAGGCCACCCCAAAGCGCACCCAAGGGCCCTTCACCTGCCGGAACTGCAGCTTCGCCAGCACCCGCCCCGCCAAACCACCGCCCAGGAAAGAACCCAACTACCTCAGATGCATCCTCCTCAACACCCGCTCCGCCCGCAAACACGCCATCGAACTCTGGGACCTTCTCGACTCAACCTCCCCAGACGTCGCATTCCTGACGGAGACCTGGCTGAATCCCGCTTCAGCCCCCGACATCGCCATTGCCATCCCGGACGGATACAAGATCACCCGCAGGGACCGCACCAACGGAGTCGGAGGAGGCATCGCCATCGTCCACAGGAACACCCTCAGAGTCTCAACCAACACCGACGACACCCTCAGCACCGCCGAACACATACACTTCCAGATCCACACCGATCCCAACACCACCCTCAGAGGAACCCTCATCTACAGACCCCCCGGACCCCGACCACAGTTCAGCGATTCCATCGCTGACTTCGTCAGCACACACGCCATCGCCTCCACGGACTACATCCTCCTCGGGGACCTGAACTTCCACCTCGAGAACAACAAGGACACCAACTCCACCACCCTGATCGACAACCTCGCCACCCTCGGACTCAGACAGCTCGTGACTACACCCACCCACGCCGCCGGCCACACGCTCGACTCCATCTTTTCCGCAAGCCCACACGTCTCCTTCAACCACACCTCCGAACCCCACTGGACTGACCACCACTGCATCCACTTCACCTACAGGAAGCCCACCACGCACCACCGCACCGAACAAATGCCTCGCCGCTGCTGGAGCAGAGTCACGGAAGACCAGCTAACCACAACCCTCGCCCTGAGCCCACCCGCCGAACCCTCCGACCCCGACACCGCCGCCCGCAACCTCAGACAGTGGATCGACGACTGCGCCAACACCCTCGCCCCGCTCAAGAATCCGCCCAACAGCCACACCAGCAAGAAAGCCACCTGGTTCACCGAAGACCTCCAGGCCTCCAAACGAACATGCCGAAAACTGGAGAAGATCTGGCTCCACGAACGTACAGCGGACAGCTACGCCGCCCACAAGAGCGCCACCCGCAGTCACCATCACCTCATCAGATCCGCCAAAAGGGCCTCACTCAAAGACCGCCTAGACAACAACGCACACAACAGCAAAGAGCTCTTCAACATCGTGAAGGAACTCTCCAACCCCAGCTCCAACACCAACGACATCCAGCCGTCGCGAGACCTGTGCGACTCACTGGCCACCTTCTTCCACCGCAAAATCGCCGACATCCACGACAGCTTCAACACCACGACCGCCCCGGCAACCACCGAGACCACTGCCCCCACAACCACCAACCGCCTGCTCTCCTGGACCAACATCAACGACGAGGACACCAGCGAGATCATGAACACCATCCACTCCGGTTCACCGCTAGACCCGTGCCCTCACCACATCTTCAACAAAGCCAGTACAGCCATCGCGCCCCATCTCCGGAAAATAATCAACATCTCCTTCGAGACAGCAACCTTCCCGGAAAGCTGGAAGCACGCCGAGATCACCGCCTTACTCAAGAAACCCAAGGCAGACCCCAAGGACCTCAAGAACTTCCGACCCATCTCTCTGCTCCCGTTCCCCGCGAAGGTCACCGAGAAAATCGTCAACAAACAACTGACCCGCTACCTCGAGGAGAACAACATCCTGGACCCTTCCCAGTCCGGCTTCCGCAGCAACCACAGCACTGAAACCGCCCTCATCGCCGCCACCGATGACATCAGGACCCTGCTAGACAACGGAGAAACAGCAGCCCTCATCCTCCTGGACCTATCAGCCGCCTTCGACACGTCTGCCACCACACACTACGAACACGCCTTCACGACGCCGGGATCCAAGAGAAGGCCCTGGACTGGACCACATCCTTCCTTTCCGGCAGAACACAAAGCGTCCGCCTCGCCCCTTCCGATCCAAGGCCACCAAGATCATCTGCGGCGTACCCCAAGGCTCCTCCCTCAGCCCAACGCTGTTCAACATCTACATGGCACCCCTCGCCCACGTCGCCCGACAGCACAACCTCAACATCATCTCCTACGCCGACGACACCCAGCTGATCCTCTCCCTCACCAAAGACCCTCACACCGCCAAAGCCCACCTCCACGAAGGAATGAAGGCCGTCGCCGAATGGATGAGGACCAGCCGCCTGAAGCTGAACTCGGACAAGACGGAGGTCCTCATCCTTGGTTCCAACCCTTCAGCCTGGGACGACTCCTGGTGGCCAACATCACTGGGAACAGCCCCGCCACCCACCGACCACGTACGCAACCTAGGGGTCATCCTCGACCCCACCCTCTCCATGACTAAGCAGGTCAACGCCGTTTCATCATCCTGCTTCAACATCCTCCGAATGCTCCGCAGGATCTTCAAGTGGATCCCCACCGAAACAAGAAAAACAGTCACCCAGGCCCTCGTCACCAGCAGGCTGGACTACGGAAACGCCCTCTACGCAGGAACGACGGCCAAGCTCCTGAAGACGGCTGCAACGCATCCAGAACGCCTCTGCACGTCTTATCCTCGACATCCCCCGACGCAGCCACATCACACCCCACCTGAGAGACCTGCACTGGCTCCCTGTCAACAAGAGGATAACCTTCAAGCTCCTCACCCACGCACACAAAGCACTCCACAACTCCGGACCAGCCTACCTCAACAGACGACTCAGCTTCTACACCCCCACCCGCCAGCTCCGCTCGACCAGCCTCGCCCTCGCCACAGTCCCCCGCATCCGGAAAACGACCGCTGGCGGCAGATCCTTCTCCCACCTCGCCGCCAAGACCTGGAACACCCTCCCCACCAACCTCCGACAGACCCAAGACCTACTGGCCTTCAGAAGACTCCTCAAGACCTGGCTCTTCGATCAGTAGCAGCACCACCCCCCTCTTCCCCCAGCGCCTTGAGACCCTCGCGGGTATGTAGTGCGCTTTATAAATGACATGATTGATTGATTGATTGCTGAGCGATGCTGTGGTGGTGCTGAGTGATGCTGTGGTGGTGCTGAGTGATGCTGTGGTGGTGCTGAGTGATGCTGTGGTTGCGTAGAGCGATGCTGTGGTTGCGTAGAGCGATGCTGTGGTTGCGTAGAGCGATGCTGTGGTGGTGCTGAGTGATGCTGTGGTGGTGCTGAGTGATGCTGTTGTGGCCCTGAGCGATATTGTTGTGTGCTTGAGTGACGCTGCTGTGGTGGTGCTGAGTGTTGCTGTAGTTGCGCTGAGTGATGTTGTGGTGGCGCTGAGTGATGTTTTGGTGCCCCTGAGTGATGTTGTGTTGGTGCTGAGTGATGCTGTGGTGGTGCTGAGTGATGCTGTGGTGGTGCTGAGTGATGCTGTGGTGGTGCTGAGTGATGCTGTGGTATCGCTGAGTGATGCTGTGGTAGCGCATAATGATGCTGTGTTGGTGCTGAGTGACGCTGTGGTGGTGCTGATTGATGCTGTGGTGGTGCTGATTGATGCTGTGGTGATGCTGATTGATGCTGTGGTGGTGCTGAGTGATGCAGTATGTAGTATAGTGTGGAACAAAAGCTAAGCAAAGGGAGTAAGTTAGACCAAAGATTCAGATTTCATCATCACTAAGAAAGCGGCGACGAGTCATGTAAAATTGCAGCAATCATCATGTGAAAGTAGCTGAACTGTGGTCGTTCAAGTATTTTGTTTAAACATCATGCACACAAGTCAGAACTATTTTTACAAATGCACAAAGGAAAGGAGTTTTGTCAAATATCACTCATGGCAGGCTGAAAAGGTACCAGAAAAATAATTCTTACTAGACACAATTTAGGAGAAAAAGCGAGAGGAAAGTCAGATGGCGCCATGTAGTATAGTGTGGAACAAAAACTAAGCAAAGGGAGTAAGTTAGACCAAAGATTCAGATTTCATCATCACTAAGAAAGCGGCGACGAGTCATGTAAAATTGCAGAAATCATCATGTGAAAGTAGCTGAACTGTGGTCGTTCAAGTATTTTGTTTAAACATCATGCACACAAGTCAGAACTATTTTTACAAATGCACAAAGGAAAGGAGTTTTGTCAAATATCACTCATGGCAGGCTGAAAAGGTACCAGAAAAATAATTCTTACTAGACAAAATTTGGGAGAGAAAGCGAGAGGAAAGCCAGATGGCGCCTAATCTTTGGGAGAGCAAGCGAGAGGAAAGCCAGATGGCGCCTGATCGAGCGATACGAGGAATGCGCGTTACTGTGCGCGTAACCGCACGCTCTAGGCCACCCAAAAAGCTGTGGTCGGCTTTTTAAAGCCCACTCACTAAATGTCTCGCCAGACCAGCGCATGCGCTGGCTCAGGCGAGACCTAAAAAACAAAAAAAGAGAGAGAGAAGGACTACTATATACCAGAAATTCCAGATCCAACCACTAGTTGGTGGAATAATGCACAGCATGTGAATCCAGAAAAGATTCACACTGCAAAAGCATATTGGCAATGCCACTACTACATGCATTACAATTCAGATAACTTCAGCCCCTTGTGTACAGGGTAAGTCCTTCTTATGACAGCCAATTTCTTGATAGCTCCATCACAAAGAGACTGCAGGAATAAAACCAATCTTAGTTCTAAAGTCCGTGAAGAATAGAAAAATAAGCAATGATGCATTCATGCAGTGTAAAACAGCTGCACAAAGAACGGCTGGCTTCTACTTCGCTTCTGTGAAAACCACCACACCAATCAACCAGGAAATACGTAAACAAAATTGTGCTGTGTACCACTTGTGCTGAATAATACATTGCCAAAGGTGTTTCGGTAGCGTCGTAATGCACTTTGCACTTCTGATACAACACAGTGATGTCTTTATATTTTACATCATTGTTAAAGGTCTTCATATGGATATATGTGCACTGCCCGATAAGGGAGATAAGACATGGATTGACTCCGGACATAAATATTACTGCAGAGCTTCTCCTTGGTACCGATCTGGATGATGCATTTTCATACTAATGCAGGAACTATAGGGATCTGCATTCGACAAGGGGTATTTAACGTCATTTATAGGTTTAAATACGATCCCGTTTTTACTGTGCCTTTCATGCTTAAAGTTTGATAAAATGGGAAAATATGCTAATACTGAAGTTTTATCAATTTCTATTGATTTACAGAGTTTTTTAAAGCACAAATAGGACCCAAAGGTATCAGAGAGTTGTGCAGAGCAGCCCACAAATCCTGTTAAACCTGGGAGATTCCTAACAGGGAGCATATATGTTTACTATAGAGTATAGTTGGTCACATAACAGACTTGTGACTATTAGCATTCACCCCTACGGGTCGGTGTATATATCTTTCATAGAGAAGATATTATTTTCTTAATAAGAACAGCGACCCCCACATGCATACATGCTTGATGAAGCAAAATATCATTTTGCTTCAACCCCAGCGACCCCAACGCCACCACCCTTCGTGACAACCTCGCCAACATCGGACTTAAACAACTCGTCACCACACCGACCCATCGAGCAGGACACACCCTCAACCCCATCTTTGCTACAGGAAACAGCGTCCACTTCAGCCACACAACGCAACCACCATGGACCGACCACCACTGCGTACACTTCACCGTCGACAAACCCAAGGCACCCAAACCAGCCCCACGCCCACCACGAAGGAACTGGAGCAAGGTCACCGACGAGCAACTTAACTCCACCCTCACCCGAATCAGCCACAGCTGGACATCCGACGCAAACATCGCAGCCAGAGAACTCCACACTTGGATCTCCAGCTGCGCAGACGAGCTCGCCCCGCTACGCAACCCCGACAAACATCGCCCCAGGAAAGCCGCCTGGTTCACCACCGCTCTCCAAGAAGCCAGGCGCACCTGGAGAAGAACTGGAGAAACACCAAGGCAACCGAAAACTACTCCACCTACAAGGACGCCATGACGGACTACCACAACCAAATCAGAACCACCAAGAGGAACTTCATCCACAACAAAATCCTCGCCAACTCCACCAACTCCAAGGAACTCTTCGATGTCATTCAGGAATTCACCAACCCACGCAGCGAAGCCACAGACATCACCCCGTCCCAAGACCTCTGCGACAAGCTTGGAACCTACTTCCACCTCAAGATCAAAACCCTCTACGACAACTTCATCGACCATCCTCCAGACGCCACAGCCGGCCCCCCGCCCCCCAAGTACACCAGACAACCCACCATCTCCAACTGGACACCGATCACGACAGAAGACACCGCCTCGACCATGAAAGGCATCCACTCGGGGGCCCCCACCGACCCCTGCCCTCCTCACATCTACCACAGAGCCGCGGCCGCCATCGCACCCGAACTGCAACGCACCATCAACACCACCTTCAAAACAGGCACCTTCCCAGATGACTGGAAGCGTGCAGAAGTCAGGCCCCTGCTCAAGAAGCCCACAGCGGACCCCACCGACCTCAAGAACTACCGGCCCTTCTCGCTCCTCCCCTTCGCAGCCAAAGTTGCAGAGAAAACGGTCAACAGGGAACTGACACGATACATCGAAGAGAACGCCATCCTCAACTCGTCCCAATCCGGATTCCGAAGCAACCACAGCACCGAGACCGCCCTACTCGCCGCCACAGACGACATCCGCACCCTCCTGGACCAAGGCCACTCCGCAGCCCTGTCCTACTCGACCTGTCAAGCTGCCTTCGACACCGTCTCTCACCGCACACTAGTCGCCAGACTGCACGACGCCGGCATACAAGGAACAGCCCTGGACTGGATCTTATCGTTCCTCACCGGAAGAAGCCAGAGAATCAGACTACCACCCTTCCTCTCCGATCCCACGAAAATCACCTGCGGAGTCCCACAGGGGTCATCACTGAGCCCGACCCTCTTCAACATCTACATGGCCCCCCTCGCAGCCATCGTACGACAACACGGCCTCAACATTGTATCCTACGCCGACGACACCCAGCTCATCCTCTCCCTCACCCGAGACCCCACCACCGCCAAGCTCAACTTCCAGAAAGGAATGCAAGACGTCGCAGTCTGGATGACCAACAGCTGCCTGAAACTCAACGCCGACAAGACAGAAGTCCTCGTCCTTGGAACCACCCCTTCGGCATGGGACAACACCTGGTGGCCGACCGCCCTCGGAAGCCCACCTACCCCCTCAGACCACGCCAAGAACCTGGGCATCGTTCTCGACTCATCACTCACCATGAACCAACAGGTCAACGCCGTCACATCCAGCTGCTTCAACACCCTGCGCATACTTCGCAAGACCTTCAAATGGATCCCCCCTGAGTCAAGGAAGACAGTCACCCACGCACTCATCACCAGCAGACTGGACTATGGAAACGCACTCTACGCCGGCATCAACAAGTCCCTACTACGCAAACTCCAGACGATACAGAACACCGCCGCCAGACTTGTCCCCGGCACGAACACATCAGCCAACACCTACGAAGACTCCACTGGCTCCCCGTGGAGAAAAGAGTCACCTTCAAAATCCTCACTCACGCCTACAAATGCCTACACAACAACGGACCCAAATACCTCAACGACAGAGTCAACTTCCACGTACCCAAAAGAAACCTCCGATCTTCCAACCTCGCACTGGCCGAAACCCCGCGCATCCACAGAGCCAGAGCAGATGGAAGATCCTTCTCTCACATCGCAGCCAAGACCTGGAACGAGCTACCGGCAGACAGCAGACGCGCCCCCTCCCTGAACACCTTCAGGAAGACCCTCAAGACCTGGCTTTTCGGCTAAGCAGACCTGCGCGCCCCCCTCCACCCCCCTCAGCGCCTTGAGACCCTCACGGGTGAGTAGCTCGCTTACAATCCCCCTGATTGATTGAAATATCTGGAAGGACCCCATTTGGAAGTGAGGGTGTGCAATCTTTTGGGATCCAGATGTGTCTCCTCTTGGAGTGGCACATCAATTTGGAACTAAGTAAGCTAAGACTAAACCCATACATCTCAGATTGTTAATATCCCGTACGTTCCTGAATATACATTTTAACCCAAGTGATGTCATTCTGTTACCCTACAATATATATATTGGGATAACATCAGCATGATCCACAATCACACATATCAGCCAATAATAATATCCCTGTGTTGCTCTATTAGAAAAATGACAAACAGCTCCATCTTTTACTCACCTCCATCCACTCGCTCACCAACTGACTCACCTTGATCCCCGACCTTCGGAGTCCCTCATGATTAAGGCTTAAGAGAGTAACAGAGAGAGTGTGAAGAAAGCCCCAGACCCCACTGCAGCCGAAGTCCAAGGAAACAGCAGCCACACTAACTCCTTTTTTCTAAGAAAAGAAACTGTGGAATACAGTGACATGCATAAGCTGGGTGCTGAACAGAAGGCAGTGGCTCTGTTTGGTCATATTCCACTTAATGGGAATAAGCTGTACTCAACCTCGGTGACCAAAATAGGCATGGAGAGAAACGTCTAATAACATTGCCAGCAACCTGTACAGAAGGACTGCATTAAACCTACTGGCTTCAAGAACAGAGTTAGGTCCAAGGGGTAAAACTCATTTTAACCAGCTTCTGTCATCAACAGAAGTGGTGCCCAAGTGACTGCTGCCAGGCTAAGAACAGTAGGATCACTGGTAACCAAAGTTACCAGAAAGAAGCCTTTGTACAGCCAGATAAAGACAGCACAGCCAGGGAGGAACACAACTCCATACAACTGGCGTAGAATAGATGTGTGCAGCGAACATTACCTGCAGGCTTTGTAGAGAACAGTGCATTAAAGCATAATGACAACGCCATTACTACATGCATTAGAATGCAGTTAACTGCAGCCCACTGTACAGACACATCCTTGGCAACTCCGTCACACAGAGAATGCAGAACAGAACCAATATTAGTTCTAAAGTCCATGAAGAATAGAAAATAAGCAAGGATGTATTCATGCAGGGTAACCAGACAGGCACAAAAGGCAGCAGCTGGCTCCTATCCACTTTGCTCCTAGGAAAACCACCACACCAACCTATCAGGAAACATGTAAACAAAATTGCGCCGTGTACCATTTGTGCTGAATAATACATCGTCAAAGGTGTTTTAGTATTGCCGTGATGCACTTTGCACTTCCTGATACAACACAATGATGCCTCTATATTTTACATCATTGTTATAGAGCTTCCATATGTACACTGTCCGATAAGAAAGGATGAGACACGGCCTGACTCTGGCCATAAATACCACACTGCAGAGATCATACTTGATACCCGATTGGATGATGCTTTTTCATACGAATGCAGGAACTATAGGGATCTATATTTAGCAATAAGATATCTAACCTCACGGTTATAGGTTAAAATACGATCTGGATTTAACTCAGCCTTTCATGCTTTAAGTTTGATAAAAATGAGGGCACATGCTAATACAGAGTTCCATGAAGTGCAAACTTAAGATTATCAGAGCTGTGCAGCACAGCTCAGATATTCTGAGATGGCCCCTGCAGTTGGCTTACAATTCGAGGCTTACAGCACTGTGTAATAATTAATAAATTCTTAGAGGATCTCTTCTCTGCTTGATACATGTACCCCTTCATGAGTCCACATAGATGTGACTATAGAAAGTCGCTCAGCTGTCTTCCCAGTTCTTTCATACTCCCTATGTAGTCTGACTGGGGAATATTTATCTAAGTAGAGTACCTCCCTTTTAGCCCACTCGCCATTTTCAGGTCGCGCCATACTATTTCGCCTGTCACCCCGAGGATTTGCCATCTCGCGTCTACTGGGACCTGCTCCCCCATTACCATTGTCATCACTCGAGCCAACCCATTCCAAAATGTCTGAATCTTGGGGCAGGCCCACAATATATGGAAAAATGTTCCAGTCTCACCACAGCCCCTAATACACTGTGCCGACGTACAATGACCCATACGGTATTGTACCGCCCCCGAGGCATACGACCTGTGTAATGTGTAATACGTAGTTGGATCAACCTAAATCTCGCTCGTACTGCTATCTCTCTGGGGCTCTGCAGAGCCTCTCCCCAATACTCATCCTCAAGGAAACCCACATCCGACTCCCAGGCCGCCCGCAAGGGTCCCAGACAGTCAGGTGTATTGTTTATTACCTTTTTGTAAGTAAGGGATATCGCCCTATCGATCATTGGATCAAGTAGGAGTCTGTCTTGAAGTGGTGCGTATTCCGGTATTGAATCTTCTTCCTTCAGGTGGCAGTGAAGTGCGTGTTTCAGCTGTAGGTATCGGTAGTGTTCGGTCGTACCCATTTGGAACTCTGTCCGGAGACAATAAAATGTAATCATGTTCCCCTTTTTCCAAATGTCCCCCAGGAGATCAATGCCTATACTGCTCCATCTATGGAAGCCCTTCAGGCGCCTTACCTCTCTTAAAAAATCTCCCTCCCAGAGTGGCGTTTGTTCGGTGAGCCTGGACTCCCATCCGATCATTTTAGCTGCCTTTCGCCATGCCGTGACCACGGTCTGCGTGTGAGGCGGGAGGGACGGGAGGCCCTTCCTCCCCCCGTAGAGAGCAGATAGATAGCTACCCGTACCCATAGCAAATCGGTCGACCCGGTAGGCTGGCTCCTCAGTCGGCGAAAAGACCCACCCATTAATGTTAACAAGCTGAGCTGCCCAGTAATATTTTCTGATGTTCGGTACCGCCAGCCCCCCTTCATAGACCCCTTTCTGCAATTTCTTCAGAGCGATCCTAGGGCAGCCTCCCCCCCATATCAGTGTTCGTTGTTCAGACTCAACCGCGCGGAAGAAAGCTTCCGGGATCTGGAATGGGGTATTCTGTATAGGGTACAATAGATGCGGGAGGGCATTCATTTTGAACAAAACCACCCTTCCCATAAGGGAGACAGGTAAGCGCCGCCAATGGGTCACATCCCCCTTCAACCTTTCCAAATGCGAGTGTACATTTAACTGCATGAACTCCTCTTCCGTTTTGGTGATCCAGATGCCAAGATATTTAAAGAGGTCTTTGTGGACCAACTCTTTACACGCCGACGTCAGAGCCGGAGGTTCCCGCGCCAGAGTGAATACCAAGGATTTATCCCAGTTTATGCGGTATCCAGAATATTGGCCAAAAGACTGTAATATGGATAAGCCTATGAAAAAGGTCTGTCTAGGTCTATGGGCGTACAGCAGGATATCGTCCGCATAGAGGGAGATACGCTCCTCCTACCCCCCCTCCCACGTCAATGCCTCTCACCAGCGGATCTCCTCTTACCCATGAGGCCAGAGGTTCAAGTGCCAGCGCAAAGAGCACCGGCGAGAGCGGGCAGCCCTGCCGCGTGCCCCTATGCAGCCAAAAAACTCTGGAAATTGTTCCATTAACCCCGACACGTGCCAATGGGGCAGCGTACAGAAGCTCAATCCAGGTTCGGAAACCCGGGCCGAATCAGAGTTTGGCAAGAACAGCCAACAAATATGGCCATTCGATACTATCGAAAGCCATATGGGCATCGAGTGACAGGAGTGCTGCCTGATCATCTGGTCGCCGCTGTACCATGTGCATTACCCCATATAAATGACTGAGATTCAACCTGGTGTTTCAGTGAGGCATAAATCCGGACTGGTCCGGGTGAATCAGAGACTGTATCACTGGGGATAGTCTGTTTGCAATCGCCTTAGCCAATACTTTAGCCTCAAAATTTAAGAGCGAAATCGGTCTGTATGAACTACAAAGATCCTGAGGTCTACCTTTCTTAAGGATTACAACAATAGTGGCTGTCCTCAGATCTGGGGGCAATCGGCCCTCCGCCCGCGCCTCTCGAAACATGCGGAGCATGTAAGGCGCCAGATACCCTGCCACACATTTATAAAACTCCGCCTGGAAGCCGTTCGGACCCGCTGCTTTCCCCGATTGCAGGTCCCGTATGGCACCCTCAATTTCTTCAATAGTGAAATCCGAGTCAACCGCTTCCCGGTCCTCCGCATCAAGCGTTGGTAGGGCTATATCTTTCAGAAACTCCGCGCAGTCCTCCTCCCCCCTGTCTGTCTGGGTCTGATAGATCCCTTCATAATATTGGGCGAACACCTCTGCTATAACTGCGCCTGTCCCCGTCACCGTACCCTTAGAGGTCCGTATCTCGGAGACCCAGTTACGGCCTCTATCCCTCCTTTCCAACCATGCAATGAGTTTATTTGCCTTGTCACCTCAGTCGTATATGCGTCTTTGCGTCGCTATGGCATACGTACGGGCTGTATTTTCCTCTAGATCTCTAAGCTCTTTCTAAGTCTAAGTGTGTGTAAGCGTCTGGTGTCGTCCCCCTGTACTGATCCCAGCGCAGATTCCAGAGCTGTAATCTCTTGCTCCAGACTGTCACATTTCGCCCTCTGTTCTTTGCGTCTAGCCCCAGCAGTCGCTTGCACAAAGTCCCTGGCCAACGCTTTATATGCCTCCCACAATATACAGTCAGATTGCACAGATCCCGAGTTTTCTGTAAAATATTGCTCAGTGCGCTCCTCAAACTGTTCCCTGAACTCCTGGTCTTTAAATAGATAGGGGTCTAAACGTGGAGGTAAAGTCCAATCCCAAACTGGGCCCCACAGAAACACCTCCACCGGGGAGTGGTCAGATATTCCTCGGGCCCTGTGACAGCCAGCCTGAAAGAGTTCGACCGAGGTAGTGTGTGTGAAGATATAGTCTAAACGTGACCCACTACCATGCGCCGCAGAGATGTGGGTGTATTGTCTGATAGCGGGATTGTGCAGTCTCCACAAGTCCACCAACCCCATCGCAGTCGCAAAAACCTTCAATGGCAGCAGCCCCCCAGCGCTGTGGGAGCGCGCATCTCGGTCTAGTTCCGGCGACATCGTCTCATTCATGTCCCCACCCAGGATGAGAGTACCCACTGGCATGTCCAACAGTAGTTTGCTAAGTTCCGGGAAAGTTACCCCGTGCATTCTCGGAGGGATGTACACTGAGCATATACTAAGGGTATGACCCTCCCACGACCCCGTCAGCGCCACATAGCGCCCCATATGATCACACCATGTGCAAATTATCGCAAGTGGCACAGTGTTCTTGAGCACTATCGCTGTCCCCCTGGAAACAGTGGTGAACCCTGCATGTGTCACAAGCGTATATCCAAACCGATTGAGCGCTAGATAATTGTTTCCCTTCAGGTGCGTCTATATCTGGAGAGTGTCTACGGAGATACTGTAACACCATGGTCCGTTTGATTTTGTCCCCCAGACCATTCACATTCCATGATAGCACCTTTAGTTTCTTAATGTGTTGCGAGGTCATCTAGGAGGGACATATGTCGAGTGTCCACCCCCTCATTCCCCCCTTCACCCGCCGCCCCCAACCCCTATGTATCGATGTGGCACCTTCTGTCCTAAGACCCAGATCACTTCGAATGGCATTGATAGACTGAAGCAAGCATAACAACTGCATAAAGGAAAACCCCATTAACTATAACCCCCCTCCCTGCTACCCTGCTTCGTAGGCCTAAAACTACCCACATCCCCAACTAGCAGAGCGCCTGTCGCCCAGTAAACAATCAAATAGTGAAGGGGCTGCTGAGGGTCGCCACCCTAAGTCCCCGAGAGGCCCCAACCCAGCTCAAGTCCAAAAAAGTTCCGTTGCAGTGCACTACCAAAGTCTGCGGGCCACCCAGCATAAGGATTGCAAGTATCCACTTACTGGGCATTGCCATATACATTATGTGATTCAGCTGCGAGTTACAGAAATCATGAATCTGCGTCACTGATGTTATTTGCTGGGCTCATAGATCGTGACCGCCGAGAACGTTGCCCTCGCTTGTCCAACCCCTCCCGCCCACTCGGAGATCCGGATGGATGATCATGGGTGTCTCTCCAACCATCCTCCTTGCGCTGGTTGCCCCTCTGCGAACGTCCCTCATCCAGCCAGTCTTGCACCTCCGAGGGGGCTGTGAAGAACCAGGACCGACCATTGTCAATCACTTTAAGTTTTGCAGGGAAAAACATCATATACTTTATGCCCCTTTCCCTTAGGGCGTGCTTCACTCCATCAAAGGTGCGGCGCTCCTGCTGCACCTTTAAAGTAAAGTCTGGGAAAAATGTTATGGTCCTGTTTTCATAGGGGAGGTCACCATGGAGCCTAGCAGCTTGCCGAATAGCGTCCCGGTCCCTATAATTCAGGATCCTAGCAATGATTGTTCTGGGGGTGCCCCTGGCTTCGGCGGAGGGATCGGAGCTCTGTGAGCCCTTTCCACTGTAAAAAAGGTGGACAATCGTTTAGGTTTGAGATGGTTCAGTATTAGGTCCTCAAGGAAAAGGTCCATATTAAGGCCTTCCGCCCCCTCCGGGACCCCAACCACCCGTTTGTTGTTCCGGCGGGCCCTTCCTTCCTGGTCCTCCAGCTTCAGGGCCACTTGTTTGTGTTGGTGAACAAGTTGTTGGACCCGCTCCTCCAATTTGCGTGTGGTAGATGGAAGTTCCGTTATGTTTGTCTCCGCCACTGTGACTCGCGCCGAGGCCCTGTTCATATCGGCACGAATTAAGTTCATTTCAATAGAGACTTTATCAATCTTTGTTTCTAGCGTCGTTCCGAGAAAGTGAATGGCCGCCATTATTGAGCCTAGAGATGGCTCGGATGCTGGCTCCCGGTCACCAGAGGCTCCCTCCTCCGTGGGCGGCTGTTTCGGAACCGCATATTTGTCCAGTTTGTTGGAATGCACCTGCGGGGCTCCTTTTGGCTTCATTGTGTATAGGGCTAGGCCACAGTAGAATCGGTGTATGGTGACACGCAGTGCACACCCGTCTTTCTCTGCTTCTTCAATTGGGTCCAGGCGCTGAACCGTAGCGTCGGGGGTGGGTACACACCGGGAAGGGGTCCACAGCACGACCATAAGCACCCTCCCAGGGTTCCACGCCCGCAATTGTCGTCCACTCGAGTCGCGATATGCGTACGAGCCCAGCGCCGGAGTCTTCTGTGAGGCTAAGCCCCTTCCCTCACAATGAAAACAGCGTAGCTCCGTGAAGCAGAGTGTGGTGAGGCCCCCTGTACCCCACCTGCCGCCAGGTCCGGAGTTGCACCCCACCGGAGTACAGGCGCGGCGATGTGTAAGGCCCGTCGCCCTCTACCGCATCAATCCCAGGAAACCAGCACAGCTTCAGGCCGGTCGCTACGTGGGTCTCGGACCTTCAGATAATGGCGCTAAAGCACTAGCAAGAGAGCGCCACGCAGTACATACACACAATTTGGGCTCGGCAGGCGTAGGTGCCCCAGAATTGCTCTGGTGCTAGTGGTTGCCGGAGGGGGTGCGCCTCGTCATCCACGCCAACTCAGGCCGTTGTACAGGGTTGCCGTCCTGCTGATCACGCAATGGCGCCACAGTATTGGCGAGGAGCGCCGCGCAGCACAGTCACACAATTGGGGCCTGTTAGAACTGGGGCTCTCTAGTTGGCTGAGGTAGGTACCTTAGTCCAAATAGGGACCCTTGCTTCTAAGTCAGGGAAAGGAAGGACACCTTCTCAGTTAGCCCCTGCTCACCCCCTCGGTAGCTTGGCACGAGCAGCCAGGCTTATCGCCAACGCAAATGTGTAAAGTATTTGCAACCACGCTCTCAGTAACACAGGGATAACACCACAAATGGACTCCACACGAGTTTCATAAAAAAACAATTATATGTTTATAAGAAAAAAGATATACGATGAGACCACACGATAAAACAATCCAACATATGTGTATTTGTAATATTTCACCTTGCCGGTTATTAGGCCAGCAAGCACTTGTAGGTTCTTGCAGTATTAATGAGCAATTCTCGATGATCCAATGCAGTCCTAATGCAATGCTATGCAGTTCGTAATGCAAGAATCAGGCACTTCGTAATGTAAAAATAATGCAATTCGTAATGCAACAATCAGGCAGTTCGTAATGCAAAAGTAATGCAATTCGTAATGCAACAATCAGGCAATTCGTAATGCAAAAATAATGCAATTTGTAATGCAACAATCAGGCAGTTCGTAATGCAAAAATAATGCAATTCGTAATGCAACAATCAGGCAATTCATAATGCCAAAATAATGTACTTCGGCACCGATCGCGGTGCTCTGGACGGTCTTTATGCCATTCTTACTGACTCGAGGTCAGCTACTACCAAAATATGCCCCCACTACTGTTATGATGGAAAACAAAGTGCAGCTCCACACTCCGGCCCCGGTACTGCCACTCCTCGGGCAGCGATACGGACTTGAGCGGAGGCTCGCGCTGCAAAGATGGGAAAGGCCAAGAGCATTTCTCTCGTAGCCCGCAACCCGCCCCCCGCCCCAGGCGGCGACACACGCACGCTCGCTAAGCGTTACCTGGGGGGTGCGATCTCACTCTCCTCTCCTCTCCTCGCGGCTTGGGCCTCCGGTGCGACTTTGTTGAACTTGGGCAGTGGAACTCGGACCCCCGAAGGTGATGGTTCGAGGTCTCCTTGGCAAAGGCAGGCTCAGGCAGCCGGCGGTGAATTCCCAGAGCTCCTCTGGGGATGCCGGTCCGGGCCGATGGCAATGACGATCGCAGCAGTTCTGGTCACGCTGTCGATCGAAGCAGAGAACAAGACTGCTCCGGGACACACAGTCACGGGGCCATTTCTCACGAAGGTCTCAGGCTGCAACAGGGCACACGCACACAGCGTCGCTGAGACTCACTTGAGCTCCGGGTGCACACGATCACAGGGCAATCCTCACGAAGGTCTCAGGCTGCACGAAGCACACGCACACAGCGTCGCTGAGACTCACTTGGACTCCGGGTGCACACGATCACAGGGCAATCCTCACGAAGGTCTCAGGCTGCACGAAGCACACGCACACAGGGTTGCTGAGACTCACTTGGACTCCGGGTGCACACGATCACGGGGCAGTTCTTACGAAGGTCTCAGGCTGCAAAAAGCACACGCACACAGCGTCGCTGAGACACACTTGGAAACTTTTATGTTCCTGAGTTTCCACAACAGGGAGCCAGCTCTCCTCGGACCCTTGGATACACGTTACTTCGGGACACAGCACACAGCAAAGTCCTTTCAAGCAGGGGGACACAGCAAAGTCCCTTAGCCTCTCCTTAGTTAAATCAGCAAACTGCAGGCCAGCCCCAGAACACACAGCAAGGGTCAGTCCTTCTCTTCAGCTGTTCTTCCTTGGCAGAGGTTTCTCTTGACCGCGAAGTAGTTTCAATCCTTTTTATTCTTGATCAGTCCAACGTTCAGGGGTTTCAGCTCTCATAGTTATACCCCTAAATGTCTTTGAAGTCTTTGTGTTCAGGGGGCACTGACCCCTGTTCAAACCAGTTCTGGGTGTCTCCCTGCCAGTGACACCTTCTTCCTTTGATAGTGGGGGTCTGGATCTTCAATCACTCAGCAGGAGATGGAGCCATTGTTTTATGGCAGCAGCCCAGGCCTCTTCACTTCCAGGGGCTACTCCTCCCCCCTACACTCCAGATGCAGGTCAACCGTGGCTGTCTCACCTACTCCTCCCCTGGGTCAAGACATTTCCCAGATCCTATCACATTCAAATCCAGACAGTCAATCCACAACCAGGCAGAGACACACAGAATTGTTAGAAGAAAAAAACCAGCCACTTCTAAAAGCGTGGTTTCTAAACACACAATTCAAAAACCACCTTCACCAAAAGATGAGTTATTAAATTGTGAACTCAGGCACACTAAACTTCACCTCTCCATCTTAAACCTATGGGAAGATAGGCTGGAAACATATTACACAGCCTCCCCCATTCTGTCCTATGAGCAAGATCGCCTTGCAACAGTGAAAAACTAATTTGGCAGTTTTTCACTGTCAGGACATGGTACACACCTTAGTACAGGTCCTACCTTTCACATACACTGCACCCTGCCCAGGGGGCACCTTGGGCCTACCATAGGGGTGTCTGATGTGCATAAAAAGGGAAGGGTAAGGCCTGGCAAGTGGGTGCACTTGTGAGGACAACAAGGCAGTTTAACAAACTGCGCGCAGGCACTGCAGTGGCAGGCCTGAGATCTCTTTTCAGGGCTACTTATGTGGGTGGCACAATTAGTGCTGCAGGCCCACTAGTAGCATTTGTATTACACGCCCTGGCACACATAGTGCACTTTACTAGGGACTTTACTAGTAAGACAAACATGCCAATTATGGACAACCAATTACCATTACACTTTACACAGGGAGCACTTGCACTTTGACACTGATCAGCAGTGGCAAAGTGCCCAAAGCATCTAAGTTGGCAACACCATGTCAGAAAAAAGTTCTAGGGGGAAGGCAAAAAGTTTAGGGAACTTTAGCCAAAAAGGGCCAAGTCCAACAGGGCCGGTCTTCCTCGAATATCCCCAACGTCTCAGGAGTTGGCAGTCTGTGCGGGGGCCTCGGTCCACCCTGCTAGCTCAGGTCCGTTGCAAGGGGCCGCCGATCGCGCTCCCGCCAGCCAGTCACCGCTCCTGCTGCCGCCCAATCCCGCCCGGTGACCCAAATCTTACCGGGCGGGTGCGGCAGCGCAGCACAGGATCTCCGGAGCTCGGCCCGAGCGCCCCAGGCCGCACACGACTATATCTCGGCCTCTTCCGACAGGATGTTCCAACGTCCGCGGTGCGTGCAGCTCGAGCACCGCCCAACTGCTCTGTAGGCCTCTGTGTTTGTCGGCCTCACCGGCCCGCCGTCGCCTAGCTCCGCCAGTACGGGTCGTGGCTCCCGTCTCCGGACACCAATCGACAGCGTGCAGTGTCCCGCAGCACTACACATGCAGGTAGCGCCGCAACCGCAGGATTTTGAGCGGGTATCACAGGCTTTCGTTGCGGCCCCGGCAGAGCTCTCGCTTTAAGCTGCCATCTTGGCAGACGCCAGGCCACGCCCCCCTTGTAGCAGATTTCTAATATGTTTCTGTTTCAGCTGAGTCGGTTTCTTGGGGGTCGCAGACTCATTACCAGACTTTGACTCAGAGAAAGACAGATACGGGAAGAAGTTGCTTTGTCCCCTTTCCAGCCAGGGCCAGACAATCTGGCAATAACCTGCAATGTATGTTGAATGCTCCTCCCCTGTTGCATCGTGCTCGTGCCTGCCCACTTTTCGCTTCACCTTAGCAGTAGCAGCGTCAGAGGTGGTGTGTGGTGCCCTTTCATTTGTGCGGTCCCAGGAGGGATAAAGATAAAAAAAACTCCCTGCCCTCGCTTGCTGACTATCAGAGACCTTGGGTTCAGGCCTCCGTTGTGTCCCCTGTGGCTCCTAGCCAACCATGCCACGGAGTCTTTTCCCTCCAGGGACCTAGAGGGGGTTTGGGAATGTGGCAGGGTAGGTCAGCTGTGGAGCACATCAAGGGGCGCTTGGCAGGCGCAGTCTTGAGCTCAGCTGGTGGCAGTGGCAAACAAACCCTGAATAAACCTGCCTGGTCCGGCTTATAGGAGCTGGAGGCTAAGGAGACTGCAGATCGCACTGGGGATGCTGGTTACTGGATGCAGACTCTGATCACTGGATATCCACTATTGGTTCACAACCGATCTCGTTATTCAGGTCTTCAGAACACTATGGGTGGTGGTGTTGGGACGGCAGGAAGGGGAGGAGGTAAGTCCTACTCGCCACAACATTACTATCTCTAATTTGGCAACTTAGGAAGTCAGTTAGCTCTACGGCTGTTGCAACTACTGTCTCATGATAATAAATCACTAATTCCCACAGCTACCGACTTGTCTGTAAGTAGTTTACATTTTACAATGATAACAAGTGCACAATCGACGATATTAGATGTTAGCACCTTTGCCATATCAATCAAGTAGAGACACAGCATGAACAAAAAGTAACAGGACATCGAAATTAAGGAGACAAATTACAAGCCCAAAACTAAAAGGGGTGAACCTAAAGCAACAATCAACGAAGGCCTGTTTCAAACCAGCAAACACGTCCCTTTCTCAGATAGTCATGCCAGACACTCACATCCCCACGCTTAACAAGGATCTATGTCCTTTACAAAATCACCAAAATATTATGAAGCTCAAATTAATGCTCCAACTAGTTTACAATCTCTATTGTTACCAGGTTTTGGATTCTGGCAGTTTACTTATGGAAGATGCGAGAATTCAGCTGGGCACTTGAATTAAACCGGAGTAACATAAATGACTAACATTTTCTCTAGATGACCCAGAACTCATACTGGATACCCCGATTAGAACTTTACAAAGTCAAGCAATTTCGGCAGAGAACAAACAGCAGTCAGATTTGCCTGTTGAAGGCACACTTCTATCAGTGGGAACTGTAGGAAGCGAAAAGACTTTAAAAACTGCAGTATAAGAAGGGGACCAGGATAAAGACGCCCCATCAACTTACCCCGTTTTGTTAGCAATGAACACTATAAGTAACACCTTAACTAAGATCTCAGAAACACTAGTTGATCAATCTATTGTTATTGCAAAGCAGAAGATACTATTGAAAGAGCTAGCCAATAATATGGATACAGGAAAGGGGGAAGTTCGGAAGCAGTTCAGAGGGAGAAAAACTTGCGGAACTGTTGTCAACAAAATTCTAAAGCTTATCAGAACTAGGTATTCTAGATGCCATCAGCGCTAACCCAGACAAAATTTCTACTATTCTGCCCTCAAGCGGGGCTTGCGAGGGACACCTGCTATTGAGCAAACAAAGCCAGGATATCACAGGCTCAAACATCTTAGCACCAAATATGGATCTCGCAATAAATGAACAGGATCATGAAAATGATTAGTCGGGGTGAAAACAAATGATCAAGTAGACGGTTTTCAACTGTATCTTAGTAAGAAACATCTGAAAAAACGATGTAAATTAAATAATAAACCACTTATACTTATGAATCCAGTTAGGACTATACCTAATAGCTTTCCAATATTTAGGAACAATGTTTGGCAAAGAAACAAAGCTCTGACGCTCAGGCAATGGAATCTAGTGTCATTATTGACTCAGTGGGAAACAGGAAACTCATGGAGTCTAACTGCCAAAACAACTCTGTCATTAAAACCAAAATTTCATAGGTTATGCAACTTAGCTCAAGTGACAGCCTGAGGCCATGCGCACTGATGAAACCGCACCCCCAAACATAATTGGTAAAGGGACCAAACACCATTCAGTAAGTTGTACGTATAGTTAATAAAAATGACATGTCACCAAACAACTTTAACAAACTTCCTGCAAGCAATAGTGCTCCTGGCAATAATGAGGACATCAATGTTGTAAATGAGGCTCTAGCTCCAGCTAAAAGGACAACATTAATAAAAATCTCAGATGGGATAGAAGAGATTATGAACACCCTATATCACTGCAAGGTAGCCTCTGAGGATGGACCCTACTACAAAGGACCTCAGGGCACTTTCGGCAAAGTTAATATAGTAATGGACTATCTTGCACACAAAAGATGATGGAGGTTGCTTGTGATTTGTCTACCCACTGGCAATCGCTCGGGGTAGCATTCCAACCTATCATACTTTTGCCCACCAAGCAACCTCAGTTTGGACCCAGCCATACGCAAATCAGTCTTGACCCTGCTCTTCATGGGAACAGTCCAGCCCAAACTGCCGGGCCAGGTCCTCCCTGAACCGGAACACAAGCAACCCAGGACCGGTTTCACCCTAGTTATGGGCTCATCAGTCGGGTGCAGCTTGGTGCCAGTGACACAGTGAGCATGGGACTCACATCTGGGCATACCAATGCCACTTGGGAGGGGCGTGGGGTGTATGTGAAACACACAAACAAGCTAACTAAAGTGTGCCAGGACCAAATGGTCTTCCAATGGCCCTCTATAATGCAGCCTATTTTTTTTTAAAAAGGTCCAGTAGACTCTCTAAAGAGTTACAGGGTAATAGCCATGCTAAATTCAGATGGGAAATTATTTGCGAAACATCTGTTACATCAATTGAATTTGCGGGTGACAGCATTAATGAAATGTATTCCACCAAACAGATTTCCACAAGAACTACTCAACACTGGAAAATATCATGTCTTTGATAACAGTTGCTACGAAAACTTGAGCAATAACAGATAGTGAACTATTTGCTTGCTTTATAGATTATTCAATGGCATTTGGCAAATAGATCTAAATTATGGAACAGGTTGATAGCATGGGGGATAGGTCTTTTGAAACAAATAATTGAATTATACAACAATGTGTGGATAAGATTGAAAACTGTCAGTTGGCAGGGGAATTACGCCAATTTTCATTTTTTTACTTACAACGGCCTTAAGCAAGGATGTATTTGGGTACCCTCAATATTTAACTTGTATGTACATCTCAGATCGAACAGAGGCCCTAAATCAACCTATAGGAGACGTCCCTAAATTAGCTGATATAAAGGTGACGTAGTTGGCATATGCAGATGATCTGGTGATTTTATCAACCACTTAAAAGGGTTTATGACAACAGCTAACCAAACAGCATGAATTTAATACGGTTCACAATCTGGGGATTAACATCAACAAGACTAAGGCCATGTCCTTTGGATGTCATAATCCGAAATGAATTTGTAATATTGGGAAGGATAAGATTGAACAGGTTAAATAGTATGCCACAAACCAGAATAAGATTAGTTTGGTCTTGCATCGTGTGAAGCTTTGGTCCGCATCAACCAAATGAATTATTTTAATCAATTGCCATAGAGTGGAAGAAAACACAATAAAATATTAGGTTTTAAAAGAGCAATACAGCAAGGTACGAAATCTGCACTAAACATGCGCATGATAAAGAATCTCATTGAAAAGTATAATCTGCCAGATATAATGCAGCTAGTTATTGTCAAGTGATGCTCTAAAACAGCTGCTAAAAAAGGAAATAAAAACCTCATACTATTTAGCCGATATACCAACAATGACAAAGTATGAACACTCTAAATATACTGTGGACACTCTTACCATGCAGCGGCAAGCTTATGCGGACTTCAATACATATCCGGAAACAAAAAGAATCTTTCTTACGTTTCAGACTGCTATATTTGCCATTCAAGCTATTTGATGGTGTATTGACAGCACCTAGGGCCACATGTATCAACATTTGCAATAGCGATTACCTAATTGCTATTTTCTGTGAATCGCAATTAGGTAATCACCATTACAAATGTATGAAACTCCAAGAGTTTCATATAGCGATTCGTAGGGGGTTGCAAACTGACCTACCTCATTAACATTAATGAGGTAGGTCGCAATTTGGGACCCCCTAGGAATCGCTAGAATCACGGGGATGGTGGCCTGCTGGGGTCAGCAGACCACCATGTCCCCGATTGCTTTTAAATAAAGCATTTTTTTTTTTTTTTTTTTAAATGCAGCCCGTTTTTCTTAAAGGAAAACTGGTTGCATTTAGGAAAAAAAATTAAAAGTTTTCTTATTTTTTAAGAGTAGGCAGTGGTCCGTGGGGAAAAAAAGTTTTTGCATACATTCACAAAAGGGAAGGGGTCCCTATGGGACCCCTTCCTATTTGCGAATGGGTTACCACCTACTTGAAGTAGGTGGTAAAAATGTGAATGTTTTACGACTGCATTTTGATCACAAACCATTACTACATACCGATGCGATTCGGTATCAGGAAGGGAAGCCCTAAACACGCCCCTTCGAAATAGCGAATCGCTAACCCATTTTGCGATTCGGTAACAGGTTACCGAATCGCAAAATACGGCTTGATTCATGTAAAAAGCCTTTCTGCGAATTGGCCCGTTTGCGAACACAAAATTGGTTGATACATGTGGCCCCTAGTACCTTAATTTCTGTATGCAGGCTGTGCAACATGGGAGAAGGAACCCTGGAACACATCCTGTGTTTATGTGTTTATGCCCCGTGTTCCTTGAGCTCCGTAGGATTCATCTGAAACCAACTCTCAGAATAGAAGGTACAAGAACAATTTCAGAAGCAATTCATTTTTGATTCAAAGATCTGCCCCAAAATTTGCCAGCCACATTACTAGATTTTTAAACAAGGCTCCTGGTAACAATAAGTAAAAACTATCTTGTTACTTTTACCCAGCGAAACATTCATTTATACTGTCTGCGTATATTAATTGGGTCTACTAGATGGCGGCTATTTTTTACACCCACGTAAAATTTGTATATATTCTCCGATGGCCCATTGACTAATTTTCAGTTTCGCACGCTTAACTTTTTATGCGGAATATTGTTTGACTATAAGGTATGAACATTTTATGGATTGCTGATTATATTTGTCATGTTGAATGTAATTTTCGAGTGTGACTTTCGCTTCCATTAGCTTTTATCTCCCTACTGATTCGTCGTTTATTGCATATGGTTTTAATATAAACATAAGCAATAAACTATTACTTACTTACTAAGACTCTCTATCAGAAATCTGTTTCCTGATGTGTCACAGAAACCTTAAGTGATTATACTGTGCATTCCTCTAATATACACTTTGAAAGTTTCCCAGACAGTTGAATATAGGGGGAAATGCCATAACTGCTTTTCAAAGTTCCTCTTTAAATAGCCAATCTTGCAAAGCCTGAAATGGGTATCTCCTACCACTAGAATACAGTAACTTAACAGATATTAGCAGATATTAGCAATTCCAACAGCATAGGGGTATTATCAGACCAAGGATGCGCAAAGGTACTCTACCTTGGAAACCCATTGAGTAATCTTCATCTCCAAGAGCCATTAATCAAGTCTCTATCATATATAGAGAAATAAAATGAAAAATAAAACACTTCTCCGTTAGATTCTCTATGGTGCCGCTAAATGACATTCGTCGACGTTCACAGGAGGGTAATGCTAATCTTAAGTGGTGCAGGGCTGCAGGGCCTCTTCTGTCAAGGTAAGCATCTAATGCTATGTTAAAATCTCCACCATAAATACATTACTTAGAATTGCAGTGTTGATGTGGGTGGAGCTACCGATGGTCACAAAAACATTTGGGAGTCAAAACTGGAAGCATATAAGTTAACTATATAGTCTATTTGGTTATCTAACAGACCCATGACTATTGGCATTCGTCCGTCAGGGTATACATCTTTCATAGCAAAGGAAATTGTTTTCTTAAAAAGAATAGCGATCCCCAAAAGCATACATGCTTAAGGAGGCAAAATATCTGTGAAGGCCCCGTTTGGAAGCAAAGGTCTGCAATCCTTTGGGATCTAGATGTGTTTTCTGTAGGAGTGCCACATCAATTTTGAACTATCTAAGTAAGCTAAAACGTTTTCGGATTGTTAAGATCCCCAATGCTCCAGAATAAAAATTTTAACCTGTGAGCTGTCATTCTGTTATCTTACAAAGCTACAGCCATAGTGTGGTAACATCTGCAGGATCCATATTCACACGTCAGCCAATAATAATATCCCGGTTTTGCTCTACTAGAATAATGACAGACATCCCCATCTTTTACCAACCACCACCTAACACTGATGACCAGGCTTCAGTGGCACTCATGATTAAGGCCTAAGAGAGTGACTGAGACAGTAAGGAAAGTCGCAGTCCCCACATGTCTAAGTCCATGTGCATGGTCGTCACCTGCGCCCCATTTTTCTAAGAAATGAAAAAGCTGAAGAGGGTGTCTTGGCTTATGACATGCATAATCTGGGAGCTGAAGAGAGGCAGAGGCTCTAATTAGTCATCTTCCACTAATAGGAATAACCTATACTCAAGCTCAGTGACCAAAACGGACATGGATAGAAACTCACAGTAACACTGCCAGCAACATGCACTGAAGGACAGCAGCAACCCCAAGGGCTCCAAGAACAGAGTTAGGCCCAAGGGCAACTTGTCCTTTCACCACTGTCAGCCAAGTAACAGGTGATGACTGCTTTAACTGTGGTCAGCATACTGTCCGGTGTGGAATGCAACCACTCACACAAAGTGTTCTCCAAATAGATAAGGAGCTAACAAGTGCCTCTGTGACAGCATTGGTCATGTCCGGGGATGGGTAGAGGGGCTGGCCAAAAAGTTATCTCCATTGTGCCACTTAACACCTGACCCCATCTAAAGAGTGTCTGTAGACCACTGAATCACTGGATCCTAAGACACTAGGGATGCTTGATCACAGAGTCATGGTCCTTGAGAAGTGCCTCAGAAGACTCAATCCTGGTAAATAATGTTTTAAGCACCACCTGGCTTCAATATGCTAACTCTTCATACAGACAGTCTCCTAGAGAATAATGTCATTTATTTATTTATTTTAAAGATTTATAAAGCGCGCAGCTACCCAACAGGGTTTCCCGACGCTGAGCAGAATGAGTGAGGTTGCAGCAGGATTGGCAAAGGAAGTTAGACCTGACTATAAAGGAGGGTCTTTAGCTTTTTACGAAAGGTTAAAAGGGACCGACAGATCCTCAGTTCCAGAGGAAGAGAATTCCACAATTTAGGTCCAAGGTAGGAGAACGAGCGACCTCCCATACGGGTCCGCCGTGCTCTAGGAACTGAAAAAAGAGAAAGGCTGGCCGATCTCAATTGGCGGGGGGGTACGTAAGGCTGGACAAGGCTTTGAATGTAAGAGGGTGCCAAGCCATGCTAAACTCGAAACATACAACATAGGGCCTTGAACTCAATACGTTTGGTAACCCTGAGCCAGTGGAGTTGATGGAGTAGAGGAGAGACCGAGACGTGACGGGGCAGCCGAAAAAGCAGGCGAGCGGCCGCATTTTGAATGAGTTGAAGACGGCGAACAGAAGCCTTGTCCGCACCCAAGTAAAGTACATTGCCATAGTCAAGTCTGGAGATCAACAAAGTCCGCAGTACGGTTCTTTGGGCGGCAGGTGGAATTAACCAGAGGATTTTTTTTAACCACTTAAGAACCGCAAAGCAAGATGCGGTGACTCCAGACACTTGGGCTTCAAGAAAAAGCTTACCATCAACGATAAAACCCAAGTTCTTAACCTTCGTGACCGGAGCAGGTAAAGGTCCCAAGGAGACGGGCCAATGACTAGCTCCCCAAAGTTCGGGATTGTTCCCCAGGACAAGGACCTCAGTCTTAGAGCCGTTCAACTTTAAGGCATTGCTGGACATCCATAAGGAAATGTTACGTAGTCCAAGCTGGAGTAGTGAGGGGTCCTGATGTTGAACAGATTAAAGAGAGAAAATGATCTGAGTATCATCTGTGTAAGAGAAGATGGTCAAACCAGATTTCTCTGCGATGTCAGCCAGGGGGCGAACATAAAGGTTAAAAAGCAGAGGACTCAGAATTGAGCCCTGCGGTACTCCTGATGTTAAGGCTACTGAGTTTGATTTAGTTGGAAGTGAAATGACCTGAAAGGAGCAAGCCTCTAAAAAAAGAGGTCAGCCACTGCAAGGCCACACCTACAATGCCTGCGGCTTTAAGGCGATCCACCAGGATGGAATGAGCGACAGTGTCGAAGGTAGCGCTCAGATCCAACAGGATGAGCGCTGCCGTTCCACCCATATCAAGCTGCTGCCTGAGATCCTCCGTCACCCCAAGCAGAGCTGATTTGGTGCTAAGACCAGGACGAAAACCCGACTGCGAAGGATGGAATAATTTGTGCAATGTCACATGTGTGGAGAGTTGAGAATTGATGTGTCTTTCCAATATTTTGGAAAATGTTGAAAGGAGAGATATGGGTCGGTAATTTGACCAACAGAGGGGGTCCAGGCCGGTCTTTTTCAGTAGAGGGATCACAAGTGCGTGTTTCCAATTTCGAGGTACCTGCCCATAATTTAAAGAGGAATTGAGAAGAGTGAGAATCACACCAAGGGCAGACTCATCCAAAAGTCTGAGCTTAGATGGAGGGAGCGGATCAAGTGGGGAGCCGGATTTAATAGTACCCAGTAAACATTGAAGGGAGGTCAAATCAAGTGGGAGCCAGGCTTCAATTTGACCAGGCTCTACCGATGAGAGAGCTTGGGGGGCGATATTGCTCAGATCAGATAGTTGCGTGTTAGGAAAGATGAGGTTGTCTTGAAGGGAGGAATCAGAATCAAGCTGGCGATGGATAGAAACAACTTTATTATGGAAGAACAGTGCAAGTTCGTTACATTGAAGCAGCGACCGTGAAGGGGACGGCAGGAACGTGCTCGATGCGGAAAGTTCCGTCACAACTTTAAATAAAGTTTTCTGACAGTCATAACCTTGTCCGTATAAAAGGAAGCCCGTGTTGATCTGCATAGAGCGTGATATTTTTTCAGTGCCTCCAAATAGGCAGTCTTAGCCTGAGGAGCATAATGCTTTCTTCACTGTCTTTCCAAGACTTTACAGTGTTTTTTATCAAGCCTAAGGGAGTCGGTGAACCACGGGGCAGGGGGAAGCACTCTGGGTTGAGATATGGCAGAGAGAGGAAGAGTGGAGTCAAGAGCCTCCGACAGCCAGTGATGTACTAGAAGTTGATCAGAATCCAGTTGAGAAGTACTGGTAGGCATTGTGTTAGAGAGCTGCTTATTGAGTGCCTTCATATCGAGTTTAGACCAGTTCCTCTTTTTTGACAAGACGGAAGGTCGAAACAAAGGGACCTGAGAAGACATAATGGAGAAACGGACAGCAAAGTGATCTGACCAACCAAGTCGAATAGGAGGTGCGGTGGACAAGGAAGGGAGATTAGAAAAAATAGGGTCCAAGAGATGCCCTGCGGAATGTGTGGGTAAGGAATTAATAAGTGGAAGGTTCAGGATCATCCATAAGAGTTAAACCTGCTTTGTTATTAGGATCGTCAAGATGAAAATTTAGATCACCAAGCACTGAGAAGTTAGCCATCCGGAGAATATGGGGGGTGAATGATTCAGCAAAGATAGAGCCCGAATTACTAGAGGGCCCCGGGGGGCGATAGACAAGAGCACCAGAGAGGGTAAATTTGGGGGAGAAAGGAATAGAGAAAAGCAAAGCTTCGCAATTAGGAATTGTAAGTGCCTCAATTTTACAATTGTAGTTTTTTTTTAAAAATGATGGCAATCCCACCGCCAGTTTTCTGTGATCGGTTGATACCTAGCAGCGCAAAGTTCTTAGGAAGCGCCGCAATCACGTCAGGCATGGATCCAACATGAAGCCAGGTTTCTGTTAGAAAAACCACATCAGGATCCGTCTCAATGAGGAAGTGAGATAAATGCAATTGATGTTTCGGAAGAGAGCGACAATTAAGACTAAAACAGCAAAATTCCTTAGATGGACAAACAATAGTCTGATCGCATACTGAAATATGGGAGGTCTCTATGCCAGAGGGAAAGTGAGGTCCAGTCTCAAAATAAGAGGCAGTAATGTCGAATAGGCAATTAGTGCAGTGCCTAATGCCTGTGTCTGGCACAAGATCTCGGCAGCAAGCGATAGGGGTGGGTCGGAATCTGAGAAGGGCCTGAGGGGAATAAATGAGGCATGGATGTGCGAGGATAATAAATATTGTGATGCCGGTAGGCGCACAGCCGTGCCCCACCGGAAGTGCCGTAAAACACTAGCCTGACTGGATTTGAATACGCCCTCCGCACAAACGGCACGCAGCCGCGACGGAACGGGGCGAAAACAGAAGAAAACAGCAGGGCGTGTGAATAAAGCGCCAGGAAATAATCAACTGTAAGTCTAATCACACGAACATAGTATTTCCCCACTGAAATAGTAGTCCCCAAAATCTTTTCCCCCAGCAGTAATCCCAAACTGTGCAAGATATGTGCAAAATAGACAAACAACAATCAAGGTCCTTTTAGATTAAAAAAGTTAAAATACGATGCATAAAAACAAGTAACGGCAGGGTAGCAGCAAGAGACTCACTCATGTCCCTCATTGCACTCGCTTCGAGGATGCTGACCTGGCTTGGCATCGGGTGCTTCACCAGAAGCAACCAGCAGGGAGGGTGAACACAGAGGGCAGATGCTCACAAGTAAGACCCAGGAAGAGTACAGGTTGAACGGGTCATTGAGAGTTTTACTAGACCAACGGAGAAGGGCAGAATTGTGCTGGGCGTGACCTGTTATGCACAACAACAGGTCTGCCAAGCCCAAGAAGACGTGTCAGGAGCCTAGATGTCTGAAGTACAGTACAGATAGCTACTCTCAGTGCTCCTGACACGTCTGAAGTACAGTACAGATAGCTACTCTCAGTGCTCCATGGGAGGTCAGGAGTTCTCTGACACACACGGACTAGGAACTCCCTGTCACCCAGTTTGGTCCATGAATACCTAGGCGACGAAAATGCCAGTTGTTCTCTATTTAGAAAGGGAAAGCAATGCATAAATGGAGGACCCTTGGGACTGGAAGACGAGGAGTAAGGCGGCCACACTATCCATTTGGTGGACAACAAACGGCTTTGGTGGAGAAGGTGGGAGGTTTTCCCGTATTGTGGATGTTTTTAAGGACAACGAAAGAAAGTAAAAATGGGGACTTGGTTTCCAGAATCAAGGCAATCTGTGCGACTTGGGTTCAAGAATCAAAGCAACCTGTGGCAGCCAACAAAAACACAAGTCTCCATCCTAGCTTGATGAAAAAGGACCTGTGCCCCTCTCAGCTATATATATGTAGCTTTGAGTTCCTACTAAGTGTGTAAACAGTGCATAAGAGAACATTGCAGGTTCGCCACACTTGCACCCCTGAATGCTCTCTACAGATCCTCAAACCTTTTGATGAACAAGTATTCTTAGGTTGGGTCTCGCCAGCGGAGCACCAACATTTAGTGCGTATAGCTAACTGGGTTTCCCGATCCTTGTTGTTCCATAATGGCTCATTTGTTAAGATGACATCCCCTGCTCTGGATCTCCAACAAAATGCCTGCTTCTCTCCACACCGAGCTATTAAACTTCCATCTAACAGTAACATGTCTTCCTTTCAGATCAAGGGTCTTGTACTGGCCTTGATGACAAACCACGTGCAATGTCTAGCTTTGGCTAAACGTATCTGATCTGATATCAGACAACCTTTTGTAGTCAAGCTACAAATTACTAGCTGAAGGACACCAATATTTATGTCAGGTTAGGACACTGACTGGATTCTACAGCCAACCAGTCTGGATCTCCTTCAAAACTGAGAATCCTTACAATACCATAACAGAGTGCATCTTTGCAGATTTTCCTCCTTGTCATCTTCACAATAGGAATGGAAGCAGACACCAAATCGACTGTGGATGTGGAGTAGGAGTCATGAGCCAGACTCCCTGAACAAAGAGCTACCCGCTGCTCAGGTAAAACCCAGGACGAGACTTGGGGAAAGAAGAACTCAGGTACTGGTGTGTTCAGATGTTCTAACTCCCTGGGGCCTCAGAGTCAAGGTCCCAGAAAATGCAGCAGGCTATCAAAAACAACTTAAAGGAGAACCACAATTTTCTGCAACATTCATCAGGCTCTCCACAGGAAATCAGCCATCTTTGAAATGGACTCCACAACAAAATGACATTCATGTGACTACACCTCAGGGCACATGCATGCACAAACACACAAAGTAAGGACTTCAATTAAGCAGGGCTGAGCATATTTACCAGGGAACTACTGTCGGTCATCTCTTGACCAACCAAGGTTGCAGGTAAAGAGAGGTCATGTTCCTGAGCTCTAGAATCAGCTGCTACGGTCAATGATACTGTAGACTGACAATTGGAGACATTCTTGACCGAGGTGCCTTTCCTGCTTTGACCTTAGACAGCCTCGCCAATATTCTGAGCAAAATTAAATCTGGCTCTCCTAGTATTCTTTTCACCCTGCTTGAACTATTGAATCTCTCGTTAACCACAAGAATTGTTCTAGCGGCATGGAAACATCCCAAGGTCAAAGCCATCTTGAAAAAGCACAACCTCAACCCTGGCGATGTCTGACATTTTCGACCAATGTCCCTTCTGCCTGGGATTAGTAAAATACTCAAAAGGCACATCAACCTGGGCTCTCAGAAGTTTTAGAGAAAAATGATCTGTTGCATCCCATGCAGACAGGGTTCCGCCCTGGTATTTGGTACAGAGACTGCTCTTCTGGCAGTAGTAGAAGCAACTGAACAACTCCTAGACAAGGGTGGCTCTACTGCAATAATCCTTCTAGATCTTAGCTCAGCTTTCAATACTGTTGCTCACAATATTTTGGTGGATAGACTGCAGAAATCTGGTATTGGAACCGCCCTAGCTTTGCTTAGGTCCTTCCTGGAAGATAAGGCTTTCCAGACCTTCCAGGGTGACTGCACATCGATCAATTCCTCCCTCAAATGTGGAGTACCTCAGGGCTCATCCTTGAGCCCTACTCTGTTTATTGTTTACATGAGTCCTCTGGCTGACATCATCCTCCCTTTTAGGCTCTCGATAATATCTTACGCGGACGATACGCAATTAATCTTTTGTCTTTCTCAAAGTGATGGTTCCGCCACCCAGTCCCTTGGCCTTGTTTAGAGTCGGTCGCTAATTGGATGAAGAGCTCCTGTCTTAAACTTAATGGAGACAAAATGGAGCTGATGGTTCTGTGCAATAACTCCAAGCTACCCTTCAATCTGGGCCTGCCAAGCTGCCTAGGTTCTCCTCCATCTCCCAAACTGGTTATAAAGAGCTTGGGAATGTGGCTGGATGCCTCTCTTAAATTAGATTCCCAAGCTGCTACCTGCTACGGGAATGATTAAGCTGCTGAGCAAAATTCTTCCTCTTTTGCCAACCAGCTGGAAAAGGATGGTTGTCCAGTCGCTTATTCTTTCTCGCCTGGACTACAGCAATTCTCTTGATCTGGGTTCACCTAAAGCAATGATAAAGAGGCTGCAAATAGTTCAGAATGCGGCCGCTCGGATGCTTTATCAAATTACGAGACATCTTTCTGACCGACAAGCTCTGTGCTCTCTCCATTGGATTCCTGTGGCTGAGAGGTTTAAGTTCAAGTCTCTTTGTATTGCCTATAGGGCTCTCCGTGATAAAGGACCTTCGATCACCCCCCCACTGTTGTCATTCTACACTCCTGCAAGATCATTGCGCTCCACTAATACCTTTCTCGCCATACTCCCTGCTATTAAGAGACCTAGACAGGGAGGGCACGCTTTTTCATTTAATGCCGCTAAGCTGTGGAATAGCCATCCGCTTCCTCCGTTGAAAAATAACTTTTCTTCCGGAAACTACTGAAAACGAGGCTCTTCTAGAACAGATCTTTGTAAAATCTCTATATGGCCAGTGTATTCCTCTGTGTTACACTCTTAGCACTGGAATACCTACGGGTAGCTACGCGCTTTATAAGTGCTTTCAGAATAGAATAGGTGACACACACTTTGGGTGTACCCAAGCCAGAGTTTTCGGTTTTGCAGGTGGTAATCTAAAACATAATGATCACCTTGATCATCTAAAAAAGACTCCACTGTTGTTGAGTAAATGTTGTGAGGGGGATTTGGGGTGGGATTAGGACCAGAGAACAGGCACAAAGAGGTGAAGCCATGCAGGAACAAGTCAAACCAGGAAGGACAGCACAGCTGCAATGGGTAGTGAACAACCATTGAAACTGCAGGCAGATTTACAAATCTAGTAAATAATGAACAGGAAATACAAAGCCACATTTCAATTCACCCTCTATCGCTGCTTGATACAAGAGACAATGTGAAATATAACAACATGAACAGTAATAAGTATTGGTGCATGAAGGTAACGTCAATCAGGTATATGAGCAACAAAGGCAGACATGTTTCCCAAACAGGCTGCCATGAATAACTGACATAAAAAGAGAATTCAGGAATGAGAGAAAATAAAATAAACAAACAAAGCAGTAACTAGGAAAAGTGAAGTCATGATGAATGAGAAGAAGGCAACAACTAATCAACATAGAAGTAAACTATCCTAATGCAGGTTTAGAGGAGGTCTGTAGGAAGCTAGCTCTTTATGTGATATATCAATAAGTTGATATACCGTATAAGGGGTCCAGGGGTTCCCTTATGAGTGGACAAGGGCTTGCTATGCAATCCCAAAGTGCTCTATTAGGGGGTAGTATGGTTGAGTAGCCTTAGGCTTAACACAGAGGACTGCAAGACACTTGCAAATACAAACAATGATCAATATATGACACGACTCAAGAAGGAGATCCACACCAATTTATAAAAATAGCAAGCATCTTTATATATGTTTAGGCATCAGAGAAAAATCGTTCAGATAAGTACGTTTTTAAATATAGATTATTTTCACTTTAGTAAGTGGGCACAGTGCAATTTCTGAGTTCTGCAAGGAAGGAAGAACAAGTTCTGCAAACAGGTATAGTACAGCGACTTACAAGACCAATCTCCAGGAGTTAAGGTGACT
Source organism: Calotriton arnoldi (assembly GCA_963921515.1). Lineage (NCBI taxonomy): Eukaryota > Metazoa > Chordata > Amphibia > Caudata > Salamandridae > Calotriton > Calotriton arnoldi. The sequence continues at coordinate 1,693,672 of CAWUFW010000078.1, read as the reverse complement.
GGTGGGCAAGGTCAAGGTAGGACCAACAGTAGACCACCAGCGGCACTAGGGCGGCCGTATGCAGGGTGCAAAAACGGAGCCCAATAGGTTTCTATTGAGATCAGTCACTGCAGAAAGAGGCTGCAAGCTCTGGCTGGAAGGGCAATCGGGGAGAACCAACAGGGGGGTTCAAGGCTTGCGATGCTCGGGGACATAGGGACACCTGGGTCCTCTTCTCCACCGCCCGATGGCGACAGATGCAAAGGTGACTTTAAGAGTGGGGTTTTCTTATTGGGAGCAATCGAGAGGCCTGCTTGCAGAGGCTGCAGGCGACGTCAGGGAGTCCGCGAGGGGTAAAACCATGATGGACTTGAGCTCTGGAGGACCTTGTTGACAATGGTGGCTCACTTCAACACAGGCCAGAGGAGAGGGGTGCAGTGGTGACTTCAGGTGTCAGGTTTTGGTGGTTTCGGAGGCCTCAGAGTCTTTTCATTTGGAGTTTCTGCAGGCTGCAGGGACCAGTTCCGCTGTTCTTCGGGAGGTCTTGGTCTTTTTGAAGGCCGGCAGTCCTCCCAAGTTTTGGAGGCACAACAGCTGCTGGACGAGACGTCTTTGGCGAGGAACAGCAAACAGGCCGGCAGGGCTGGGCCGAAGTCAGTTGATCTCCACAGTCTTCTGCTTTTGCAGCTCTTCAGTGTCCTCCGTTGGGCATCAGGATCTGCCTCTCTGGTGCCAGGGGCTCCCCTACATACTAAATTTAGGGGGTTAGGGGGGTGTCGGGTAGTAGCCAATGGGCTACTGACCCTTAGGGTCACTGCACCCCCTAAATGACCACTTCCTGTGGGAAGTGGGCATAACCTTGCACCAGAATTCCTATGTATGCCATCACAAAGATGGCTAATTCTGAAAAATTGTGTCCACCTCACAGTAGCCCACCTTAGGGGTGGTACTAGCCTGGAGGTGGCACACCTACCTGACTAGCTAATTTTTCTGCCTGTCCAGGTGTCAAGGGGGCCCTGGACAAAGGGGTTGGCATCCTCTACTGTGAGGGGGAACCAGACTTCGCATTTCAAGGGTGGCAGCCCTTTGAGGCTTGCCGTACAAGGAAAGCTAATCAGCACGTCATCCTGTGGGAGGAGGTGTTACACCCATTTCCCGGACAGGCTTTTGTTCTGGGTCTCCTGAAAGCAAAGGCTCTCACCCTCGTAGGTCAGAACATTGTCTCGGGTGGCAGGCTGGCAGAAACCAGTCAGCAAGGACACCAGAGGCTGGTAGGTTTTCAGGGGACACCTCTAAGGTGCCCTCTGGGTGCATGCATAGGTAAATCCATCAGTGTGGGATTACCAATTTGAGATGTTTGATACCAAACATCCCTATTTTTAGTGAGGCCATAACGTAGCTGGGGAACTCCTTTTCCCCAGTGTCCAGCACATGTTTTATAATGGCTTTCCTGGTCACTTGTACCGGCAATAATAGGACTGACCAGCACAGGGACATATCTGCTCCTGCAGGTATGCCCTCACATGTAATATTCAGCAGCCTGACTTAGGGCTGTCAGCCCTGCTTTAGAGGTGACTTACAAATATTACATGCAGTGTTAGGGGTCATGGCACACAGGGATGTGTGACATATTGGGTTTTCACTTTCGCCTGCACCAAGACATGAAGCCTGCGATAGCAGCCCTGCATGTGCTTGGTGAGGGGTGGCACAATTTGTGCTGCTGCCCTTAGGGACCCTCCTTAGTACCTCAGGTCCTAGGTACCAGGGGTACCATTTACTAGGGACTGACAGAGGGTGCTAAAAGGTATTGCCAAATGAGGGAAACAATTGAACATTTTTAGGGAAAGAACACTGGTCCGGGGGACCTGGTTAGCAGGAACCCAGTACACTTTAGTCAAAGTTGCATCAGATACCAGGCAAAAAGTGGGGGGGTGGTACTGCAACAAAAATCCCAGTTTCCTACAAGGTCACTTGCATATCTGCTTCACAAGGATGACATTTACTTGTTTTTAAGATGATCAATGCTTCTTTTTATCTCAGTCGTACAGTTCCTCCACAAAATACTCCTCTCTCTCTCTCCTCTTTCATGTTTGCTAAATTAAGAACTGTGAGATCTACCTTTTCCGTAAGACAGTGCTTCTCAAACTGTGGGACAGCGTGAGCCGATATTTGGTGGGTTGCGAAAGTCCCAACAATAAAAGAAGCTTGGTAATCAGTAAAATTGTATGTCTGTGCATATTTAGTGGCCATTTCAATGGAACATGTGCTGTCTGTAAATGACAGTGTGCTACCACTGAATGATTTAGTTACACCCCAAAACATTTTTTTTTTTTTTAAAGTGCCTGCCTCATCTCCATTAAAGCTAGGTGGTTCGCACTAGTTTGTTGTTCTAAAAATTGGGTCGTGGGCCTAAAGAATTTCGGAATCACTGCTGTAAGACATTTTAATAAACCTTTGGAAATATAAGAACATTTGGAACCCATTTCAACCACTGGTTTTATACTAGAATCTCATATGACTCACCTGCGTTTCCTTGTTCATCCTCCATCTCTTGCTGGAAAAGTGTTTTGTTGTCAGTTGTAAAGCTCTGTGAAATCACAGACGTAGCAACTAGATCACCTGCAAGAACCACAGGATATTAGGAACAATCTTATGAAACACTGAACGGTGTCTGTTCTGCAATACCATTTTTAAGCAAACTATGCATAATATAATAGGAGTGGATGGGATCCATGTTATTTTTCATGTGACACTATCATTTACTTTTCGTAATTGTGTGCATGGGACATCAAAAAACACATCTGATTCATATTAAAACTGGAAGACTCTATAGTGGTAAAAATTGTCAGTAGATCACGGCTTTATTTCCTCTTTATGCTTCTGTTGGCACAAGTAATCCAGATAAGACCATCACAATTAGAGTCTCGTTTCAAATTACTGCCTGGCCTTGACTCATTCTATTAGACCCATGTGCCCAGGTAACTAAAACTACAATCTCCAACTGAGACTTGTCACCAGACAGTGCTTGTCGGCCCGCCATTAAGTGGACACGAAAACTGCAGCATACCTGGACTTCTCCAGTTGTCTAACACATTAGGATTGAGGCCTAAATGTGATAGGTAGGAGCAGCCCTGGACTAATGAAAGTCTGTGATGACTTCAATTTATAGCCTACCAGTCAGTAATCAGTAGAGAGAGCTAATAAGTGCCCACTAACCCCCCCCACCCCCAAATGACAACCTTGCTTTGTAAACACAAACAATTACTGTCCGACACTCTTCTTTGGGGCTCTTCTGAGCTGAGAGGATGTAAGTGGGTACAGGACAATATCTAATATGGGAAAACAGCCTAACAGTAGATTGAGAGGGCCAAAAATACTGCTGCACGCTACGTTGAGAACCAAGATACCCGCTTTTACCTTTTCGATGCGCAAATGTGGTGCAATTATTCAGCCCAGGTTTAGTCTAGAAGGCATTCGAGTGTTTGGTGCAACAATGTTCAAGGCACTGGGACACGATTAACAAGTGAGAGCGCCCACCACGGATACTGACCAGTAACCACTGATTCTCCCAGAATCCACAAAAAGTGATAGCAGCAGCAATGACTTTAAAACTTCATTAGACTGTCTGCCTCACAGCTATAAATACCTCAGGTACAAAGGAGCTCCCTGTGGGACGGGGTGTCACAGTAACTGCAGGGGTTGAGGTTATACTCCCTGGTGCCTACCTCTTTAAAACCAAAGCACTATGAATTTTAGTAGAGGCAACTGTAAAGCCCCCATCTAAACAATAATCATCAAATCATCCTGAACTGATAAAAGGACATCAATTTTTGCAACTGCAGCACGCATGTACTCTGACACTTCGGGGCGTTGACATACGTCTGGTATTCTCCAAGAGTGACTGAGGAGGTTTGTAAAGGTTTGTGCATATGAATAAACTTCAGCAGTCTGTGACAACAGGTTCATGAGAGGACATGACTTCAAGCACATACAGAGAGCGCCATCTTCAGTAGATGTATTGATTATTGCCACAATAACAGTGTTGGAACCGGGGTTACCGAGTCCGACACGGTAGCATGGCGTGAAGCGGGAAAGGCACGCGAAGGCAATGTGTAAGGCAGTTGTGCAGCACACTCTCACTTTGACTCACAAATGCGAACGCAATAACATGACACCACACCAGGCTTTTGTATTTAAAATCAAGATCTTTTATAAATAAATTAAGTTGGCATCAGATAAGACAGGTTAATTCAGATCTACATTCAAATTCATTATATTACTCAACTGGTGCACTTTTTAAATAAAGCTGCATAGCTCATCAACATTGTAGGCCACTAAGAGGCCGCAGGAATTATCTCCTACACGTAGCACTTAATAATGATCTCAAGGTACGTTAATAAAACATAGGCCTAAACATACAGTTCACTTTAGCATACTCAATTATTTAAAAGAAGGCTTTTCACGTTACATTTAAATAGGCCTGTATTAATCTAGGCGCACCCACATTCAGTACAGTGGGTGTCGCAACTCCAGTACACCTGTAACATAAAATACTTCAACTCTTGGCGGTGTACACTTCAGCTCAACTCCATTAAACACTTTCCCCTTGTGGTAAAGACTTAACAGTTAAAACCATGGCCTAGGCAGTAATTATAATAGGCATTGGCATAAATTATTAAATACTGTGGGCATCATCAATACATGAATGAACTATGTGGGGAATCCTCAACATGTCCTGTATTCTGGGGCTTCTAGGTCCCTTAGGGGTTAATTCAGGCCAGGCCCACTGCTCTCTGGGGCCTCGCCTCGTAGGACTATAATAGTAAGGGTTAATAGTGGCCCCCGGCCCCCAGTGGCGTCTTATGGGCCCCTAGGGGCCTCCAGGGCTCACCTGTGGTGTGGTCGTTGGTCGCGCTTCAGGGCGACTGGCGATCATCCAGGCCGGCCCGTGTTCTGTCGGGCGGGGCCCGGTCGGGGGTGCCTCGGCCTTCGGGCCGGTGTTGCGGGTCGTTGCGGGGGCCGGTATTGCCTTCCTCCGGCCCCCGGGATTAGGGAGTAAGTATGCGGCTCGTTGCGGGGGCCGGGATCACCCTCCTCCGGCCCCCGGGCTCAGGGTAAGTACAGGTGGGGGCTCAGGGTTGCTGGGGAAGGGAGTAGGAGCCGGCAGTCCTCTCCGGCCGTCTCCCCGTCTCCCTCTGCACTGCCGGGGCTCTTCCCGGGCTTCCTTCGGCGCTGGGCGGGACCGGGGGCCGGCGCCCAATCGGTGCGCGGCCTTCCTGGGTCACGCCCGGCGACCCCTGGTTGCTCGGCAACGGCGTCTGCGGGGCCTGGAGGCCTCGCTGCTGATCGCGTCGGCGATTTCTTGGGCCGCGACGGCGGCGGGTGCAATTCTTGGGCCGCTTCGGCGACGATTCTTCGGCCGCTTCAGCGGCGGGGGCAATTCTTGGGCCGCGACGGCGATGATTCTTTGGCCGCAACGGCGGCAGAGACGATTCTTCGGCCGCGACGGCGGCGGGGGCAATTCTTTGGCCGCTTTGGCGGCGGCGATGATTCTTTGGCCGCGACGGCGGCGATGAGGGCCCAGGGCCCCGTCTCTGGAGGCTTCGGTGAGGGCGCGGACGGCGCTCCTCACCTCACACACCTGAGGGGCTTCCTTTACCTCAGCGCTTCCCCCGATGAGGGTGCGACGGCGCACCTCACCACACGGTGCCTCTTCTCAGGCGGCGGCGGCCGCGGCGGTGATCTCCTTCATAAGGTCAGTGACCTGAGGGGCAACAGAAAGCAGGGTGCACCAGCAGCCTGTGGGCAGGGCTGACTGGCAAAGTACTTGGGGGCAGCCCAGCAACAGGCAAAAGTGAATAGGGGTGAAGGTTTAGCGCTTCAGGGTACAGCGCTTTACCTGGTGATCCCCAGTTGGGCAGTTCTAGGCTTTAGGCCTTGCTGGACGGTCAGGCCTCCTCAAGTTAAGGGTCTTGCGACTGCTTCAGCTTGGTTGCTTCTTAGGCGCTTCTAGTTGTAAGTTTCTTGTCAGAAGTTCCTTGTTATAAGTTCCTTGTCAAAGTTTCCTGTCAGAAGTTTCTTCTTATGAGGGGGATGAGTTGGTGGTCTGGGAGTGCTTGATGTTCCTCCCCGCACGCTGAAGATGGTTCCCTGGGTCCCCTCACACTGGGCAAGGTCAGTGGGTGGTGGGCGTTCCTCAGCTATCTTACTACAGCAGGGCCTCAGCCCTGTCAGCAGCAGCAGTGTAGGTCTCCCCCCTAGGCCCTAAAGCCTATACTCCGGCGGAGGTTCTCCCAGGTTCAGTGGTGCCTCATCAACTGTCTCCAACTGACTAAAAAGTTTTCCCTCCAAGCCTTTTATACTCCTAGGTCAGGTGACTCTCCCAAAGGCGGCAAAACATAACTCCTCCCACAGCCCGGAAGGTTCTGGAACCTTCTATATGCCTGGCTATGTGGCCCAGAGGCGGGGACGGAATGGATACTGTAGCCCTATGTCCCAGCCTGACCCTGGCTACTAGTGTGTATGCGTGTAAGGCCCCTCTGCAGTAGCAGGGGCCTGTGGCAGCCATCTTGAGTGAGAGAGAGCACCTGCACCTCAGCACTGGCTAGCAGTGGCAAGGTGCCCAGAGACCTAGGTCCAGTAAAAATATGGTGGCAAAAAGGAGGCGAAAAAGGAAAAAAAATAGGGAAAGACCACCCTAGGGCTGACAGGTCTAAAACGCGTCCCCCCCAGCCGAAAGAGGGGAGAGCTTCCCAACGTCTAGGGAGTTCTCTTCGCTAAGGCGGAAAAACCGGGAGAGACCGTCAGCGTGGTCTACACCGGGTCGATGTTCCACCCGAAAGTCCATCCCCTGGAGGGAAATGGACCACCTCAATAATTTGGGGTTTTCGCCTCTCATTTGCATGAGCCAGCGAAGGGGTCTGTGGTCGGTCTGGATCAGGAAGTGACAACCAAAAAGGTATGGCCTCAACTTCTTGACAGCCCAAACCACAGCAAAGGCTTCTCGTTCGATGGTACTCCACCGCTGTTCCCGGGGAGTAGTCTTCGGGAAATGAAGGCCACTGGCTGGTCTTGGCCATCATCATTCAGCTGCGAGAGCACAGCTCCTATGCCATGCTCAGAAGCGTCTGTCTGTACAATAAATTCCCGTCCAAAGTCTGGAGTCCTGAGCACCGGTGCGGTGCACATTGCACGTTTGAGGGTCTCAAAGGCTTCCTGGCAGGCAGCCGTCCAGATGACTCTGCGTGGCTGCTTCTTTGAAGTCAATTCCGTCAAGGGGCCCACGATGGTTCCATATCCCTTGACGAACCGGCGGTAGTATCCCGTGAGGCCGAGAAAAGCCCGGACCTCTGTTTGGGTCTTGGGGGGCTCCCAGGCCAAGATGGTCTCAATCTTGGCTTGGAGGGGTTGCACCTTACCTTCGCCCACCAGATGTCCCAGGTACACGACAGATCCCTGTCCAATCTGGCACTTGCTGGCCTTGATGGTTAAACCAGCCCGTTGCAAAGCCTGTAACACCTCCTGGAGATGCTCCAGATGGTCCTCCCAGCTGCTACTGAAGACAGCTAAGTCATCCAGGTAGGCAGCAGAGAAGGCCTCTAGGCCAGACAGCACCTGGTTCACCAACCGCTGGAAAGTGGCTGGAGCATTTTTCAACCCGAAGGGCATCACCCGAAATTGAAAGTGGCCCTCGGGGGTGGAGAACGCAGTCTTCTCCCTTGCTCCTTCCGCCATGGCAATCTGCCAATAGCCTGACGTTAAATCAATGGTACTCAGATACCGGGCTGCTCCCAGCCGGTCAATGAGCTCATCCGCCCGAGGGATCGGGTGAGCGTCGGTCTTAGTGACTGAGTTGAGTCCACGGTAATCCACACAGAACCAAAGTTCTGGTGTGGTGCCCGGTGAGGCCGCTTTCGGCACCAACACTACCGGACTAGCCCAAGGGCTACTGGAAGGCTCAATCACTCCCAGTTCTAGCATCTTGGTAACCTCACCCTGGATACTAGCCTTGACTTTATCGGACAGCCGGTAAGACTTGGTTTTTACTGGCGGACTGTCCCCTGTGTCCACATTATGGGTACACATGTGCGTGATTCCAGGCGTGAGGGAGAACAACGAGGCGTACTGCCCCAAGTCCTGGCGGCAGTCCCTCTGTTGCTCTAGGGTCAAGGATGGGGCGAGGACCACTCCTCTACCGAACCATCCTTCTCATGGGCCGCCAGAAGGTCTGGAAGAGGCTCACTCTCCTCCTCCTCACTTCCATCTGTTATCATTAGGAGAGTGAGTTCTGAACGCTCCTGGTGGGGCTTCAGGCGGTTGACGTGGAACACCCGGTGGGGTTGACGTGGGGTCTTCACATCAACGACATATGTGGTCTGGCCTTTCCTTTCCAAGATCTCAAACGGCCCAGTCCACCGGTCCTGGAGGGCGCTAAGCTCTCCTGGCTCCATGACCCACACCTTCTGTCCAGCGTCTAACTCTACCGTCCGCGCGTTCCGGTCATACCATTTCTTCATGACGGCTTGACTTGCCTCTAGATTGTCCGAGGCCTCTTTCCACAGCTTGGCCACCTGGCTGCGGAATGCCAGCATATAGCTGACCACATCACGGGAAGCTTCGAGGAAGACTTCTCCCACCCCTCCTTGACAAGACTGAGGGCCCCCGAACGGAGTGGCCATAGAGCAGCTCAAAGGGGCTGAAACCGACCCCTTCTGCGGCACCTCTCGGTAGGAGAAGAGCAGACAGGGTAAGAGGACGTCCCACTTTCTTCTCAAGTCCTCGGGTAGGCTCCTGATCATCCCCTTCAAGGTTTTGTTAAAGCGCTCCACGAGTCCGTTCGTCTGGGGGTGGTAAGGAGTGGAGAACCGGTAGGTCACTCCACACTCCTTCCACATGGCCTGCATGTAGGCCGACATGAAATTCGTGCCCCTATCTAACACCACGACCTTGGGGAATCCCACTCGGGTAAAAATCCCCATCAGGGCCCGCGCCACCACCGGTGCAGTGATGGTCCTCAGAGGGATTGCCTCTGGGTACCGGGTGGCGTGGTCTACCAGCACCAAAATGAACCTATGTCCCGCAGAAGTCGGCGGGTCCAATGGCCCGACAATGTCAATCCCTACTCGCTCAAAAGGGGTATCGACAACTGGGAGAGGTTCTAGAGGGACCTTCACTTTAGTCCCTGTCTTGCCGCTCGCTTGGCAAGTGGTGCAAGTCTTGCAAAAAGTGTCAGAAGTGACGCGCATCCTGGGCCAGTAAAAATGTGGGACTAGACGCGCAAACGTCTTGTCTTGGCCCAGGTGTCCTGCTAGTGGTATCTCGTGTGCCAACTCTAGCAGAAAGGCTCGGTAGCATTGGGGGACCACCACGGCTCGGGCGGACCCATGCACCGGAGCCTTAGGCTCACTGTAGAGGAGACCATCCTCCCAGTAGACATGGTAGTTACCAGTCTCTGTTCCAGCTGCTTGGGCTTCGACCTGTTGCCGCATGCCTTCAAGCGTAGGGCACTCTTTCTGCGCCCGGCAAAATTCCTCCCGGGTAGGCCCTCCTTCCACCTGCCACTCTGCAGGGGTCGGCAGGTCCCCCACGGGAAAACCAACCACCTCAGCGGACTCCGGGGTCACCTCTGCGGGCTCCCCATCCATCTCACCGGGTGTCTCCTCCTGGACATCTCCTCGTCCAGCAGTGGGCTGGGCCATTATTCCAGGCTCCAACCCCAGCTGAGTTCCTTGTCGGGCAGCCATGGACCGCGTGACAACGCAAGTCCATCCTGGTAATCCCAACATCTCAGCATGGGCATTGAACTCTACCTCTCTCCAGGCAGTATGTTCCAAGTCGTTGCCCAGCAGACAGTCAACTGGCATGGCAGGGCTCACCGCAACCTTCAACAGACCTGATACTCCTCCCCACTCAAAGGGAACTTGGGCCACGGGGTAATGACCCAGGCTATTATCAGCCATAACAACCGGGTGGAATTCCTCAGGAATCACCTGCTCTGGGGACACCAGCTGACGTCTCACCATCGTCATGCTGGCACCTGTGTCCCTCAGAGCCTCCACCTCCTCCCCGTTCACCAGGACCCTCTGCCGATACTTGGCAGTGTTCGCGGGTACCTGAACCCGTGGGATGATCTCTCTATCCCCCAGGGAAACTAAGGTCAAGCCTGTCCACTCACCTCCCCTACCTAGGGACAACTCCTCCCCTAGCGCTACACTGGCCACCCCGGGGCTCTTACCTCCTGTGGGGGCTGGGGTTCTCTTGCGACACTTGGGATCCCCCTTATAATGTCCAACCTCCCCGCACTCGTAGCACCGGACAGTTCTGGGCTGCTGACTCCTGTCAGGATAAGTGGGTTTCTGGAATCCAGATTGGGATGGGGAACCTACCCCTCTCCCAGGCGGTTTATTTTGGGGACCTTTAAAGAACTCCCTCTTTTATCTCCACCCTCTTTCTTCTGGGGAGCCCCTGTCCACCTTTCGGGGGTCTGCCCCGGCTCCCTTGTGGGACACCCGAGTGCTGACCCACGTGTCTGCCTCCTCCGCAAGCTCCCTAGGATTGGTCAGCTTGCGGTCCACCAAGTACTGGTGCAGCTCCGGAAAACATTTCTCTAGGAGGTGCTCTCTCAAGAATAGGTCGTACAGCCCTTTGTAATTGTCAACGTTGCTGCCACGCACCCAACCCTCCAATGCCTTCCGGGCCTAGTCAAAAAAATCTACCCAGTTTTGTGTGTGAAGCTTGTGGCTGTTGCGGAACTTTTGGCGGTACTTCTCTGGGGTGAGGCCAAACTTCTTGAGCAGGGCCTCCTTCATGATAGGGTAGTTAGTCTGCTCCCCTTATCCAAAGTTAAAAGTGTGTCCCTTACTAGTGGAGGTATGTACCTATAAAGACCTCCTCCCCAGTAGCTCTCAGGAACTCGATGGGCCACCAGAGCCACCTCGTAGGCCGCCAACCACTTGTCGATGTCATCACCTACACTAAAACTGGCCATCACCTCTCTGGGTAAATAGAATTTGGGCTCCTGTGGAACCCCAGCAGGTACGCTGCCACCATTCATTTTGCTTTCCATCTCCATCTGCAAGGTCCGGAGTTCTAGCTCCTTCAGGCTAAGCTCATGTACAAGCTTCCTTTCCTCCATGGCTAGCCTTGCCTGTTCTCTGTCTCTTTCCATTCTAGCAAGTTCTGTTAATTGCCTCTGCTCCCTTCTGTCCTCCAATTCCTCTGGTGACAAACTTCCCCCTGACGCACTACTGCCTGCCCTGGAACGACTTCCTGGCAACACATTCTCGCTAACATCAATGCGCAGTAGGTCCAGTTCTCCTGGGTTGTCTGTCTCCCCTGCTCCTCATCCCCTCTTCCCTCCGGGTGGGCCATTACCCATGCCCTCAAAGCTTTCTGAAGCACCTCCTTCCTGGCGCCTCGCTTGACGGCCACCCCCTCTCTAGGCAGAACTCCTTGAGCTGTGTCACCGTATACCTTTCTAGGTTGGCTAACTCAAACTCCATCCTCCTCGGTGGGGTCCCAGACAATTTAAGGAAGGGGTTCTAAACTGTAGGTAACAGGTCTATCACAGGAATGTACACAGTCGGCAATTACCATAGAATTCCTAGCACTCTCATTACAATAGGTGTCTAATTGCGGCGCACATTGAGTCACTGTAGGGTGCTGCACAAGCACCAGTCCTTATCCAACCGCTGAACACCAAATGTTGGAACCGGGGTTACCGAGTCCGACACGGTAGCATGGCGTGAAGCGGGAAAGGCACGCGAAGGCAATGTGTAAGGCAGTTGTGCAGCACACTCTCACTTTGACTCACAAATGCGAACGCAATAACATGACACCACACCAGGCTTTTGTATTTAAAATCAAGATCTTTTATAAATAAATTAAGTTGGCATCAGATAAGACAGGTTAATTCAGATCTACATTCAAATTCATTATATTACTCAACTGGTGCACTTTTTAAATAAAGCTGCATAGCTCATCAACATTGTAGGCCACTAAGAGGCCGCAGGAATTATCTCCTACACGTAGCACTTAATAATGATCTCAAGGTACGTTAATAAAACATAGGCCTAAACATACAGTTCACTTTAGCATACTCAATTATTTAAAAGAAGGCTTTTCACGTTACATTTAAATAGGCCTGTATTAATCTAGGCGCACCCACATTCAGTACAGTGGGTGTCGCAACTCCAGTACACCTGTAACATAAAATACTTCAACTCTTGGCGGTGTACACTTCAGCTCAACTCCATTAAACACTTTCCCCTTGTGGTAAAGACTTAACAGTTAAAACCATGGCCTAGGCAGTAATTATAATAGGCATTGGCATAAATTATTAAATACTGTGGGCATCATCAATACATGAATGAACTATGTGGGGAATCCCTCAACATGTCCTGTATTCTGGGGCTTCTAGGTCCCTTAGGGGTTAATTCAGGCCAGGCCCACTGCTCTCTGGGGCCTCGCAGGACTATAATAGTAAGGGTTAATAGTGGCCCCCGGCCCCCAGTGGCGTCTTATGGGCCCTAGGGGCCTCCAGGGCTCACCTGTGGTGTGGTCGTTGGTCGCGCTTCAGGGCGACTGGCGATCATCCGGGCCGGCCCGTGTTCTGTCGGGCGGGGCCCGGTCGGGGGTGCCTCGGCCTTCGGGCCGGTGTTGCGGGGGCCAGTATTGCCTTCCTCCGGCCCCCGGGATTAGGGAGTAAGTATGCGGCTCGTTGCGGGGGCCGGGATCACCCTCCTCCGGCCCCCGGGCTCAGGGTAAGTACAGGTGGGGGCTCAGGGTTGCTGGGGAAGGGAGCGGGAGCCGGCAGTCCTCTCCGGCCGTCTCCCCGTCTCCCTCTGCACTGCCGGGGCTCTTCCCGGGCTTCCTTCGGCGCTGGGCGGGACCGGCGCCCAATCGGTGCGCGCCTTCCTGGGTCACGCCCGGCGACCCCTGGTTGCTCGGCAACGGCGTCTGCGGGGCCTCGCTGCTGATCGCGTCGGCGATTTCTTGGGCCGCGGCGGTGGCAATTCTTTGGCCGCGACGGCGGCGGGTGCAATTCTTGGGCCGCTTCGGCGACGATTCTTCGGCCGCTTCAGCGGCGGGGCCAATTCTTGGGCCGCAACGGCGGCGGCGATGATTCTTTGGCCGCGGCGGAGACGATTCTTCGGCCGCGACGGCGGCGGGGGCAATTCTTTGGCCGCTTCGGCGGCGGCGATGATTCTTTGGCCGCGACGGCGGCGATGAGGGCCCAGGGCCCCGTCTCTGGAGGCTTCGGTGAGGGCGCGGACGGCGCTCCTCACCTCACACACCTGAGGGGCTTCCTTTACCTCAGCGCTTCCCCCGATGAGGGCGCGACGGCGCACCTCACCACACGGTGCCTCTTCTCCAGGCGGCGGCGGCCGCGGCGGTGATCTCCTTCATAAGGTCAGTGACCTGAGGGGCAACAGAAAGCAGGGTGCACCAGCAGCCTGTGGGCAGGGCTGACTGGCAAAGTACTTGGGGGCAGCCCAGCAACAGGCAAAAGTGAATAGGGGTGAAGGTTTAGCGCTTCAGGGTACAGCGCTTTACCTGGTGATCCCCAGTTGGGCAGTTCTAGGCTTTAGGCCTTGCTGGACGGTCAGGCCTCCTCAAGTTAAGGGGTCTTGCGACTGCTTCAGCTTGGTTGCTTCTTAGGCGCTTCTAGTTGTAAGTTTCTTGTCAGAAGTTCCTTGTTATAAGTTCCTTGTCAAAGTTTCCTGTCAGAAGTTTCTTCTTATGAGGGGGGATGAGTTGGTGGTCTGGGAGTGCTTGATGTTCCTCCCCGCACGCTGAAGATGGTTCCCTGGGTCCCCTCACACTGGGCAAGGTCAGTGGGTGGTGGGCGTTCCTCAGCTATCTTACTACAGCAGGGCCTCAGCCCTGTCAGCAGCAGTAGTGTAGGTCTCCCCTAGGCCCTAAAGCCTATACTCCGGCGGAGGTTCTCCCAGGTTCAGTGGTGCTTCATCAACTGTCTCCAACTGACTAAAAGTTTTCCCTCCAAGCCTTTTATACTCCTAGGTCAGGTGACTCTCCCAAAGGCGGCAAAACATAACTCCTCCCACAGCCCGGAAGGTTCTGGAACCTTCTACATGCCTGGCTATGTGGCCCAGAGGCGGGGACGGAATGGATACTGTATCCCTATGTCCCAGCCTGACCCTGGCTACTAGTGTGTATGCGTGTAAGGCCCCTCTGCAGTAGCAGGGGCCTGTGGCAGCCATCTTGAGTGAGAGAGAGCACCTGCACCTCAGCACTGGCTAGCAGTGGCAAGGTGCCCAGAGACCTAGGTCCAGTAAAAATATGGTGGCAAAAAGGAGGCGAAAAAGGAAAAAAAATAGGGAAAGACCACCCTAGGGCTGACAGGTCTAACAAACAGCAACACCAAATGTCAGGTAAGGACGTTTTTAAATAGAAATTCTTTTCACTTTAAATAGTTGACAGTGCAGTATCTGAGTTCTGCAATGTCATCCTATGGAAGGAAGAACAAGGTCTGCAAACAGGTACAGTACATTGACTTACAGGACCAATCTCCAGGAGTTAGGGTGAGTGGTGGGCAAGGTCCAAGGCAGCACCACCAATATACCACCAGCGGCCTGAGGGCGGTCAGGTGCAGGGTGCAAATCAGCGTCAGGAGCCCAATGCGTTTCAATGGGGATCGGTCACTGTAAAAAGAGACTGCAGGCTCTGGCTAGGGAGCTAGTCGGGCTGAACCAGCAAGTGGGCTCAGGCCTTGAGATACCAGGGGACAGGGGCGGAGGGAGGGGGTGAGGGGTCACGTTTTTCCTTGCCAGAGCAGTCGCAGTTGAGGGGGGCCTTTGTGCAGAGGCTGCAGGCAACGTCGGAGAGTCCAGGAGGGGTGAAACCACAATGGACTCGAGCTCTGGAGGGTTGGAGAACCTTACTGGCACCATTGGCCCTCTTCAACTCGGGCTGGAGGCAACGGGTGCCGTGGTGGCTTCAGATGTCAGGTTTTGGCGGTTCTGGAGGCCTCAGAGTCTTCTCTTTTGGAGTTTCTTCAGAACAGGTCCGCTGTTCACAGGGAGGTCTGGAGTCTTTTTCGAAGGCAAGCAGTCCTACTGGGTTTCTGGAGTTAACAGCTGCAGGACGAGTCAGCTTTGGCGCAGTTTTTGACAAGGGATGAAGACAGTCCGGCAGAGTTAGTGCCAGGCAGTTGCTTCTTCTCTCCTCTCTAATTTTGCGGCTCTTCGGTGTCCTCTCTCTTCTTAGGTCGTCAGGATCTGCTGCTCTGGTGCCAGGGACTCCCCTAAATACTGAATTTAGGGGTGTTAGAAGAGTGTAGGGTAGTAGCCAATGGGCTACTGACCCTTGGAGTCACTACGCCCCATATATGACCACTTCCTGTGGGAAGTGGGCATAACCCTGTCCCAAAATTCCTATGTATGCCATCACAAAGATGGCCACTTCTGAAAAATCGTGTCCACCTCGCAGTAGCCCACCTTAAGAGTGGTACTAGACTGGAAGTGGCACGCCCATCTGACTAGCTAATTTTCCAACCTATCCAGGAGCCGAGCCAGCTCTAGCCAGGGGGATGGCGTCCTCTCCTTTGAGGAGAGCCAGATTCATATTCCAAAGGGGGCTGCTTCTCTGAAGCTCGCTGGCCCAAGGATGCTAGTCAGCAGGTCAGCCTGTGGGAGTGGGTGTTGCCCCTTCTTCCCAGGCAGGCTTTAGCTCTAGGCTTCCTGACAGCAAAGGCTCTCACCTAGGAGGTCAGAACAGAGTCTAGGGTGGCAGGCTGCCAGAAACAAGTCAGCAAGCACACCAGAGGCAGTAGGTTTTCAGAGGGCACCTGTATGGTGCCCTCTGGGTGCATGTATTGGTAAATCTAACACTGGAATCAGTGTGGGTTTACTAATACGAGATGTTTGATACAAAACATCTCTATTTTCAGTGAAGCCATCATGTAGCTAGGGAACTCGTTTTCCCCAGTGTCCAGCACATGTTTTAAAATGCCTTCCCTGGTCACTTGTACTGGCAGTAATAGGACTGACTGGCACAGGGGCATATCTGCTCATCACCCCCGCAAAAATACAGTCTTTCGGGGGAGCAGATGGGGGCAGTAGCTCCCAATCTGCCCCCCCCGGGGGGGAGAAAGCCCTGGACTCTTCAGCTAAATTTGAGGTTTGCAGGGGATTCGGGGTAGGAAAACGTTGGGGGATCCACGCAAGCCATACCTCGCTGGACTCCCCCGGTTGTCTAGTTTTCAGAAATGTGTGGGTTTGGTAGTTTCCCAAGATGGCCGCCGAGCCCGGGGCCAAAAACCCAGGTGACCCTCCTTGCAAAACCAGGTTGTTTTGTGATAGGTAATTTTGATGTCTCCTCAATACGTTTTGGGCCCTTGCCTGTCGCGGGTACTTGACCCACCCACGTGAGTGAGGTACCATTTCTATCGGGAGACCTGGGGGAATGCTGGGTGGTAGGAAATTTGTGGATCCACGCAGATTCCAGAACTTTCCACCATAGAAATGTGAGGAAAATGCAGTTTCTTTTTTTTTAAACAAACTTTGAGGTTTGCAAGGGATTCTGGGTAACAGAACCTCGTGAGAGCCAGACAAGTCACCCCATCCTGGATTCCCCTGGGTGTCTAGTTTTGAAAAATGTATAGGTTTGCTAGGTTTCCCTATGTGCCGGCAGGGCTAGGGTTCAAAATCTACAGCTAGGCACTTTGCAAAACAAGCATTGGCATAGCCAATTGGTCTCGCCTTTGGGACCTTATAAGTGTTTAGCCATGCAACAGTTGATGTTGTTGCACCAAGGATATTGTGCTGCATAACTAAATACTTATAAGGTCCCAAAAGCGAGACCTATTGGCTATGCCAATGCTTGTTTATTTTGAGAGAGAGGGTCCGGCACTTCTCAGAAACAAGCAGGTACTCTGGCACAGAGTACCTGCACTTCTATTTTTCCATTTCAAGCACTGGCTGTAATGGAAAAATGGAAACAATTATTGTGTTTGTTTGTTCAGTCTCTTTACTGATCTTGCCTCCTGTATTCACTTAATCAAATGTCTGCTTAACTATGCTTTCCATTTCTCGCTAATGGTGTGTGAATAAAAGGCTTCGTCTTGGTCAAACCTCCATAATCGAAGTGGTCTCTCACTGGAGTGGGGGGAAGAGGGGGGCGCGCCTTGCACGTTGTGAGCGCAGTATTGCGTGCAGCAGTACCAGCCCCACTGCAGCGGCTATGAACGTGCGGACGACGTTCAGTTTCAAAGTGTTATTTGTGGATTTCATTTCCAAGGCTGGCTACTCGGGCAGCACTGTTATTACACAAGGCGGTGGTTTGTGAGCTGCTGCCTGCCAGCACGGGCTGGGGAGGATCCACGTCATCACAACAAACAGCATACCTGGCTTCCCTGCCACAAGGCACGACTAAAAGTATGTTTTCTAATAGCAAGGTTCACACAGCCGCCACGCGCACGGCTGAAAGGGGGAATTTTACAGTGCGACCTGAAGGAATGATGGGAGATTTGTGTAAACACAAACTGCTCACCGGAGAAATGCAAATACAAACTCTGGACTTTACACTAACATACGAAGGTGAGGTGGTCTACTTCAGCTCTTGGGGTGGTGCAGTGCCACCCTGCCCACTTTTGTTAAAGCCGGCAAACGAGGAAATGCAGAGTGTGACTTGCTGCTCCGCAGTTAGTGGAGGCGCTCGGCAGTAGCAGCTGCAAGCACTTGGCGGAGACCCGCGTGATGCCTCTCCGTGCTGGTCAGCCTGCGGCAGTGCAAGGCCCCTGGATCCGGCGGAGGCAGCCTCCCAGCTACACCAGTCGTGGTGTTTGCACAGGCCCAGACGGGACCTGCCCCAACGGCTCGGGTACGTTTAATGACACTTTACACACATTCTCGTTTTCTGTTGTTTTGTTGCTTGGATGCAGTTTGCAATTGTAATGTATATAGCGCTTACTACCCCTGATGAGGACTCGAACAAGATTGCCTTAAGAATGCCCTTCGCAGAGCATGTCTTTTTATCTTTTGTTCCCTAGATACAGTGATATTTTTTTGATTTTGACAGTGCATTGTTGTGTTCCTATTTTGCTCAGCATGGAACAATATTTGACCTAATAAAACCCGCGTTTGAATTGATTTGAAATCCCCAAAAATGGATTTGAATCACCAAGCGCAACAAAGAGTTTAGGCACATAGACTACAGGGCACGAAAGTGAAAGCGACCTGTAAACAAGCGCGCGCGGCCACGCTAATTAGAAACAGATGGCCCCTGTGCGCCGCTGCTCGCTCCCGCAAGGTGGATGCCGCCACACGCACGAGTGTTCTAAAAGTGCAGACCGATTCCAAAAGGCCATCTCCTAGAGCAGCGCATGCGCGCTGCGCTAGGCTCGACCTAAAAAGGGTCAGTTTTCACTGTGAAAATGTGGTGTGTCCACGTTGCGTTTTGAGCCGTTTCCTGTCGCGGGCATAAGGCCTACCCACACAAGTGAAGTACCATTTTTCTCGGAAGACTTTGGAGAACGCGGGGTGGGTGGAATTTTGTGGATCCACGCAGATTCCAGAACTTTCCACCACAGAAATGTGAGGAAAATGTGTTTTTTTTTTTTTTTTTTTTACAAAGTTTGATCTTTGCAAGGGATTCTGGGTAACAGAACCTGGTGAGAGCCAGGCAAGTCACCCCATCCTGGATTACCCTGGGTGTCTAGTTTTCAAAAATGTATAGGTTTGCTAGGTTTCCCTAGGTGCCAGCCGAGCTAGAGTTCAAAATCAACAGCTAGGCACTTTGCAAAAAAAGGGTCAGTTTTCACTGTAAAAATGAAGTGTGTTCACGTTGCGTTTTGAGATGTTTCCTGTCGCGGTGTCACAAGTGAGGTACCATTTTTATCGGGAGACTTAGGGTAACAGAATTGTAGAGCAACTGTTAATACCTATTGACATTCGATGCATTTCTGCCTTCCAATTGAAAGTCAATGTGTAAAAAAGAAGTCACTTTGAAATTTGTCCTATAATTCTCATGCTAGTATGGGTACTCACAATTTCGGAAATGTGCAAATAGCTACTGTTTCTAAACTCTATATTTTGTTCCAATTTCAGAAATACATAGGTGTCTTTCATCCCGATTTCTCACTGTATATATTTTCCCAAATGAATTGCTATATACCCGGTACATAATAAAAAACTATTGCAAGACGCTGCTCAGTTATTAGCTCTGGGTTCGTCGGGTTCTTAGTGAACCTACAATTCCTATATATCCCCACAACCAGAAATGTCCAGCGGATGTAACGGTATGTTGCTTTCAAACATTTGTCATAATTAGAAGAAGTTACAGGTGAAAACGTTGGCACAAATGGCTGTTTTTTTCAACTCATTTGCAATTTTTCCTATTTTCAACTGTTAGTTTCTATAAAGAAACCTTGAAGGATCTACAGAAATGACCCCTTGCTGAATTCAGAATTTTGTCTACTTTTCTAAAATGTATAGCTTTCCAGGATCCATTATTGCTTTCATACCCATTTCTACCATTAACTGGAATAAGGTTGAAAGCACAAAAAATAGCAAAAATAGGCTATGTCCCAGTAAAATGCCAAAACTGTGTAAAACATTTTGGTTTTCTGACAAAAGTCTGTCAGTCCCTGAAAGCTGGGAAAATGGTGATTTCAGCCCCACAAACCCTTTGTTGATACCATTTGCAGGGAAAACACTAGACGCTTTCATTTGCAGCACTTTTTTCCAATTTTTCCCAAAAAACCCAAAATGTAGCTGTATTTTGGCTAATTTCTGGGTCCCCTCCAGGGGAATACACAAACCCTGGGTACCTTTAGAATCCCCGTGATGTTAGAAGAAAAGGACGCAAATTTGGCGTGGATACCTTATGTGGTCAAAAAGTTACAGGGGCCTAAGCGCGAACTACCCCAAATAGCCAAAAAAAGGCTTAGCACAGGGGGAAAAAGCCTAGCAGCGAAGGCGCTAGAAGAAACCCTGGAGTGACCACTCCAGTATATAAGACCCTTAATCCTCCCTGCAAATTAGAGGAGAATTCCTTCCACGCTGACACGGGGGTCCTGCATGCTGAATCTTCGACCCGCAGCAGTCAGACATCCCTTGCGGGGTGTCATCCTCGGAGGAGATGGGTTCCTTCATTTTCTACCATCAGGTTAGGAGGTTGGTTCTTCCCTAGGGGATTCTTGGCTATATACATATATATCTATACACATATACATGCTACACCTACATATCTAGGCTAGGTACTCTCAGGCAAATTACGTGGGGCTCATTATAGGAGCATGCAAGTGCTACTGTCTTATCTGAACTGTATATGTTCATCTTCTTAGCACTATTGTAGAAATGTATCTACTGTTTACTATATTAGTACTTGTGATTTCTTTCGTATGCTTCTGTCTCCTGATTGTCGCAGCAAATATGTTTTACACAAGATTGACGCTAGACCAATAAATACTTATTGAAACGTCCTAATAGCTATCCTGTGTATTTTCCGAGAATAAGTAAGCATGAGTGACTGAGCGAAAGTACTGTACTGTTTTCCACGATCCCTGAGGAATCAGGGTTGTCATGTTCAGTGGTTGCCAGAAATTACCTACACCACTGTAAGATACAGGGGAGTGGTAGTGGCACTGTAGAGCTAGCTGTTCTAACGGCTGACGTATCCTGTGGGGGTGTCCGGAGTTGGTTTGGACACCAAGCCCTCAGTTTAGGTCATCCAAAACACGCAGGTCCTGGGGATTCCTAGGAACTACACAACAAGTCTCTTTGTGGAACACTTAAAAGCATGAGATTTAATGCCAGCTTCTGTCCTCCGCAGAAATGGTGCCCAAGTGACTGCTGCCAGGCTAATACCAGTAGGATCACTGGTACTCGGAGTTCCAAGTAGCCTTTGTACAACCAGATAAAGACAGCACAGCCAGGGAGAAACAATTCTCTACAACTGTGGGTAGAACAGGATTGTGTGCAACTAACATTATTTGCAGTCTTTGTAAAGAACAGTGCATGAAAGCATAATGACAATACCACTATTACTTGCATTAGAATGCAGATAACTGCAGCCCCGTATACAGGCTTGTCCTTATGACAGACAATTTCATGGTAACTCCATTGCACAGAGAATGCAGGAATAGAACCAATCATAGCTCTAAAGTCTGTGAAGGATAGAAAAATAAGCAATGATGTATTCATGCAGCGTAAACCAGGTAGACACAAAGGACAGATGGCTTTTACTTCGCTCCTCAAAAAACTGCCACACCAACCAATCAGGAAATATGTAAACAAAATTGTGCTGGGTACCACTTGTGATGAATAGTAGATCAACAAAGGTGTTTTGGTAGATCTGTGATGCACTTTAAACTTCGGATACAACACATGATGTCTTTATATTTTACACCATAGTTAAAAGTGCTTTGATACGTACATAAATGCACTGCCCAATAAAGGGAGGTGAGACTTGGACTGACTTCGGACATAAATACCATTGCAGAGCTGATCCTTGGTACCGAACTTGATGCTACCTTCTCGTATTAAATGCAGGAACTACAGGATCTGTATTTAACAGTAAGGTATTTACCTTATGGTTATAGGTTGAAATACGATCTGGATTTTACTCAGCCTTTCATGCTTTAAGTTTGATAAAAACGAGTACACATGCTAATATAAAAGTCTGATTTATTTCTATTTATTTACAGAGTTTTATAAAGCACAAAGACGACCCAAGGGTATTAGACCACTGTACAGAGCAACCCACAAAAGCTATTACAAAACATCTAGAATCCCATAACAAAACATACAAAATAACACCAAACCAAAATGTTTGTTGTCCAAGATTGCTCTCCAGGTAGCGTGAGAGTGTGCCTAATATGTGTATCTAGGCTAGATAACGTCCCAGGTCCAAGGGGTCTCCAAATTGGGCTTGTTCAGAATATTATTTTAAGAATCTGCTTAGTAAAAAATTCTTAACCTCTTTCTTGAAAGCAATTGGCGACAGGTTAGCCCGGATCTCTGACAGGAGAGAGTTCCATTTTCTCAGGCAGATCCGGAGAAGGAGCAGTTGTGGGTCGTCTTTTTTTCTGAATCTAGGTGGCTCCAGCAGGAGGGAGTAGACACTTGGTATGGAGCAGCTGCCCCTCTGAGATCTTTAGCTTATTTGTAAGGTACGTAGGTGCATCATGGTGCAGGGCTTTGTGCGTCATTCATGCTATCTTCAGCAAGGTCCTAGCTTTGACTGGAAGCCAGTTGGAAGACTTTCGAAAGGGTGCGATATGGTCGAAACAATTTGTTCCTGTTATTAGTCCCAATGCTGCATTCAGGATCGTCTTGAGTGGTGCTGTGCTTGATTTTGGTAGATCTGTTAAGGTTGCACTCCCATAGTCCAGTCTGGATAAGACTAGGGATTGAACTGCGAACTTGAAGTCTGGTGACAGTATGTACGTTTTCACCTTCTTGATCAGGTTAAGCTGGAGAAACGCACCTTGTGTTGATGCGCTGATGTGTGCTTGCATGTTAAGACTTTTTTATCCTGTTTTAACCCAAAGGATTTCATTTACTCTTTGGTGAGAGGTTTGCACTCGAATATGTGCAGCTGTTTAATCCATTCTTGTGTCAGGAAGGAACAGTAGGGTGGATGGACGAGTAGGAAATCAGTTTTTAGGGTGCATTAATTGAGGTGCTTTTGTGACAGCCAAGTTTGGGTTTTCACTAGGGTGTCATTGAGTCTGATGATGCCTTACATGGAGGAGATCTTCAAGTATAGCTGAGTGTCATCAGTATAAATGTGGTATGCCAGGTTAGCTTGCTTGAGGATCTCAGTCAGTGGTTCCAGATTTAGTTTAAAAATTGTGCAGGAGATGGTGGATCCCAGAGGGACTCCCAGTTTTACCAGGGACACTTTAGATAGTGATCCTCCCAGTGTAATTCATTGTTGCTGGCTTTGTAGAATAGAAGTGAACAATTTGACTATGTTTCCCAATAACACTATTGTGCGTTCAAGTAACTCTAGGATGCAGTCATGAATGATCGTGTCGAATGGTGAAGACAAGTCGAGTACAATGAGTCACGAGTCGTTATGGCCCAGGATGGTGAGAGCATCGTCCATGATGTGTAGGAGGGCCGATTCAGTGCTGTGTCCTGGTCTGAATCCAGATTGGAACTTGTCCAGAAGGTTGAACTGTTCAATGGGTTAACATAATTTGTTGTGTATGTATTTTTCCAACAGTTTTGTGAGGAAAGAAATGTTTGACACTGGACGGAAGTTATTTAGATGTGTCGGAATGGTCTGCTTTTCTGAAGAGTGGTGTCACTTGTCCCATCTTCAAGCAGCCTGAGATAGTTCCTTGGGTTAATGATGAGTTTAGTATTTTCATCGAGAGGGGGAGAGAAGTTGATTGATGTCCTTTATGATTGTCGAGAGGGCTGGATCACTGAAATGGGACTTTGGCTTGAGAGATGCTACGATCTTGTGGATCTCATCGTCATTGAAGGTTTTGAACTCACTCCATACAGCCTCATTGCTGGTGTCAGTGGACTGAATGTATGCTTGTACAAAAGATTGTGGGTTCCTGAAGAGTGTGGTGTATGTTGATGGTTGAATTCTGAAGCATCTCTCTTTCAGAAGCAATTTCTGTTTTAATTTTCATTATTTTCTACTCAAAGAAGGTTGAGAAGGCTTCGCAGATTTCCATGGAGGTATTTGTGATCATGGTGGGACTGTAGGCCACTGTTTATTGCTTACCAATCTTGAAGAGTTTACCTGCCTGTTTTTTGGCTTTGTCTAGTCAGCATCTGAAGAAAGAAGCTTTAGTATTCCATATGACCTTTTCTAAAGGTGATTCCTCGCTCCCGTAGCTGTTTTAGATGCAATGAGGAGGGATTGTGCCTCCACAATCTCTCAGAGAGTCTAGGTCTCCACCTTTCTTTGTTTAGATTTTAGTTGAACCAGCGGTGGGATAATCTATTTTTGTGTCTTTTTAGGCAGAGGCGGGCTACCAACTTCATTTTATCTAACAATTTTTGGTTGTAGTGTTTAGTAAGTTCTTGCATGCTCTGTAATTGATTTAGTGGCAGAAAGTTCCTCTGGCACAGGTAGGTGAGATCATCCCTCTTCATGGTACGGGAAGTGTACAATACAGTACAGTGTCAAGCTTCACATTTGGTGTCTTAGCATAGCATACGTATGCCACAAAAAACTTTCCCCAGCCTATATTTGGTAAGCCTTTAGTTACACAAAGCTGGCTATACTTTTGAACATTTCACTAGCCACTACGCATATACGAAGCATACAACGGCACGCATCCTGGCTGACTGAGGTTCTCGCGATATGACGCATATGACATGCACTTGCACAAAGGAGGAGGAGGAGGAGTCTGATGTAGAGCCGGCTGGGCTCGTCGCCGAACATCACCGCTACAGTAGGTGAGGGAATCAGCAGTTGGATGTCAACGGACTGCGGAGGATAGCAGACGGACGGGGGTACAGGTGAGCGCAGGAGGTAGGGGCTTCCCCTGTAACCTTTCCCCTCCCTTCCCCTTGCAGTTACCGCCCCCTCCTCCACCATTATTGTCATCGCCATAGCCGCCAGAGCGTGGGGCAAGGGCCACGAGGGCCATGTTTGGAGCCCATTCCTTTCCTTCCTTGCCATCTGTGGTCTTGCTCCCCATTCCAGCCACACAGTTTCCATTTAACTGCTCCTTTTCCCTCTAGCTGGGTAACTGCTGAGTAACTGTTTACCAGGCACCCGGCGTAAGTCATAGCGGGTCGCGGGCCCAGGCTAAAACCTGGTCTAAAACCTCAACTGGATATACGGGGAATCCTTTACAAAGACAAACACATCAGTGGAATATGATGGGATTGAATCACACCACAGACGAAAGACAGAGTGTTTGTCGCCAACAATATTTGTAGGATCCCTGACATTATTGGATTTTTCTGGTGTATGAATGTTAGTATGGGTGAGATGGTTTGATAGGTGAGAATGAAGATTTGATGTTTGAGAGTGGGGTTACTTGTGAAAATTCACATATATATTGATTTTAAGGTTGAATTGCAGGTTTTTTGTTCTAAGAACAGTTGCGGATAAAGAAATTGAAAGACTTTGTATCTATGCAAAGGCATTTACTGTCTATGTGTTGTTATAAAATGTCTAGCTGGTGTAGAATCACTACACACAAAGAAGTTAGAAGCCTTGCATCTATGTAATGGTATTTGTCGTTTATCTGTAAAACTGGAATATGTATTTGTAAATAATGAACAGATATGAACAAAGAATAGCAGCAAATTAATATATATATATATATATATGTATAAGAGAAGAAAATTTTACATATAAAAAAACATATAAATAAAATATATTTTTGAATTAATCTTGGTGCATGATACTGATATTGGGGATTTTTTGTCCTGCACATGAGCCCTAGGAGGCCATATCTGAAAGTAATATAGGTCAGACAAGAGGTTTTCCTTATATTTTCTGTTTTTTCCCCCCTTCTCTTGGACTTGTAATTTACATAGGGGGTACCTCTTCCTTTTTGTGAATCCTGGTATTAGTATCCACAGTTAGCTTGGCTGAGCCCTGTGCTGCGGAAGCGGTCCGGCTAGGCCAAGGTGCGGGCTTGCGAACAGATGAGCTCATCCCCCCCCTCCTAGCAGAGAAGGATTAGTTACTTACCTGTAATCCTAGTTCTCTTCCAGGGGTATACTCATCAAAGTCATAAGCACTGAATTATCCCCGCCCATCTGCGGGATCCCGGAGCATATAGAAATATACATATATATATATATATGAGTATGTTGGGGGATCACAAGTGCATAGCACTTCCGCGACATACATATATACATGTATATAAATACATAAATATGCAGCCTAACAAATTCCAATAAGGCAAAATGCCAAAATTACAAAGGTTTTCCCTGTACAGACAATCTCCTATATACACTCTGTAATAGAGAACATACACTGTAATAGTGTTATGCAAGAAAAACCTTTATTTTCAGAAAAGAAAACATGTAATAGCAGGCAGTTGGCCCATAGGCTGCATAGCTGAATAAATATCACCGTACAGTAAAACACTGGCACCTTGCCTTTAAGGCTTCCAAGAACTTGGACACTTTGCCTTTAAGGCCTCCAGGAGACCCTCTGCTCCCATCATGCACCACAGGTGACAGTTAGGTCAGTTCTTTTTGCACGGTGTACTAACTTTTAACAATTACTAAAAAATGCTCGTCCGGGGAGGCGGGAGGGTTGCTTATGACTTTGATGAGTATACCCCTGGAAGAGAACTAGGATTACAGGTAAGTAACTAATCCTTCTCTTCCAGGGGATACTCATCAATAGTCATAAGCACTGAATAGAGTAGCAAGCCCATACCCACTACCTCGCGGACGAGCAAATAGTATTAAAAAACAGATCATCTTAACATGACATTAAGCAAATAAATTCCTCAGTGAGGCTTGTCCCACTTGGGCATCCTCCTGAGCATCTGAATCTAAACAGTAATGGCGAGAGAAAGTATGAACAGACCGCCATGTAGCTGCTTTGCAGATTTCTGCTATAGGGACGTTCCTGAGGAGGGCCGTAGTAGAGGCCTTTCCTCTGGTTGAATGCGCTTTAGGCCTTCCCTGAAGAGACTTATTAGCTAATTGATAGGCTAGAGATATGCAGGAGACTATCCATCTTGAAATAGACCTTTTAGAGGATGCCAATCCTGTATTAATGGGGCCGTAGTTGACAAACAAGCGGTCCGTCTTTCTTATTACCTTGGTCTTATCCAGATAAAACTTCAACACCCTCTTAAGGTCTAAGGAGTGTAAGGCCCTTTCAGGAGGTGTAGAAGGATTAGAGAAGAAGGTAGGCAAAGTGATAACCTGATTAATGTGGAAATCTGAAACCACTTTTGGCAGAAAACTTGGATGAGTTCTGAGAACTACCCTATTTGAGTGAAAAACAGTGTAGGGTTCCTTACAACATAATGCTTGTATCTCGCTGACTCTACGAGCCGACGTGATAGCAACCAAAAAAGCCACTTTCCAAGACAAGTGCTGCAAAGAGGACTTGTGTATTGGTTCAAAAGGTGCGCCCATCAGTTTGGTAAGGACCACATTGAGCTCCCAAGGAGGAGAAGGGGCTCGTACTGGTGGGTATACCTTTTTAACCCTTCAAGAAAATCTTTCACCACTGGCATTTTGAAAAAGAAACCTGTGAAGGTGATTTTCTATATGCCGTTATTGCTGCTAAGTGTACCTTGATAGATGTAAACTGCAGGCCCGACTTAGCCAGGTGTAAGAGATACGGCAAAATGACCTGTTCCTGCCCTCTAACTGGGTCATGACCATTATTCAAACACCATAAGTAAAAACGTTTCCACTTGAAAGCGTAGGAAACCCTGGTAGAAGGTCTTTTCGCTTCCTTAAGTATGTTCATACAGTCCGCTGGCAAGTCTAAGTGACCATACTGCAAGACTTCAGGAGCCATGCTGTCAGCCTGAGGGAAGGAAGGTTGGGGTGAAACACTCTCCCCTGGCTCTTGGATAGTAGGTCCGGACGACAAGGCAATCTCTGTTGCGGAACTTCGGAAAGTTGTAGAAGATCCGGATACCACCACTGGCGTGGCCACTCCGGAGCGATCAGAATCATCCTGGAGTTGGACTTGTAGAACTTCGTGATCACTGCTGGAATGAGAGGCAGTGGAGGAAAAGCGTAGAGTAAGCTCTGAGACCATTTTATCAACAGAGCATTCCCGCTTGAACCTGGTTGGTGATACCTGGACGCGTAGACGGGGCATTTGGCGTTTGTTGCATCTGCGAACAAGTCTATGTCCGGCACACCCCATCTTTGAAAGATATCCTGAGCCACTTCGGTGTTTAGCACCCAGTCGTGCGCTTCTACGAACTCTCTGCTTAGGAAGTCCGCCTGTACATTTAGGACGCCCGGCACATGGACAGCCGTGATGGTGAGATGCCGTGCCAGAAGCCACTTCCAAATGGCTTGTGCCTCCTGAGACAGAATTCTGGACCTGGTGCCTCCCTGCTTGTTCAGATAAAACATCGTCGTGGTGTTGTCTGTCTGAATCAAGAGGGAGTTGGACTGAAGAGAAGGAAAGAAGGATTTTAGGGCTAGTTGGACAGCCCTCAACTCCAGAAAATTGATATGGTATCCCTTTTCTTTGTCCGACCATAGCCCTTGCACTTGAAGGTGATTCATATGAGAGCCCCAACCTTGCAGGGAGGCGTCTGTCACTATAGTTTGAGTCGGAGTCTCTTGATGGAAGGGAACACCTTTCATTAGATGTGATCGCCTTGTCCACCACACAATGGAGTCCCTGGCAGACTGGGGCAGAGTGATCCGATCCTCCCAGCTGCCCGAAGCTTGCACCCACTGGTCCTCCAGAGCTTGCTGCAGGGGACGCATGTGCAATCTGGCATTGGGAACTATGAAGATGCAGGAAGCCATCGAACCCAGGAGAGAGGACACTTGTCGGACTGTTGGGTGGCGAATCCGCAGGAGTTCTCTGCATTTGATCCTGATTGATGAAAACCTCTCCGCCGAAGGACACACGCTTGCTTCCGCGGTGTCCAGCGACGACCCTAGGTAGTGAATGTTCTGGGTCGGATTGAGAATCGATTTTTTGAAATTGACTCGTAGACCCAACTTGTTCATTAACTGGAGACTGTAGGAGAGATGAGACTGAAGCAGGGAAGGAGTTGCACTCTTCAGAAGCCAGTCGTCCAGATACGGGTAAACAAATATTTTGTGTCTGCGGAGAAAAGCTGCCACCACTGCCATGCACTTTGAAAAAGTCCGTGGGGCTGACTTCAGTCCGAAAGGTAGGACTCGGAACTGGAAGTGACGTAGAGCAACCTGAAAACGGAGAAATTTTCGATGTTTTCTGGACACTGGAATGTGGAAATAAGCGTCCTGCAGATCTATGGAGCACATCCAGTCTCCTTGATGTAGATGGGGAAAGATCTGGTGAAGGGCAAGCATTCGAAATTTCTCTTTGCGGATGTATTTGTTCAAGATGCGCAAGTCCAGAATTGGTCTGAATTCTACTGTCGGACCTTTTTTCTGACCAGGAAATATCGAGAGTATATTCCCTGGCGCCTCTGATGAACAGGGACGTATTCTATGGCTTTTTTCTGTAGAAGACCGTTTACCTCCTCGTGTAAAATGTGATGACACAAGCGGACTCGTCCTTCTGGAGGAACCGAAGGAGGTGGGATCTTGAACCGTAGCAAGTATCCATCTTGAACAATGTTCAACACCCATTTGTCGATGGTTATGTTTCTCCACTCCTCCAGATGTAATGCGATACTTCCTCCTACCGGAGTGGAACACGTGTCTAGAGGAAGCACTCCCTCATTGTTTTGATGGTTGCTTTGAGGTAGAGGCCTGCTGTCTATTGGTCCCTCTTCCTCTTCCTGGTCTCCGTTGGTGGAAGTGAGACAGCTTATTCGCTCCTCTACAGAGAACTTCACTAAAAGTGCTGAGGTCATCGATTGGAGAAACTCTTGACGGAGGTGTAGCTGTCAAAGTTGGAGAATAGTCTCTGATAGAGGACCTGGTGGAAGAAGACCGGGTGGGAGACCTATGCCGCCTCCTCTTCGGAGAAGAATGATAAGAGCGAGATCTGTCCCTTGATCTAGCATGAAGAGCATGTGAAGATCGTGATCTGCTTGGAGTCCTCCTTCTGGAAGAAAACACAGTCGGTGATCTTGATCTTCTAGGCGTTTTAGGGGATGGAGAATCCCTGGACAAGCGTGAAGGAGAATAGGTACGGGAAAAATCAGACCCCGGGCTACTGAGGGCCCTAGGCTTCCTGCGCCGTGCATCTTCACCAACCACCGGAGAGCCTTCCGGGGAGATCTGGACAATATGCAGTCCTGGAGAAGATCCCGATTTTGATGATAGAGATGCAGCTCTAACCTCATCCGAGGCAACAGCAGGCTCTTTAGCTCTTGACGTCGAGCGCCTCGACGTCGACCTTTGGTTTTCCCTCGACGTCGACTTCTCCCTTGACGTGGGATGATGTCTAGGAGGAGTTAAGGACTTCGCTGCCCTCGACGGCGACCTCACCTCCCTCAAAGGTGTCCTCGACGTCGACCGCCTACTCAGGGACTTCGACGTCGAACGCACTCGCCTCCTCGACGTCAATAGCTTCGCCGTCTTCGACGCCGACTGGTCTCGCGGCATCCTTGCCGTCGGCAAACTTCTCGACGTCGACCTACGGGGAGGTGACGGAGAGTGCCTTGACGTCGACGGATGTCTCGACGTCGATGGATGTTTTGACGTCGATCGGTCTTTGCCATGGCTATACCTCGAGCCCGAGGTAGCATGCTTCGACGTCAATACCTTTCTCGACGACGGAGACTCACGCCGTCTCGACGTCGGAGATTGTGTCGTTCGCTTCTTCGACGGCGGCAACGACGTCGACGGTGAACAGTCCGGAATCTGCCGTTTCCTCGATGTTGAAGAGGCAGAATGATGTTGGCGTCGATGTTCTTGAAGAGAGGAGGGCTCTTGACACGCAAGGCCACTTCCCAGCCGGGTTTTTCCTCTCTCGATCACAGCCTGAAGGCGAATCCTCTCCCTGTCGCGAAGAGTCCTCGTAGAAAACTTACTACAATGGTAACAAGTGTCAGGCTTGTGACTGGAAGGAAGACAGGCGATACACACAGAGTGTGGATCAGAGATGGCCATCTTCTTTCCACAGGATGGACATTTTCGAAAAAGAGCTGGCATTCTGACAGAAAAAGTTTGTTAAATTTTGTCAGAGAATAATAATAAAACACTGCCAGCACAGGAAAATCGCAAAAAACTAAAGAAAACAATTCCTGACAGAAAAGTCAGAAAAAACTGTCGAGCTCAAGCTCCAGGATCCTCATAGAAGGAGCCGGAAAAAGAACCGACCTAACTGTCACCTGTGGTGCATGATGGGAGCAGAGGGTCTCCTGGAGGCCTTAAAGGCAAAGTGTCCAAGTTCTTGGAAGCCTTAAAGGCAAGGTGCCAGTGTTTTACTGTACGGTGATATTTATTCAGCTATGCAGCCTATGGGCCAACTGCCTGCTATTACATGTTTTCTTTTCTGAAAATAAAGGTTTTTCTTGCATAACACTATTACAGTGTATGTTCTCTATTACAGAGTGTATATAGGAGATTGTCTGTACAGGGAAAACCTTTGTAATTTTGGCATTTTGCCTTATTGGAATTTGTTAGGCTGCATATTTATGTATTTATATACATGTATATATGTATGTCGCAGAAGTGCTATGCACTTGTGATCCCCCAACATACTCATATATATATATGTATATTTCTATATGCTCCGGGATCCCGCAGATGGGCGGGGATAATTCAGTGCTTATGACTATTGATGAGTATCCCCTGGAAGAGAACAGCCCAAGAACTGTACAGCCTCTAGGGTGCTTGTGCATCCCCTCCTGCCCCCCGTCGCAATATACGAGGAAGCAAGTGGCATTTAGTGGGGCGAGGCGGTGCTCCTAACGTGCTCGTCCCTCCCCTCCTCCTCCTCCCCTCTCCCCACACACACAAAGAAGCGAGTGGCATGGAGGGAGGGGTGAGGCAGCGCTTTGAAGGCCTGGAAAGAAATAAAAAAATTGTACTTGGTCATCGGGCATTTCTTTTTTGTGAAGAACTCTGGTATATCACTATCATGCAGGAGCCCAGTGCAGCAATTCATCTTCACTCCAACTAGTTGCCGACAAGCCTGCAAAATAAGTCTGCAAGTCACTATCTCGAGCAGGCATTTACATCCAACATCCCAACGCTTTCGTATAGCGCAATTATGATGAGGTCTGGCAAAATGAGAGGTCTGACCCTGGGGCCCAATAAAAGGAAACGGTAGTTGAAGACAGGGAAGATAGTGTCAAAAAGGAGCGCTGAAGGTGTAACAGCCAAGAACTCCCCATCAGACAATCACGTCTCGGCCGCAGAGAGGGATAAAGATGCACCAGGGAGCCCACTGTGCAGGGAAACTTTAGAAATTGGCCAAAATCCTGGATGGTCTAAAGGATTGATTGCACCCTTCAAAGAGACACAAATAGACTTGTTTCAGTCCCTAAGTGCTGGAGATGGAAGGGTCACAGTTGGCGCAAGTGACAGCCAGTTTGCTGAGGCAGAGTGTAACTTGGCCACCGAACTTAGATCATACAGTCATGCATCAATTGGCCTCACAAACGATGGAAACAACAACGGAAATAATGTGGTCAAAAGGGAGAAGTTTACTCAGATTCCTTTGTCCTAAAGAATCAATGTCCCCTCCCCTTGATCCACCATCTATGAGCTGGCCGCAGAAGACTTATGCAGCTACACCCCTAAGGGGGTGGAGAGTTGGTGGGGCGTGGCTTGGCAGCCAACAATGGCGGACGCGTGAGCAAGTAGTTCCGCGCCGACCAGTTAATTATCGGTGGGAAAATGCTGTTTCCTGCCATCGGCCGCGCTTATTAGCGTGACCGGAGGGTTCCTGGCATCCCGCTGCCTCTGACAGAGATGTTCCGGCGCCTGCGGAGCCGGGCCTTGGTGGTGTTCCCGAGACCTGCGCAGCTGCGTGACTGGGCCCGCGGAGAAAACACATAGCTGACCCGGGGGGCCGGATCGAGGCTGGGCCACGGTGCCCGCGGGACCTGCATCTGAGAAGAGACGTGTTGTACCGGGTCGGAGAGGTGCAGTGCGGAGGCAGACCCTGTGGCGCATACTGCACACCAGCGAAAACCGGGTGCGACCAGAGGCGACGCGGGCAGCCAGCGGAGCCGTGCATGGAGCTGTGAGCGGCTTGGGACCCCCCCTGTGGGACGGCCCGCTTGGAAACCAGAGTGGGGCTTCCTCTGCGTTTTACCCGCAGTGCGTGGCTGCCTGCAGCACAGACGCTTCCACCCTTCTGTCCTCTGCGTCCCTCTACTGCTGCGGTGGGTGCTGGTGGACGGCGAGGGGTTGCGCGAGGCGCGCTGGGCCTAGCCGGGCCTTTCTCCCCCTGGCCTTGAGCTGCTTGGCTGCACTGAAGGTAGATCGTGGGCTACTGAGAGGCCGGGATGCCCTGGCGCCAAGAAGCATGTGCGGACGTGTGGCAGGACTCGGCCCGAGTTACGTGGGCCTAATGTTTTCGGAGGCCTCTGGCCCAGACCCCTATTGACGTGCTTTGCCCGGCTGTGGGAAGCTGGTTCCCTGGGCCTGCCTTGGGGGACCCGGAGCTGATGTTTGAGGCTTGCTGCGTGGCTCCCCTCCAAGCTTGTGTGCTCAGTACAGCTAGGGACCGACGGAGAATACCTGCGCGCCTCCGGATGATGGTGAAGGGATAACTGCGGCGTAGCATGTGCCTGGCTCACGGCGCTGAGGGACTCCCGGAAGCGCCACAGGTTCTTGCTGGGGAGTGGTGGCTTGAGCCGCGGCCGACACCGAGAAGTGAGTTCCACGTGTGGTGGCAATACTGCGCCTAGTGGGGGCCTGGGACTGCCTGTCCAGAGATCCTGCCTACTGTCCTGGCAGTGCCTGGCTCTGTGGTGATTGGATTGAGAAGCCCTTTGGCCTGCGTTAGGGTGTCGACGGCCTTGTGGCGCAGACATGGGTAAATCCAGAGCGAAACTACAGGAATCTGCCCCGGAGCAGGGGGAGGACCAGAGTGGGCCGACTATGAGGACCCCAGAGACGCAGGGACCGGAAGACCCTGTACAACAGCAGCTAGCAAAGATCCTGGAGGCAATTTCGGACACAAAGGAGACACTGCACCAAGATATCAGTACAGTGTCTGTGGGACTGGGCCTCCTGCGTGCTGAACATCAGAAACTCAGTGACCGAGTGAAGGTGGTGGAGTCCTCCCTTGAAGAACTATCCTCGGCACACCAGGCGACGATTAAGAAAGTGACGGGCCTAACCGACAGGGTTAGACTGCTGGAGCGCAGAGCGGAGGACAGTGAAGGGCGCAACCAGAGGAATAACATTCGCGTCCTGGGTCTCCTGGAGAGAATTGAAAACGGAGATATGATGTCTTACCTGGAGCCCTGGTTACGCACAGTTGTAGCTCCGGAGGGACTAACGCAATTCTACACTCTGGAGAGAGCGCATCGGGTTCCGGCCAGATTACTACATTACAGGGACAGGGACATCTTGCTCCAGAGAGCTTGCTCTGATGGTCCGTTTGAGGTGAACAACAGCAAGGTCTCAATATTCCCGGATTATACCCTTGAGGTGCAACGGAACCGTGCCTCTTTCTTGGAGGTCAAGAGGGCGTTGAGAGCGGAGGGTCTCCAGTACTCTCTTATCTTCCCTGCCCGGCTACGTATTATTGAGGATGGCAAGACACATTTTTGTGACACTGCCTTTGCGGCTTGGGACTGGTTCGAAGAGTATAAGCTGGGGCCCACCGGAGGGTGCAAGAGCAGGCTCCACCTCGCCAGACCCGGCGAACTGGAAAACGATCCAGGAGAAGGCCGCAGAGGAGCACCCCAGAGAAGCCGAGCCCCTCGCAAACAGAGCGTGAACGAGCGGCGGCACTGCAGGCGGTGGCAGAGATGATGCAGGACGACAAACAGTCTGAGGTGGGCTCGCGTTCGCCGAGGGGCACGGAGGGATCGGACTCGAACTCCTCCAATGCGGACAGTTTAATCTTGCCAAAGGTCACCCCGAAGTCAGCGGATGAGATCATATAGAGGGGGCTGCCAGGTGGAGTGGACTTGTTTGTGGCGTTTGGACTCCTGGAGGTGGCGGGGCCGCACAGGAACAGCAAGGTAACATGGTCCAGGTTTGATTAATGGGAAGGTCGGCGCTTGGCACGATCCTCTGGCTTACTATCTACGAACTTGAGACTTTTGCCTAGGTCACGACCCCCCCTTGTAGGACCATACCGTAGGTGGTTTGGACCTCGATTGACTATATATGATACGAAGGGTTTGGGTGGGTGGCCGTTGCCATGCTGCTCTGGGGGTTGGGGAGTCGGTCCATGTTGGGTTCCGTTATTCCTTTTTGTCCTTTAATTGCTTTGTTTTGTTTCCTTTCTTGCATAAGACCGGTCTTGCCTATGAAGTGGGTACTGTGTTGTATACTTGGCCGGGGGGGGGGGGATGGTGGGGGATCTGGTGGGGTTGGGGGGGGGGAGACACTTAACTAGCAATGACTACACAGCACCAGAAGCTGAAATTTCTTACGTGGAATATTAAGGGGCTGGGATCCATGTCTAAGCGCCATAGCATTCATAATTACCTTAAGAGGCAGGGCTGCAGGTAGCCCTCCTGCAGGAAACTCATCTGCTTCAAAAGGAGGTGGAGAGGCTGCGTAGATTTTGGAGGGGGCAGGTGCATGCCACGTCTTTCTCGGCATATGCCCGAGGAGCATTGATTTGGATTCGAGCGGGAGTGCCTTTTGAACGAATACGGTCTGTTATAGATAAAGAGGGCAGGTATGTCTTCCTCTTGGGGAGGCTGTATGGGCGGAAGGTTACTCTGGGCTGTGTGTATGCCCCTAATCAGGGCCAATTGGCCGACATGGCTGACATCTCGACTCATATGGCAGACATGATGGTAGGCCCAGTACTCATAGGTGGGGACTTCAATGGAGTGATTGATGTGGACCTGGACCGATCGCATCCCCCTCTGCCCGGAGCCCAGACCCGCCGAGTGGCGGCTGGACTGCGCGATTGGATGTCCCATTGGGGGTTGAACGATGTCTGGAGGATACAACACGGAGACATGCGAGAATACTCCTACTCCCCCATGCACCAGCTCCACACTCGATTAGATGCCATTTGGTGCTCCCCCACCCTTAGTGGCTCCATCACACATACAGAATATTTGGGGCGCACCTTGTCTGATCATAGCCCACTGTTATTGACGTTCCGGCCAAATGGGGATAGACCCCCAATACCAACGTGGCGTCTCACTCCAGTGTCCCTCGAGGATGCTCCCTTTGCTGATGCTTTGCAATCCTTAATATGTGACTACTTTGTTGATAATGAGCGTTCCGCCTCATCTGTTTTGATAGAAAGGAAGTGTTTAAGGTGGTGGTGCGGTGCCATTGCATGGGGCAAACTGTGGGTGTGCGTAGTGAATTACATCGCGAGTTGCTAGATAAGGAGGGGGAAATACGGGAGTCGGATAATCTCCAGGGACGAGACGGGCAAGCCCGCGCACGCCTTCTGGACAAACGTGAGCACTATACTGGAACAGCTTAGGTCCCACGATTACAAGTCCTATATGGATGGTGTACAGGGGGAGGAGGGACAGGCTGGGCGTCTGCTGTCCTGGTTGATCCGGCCAGAAACGCACGGATCCCCGACTATGCGCGTACGGAGGGCTGATGGTGTGACCCTGCACGACCCCAGTGATATTAATACTTTGTTCAAGGATTATTATAAAGCCCTTAATGCCGCCCCCTCGTGGCCTTCTAGTGCAGCTGTTGAGGTTTTTTTAGAGCCGCTCGGTCTTCGTACACTTGACGAGGAAACGAACGCGGAATTAGGTGGGCCGGTGACCCTGGAGGAGGTACAGGGTGCTATTGCCGCTATGGCCAATGGGAAAACTCCCGGCCCAGATGGCTTGCCGGGGGAATTCTACAAGAAATATGGGAGTGAGTTAGCGCCAAGGCTGGTGACACTGTATGCAGAATCTCTTTAAGTGGGTTGCCTGCCGGACACTACGCGTGATGCATTGGTGGTCCCGCTCCCCAAGACGGCGTCCTTGGATGCTGAAGTAAAAGATTTTAGGCCCCTCTCCATGCTCAATACTGACTTTAAGATACTCAGTAAAGTGCTGGCGCTTCGGCTGCTTCCGCACATGTGGGACCTGGTCCACCCGGACCAAAATGGGTTTATTCCTTCCCGCAACACCTCATATAACCTCCGTCGGTTGTACTCGGTACTTTATCATCCTGGAGCACATGCCTTAAGCGGGCTGCTATTTTATCAATAGACCTGGAAAAGGCCTTTGATACTGTAGGATGGGATTACCTGTTGCCGGTTATGAAGCGTCTGGGTATGGGAGATGATTGGGTGGCTTGGGTACGATTGTTGTATACTTTCCCCACAGCCAGGGTTAGGACTGGCAGAACTATCTCCTCCCAATATCATGTAGCACGAGGCACCCGTCAGGGCTGCCCCCTGTCGCCACTCCTATTCGCCTTGGCGATAGAGCCTTTGGCTGAGTTGTTTCGGCAGGGGGGAGAGGGCATGGGGTTAACATTAGGGGGAAGGACGCACATCATCTCCTTATACGCAGATGATCTATTAGTGTATCTCTGTGATGCTGCTCGGGGGCGGACACAGCCCTGCGACACTTGGAGATGTTTGGGGAACTATCAGGACTCCGAGTCAATAAACGCAAGACATATCTCTTCCCAGTGGCTGGACCTTCAGTGCGCCCACCGGAGGTGCCTGCGGACATTAACTGGGCGTCGGAAACCTTCCGATATCTGGGCATCCAGATCTTCCATTCCTTGGAGGACCTGAGAGAAGGGAATTTGGGTAAAGCGCTGCGATCCCTTAGATCTAGTGTCCAGTTTTGGGGTACGCTACGCCTCCCCATCATGGCCAGGATATCCTTGATAAAAAATGATTATGCTCCCTAGGGTATTATATTATTTTGCCAACATGCCAGTGTTATTGCCAGCGGCTTGGTTTCGTAACTTAGACTCCTTGGTGAGAGACCTAGTCTGGGGAGATGGCAGGCGTAGAGTGTCACTTACGATATTGAAAACGCCCCATAGATGCGGGAGGTTTGGGAGTCCCTGACTTTGAGTTGTATCAGCTTGCGGCCCAGATGCAATGGCTGGCCCAATGGCTGGAGGTTGTGAATGCAGACAGAACCTTTTTAGCGGAACCTGGTCAGAGCCCCAGTCTCTTGTTGGCGAAACTCCTGATGCACACAACAAAAGTTCCCTACACATCTTTATTGCAGACCACGGCGTTGCAATGTTGGAGGTGTAGCATTAAGAGAATACCCGACACTCCGAAATACTCCCCAGAGCTGCCTCTGGTGGGACTGCCCCAGGGCGAGCCGCAACAGGTCATGACCGCGGAGCAGTTGGCTCCTTGGGCCTCGAAACCGCAGGGGACTGTTATCAGGAGAAGATTTTGCTTCCCTTTGCGGAGTTGGTGTAGCTTGCCCGCCGGCCAGTTCCTAGTGTATGAGGCACTACAGAGGGCGTTCGCCCAGCTGTGGGGCCAGAATAGAGAGGAGCCGGAAACGCATGCAGTGCTGCATTCCTTGATTACCCTGGGCACAGCGAGACACCAAATTAAATGGTTTTAAAAGGCCTTGCGCGAGGCCTCACTGACCCCCTTGGTCCGGCTGCACGAGAAATGGGAAAGTCATTTGGAGAGAGACCTCACGGATGCAGAATGGGGCAGAGTCGTGGCGTCCCCTAGGAAAGTGGCACGGAGCACAAGGTTGAAGTATGTACAATTTAATTATGTGCACATGACGTATTTAACTCCACACCGGATTTTTTTAATTTTTTGGGGGAGGGCTAAGGTGCTGCCCGAGATGTAATTGGTAAGATGCAGATTTCCTTCACATGACCTGGGCATGCAGGGTCACACAAACATTTTGGCACGTAGTACTCCCGGCGCTCAACACTGCATTAGACCGTACGCTTCCTTGCACTGCGGAGGTCTGTCTGTTGGGACTCTTTCCTAGACCACCTAAACGTAGAGCGGGAAATAAGTTCATAGATCTGGCCCTAGCGTTGGCTAGACGGCGTATAGCAATCATGTGGAAAGCATCTACGGGACCGCAGGCTTCTGTGTGGCGGAGGGAGGTAACGACGTGGGTCGGGGCAGAGGAGAGAGCGCTGCGTAGGGAGGAGCTGAGAGGGCTGCGACTGCGTCAGATAGCAGAACAATGGAAGGGCATATTGCATGCCTGGGAATGCCCGGATTCCCCAAGTGCCACGAGCGGAGAAAGCGACATCCCCCTAAGTCCGGAGTGAGTGACTGATTGAGATGGATTACCCCCCTTTTCCCCCCTCCCCTTCGGGGGGACTGGGACTGATCCACGAGATTGGCTGTGTGGGCGGGTCTCCCCCCTCCCCCTTGTCCCCCTCCCCTCTTTTCCCCCCTCCCCCCGGGCACCGACCGAGATTTATGACGCTCTATGTACGTATGGTGCCCTACTAGACACTGAGAGGCAGCTAGTATCCCAGTTTTTTAATTCCCTGTTGAACAAGTTACTTATCTTCGGTAACGATATATCTGTAAGAAACATAGGTAAGTTATAGATTCCTTACCTTAGAATCTCCCCCAGGCGTCAGACTGGATCCGGAAAGTTTTTTCGTCAGCAGTACCCCTGCACGTCTGAAGGTGGCGTCGGTAGACTTCGCGTCAGTCGTCGGCGTCGTGGTCGCCGGGATGACGTCACGGAAGTTACATAGACGCCGCCCTCGCGCACGGACGTCAGTTCTGTACACGACTTTCCATGCCAGAAGCGCAGAGCCATGCAAGACACTGACCACTGGTGCACAAACTAGGGCCCTGAAAGGATGTCCTTAACCCTAGAAGTCAGTTCGCAGAACGGGGAAGATGGGTGGGGCGGTAAGGAATCTATAACTAACCTATGTTTCTTACAGATATATCGTTACCGAAGGTAAGTAACTTGTTCATCTGAAAGAAACAGTTAGTTATAGATTCCTTACCTTAGAATAGATACCCCAGCAATACCAACCCCAGAGGTGGGTCTGCGAACCAAGTTCACACCAGAAAGTCCTGGAGAACAGAACGGCCAAAGAAGCCGTCTCTCCGGACTGGATTGTCCAGGCAGTAGTGTCTCGTAAACGTGTGCAACGATGCCCATGTAGCTGCCTGACAGATGTTATTCAGGGGGACTCCTCGTCCCAGAGCAGTAGTAGCTGCCGTCGCCCTGGTGGAATGGGCGCGCAGCCCCACTAGAGGCTCCTTCTTTGCCAAAGAATAGCAGGCTTTGATGCACAGAACGACCCACCTGGAGATGGTCCGTTTGTGCACGGCCCGACCTTTCTTAGCGCCCACGTACCCAACAAAGAGCTGGTCATCCACCCGGAATTGTTTTGTGCGATCCAAGTAGAAAGAAAGCGCACGTTTTGGATTCAGACGGTGGAGTCTCTCTTCCTCTTTTGAAGGAGGCGGAAAGAAGGTGGGCAAAGTGATGGTTTGGCCAATGTGGAAAGAAGTAACCACCTTGGGAAGGAAGGAAGGTCTAGTT
Source organism: Calotriton arnoldi (assembly GCA_963921515.1). Lineage (NCBI taxonomy): Eukaryota > Metazoa > Chordata > Amphibia > Caudata > Salamandridae > Calotriton > Calotriton arnoldi. Next base: position 1,653,546 of record CAWUFW010000078.1, on the reverse strand, counting down.
CTTAGGACGACCTTGTCCGGATGGATAGCCAGAAAGGGAGGCTTAGAAGAAAGAGCTTGTAGCTCACTCACCCTGCGAGCAGAGGTGATGGCCACCAGAAAGGCAGTTTTCAGAGTTAGAAGCCTGAGAGGGCAATTATGAAGCAGCTCAAAGGGAGCGCACATAAGAAATGTAAGAACCAAGTTCAAGTCCCACTGGGGCATTACGAAGGGAACAGGAGGGAAAAGATGAGAAATGCCCTTAAGAATTCTATTTACAACAGGGGACTTGAAAAGAGAAGGCTGATAAGGTAGCCTGAGGAAGGCTGAAATGGCCGAGAGGTAGCCCTTAAGAGTGCCCAGAGCAGAGCCCTGCTGGGCCAAAGATAGGAGGAACAAGAGGGGCAGAAAGGGGATCCACAGCCTTTGCTGTGCACCATGCCACAAATTTATTACATCTGCAGGCATATACCTTCTTAGTGGAGGGACGCCTGGCTGCCAAGATTACATCACAGACTTCGGAAGGCAGGTCAAACAACGTCAACTGCCGCCGCTCAATCTCCACGCAAGGAGGTGGAGGCTGGACAGGTTTGGGTGGAGGACCGTCCCCTGCTGCTGTGACAGAAGATCCTCTCGAAGAGGCAGTCTGATCGGAGTATCGATGGCCTTGTTGAGAAGCTCGGGATACCAGACTCTTCGTGCTCAATCCGGAGCCACAAGAATGACTTGGGCCCGGTCGTGCTTGATCTTCTTCAGCACTCTGGGCAGAAGTGGTATAGGCGGAAAGGCGACGAAAAGTGCCGCCTTGGAAATTCCAACACGCAGAATTGCTGACATTGCGCGTTCTCTTCGGTGGCGAATAGATCTAACCAAGGCTCTCCCCATTGCTGAAAGAGACCTTGCACCACCTCCGAGTGAAGACGCCATTCGTGATCCATCATGCACCTGCGGCTGAGTTCGTCCGCCCTGGCGTTCAGTGAACCTGCCAGGTGCTGAACCACCAGGGATACGCCCTGATGTTCCCGCCATGTCCAGATGCGGAGGGCCTCTTGACATAGGGTCCACGACCCCACCCGCCTTGTTTGTTGCAGTACCACATGGCAGTGGTGTTGTCCGTGAACACCTGCACTACTCTTCCCCGTACAGAGGGAAGGAATGCTTTGAGTGCAAGACGGATCGCCCGAAGCTCCAGAAGGTTGATGTGGAGCCCGGACTCCGCCGGAGACCAGAGGTCTCTGATCTCCGCCTCTCCCATGTGGCCGCCCCATCCCAGAAGGGATGCGTCTGTCACCACTGTATGATCTGGTTGGGGAAGGGAGAGGGATCTGCCGTTGACCCAATCCTGGTTCGTGAGCCACCACTCCAATTGTCGTGCAGTGCCCTCCGAGATCTGGATGTAATCGGACAGATTCCCCTGATGCTGCGCCCACTGGAACTCCAGGTCCCACTGCAGAGCCCGCATATGCCACCTGGCATGATCGACCAGCAGGATGCAGGAGGCCATGAGGCCCAGCAGCCTCAGGGTCATCCTCACCGAAACCCGGGATAGGGGCTGAAAGATCGGAATCATAGCCCGAATATCCCGGACTCGCTGTATGGGAGGATAAACCCGAAACCGCGTCGTGTCCAGAACCGCTCCGATGAAGAGGAGCTTCTGAGAGGGGGTCAGGTGTGACTTCGGCACGTTGATGGAGAAGCCCAGCGAATGCAAGAGGTCGGCCGTAGTCTGGAGGTGGGAGACGACAGCCTGGGGCGAGCCCGCCTTCAACAGCCAGTCGTCGAGCTAGGGGAAGACTGGAACCCCTGATCTGCGCAGATGAGCTGCGACCACCGCCATCACCTTCGTGAACACCCGAGGGGCGCTGGTAAGGCCAAAGGGGAGTACGGTGAACTGAAAGTGCTCGTGGCCTACCGTGAACCGCAGGTAACGCCGGTAGGACGGGGATGTGAAAGTAAGCGTCCTGCACGTCCAATGCTACCATCCAGTCTCCAGGGTCAAGGGCAGACAAGACCTGAACGAGCGTCAACATCTTGAACTTCTCCTTCCGGAGGAAGCGGTTGACGTTCCTGAGATCCAAGATAGGACGCAGGCCTTTGTCCTTCCTGGGCACCAGAAAGTAGTGGGAATAGCAACCACGACCTACTTCTGGGGCAGGAACGCGTTCGATGGCACCCTTGGCCAAGAGTGCCGAAACTTCCTGTTGGAGAAGGGCCAGGTGATCCTCTGACATGCGATGGTACTGAGGTGGCATGGAGGGAGGGGTAGTCTCGAAGGGGAGAGAGTAGCCCCTTCGGACTATTTGCAAAACCCACCTGTCCGACGTGATGGTGCACCAGTGGGGGAGGTGATGGCAGATCCTGCCGCCCACTGGCGTTTGGTGGCCCTGAAAGGTCGGACTAGGAGGCTGCTGCAGAGGGGGCTGTGGTGGACTGGCCCGCTCGCTGGCCTCCAGAACCACGCCGGTGGTTCCCACGTCCCCGGCCGAGCTGAGACTGTACAGCTGGCGCCAGCCTGTGGCTCTGGGCGGGACGTAGTGGGGCACACCTTCCATAGCCACGAAAGGGGCGAAAGGCAGACTGGGCAGGGCAGGTGGTGGAGAGGCCCAAGGACCTGGCCGTAGCCCGAGAGTCCTTAAATCGCTCCAGCGCGTTGTCTGCCTTGTCGCCGAAAAGGCGACGGCCATCAAAGGGCATGTCCATAAGGGTGGATTGGACATCCCCTGAAAAACCAGCCGAACGCAACCAGGCGTAGCGTCGAAGGGCTACTGACGTTGAAATCGTCCTACCAAGTGCGACGGCGGTATCCAGCCCACAGCAGATGGTAAACTTCGCTGCGTCTCTCCCCTCGGCAACGGCACGGGAGAGTGTGGCCCGGGCTCCCTCCGGGCACTGAGGCAGCACCTGCGCCACCGTATCCCACACAGAGTAGGTGTAACGGCCCAACAGACATGCGGTGTTTACCGACCGCAGTCCCAAGCTGGCGGAAGAAAACATTTTCTTGCCAAGGTGGTCCAGCTTTTTGGATTCCCTTTCCGGAGGTGCGGTAGGGAATGCGCCTTTAGAAGTGGAGGCTTGAACCACCAAGCTCTCAGGGGTGGGATGTTGGGAGAGGAAAGTGGGGTCGCCCGGGGCCGAGCGGTGGCGTCGGGCAATCATCCTGTCCACAGGAGCCCCTGTGTTGTGCCTGGACCAAGTGCCCAAAAGGATGTCCTGAGGGCTTCATTAAACGGGAGCAGGGGCTCCGAAGAGCTCGCTGCCAGCTGAAGCACATCTGTCAGGAGGTTAGTCCTGACTGCCACCGTAGGAAGCTCGAGGTTGAGAGCCTCGGCCGCCCTACGCAACACCACTGCGTATGACGCTCCCTCCTCCGTAGCCACGGTAGGAGGAGACAACATGCCTAGGTCTGGGGAGGTATCCAGACCACTGGCATCCCCCAGTTCCTCTCTCCAGTCCGGATTGTACTCCAATCGGTCTGTTAAAGGGTCACCAGACCCCTCCCAGTCTTCCTCACCCTCCTCCGGCTGCCAATCTGGTTGAGAATGGCCAGGGTGGAAAACAGGGACAAAAGTACCCATCGGCGCCGGATCCGACGTCGGCCCGACGCCGGTCCAGCTCCGTGTCTGCGTCGAGGTGGAAGCCGGGGTCGACGCCGGGGTCCAGCCGGCGTCGGCTGCGGAGTGGTGCTGGTGGAGTCGGTGGAGGTGTAACGAGGTCGACCGGTGCCGATCCGGATCCAGGCCTGGATCCAAGGGGGCCCTGCGGTGCTGAGGCCGCTGAAGGCCTAGGGCCCCCAACCGAGTCCGCGGGGCCCAAAGGCACGCCGGCGGAGTTGGGCTGCCAAAAGATGGCGTGCATCGCTTCGTAAAATTGACGAAGCTGGGCAGGGGTCGCTCCCGGTCCCGGGAAGGGAGGGAAGGCCGGAGTCGACCCAGAAGGCTCCGCACGCGGAGCCGCGGGAGGGGCACCACCCGCACCCTGCATCGCATCGGCCGACGGACGAGGGGAAGTCGAAGAGCGACTATGCTTCTTCGACTTCTTCTTGTGCTTTGACTTACCTGACCCGGAGTGCGAAGTCTTAGAAGAGGAGTGATGATGATGACTCCGCGATCGGTCCCTTGACCTCCCAGGCGACCGGGACCTTGCGTGACGCGGAGCTGACTGCCGGGCCTCGAGGAGCTTTCGGGACCGCTCCCGCAAAGACTTCGGGGCCATGGTTCGACAGTCGGAGCACAACTTGGCGTCATGGTCGTGCTCCAGGCAGAAGAGGCACACCCGGTGCGGATCCGTCACCGACATCATTCGGGAACAGGAACCGCAGGCCTTGAAACCGGGCATCCCTCGTGCACCAGGAGTCGGTTAAAGACTCGAAAACGAAGTCGACAAAAGTCGCAAAAAACTCAGTCAAAAAGTGACTGGGGGTACCGCTCTTCCCGGATCTGCGCTTGCTGGCGCAGAAAAAGAAAGAACTGACGTCAGCGCGCGAGGGCGGCGTCTATGTAACTTCCGCGACGTCATCCCGGCGACCACGACGCCGAAGACGGACGCGGAGTTGACCGACGCCACCTTCAGAAGCGCAGGGGTACTGCTGACGAAAAAACTTTCCGGATCCAGTGTGATGCCTGGGGGAGATTCTAAGGTAAGGAATCTATAACTAACTGTTTCTTTCAGATTGACATGTTTTATGAATATAGGATCCTGAAATGGCGGCGACGCCGCATACCCAGACAAACACATTGCATACCTCCGAGAATGTACATTTGTATGGGGCCGTGTGGACAAGGAAGCAGGCATTTTAGACCAAGGTCCTGTGATGACAGAACGGGGTAACTCTAGTCGCCGATAGACATGCCTACTGGACCCGCCACTTGCTGTTATGATTAAGAAACGGAGCACTTGGCTACCACACTGACCCTTGTAACAATTCATTTTCATGACTGATTGCTTAATATATGTTTTGGACACTATATTATGGAGTGAATACTACTACTGTATGTGGATTAATGAATGTTAAACTGTCAATAAAAACCATGTTTAAAAAAAAGGGGGTTGAGAGTTCAGCAGACCTGAATACTGCCCAGATATCTCCTGCATAAGATCGCAAGCTCAGCTTAGACACAAAATCCCAGCTCACTTACTGCTCTTTTCCAGCGTTCAAGGTTAGTAAAGTTGTGGGGGTTGATTCGCTGGATTGCAGCTGCAGCACTAGCAAAACCTGTCTCACGCAGACACTGAAGGTTGGCTGTATAATCCCTCCGGCTCGGCATCCATAGGGCATGGCAGGGATAGAAGTACATAATGGCGGTACCCAAAGTGTGACCGATACCAACATGCTGTGGGCAGCTATTCTGAGCTCCATGAAAACAACAGTTATGGCCCTTAATCATCACACCAACAAAATGGATATTCAGGTGGAGCTACTCAATACCTTGGCAGTCTTTGTGTCAGACAATGATGATAAGCTTGAAAGACTAAACGCTACGATCACTCGGGTGCAAGCAAACAAGGATAATGACTGCACCAGTTGTTCTTGCAAGGAGGTGGTCTACACGTTGGTGCAGCTTCTGGTGATCTTTGAGGGAATACTGGGAGAAGTAAAAGCTAACCTTGCACCAAAGGGCGCACACTCGAGTCCTACTACATGCATAACATCAGATGAATGCACAGCCACCAGAACTATGGTACATCAGGATTCTCCCAGTATGGGGGAAAGAAGTAGGGACCCACCATTTAAGGAGTCCGTGGGCAATGGGGCAGCTTGAACACAAGTCCCTAGCGGTATGCAGTCTGTGCACCTAGCCAGCGTCGGTACTCAGTCCCAGCACCTTACTCATCTGACGAAGAGGGAACGGAAGCGAGCAAGGAAGGACAGGAACAAAGCCTATCCTAGGACTTCCGGCACCGTAATTCCAATCTCAATTCTGCTCTCCAGGGAAGGAGAGGGTGAGGCGATAAGCTCCAATCTACCGGCAGATGATCCTAGGCCGGTCAAGTGTGTGCCAGTAATTGATGTAGGGCCTGTATCTGCAACTGAGGCAATCCCACAAGGCAAGGAGGGCAACAAGGATGACAGCCCGCCAATAAAGTATAAAGCAGAGACAAATCAAACAGCAAACAATGAAGATATCAACGTTCCTGAGGATACCAGGTCATCATCGTGTAGGAAGTGGTGCCCTGTAAATGCGGAGGGGCATCTAGGAGGCCAATTGAGTCAGCAATCCTGGACTAAACGTTAGAAAAGGCCTATACTGAAAACTGCCCCAGCCCCCCTAGGCAATGGGGCAGGCCCAGTGGTATGCTAAGACCGAATGATTTGAGCCAAGCATCAGTTGAGCATAAAGAGCAGGGCGTCAGCTCCTATGGATACCAGAATTTAAATCAAGGGGTATGCACTATGTAATAAATTGTGGAAACGTTTTAAAACCGATAAGGGCATTACCAGGCCTGAATCATATAGAATCAGACAATATTCCTTCTATTAAGTTTTTGCCAGCTAGAGGAAGGCAGATCTCAGAACCCACGCTCATTATGCTCTCTACACCGGACCTCCCAGCACAGGTTTTAGAGAGTAAGAAGTTGGTGAAGTCCTGGGGAATAGAAGCAATAGTGTTCCAGAGGGACCCCCCCCCACCCACAGCTGATAGAGCAACAGCACCCCGTCAAGGAGGCAGATCCTTCAACATCTGTACTGAGAGGCGCAATGGAGGGTAATCCTCCTGTGATTCAATCTTCAAGCCTCACGAAGTACCCCGGATTTACTGTCCAAATAAATAGAGAGGGGGTATCTGTGGAACAGCGAAAGACCATAAGGATGCAAGGAGCCCAGGATGGCTGGAGCTGGTTGCCATCTGCTTTATCTAAGACAGCCTCCAAAGACTGAACAGCAGCCCAATCAAGAGCCAAGGAATGGGGCGGTTTAACTATCTGCTCATGGAACTTGGGAGGTCTGTAGGTAAAAATCGAAGATGCCTCAGTTTTGGAATATCTGAGCTCATTTGATATAATAATGATACAGGAAACATGGGCTCAAGCCAGTGTACCTCTTATAGGGTTCACAGAGAATAGCAAATTGGCACAGAAAAGTAGCTCCTTTGGAAGGGCAAAGGGCGGCCTGACAGTTTATTTTCATTCTAACTGGTCTGAAAAATCTAAGAATTAACCACGATGAACCTTGGATTCTGCGCCTGGACAGTTGGGCTCAGCAACCAGGCGAGTCGCTGGTGCTTGTAAAATGTTTACATCAACCCAAAGAGGAAAGCTGTAACAGTGGATAAGTTTATTGCAACCGTGCTGCAGCTAAAAAACACGTCATCCATCGTATTTGCTGGTCACTGGAGACTTTAATTTAAATTTGTTTCATCAACCAAATGAGTAGCATGTTGAGGCAATTGGGTCCCTCACAAACCAAAGTTTGCCACGACATACGCGACGAGACAAAATCAGGGAAAACTAGTAAGAGCATGTGAGCTAGCTGGCCTCATCGTTCTGAATGGCCGTCTACCAGGGGATATACCGTCAACATGGACTAGGTCATACGACAGGTCTGTCTCCTATCTAGATTACATAATGGTAAACTACCCATTATACAACTGGTGGACTTTAGAATCACCCACCGACAGGAGAGTGAACACCATCCGCCACTAACATCCATTGGGATTAGCAAGCACAAACATGAACCAGCAAGGGCGCTGCTGGAAGACGTTGGTTCTGAAAAACTAAAGCGTCTGAAGTGGAGTTCAAGCACCGTGAAATAAATGGCAGAAGATGCTGTGGAAACCCTCAAGTGTGTTCGTTTTTTAAAGAGGCCAGAAAGTGGTAAAGTCCACATTGGTGGCTTATTCAGTCTCTGTATTTAACTTCAACATATTACACATACAAGGTTCTTTTACACAGTGAAACCCTACCCGAATGCTTGCCTATGCATGTGTACAATTGTGTCAGTTAGTGATTATTAATATGGCTGTAAGAAAAACCACGTCCGGTTACACACGCCCCTGTTTTCACTCACTTGAACAATGGTCTTCACTGTGTCCTCTGTCAGAGTCATCATCCATGAAGCATAAGCCTTCCTTTTCTCTTTCTTTTAACGAAAAGACAAAGTTTGATATCACAGGGCCTAGTTAAAGAAAATAAGGATAAATTGAAAAAATAAGCATGTGTCTGATCTCAGATAAGCAAGTCATAGTACACTACAAAGTTAATATGGGGGTTCAGAAAACGTGGACTAAGAGAAATGAAGGGGAAACCTCTGACCTCCTGCTCTCCCCCCGCAGCCCTGCTGTTAAGTGCCACTGCTCCGGCACTGTGCTCTGCTTGCTCAGGTAGGTGTTCGAGGCCCTCCTCCACCCACAGGCTCCTGCCTGCGCCTCATCCCTGGTGGTCCAGTGGGAGAGCCTTGCTCTTCTGCTGGCCGCTGTTGTCTGTGTCTGTATTTGTGCTGTTTTTCTGTCTTTCTGTGCCCGTTTTCTGTCTTCCTTCTAGCCTCCTCACTGTATCTCTATTGTGCCTGTCTTTATTGTGCCAGTAATTGTACCTGTGTCTTCTGTGTTGTTTAGCCGTTTTCTGTCTCCGTGCCCGTTTGCCCTCGTGCCCTTCACGCCGCTACTGCTCCCGCGGCCCCTACCCCCCTGCCAGTTTCCGCTTCCCGCCTCCCAGCTGCGCTTCCCTCCCCCCTCACCTACTTAATGGCGGCCGCGCTCCGCCGGCGCGCCAAAGGCAAGCCCATCTGCGCCCGTCCGCGGCCAGTGCCAGGAACCCTGGATCTACGACCTCCCACCGCTACAACTCCGTTGCCCTCCTCGCACTCAACCCCGGAAGGAACAACAGCTGCCAGAGATCGACGCCGAACACCACCCACGGCCTGTTCTCCTGCCGACAATCCTTCACCATCGACAGCCCCCCCACGACCGCCGAACCCACGCCGGACGCCCGTACCACAGAAGCCCTGAGGTGCAGCCTCCTCAACGTGCGCTCCCTCTCCCTACACAGACACGCCATAGAGATCTGGGACCTGCTCGACACCCTCTCGCCAGACGTCACCTTCTTCACGGAAACATGGACCAACGCCACCTCCGCCCCTGACATCGCCACCGCCATCCCCGACGAATACAAGATCCAGAGAAAGGACCGCCCCCACCGCCCAGTAGGAGGACTCGCCATCGCGCACAAGAGCTCCCTCCGACTCTCCACCTCCAGCACGAGCGACCCACTCTCCAACACAGAGCACCTCCAGATCCTGATCCAGACCAGCCCCAGAACCACGCTGCGCAGGACCCTCGCCTACAGACCCCCTGGGCCTCGCGGCTCTTTCGCCACCACCTTTACCGACCTCGTCGCACCCCACGCCATCACCTCCACGGACTACATTCTCATCGGAGACCTGAACTTCCACCTCGACAACCGCAGCGACCCCGACTCCACCACCCTCCTGGACAACCTCGGACTAAAGCAGCTCGTCACCACCCCCACCCACAAGGCCGGACACATCCTCAACCCCATTTTCGCAGGAGGGACAAACATCCACTTCAGCCACACCTCGCAACCCCTCTGGACAGACCACCACTGTGTACACTTCACCTTCAACACTACCACCGCACCCAAGCCCGTCCCGCCATGAAGGAACTGGAGCCAGGCCACAGAGGAACATCTCAACACCACCCTCTGCCACGACCCCCCCTCCGCCACAACCGACGCCAACTCTGCAGCCAATAAACTACACCACTGGATCATCACCTGCGCAGACAAGCACGCACCCCTCCGCCACCCCATCAGACAACGCCCCCTGAAGGCCGCCTGGTTCACCACCGACCTCCAAGAAGCCAGGCGCTCCTGCAGACGCCTCGAGAAACTCTTGAGAAACAGGAAAACCACCGAAGACCAGAACACCTACAGGAACGCCATGACTGAATACCACCAGCGCATAAGAGCCACCAAGAGGACCTTTATCCGGAACAAAGTCCACACCAACGTCAGTAACGCAAAGGAACTCTTCAACGTCATACAGCAGTTCACCAAACCCCCCCAGCGAAGCCACGGACATCACACCATCCCAGGACCTCTGCAACAAACTCAGATCCTACATCCACCTGAAAATCAAGGCCCTCTACGACAACTTCAGCGAACAGACTCCAGACACCACCCTCCTCGCTGCCATCGACAACCAGCCCACCATCACCACCATCACCACCTGGAAACCGGCTACCACCGAAGATACCGCCACGACCATGATGAACACCCACTCAGGAGCCCCCACAGACCCCTGCCCGCCGCACATCTACCACAGAGCTGCCGCTGCCATAGCACCCGAACTATGCCGGACCATTAACGCCTCCTTCGAATCCGGCGACTGGAAGCAGGCAGAGGTCAAGCCCCTCCTCAAGAAACCCTCGGCGGACCCGACGGACCTGAAAAACTCCCGGCCCATCTCTCGCCTTCCCTTCGCAGCCAAAGTCACCAAGAGATTTGTCAACGCCCAGCTGACCACCTTCATCGAAGAGAATGCCATCCTCGACTGCTCCCAGTCCGGATTCCGCAGCAACCACAGCACGGAGACCGCCCTCCTCGCCGCCACCGATGACATCCGCATGCTACTCGACCAGGGACACACCGCGGCCCTCATCCTACTAGACCTCTCCGCAGCCTTCGACACCGTCTCCCACCGCACTCTCGCCACCAGACTCCACGACGCCAGCATACGGGGAAGCTCCCTCGACTGGATCCGCTCCTTTCTCGCCGGCAGAACCCAAAGGATCAGACTCCCACCCTTCCTCTCTGAACCCACAGAGATTAACTGCGGAGTACCCCAAGGATCCTCGCTCAGCCCCATGCTCTTCAACATCTACATGGCCCCCCTCGCCGCCATCGTTGGACAGCATGGGCTCAACATACTATCCTACGCCGACGACACCCAGCTCATCCTCTCCCTCACGAAGAACCCCGAAGACACCAGACTCAGCTTCCAGGAAGGAATGAAAGACGTCACGGCCTGGATGAGCAACAGCTGCCTAAAGCTCAACTCGAAGAAGACAGAGGTCCTCGTCCTTGGACCCTCCTCCACCGCCTGGGACAACACCTGGTGGCCCTCCGCCCTCGGAAACCCACCCACTCCGACAGACCACGCCCAAAACCTCGGCATCATTCTAGACTCCTCCCTCACCATGACCCGCCAGATCAACGCCGTCGCCTCCACCTGCTTCAACTCCCTCCGCAAGACCTTCAAGTGGATCCCCCCCGAATGCAGAAAGACCGTCACCCACGCACTCATAACCAGCAGACTGGACTACGGTAACGTCCTCTACTCCAGAATCAACAAATCCCTGCTACACAAGCTCCAAACCATCCAGAACACCGCAGCCAGACTCGTCCTCGGAACCGCCACGACATGAGCACATGTCCCAGCACCTACGAGCCCTCCACTGGCTCCCCCATCAAGAAGAGAGTAACCTTCAAGCTACTCACCCACGCCTACAAATCCCTCCACAACATCGGGCCCAAATACCTCAACGAAAGAGTCTCCTTCCTGGTGAGTGATTGCGGAGTACAACTCTCTGACACACTGAAGCCTCTTCCACTGAGCTCCTCGCCCTCCGGAGGAGTCCTGCCCAACCCCAGACGCATCCTTGAAACCCTGTGGAGCCAAGTTGGTCTGTTTCAGATTCTGAACTGGGGACGCCAGGAAGCACTTTCTTGTTTGGGCCAGCGCGAGTACCACCGGGAGAAGGGAGAGGAGCGAGGACTCCAACTCCCAGCAGCCTCAACGCCACCGTCACCAGCATCGCGCCAGGAGGCACATAAATCTTGCCGGTTCCCGCGGCGCGGGCACGTCCTGCGCCCGTCAGAGCCTGGCTGGGCTGGGCTACCCCCCTGTAAACTGCTATGCTATGCGAGGATTGAGGAACACTATTTAAAGGTACCGTGTGACAGGATTGTTTTATTTTAAATTTTGTCTTGGCCAAAGAATGGGGAAACGTAAGGCTGGGGACGCTGCCAATCACGATCATAACATTAAGAAATTAAAGAAATCAGGTTCAATCAAGCATGGGGTCAGACTAGGGGCCACAGCTCAAGATCGAACCACTCTGGCGGACATTGATACATTAATTGGCGAAGTTGAGCAGCTGCTCACATCAGGTAATACTAAAGGTAAAACCAGAACAGCGAAAGTTCCGGCTATGTTTAAACCACCAAGTGTCCCTAGGGCTACTAACTCAGCTTCAACCTTGTTTGAGAGCTCTTGCTTGCTACGAGCCTCACAATCTGGGAGCCAAACTATTGAGCCTGCCCTTGCTTTAGATCAGACTCCTGCACCTTCCAAGTCTGCTGATACAATCTCTGCTGATTACATGACTAAGACCTCATGCCCTTTATATCCAACTATCACAGTAACCCCGAATGTCCCCTGCTCTAACCGGTTTGGTCCTATTGAACCTATGGATGAACCTGTAGGAGTTGAACCTTCGGAAGCTATAACACATGTTACATCGCTCACTACTTCTCCGTCAGGACCTCAAGGCACAAACGAAGCTATGAAGAGCTCTCTGGTGGATAATGAACTGCTGTACAGTAAAATGAACGAGCTTTGCACTCAACTTGGGCTATTATCAGCAAATGTATTGACTTTTAAATCTAAGCTCATGTGTAGTTGCTGCTGCAGTTGTATGAATTCTGGGAAACAACTTAGTAGGGCGATTTCTTCTTCTGGGGTGGACAGGGACGCAGGGTTGGTTATTGACCCCGTTCTTAGAAGGGACATGGAGAAACGTTGTATAGAGGTCCCCACTGGACCCAGTCCTCCTAATATGAACACTTACTTGACGTCTGTAAAACAGATTCAGCAAAAAGAATCATTCTTTCCGGCAATGAGCCCCAAATTTGAATTTACGAATCCCCCTGCACTATTACCCAAGTGGGCTACCAATCAGATGTCAGTGCGTGAATCTTCTATCAGAAGACGACCGCATTATTCTGTGGTCACCCCCTCTCATACTATGTCAACCGGCTCTGCTTCTTGTCCTCCTATACGGGGTTTTCTCCTGAAGTCTGATCACCAACTACCTAGGGACAAGGGTAAATCTAATAGGTCCATTTATATGGTACAGGTTCCAAAATTGAATGCAGGTGTCAGGGAGGATACGGAGGCATTGATCAATAAAGTGATCTATTGGCTAAGACACGAGCGGAATTGTCTATCTATAATAAGATCTGATATTGTATTTGCAAAAAGACGCCCAACTCCACTCTTGCAGTTTGATCATGTCCACATTGTCCTATGTACTAATCATTTAGTTGAAAATTTAATCAATTTTGAACTACGTACTAGTGACCATGTTGGGGAAAAACAAACCGGAATACAATTAAAAGCAAACTCCCCACTGCAGAGGACTCAGACGGGTCAACAGAATGAGGGTTATGTTAATGTAGCTGATGTTCCTAATACTGGCACTTCTCCCTTACTGTCTCCCATGAATGCACTGGACTGACTGTATAAAAGACCTGTGTGCTTAAATAACAGTTTGGGTAGTAAGAGCCCTGGGGTAACGGGGGTCATAAAGACGGACTGTGGCTTAACCCATGCTGTTGATCAAACGTCCCTTTTGGGCGATCTCAATATTAAGGTTGCTTTGCAAGACAAGGCCCATAGTACATTTGGGATGTTTGAGAATGGTGATTGTAATATATTACGACCCCTCGATGAGTATATTAGACCACAAGGTATGACAGAGCCTAGTACCAATTACCAACATAGTTGATGGCTCAAATAATCTTTTGAGCATAAATCTACTGTCCTGGAATGTTGCAGGTATTAGCCTGAAACTATGTGACCAGGATTGGCTGAGTTATATTGCAAGTTATGATGTGTGTCTACTACAGGAGACATGGGCTACAGAGAGAGTTTATATAGATGGATATACATCCCTAAATGTAGATGCTAAACCAGCACTTCACTTTGGTAGAGCTAGTGGAGGGCTCCTAACTTTGATTAAGAATGGTCGCTTCAGCACCTTTACCGCTATAGAAATAGATTGTTTAGATTTAATGGGAACTTTAGTTACCCTACCCTCTGGTCTTTCTCTGGCAATATTTAATATTTATGTTAGGTCTACTCGGTTTAATGACACGTCTACGACTCTAGCACTATTAGACACTATATTGGATAACTTATCCCCAGATACAAGAATTATAGTGGCGGGAGATTTTAACACCCCCTTTGAACCTTGCTCTCTTTTAACTGAGATCACTGTGGAGGAAGACGAGCAGTGGGGAATTCCTAAATTGTTCGCGCCCCCAAGGAAAAACCTTACATCATGTGCATTACAAATAGTCTCATTGGTTATTGGCAGAGGTCTTAGAGCCCTCAATGGTCGTACTATCTCTAACCCTCTGTGTGCACCAACATTTAAGAGAGGTATGTGTGCCAGTATAATTGATTATGTATTAATTGATGTGAGAATGTGGCCCCTACTTGCCGATATGAAAATTAATGTAAGGTCTGATAGTGATCATAACTCTCTCGAGGGGACACTTGTTGGAGAACCTCTGGCACATGGGTGTGCTGCCATGAACACGAATGTCCCTGTAGCAGTAGTAACCAATAATCGTCAAGCCGTTAAATGGCCTAAAGTTATGGCAAATCCAGAGGTTTATTCAAAACTTTACAAACAGTTTGTTACCTCTTTTGACCAATATGAGGGGATAGATCCAGCAAGAATACCTATTTTATCAGTCCACACTCAGTTGTTTGATGGCCTTCAAAAGATATTTTATAAAGAGGTGACTATTACGAATACGGTACATTCTAGGTATCATGTCTGGTTTGACTCCGCTTGCAAAGTAGCTAAGAGTTCATTAAAGTCTGCTATTGCTGAGGGTGATAGAGGTGAAATTCGCATTGCCAGAGGAATCTACAAATCCCAACTTAGACAGGCTAGAAGAGATTGGGAAGACAAGTTTGGCAGGACCTACTTATAGCCAGCAAAATCAAGGACAGTAGATCATTCTGGAAATTAGTAGCACAAAACCACCTTGAAAGAGCTAAGTACCCGAGTTTTAATATATCACCCGAAAATTGGGTGGCCCATTTCTCATCACTTTACTTGCTAAGGAAGCCAGATGACATTGATCGTGTGACTAATATAGTAGAGGATGCTACTTTACCATCCACAGTGCAAGAGCTGTATATCTGTCCTGTTAAGTTCAGTCTTGAAGAGACAAATAGTGCAATACAGTCGCTTAAACTAGCTAAAGCACCGGGGCCTGATAAAATTCCAGGTGACCTTTTTAAGTCAGAGCCACTTATCTGGTCAACTTATTTTAACCTTTTATCGAATGCTATCTCGGCCGGGGGAGCGATCCCTGACTCATGGAGGGGGCCGAGATTATAACTATTTTTAAAAAGGGTGATGCTAACAACCCAGCTAATTACAGGCCAATTAGCCTGTTAGACAATGCTCAAAAAGTTTTTAGTCGCCAAATTCTGAACAAACTAACAGAATGGATGGAAGAAAAACAAATACTTTCTCATTTTCAAGCAGGCTTCAGAACTAAAATTAGCACCATAGATCAGATTTTTTGATTTATACTATTGTATTGGAAAACTGTGCTTTTACGTAAGGGTATGTTGTACGTAGCATTTATTGACCTTAGAGCTGCTTTTGATCTTATCCCCCGTTCCAACTTGTGGCAGGTTCTTTTTAATATAGGTGTTCCTAGTAATCTTGTGCATCTATTGAGTAAATTACATGAGAATAATTATGCCCAAGTACATTGGGGACCAAGCGGAGAACTGACTAATCGTATTCCAATTGAACGGGGTGTCAGGCAAGGCTGTGTGCTTGCCCCCACTTTGTTTTCTCTTTATTTAAACGATGTGGTCAAGATTTTGGAAAATTGTGCAAATGACTCTCCAATGCTAAATAACAGGAAGGTACCAATTTTACTTTTCGCGGACGACTCCCTACTCATTTCAAAGTCTCCCAAGGGTCTCCAGACCCTGGTTAATAAATTTCTAGGCTTTTGCAATGAGAGGGGACTCGAGCTAAATGTTAACAAAACAAAATTCATGATTTTAGGCAAGGGGACCAAGAAAGGTAAAACGACTATTCGGGTTGGCAAAGACGTCCTCGAGAGGGTTGATAACTTTGACTACTTAGGAGTACGATTTATGGATAGTTCTAAATGGCTAGATCAGATCACGAAAAGTAAACTCCTTATTGAGCACAGGTCTAATGCTATTTTGAGAACGCAAAAAAGGACGGTATCTCATGTAGTATCCCCCGTCATGGAGATTTACCGTGCTAAGGCGCAAGGGGCTGAAGTCTGGGGTCATGTTGATGTCCAGCCCCTGGCACTGGCAGAAAATAGTTTTGTTAGGAAAATGTTATGCCTTCCCCATAGTACACCCCTTATTCCACTGTATTTAGAATTGGGATTAAAAAGAGTAACAGATCTAGTGGCCCTGAAAGTATTGACTTATTGGGTTCGTCTATGGTGTACACCGGAGCTTGCTGATTATAGGGATTCCCTGTGTGACGTTCTAAATATACCAGGTGCCAGATCACTTCCATGGATTAAACACGTGTCCTCGTGGTTGGGAAAGTTAGGCCTAAACAGATTCTGGGCTGATCCTACTAAATTAAAGAAAATTGATATACACCTTCTCAAAACTACCTATTGGAACTTTATTAATGAATGTATATTAAGAAAAAGTTCTGTAGGATCTTTGACTAATAAATTTCTTGATTTTAAATCTACTCCACTACTAGAGGATTACATGGATTCTATACCTTCTGCTTTCCCTAAAAGTCTCTTTATACGGTTTCGTTTGGGGACACTACCTATAAGATCATTTACCCACAAATGGAACCAAGCACAGCCAGTACTGACCTGCCCAATGTGTAATCAGTCTGACGAAAATGAATCACACTTCCTATTTTTCTGTCCGGAGTATTCCTCCCCTCGTAGGAGGTGGATTATTCCAATTTGTCGCGAACTGGGGATTGCACAATTCCAAATAGCACCAAGGATTTTAAAAACTGACCTCTCCCCTAGAATTGTTGTAGCGGTTAGTACATTTTTAGAGGCAGTTTGGTACAAGCGCAATGCAATTTTAAAAATTTGACCAGTGTAAAGATCATGAATTGCATTTTATCGTTTACTTATATTAACGAACGGTTTTACCTTGTATTGTTTTATTTGGTGTGTGATTTTATGGTACTGTTTGTAGCCTAGTTTTATATATAGTTTTAAACCATCCGGCACTTTACATCAGGGTCTTTCACTGTTGAGAGTAGATATCATATATTGCTGCTATTATTGTATCTAATTCTGAAGCATTGTGCACTTTAAACATGGACATTTTTGCTGCTATTATTGTATATATATCTGTGTATTGTTATTGTTATTTTAATGTTTGGGTTGTTGGTTGATGCTTTGATGGTTGTAATAACCGAATAAAGTTATTTAACTCGAGTCTCCTTCCACGTACCCAAAAGGAACCTCCGCTCTGCCGACCTCGCCCTGGCAGAGACCCCACGCATCCGCAGAACCAGAGCAGGTGGAAGAGTGTTCTCCTATGTCACAGCAAAGGCCTGGAACAAGTACCCTGTCTACATCAGATGTTTCCCCACTCTGCACACCTTCAGGAAGAGCCTCAAGACCTGGCTCTTCAACTGATCCGGAGCTGCAGCCCCCCCCGCCCCTCCCTCCCAGCGCCTTGGGACTCTCACGGGTGAGTAGCGCGCTTTAAAAACCCCTGATTGATTAAAAACCCCTGATTGAAACAAGCTTCTTGTGCCATGGCAGCCACTGCAACAAATGTGCTATGTGTGGCAAACAGTCAACAAGTTTTATACTGGTAAATACACACAGAAGAACAAATATCGAGCCAGATCAGTAATTGTATTCTTAGAAGGGAAGAGTGATGGTTAAAAGCGAGTGGAGGTACCTAGAAGAAGTATTACCCCTGCATCTCCATGGTCACCATTGGGGGTCCCTGGCTTTCATCAGGACCTGGATCCCTGTAATTCCCAATTAATCTCTCATACAGCATGCTGCATTCACACCAATCATTCATGCGATGCGTGCTGGAATACTCATGGTTCCTCGTCGAGTTCTTAGCGGGGATAGCCCTCCAAGTAGATACACATAGTAAGGCACAAATATTCAAGACAACATTAAAGAGAAGCAGGATGCTCCAAGTCATGTCACTCCATGCACACTTTGTGCCAAAGCAAAATTAGTGCAAACATACACTGCAAACCACATACAAACAAATGTGGCAAAGGCATGTGGGCTGTGTGGAGTAATAAGCCACCCATAACACTGTGTAATTATGTCCTTCACCCAAACACTCTTACCCTGAAAATGCGAGAATTACAGCACCATGGAGTGTTTATCCGAGGGAACCCTTCTAATCACACACTGCAATCGAAAGGGAAATTAAATACAGTCAATCGTTTCGCAATAGTTTCATTGTGAGAGCCATCTGGAGTCAGGCTCAGTATACTTGCGTTGTCAAAGGGATTTGATCCTATTATGCGGTGTGTTGCCTGCAAATGTTAAAGATTAGGGAATGTGTGGATGTTTATAAGGGGGGAAGGCACGTCATGCACGTGTACAATTTTGTCTATTTGTGATTATTTATATGGCTTTCTGAAAAACCACATCAGTTTGCGGATTAAACATACATGCCCTCCTTTTCACTCACTTGGACAATGATCTTCACTGTGTCCTCTGTCAGAGTCATCATTCACGAAGCATAAGCCATCCTTTTCTTTTTCTTTTACCGAAAAGACAAAGTTTGATATCACAGGGCCTAGGGTAAAGAAAATAAGTATAAATTGAAAAAGTAAGCGTGTGATTGATCTCGGATACTTAACTCAAAATAAAATATAGACAGAGTTAATATGGGGGTTTAGCAAAAGTGGAGTAAGAGAGATGAAGGGCAAACAAGCTTCTTGTGCACTGGCAACCACTTTAACAAGTGTGCTTTTTGAGGCAAATGGCAAATATGTTTTATACTGGTAGATACAGATAGCAGAACCAATATCAAGCCATATCAGTAATAACCAGGCAGTCAGCTGTAAATACTAGCTGCTATATGTAAGTAATTGTGTAAGCAGGCTCAGTGGTGATCCATAATTCAGAGGAAAGATTACAAGGACATGTGTTAAGTGAAGGGGTGGCCATTGAGTTGTTGGAAGTGTCAAAAGGAATAGCCTAATGGGAAAGTGTTGGGAGGGGCAGAGACTGGTTTGGAAGGAGTGAGGAGTTTGAAGACAGGATTACGAAGATCACTTTTGAGGAAAGAGCTGCCTGTTTAGTAATATCCTTAACAGCATCTGGCCTACTGAGGCTCTGATGTACTGATGACAGGTGTGTTAAAAAAAGGCCATTTACTGTAGATACTGGACTACTGAACATCTGGTCAGAGGGCATTAAGAGCTGGGTGGCAGCACAGTTCCTAAAATCCAACTTAAATAAGTTGCTAGTCATTTAGGTTTCCAAGGTTAGAACTGAACCCCCAGCAGTGAACAAAAAAACTAGTTTGACAAAATCTGCTTGTACTACTAACTAGAAAATGTTTAGGTTCCTTATGAGACTTCATCTAAGGCCGCTCACACATCACCCAATCCTCGATGCAGCAGTAATGGGCTCCAGTCATATCATACTTCAATACAAAGAGCCTTTTTGTGCCGCAATTTTAGCTCCAACCTAACTTATTACAGAAACATTTAAACACAGCCATCCACAGTCAGGGACCTGTAAAATGTATATTGTATACATACAAGGCAATTAGAACGAAAAAGGGTCATCCATGTGATAATCACAGTAATTGGGGAGGCCCTGATCACTTGTATGTATGGCCAAAAATACACTAGATTTCACAAAAAATGTAATGTGAACCGTCACCCACCAATATTGATGGCATGCTTCATCCCTGGGCTGCCTCATTCGCCAGAAATTATTATGGTGAAAATAGGCTCCATGATTGCAGGGACTACTTTTTATGCGTGTGAGGTCCATGTGAGGGAGTGTAAAAATCCCTTAAACTCGGTCATCATTTTTGGAAGGGAAGAGTGATAGTTAACAGCAAGTAGAGATGCCTAGAAGACTTAGTACTCCTGCATCTCCTTAGTCAACATTTTTCAGCAGCAGTATGGCCCATTTGGTGCCCAGGCTTTCATCAGGACCTGGATCCCTATATTTTCTGATTAATCTCTCATATAGCATGCTTGATTCATACTAATCATTCATGCAATGCGTACTGGAATTTTCACGGTTCTCCGTTGAGTTCTTAGTGGAGATAGTAAGGCACGAATAAACAAGCCAACATTAAAGAGAAGCAGGACGCTGCAAGTCATGTCACTCCATGCAAGCTTTGTGCCGCAGCAAAATGTATGCAAACATACAATGCAAATGACACACAAACAAACGTGGCAAACATATGTGGGATGTGTGGAATAATACGCCACCCGTAACACTGCGCAATTGTGTCCTTCACTCAAACGCTGACCCTAAAAATGCAGGAACTAGAGCCCCATGGGTAGTCACACACTGCAATCGAAAGGGAAATCAAATAATGGCAATCGGTTAGCAATAGTGTCAATTGTGAGAGCCACCTGGAGTCAGGCTCAGTATACTCGAGTCCCCAAAGGGATCAATCAGATTTGATCGTATTATGCCATGGGTCACCTGCGAATGTTGATGATTAAGGGTTGTGTAGATGTTTATAAGAGGGGAAGGTGCATTGTAAGAGAGTGAAACCCCTCCCCTCTGTCCCAGTGTGACTCATCACAGCGTGACCAGTCATGGGTCTATGTCACTCATCGCAGGGAGCATAGGTAGTTCAATCTATTGTCCATGCACCGTTGGCCACCAATAAAACGATAATAATATAAAAGCATCCTCTGAATAAAGGTGTGGGTGAGCTTTGTAAATACCAGCTTAAACTATACAAAAGGAACGAGAATCAACAAAGAATGAAAGTACTTAATTCCATCACAATCACTGGCGGTGTAAATTCGGGGGGGAAAATGACAGGACCAAATGAACTATCTCAATCTCTAGAATAACGGGACTCCACAGATGACAACGATATTGTGTATGTAGTTATCCTTAAGAACTATGTAAATGACCTCAGCTGGAAAATGGCGGCAGCACCATTGGTTGATCCACTGCACGTACTATACAGTGTATAGATGGCATGACCTGTTTGGATGTCATGTGGTGCTAATTAGTAACAATGGCATGTCATCATTATGAGATACCCATCATGCGGCCATGGTATGTCATTGTTGAGCCCTTCTATGTGTATCTTAAGGTGATATACCCATCTCTGCGCTTAATATGAAAGAAAATACAGCAGTGATAATTAATAAGAGAAGTATGACATCATTATGTGGTACCTATTTGTACCCATCGTATATCATTGAGACCCCCCTATCTGTGTCTTGAGGTGAAATAACCATCTTTGTTCCTTGTGGGCGATGGTATGTTAGATATCAGATTTGGACCCTGTAAGAAATTAGTTATTGATTGGGAACAGGGTGGTTGGAGACAATACTCAAGTAAGAACCACAATCCTTGTCAAGGTGAACCACAAGTCACTAAATTAACATGTGCTTAACCCTCTGGCAGCCTGGCACAAAGGCAGAACTTAGAGGTAATGTGTAAAGTATTTATGCAGCACACAAACAGCAATAAAGTAAAATCATGACAAAAGAAAAACTTCACACCAATTTAGAAAAACAGAGAAAGAAAATGTAGAAATAAAATGAGACCACAATGACAAAAATCCAATCAGCAGAAACGGCTAATAAAGGTATCTTCTCAAAAGTCCGGTGCAAAGAGTCCAGTTCGCGGTGGAGGAGGCAGCGAGGAGTAGGGAGAGTATTGCCGATGAGAGTCGCAGTAGCGTGAAGACCAAGCCCGACGTCGCAGACAGTTGTCGTCGTAGCATGAAGATCCAGTCAGGCATCACGGATAGTTGTTGACAGAGCCTCGTATTGACGGTCATTGCGGGCTGTCGTAGCATTGGGGCTCAGTGCAGATCTCGCGTTGCTGGTCTTTGTAGCTGGAAGAGTCTGGTTCACTGGAGCTTTCGCGTAACCTGTCGTCATGGGCAGCAGAGTCTTGGCGCAAAATTGGCCCATTTGCGGTCGCAAACAGCCCAAAACTTCTGGATTTCTCCTTTTCTTCACAGGAGGAGCTCCACTGATGCCAGGCAAGTGTACAGTACTCCGTGAGGCACTTCTTGGGGTTCCGGAACTCACTTCAGCAGAGGCCAGCAGGGCTCAGGTAGGTCCAGTTGCAGCAGGTCAACTGGGCAGTTGCAGGGAGGTATCTGGAGCGTGTTATGTCCCTGTAGCTCAGAACAGGTGGTCAGCCAACTGACCCTTGGAGTCACTCAGGTTAGCCTGGGATGAAGGGAGCAGGTCCAGTCTTCCTTCTCAGACAGAAGGGCAGGCCTCAACCAGCAGGGCAATCCTCTGGGGAGCAAGACTGGCCTCAAGCAGCAGGGCAGTTCTATGGTAGCACCAGGGCAGTCTTCTGAAAAACAAGTCAGGCCTCAACCAGCAGGGCAATCCTCTGGAGAGCAAGACTGGCCTCAAGCAGCAGGGCAATTCTATGGTAGCACCAGGGCAGTCCTCTGAGAAACAAGTCAGGTCTCAAACAGCAGGGCAGTCCTCTTGGGAGCAAGGTACTCCTATTTCTGTAGTCCACAGGTCCAGGAGTGTACTAAGAGTTGTTCTGAGGGTCCAATATTTATTCCAGGCCTGAACTTTTTTAGATTTCATGACATTAGTAGTTGAAACAGATTTAAGGCTGAAATCAACGACTTTGTGGTCAGACCATAATTATAGGTAGGATCTCACCAATTTTTAGGTCCGATCTGTTTGAAAAAATACCGTCAAGGTATGACCTGCTCTATGAATAATAAAATGCACCCGCTGAAAAATATTAAAACCATTTAAAATATCTATGAGTTGCTCTGAATCCTTGTTACTGCTATTCTCTAGATGAAAGTTAAAATCACCTAAAATAGTTAAATTAGAATGTTGCATGTAAGATTCCAAAATATCTCCTAAAGCTTCCAAGAAGCATGCTTTGGGTCCAGGTGGCCTATAGATCAGCAATCCATTAAATTAGGATTTGTTAGGTAATTTGCAGCTTAATAATATAGCTTCACAATCATTTGCACAATAAAGTCTCGCAAGCAAGTGACAAGGATCGACCCAAAAAAGGAAGGTTTAGGCAGGTTATGTTATGCTGATTTACATAGCACACTATTCACCTGGGAGGGTATCCAGTTGCTTGAGCAGGTGTGTAGACGTGTGATCCCCGTACAGTTTGTTGCAGAGCCAGGTCTTTAGCTTCTTGCGGAACTCCTGAAGTGAGGTGGTGGTCGTTCCATGTTTTGGATGCGATGTAGGAGAATAAGCAACCTCCTGCTCTGCTTTTGTGAGTGCAGTGGGAGCGTGCGAGTGAGAGTGAGGATGGGCATAGGTATCTAGTAGACTGGTGAAAGTGGATGTGGATGTTCAATTGTGCTGGCCCAGTTTTGTGTAAGGCTTTGTATGTGTGAGGAATTTGAATTGGCTGCGTTTGTGAATGGGGAGCCAGTGGAGCTCTCAGGTGGTGCGAGAGTCTTGCGGCGGCGTTCTGGATGGTCTGAAGTCTGTGTAGGAGCGGCTTGGAGATTATGGCGGCGCGTGTTACAGTAGTAGACACTGCTAGTGATGGGGGCTTGCACGACGGTGTGTCTGGTGTTCTGTGGTATGCACTTGAAGATCTTTTGTAGCATACGTAGGATGTGGAAGCAGGCAGCACTCACTCGGTTGACTTGTGTTGTCATACTGCGCTTGTAGTTCCAGGATGATCTCCAGATTTCTGGAGTAGTCAGTGGGTGTTGGTCCTAGCTCTGCCAGGCACCAGGTGGTGTCCCACGAAGAGGTCCTGTTTCTGAAGATCAGTACTTGCGTCTTGACGGAGTTGAGCTTCAAGCAGTTGGTTCTCATCCATTCCTCTACTACGGTCAAGCAATTGGTGAAGTTGGGTGTCTTAGACGTAGGAGATGACGGTGATGCCTTGCGATCGGATAATGTTGACGAGTGGAGTCATGTAGACGTTGAACAGGGTAGGGCTAAGAGATGATTCCTGGGGGAATCCACAGATCAGGCTATTGATCTCCAATGTGAAGGGTGGAAGTGTGACCTTTTGGGTTCATCCAGTCATCCTTCTGGAAGGAGCAGATTCAGTGAAGTGCAGGTCACCGGGTGCTGAGATCGTAAAGTCTTCTAATGAGTGTGTTGTGGGAGATCATGTCGAATGCAGCGGAGAGGTGGAGCAGAATGAGGTCCGCTGTTTCTTCTTGGTTCAGATGTCATCGGTGGCTGTGGTTTATTTTGCCAGGTCGAACTGGCAGTTTAAAACTGCACTACAGGCTGCAATTGCAGGAATAGGACACTGTACCCCGCACACTTTTACTCCGCGTGCCATTACCCCGCAGTTTTGACACCGCAAAATCTTTTACAATGCAGGGCTTTACAACACAATACATTACAACGCATTCCCCATTACAACGCAATTTACTATTCTAACTCCACTGTGGCGTTACTTTGGGGAATGAGTTGTAATAGTTTGCGGTGTAAAGCCCTGCGTTATAAAAGATTTTGCGTTGTAAAAACTGCGGGGTAATGGTACTGTGGAGTAACGCATGCGGGGTAAAGGATGTTTCCCCAATTGCAGGCTTGAGATATGTTTTAAAGCGCTGCTTGAGTGGGTGACACAATGACAGCTGCAGACCCTCTTGTAGCATTTAATTTAAAGGCCCTGTGTGCATGTAGTCCTACTTTACTAGGTACTTATAAATAAATTAAATATTGCAATTGGGTGTAAGCCAATTTTACAATGTTTAAAGAAGACAGCACAAACACTTTAGCACTGGTTAGCAGTGATTAGGTGTACAGATGCCAACAAAAACAAATTTCAGAAAACAGGAAGGGTGAAGGCAAAACGTACTTCTTGGTTACAACTGTTAACATCCCTCGCCTTAAGGGATAATTTCCCTTTTGAAAGGTTTGTACGTATCAGACAGAACGGTTTTAACATAACTAAATACAACAAACAGGCTACTGAGCTATACAAGAAACTGGCCGACCATCAGTACCCCAACAGGGTTATCAGAAAGAGCCTAGAATAACAACAGAGATGCACCTTTGGAATCACTTCCCAAACCTACTAATGAAACAAGCATTGGCATAGTCAATAGGTCTCGCCTTTGGGACCTTATAAGTATTTAGTTATGCAGCACAATATCCTTACTACAACAACATTAACTGTTGCATGGCTAAACACTTTTTTTTTTTTTATAAAGGTTTTATTAATTTCGCACATTCTCACACGGCCACTCGCCTACAACCCTGGGGCCGGCGGCGTATCAGCAATTAGAATTGTACACAGCTTTCAGGCCAACAACCCAGTGGGCAGGCAGCGTTCAGAAGGCCATGTGCGATCGGAGCACTATGCGCAGATTGTGTGACCAACAACATCAAACTTTATAAACACAACATACACATCTCACGTCTATACTACGGTGACAAATTATATGAGTCAAGCACAGGTCAACTGTATTGCTGCACACGGTTAAATGCACTTTCCAGCAGGCTTAAAGTATCCCCTACCCATGTACCCTCCCCGTTAGTGTTCCTCCTTCTCCTGAGGGGGAGGGGAGGGGGAAAGTGCTGGGGAGAAGCATCCAAATAACCACTTCTACTCTCCACCCTGTTCCTATGTTACCCCGGTCGTACCACCCGTACTTAATTATGTGGTGTTGTCTTGTACATTATCGGGTGAGTCTGTGTGGGCCTCAGTCACAGCCTCTGGTACCCTGGTAGTCATATATGTCGTGTAGAGCCCCCAAAAATTCTTGGGTCTACTCCTGGGTGGAAGGAGTTCACTAAAAACCTCTGTTTGCGTGCTACAATAAAGCATGTCATGCGACCATTGTGCCATCATGGGCAGGGGCCCCGCGACCAGCACATAGCAACCCTCCTTTTAGCTATTAGAAGACCCATATCAACTAGCCTACGTGTCGCCTTAGGCAGCTGTTTAGAGTACCCTAAAAGGGCCATCGCCGGATCTGTAGCCAGCTCTATGTCCACAATTTTCCCCAATTCCTGAAAGATTAATTCCCAAAATGCGTGCACTCCCGGGCATTGCCACGCCAAATGGAAGAAGTCTGCGAGTTGTGACCCACACCTTTCGCATGCCGGGGACTCCCTCAGCCCATATCTGTATAGTCTCTCTGGTGTATAGTACACTCGGTTCACATATTTAAAATGAATCAGTCTGTGTCTTCCGTTTAGGGAGACACGTCGAGTGCTTGTGCAACAGTAGGCCCACATGTCGTCATCAATTGTCCGCTGTAAATCTCCCTGCCAGGCCAATCTTGCTTTGGTATAAGAATTTGCTCTATGGGACATAGCCAGTTTGTAAATGTTGGTTACCATCTTGCGGGGCGACTTCGCCTTGATTATGTAAGACAGTTCCGGCACGTCTGGGGGCTCCTGCATATCCTCTCCTAGAATTTCAAACAGTGCACTCCTAACTCTATGATACTGAAATCTATGCAGCATATTGCGAGTCATCACTGGGTCCTCTATATCCTCCCAGGGTTTAACTGTGCCATCTTGGAAGAGGTTGCATGGCTAAACACTTATAAGGTCCCAAAGGCGAGACCTATTGGCTATGCCAATGCTTGTCTCGGTCACTGCCAGGCTCACGGGCTCCACTAACGTGAATTGAATTATGGGATCGCTTTCCCTTTTAATAGCATAGCTTAACCTTTAGCAGAATCCCAAATCAAGCTCCTGTCAGCTCTGATGCCTAAAGAGGGAAATTGTGGTCGGGCACACGAAGCTAAAATAGATAGATGGATAAATAACTAAATAAAAAAACATAACAAAAGAAAAACACTCCAACTGCACGGCCAGAAGATTGAGTCTATGTTTATGTGACAAGAGTATCAGCGAAACCGATCTACAAAAGGTCTTTTTGGGATGTACGCCAAATTTATACTAAAAAAAACAAGACTTGTGCAGAATTCACAACAGATGTGTCTAGGGTGTATTTGCTCAACTTATTCATGGGTGCGTAACTTAAGGGCGAATAGTTCTAACACTATTTTATGCCTGTGGCCTTGTCTGAGGAGGACTCTGCGAAATCCAAGGCAGATCTTATGCAAATATGATGAACCCAAACTCAGGTGTAGCTTCGTGCTACTCCAGGACTCCATGTATCTGCTTTCCTCACACCTGTTGGGGCATGTGTGGCTTAAAATGCAAGTAAGAAATCCCACTGCCCTGATTTTGAGAGGACTGGAAGGAAAGGAGTCAGTTTCGGTAAACATATGTTGGACTGAATATAAGCATTTTTCAATTTGCTTCAAATTAAAGACGTTGGCATAGGAAGACAAGTTTAGGCGCCCTTTATTTGTTAATATCATTCACTTTAGTGAGTTCCTTCGTGCATGCACAAATTACACCAGTCTGAGTAGGAAAGGAGCATAAATGGCATAGAAATGGGTGTAACTCACACTGCAGTGTAACTTACATATCGGTATAAGCTTCACCTATTTTAGTAAGCCGGGCACCCGGTATTTACTTAGCCCTTAATCGTATTTTAAAGAGCGTTTTGTTAGATTTGTGTCTTTGTATAAATAATGTAGCCTATTTCTAAAGCACGAGCGAGCCGGAGTGGGGCCTGCTGGGTGTTAACTACTCACCTTCAAGTAACACGTCTTTGCAGCAGGTGCTCCAACCACCAAGCTATCATGCAGACACACAACGAGTAGGTATTACCCAACCAGGATGCAGTCAAATCAAAAGAAGCAAGAAAAGAAGCTTTGGAAAGCCAATAGATGGATTCCATACAAAACACTGCTGCAGTAGAAACAAAAACATATAAAACGACTGTATATAGAATTTGAGTCAAATAAATTCAATGAGCAACAATTCAGTGTATTTCTGCGCCGTGGAATGGTTCCGCGTGCACTTTAATGCAAGAACTCGAGGGTAGGTGGAGGGATACACCAAACAGCAAACTGCATGACGCATTACTACTCTTGGAGGAGCCAAAGCCCACTCACTGTATGGTATGCATATGTTAAAAAAATGGTAACAATAGGCACCAATCAGCAAGCACTCTCAAGACCTAAAGAGGCAGCAGCAGCCCCGTGCCGTCGTGTAGGCCGTGGCTGTAAATCAGGGTCTATTTTGACATTCTATGTCAGGGCGGAGCGCGCGGCTCGGCCCGCACCGTCGCTTATACTGTTCACCCCAAGCATGACCTGAGCACCCCATAGTCTACTGGCACTCTTGGCTTTTCTGCGTTGTCAGCCAATAGACATTTCATGTTGAGATTTGCAAAAATGTCAGAATATAAAAGAAAAATAAACTGAGACTGGATGAAATGCTCGAGTGGCGAAGTTGACATTTTGCACGCATAAGTTTACCGGGGGTTAGGATATTTTACAAAAGTGCCACTGTCCGCGGGAATAATGCTAGAAACGCAAGTGGGACGCAGCCGCCCTCGTATCCTTCCTGTGGCACGGGTGACACCGCCACACATACATACGCCATCCTAGAAATATACTAGAAACGGAAGTAGGGCGGATAAGTCGTGAAAACATGCATTAGACAGTTTACGTTAAACCCGGGAATAAAGGCGATGGTAGAGAGAGAGAAAGGGAAAGAGTGAGAAAGAGAGAGAGGGGGAGTGAGAAAGAGAGAGAGGGGGAGAGAGAGAGCGAGAGAGGGGGAGAGAGAGAGAGAGAGAAAGAGAGCGGGAGAGACAGAGAGAAAGAGAGAGAGAGAGGAGAGAGAGAAAGCGAGAGAGCCCGGGAGTGCTGAGTGCGTGCGCGCGCAGTCTGCTCATTTTCAAGCACTGCACTTGTGCTTGTGGCACGCTCCTGCTCGCTCCCGCAAGGTGGATGCCGCCACAAGCACGTGTGTGTGCTTAAAAATGACCAGAGCGATGGCTAAAGGTCCTCCTATGCAGCGCATGCGCGCTGCCGCATGCGCGCTGCGTAGGCGAGACCTAAAAATAACTTGTGAAACCACATTACCCATTTTCAACAAAGCTAAACAGATCATAATCAAACACTGGAGAATAACAAACAGCAACGGGAAGCTTTGGCAACTACTCTTTTCTCCTTTAAGAGAGAACGTAACATCAGAGACATGCTAGTACACACCAAACAGACGATATACACCCCAACAGCGATGGACACTCAATGGGGCCTTCTGCAGGTCACTGGACACTAATCGTGTGGGAGATACTCAGTTTGTCCTTTCACTTTTGCTATCAAAAATGTTGATTTTGGGACTGGCAGACAATGGAAATCACAAATTGAAACAGCAAGAATCCAACCTAGACGATTACCTGTCCCTGCAACCTACAATACCATAGGTCTGAACTCCAGGAAGATAATACCATCTATTCAGGGGAATACCAAAGTAACATAAGATGCAAACAGGATTCCACTAAAATGAGTACCCACTACTTGGAAAAACAATACACTGAGGATGACATAAAATGCAGCATCCTCGAAAAAGTCAAAGTGTCCAAAGCCTGATAGCCAACATATCGTCCTCAATGAGGAACAACGATGGGAATATCACTTCAAGACACAGATACAAACAGGTACCTTGTAATGATGACATTATTGTTGCTAATTATAACCCAGAATATTATGCTATTAGGCATACAGATGGGTATATTGCCTCAAAACCCACAGAGGGATTTAGCAATAACATACCATGTTTTTTTTTTTTTTTTTTTTTGTCCTCATTTATGCGATTAAATGTGGTTATGGTAAGGCCCAAGTCGCCCTATATACCCAAAACTCTTACAGGAGAACCGCCCGTAGGGTACAAGGTTGACAACAGGTCTCAAGAACCTTCAAAGAGTTTGAAAAAATGGTCAATCATGGTCCCACCATGATAATTCCATCCATGTCGCATTAGTTAAAATCATTGGACGTCCGCCCTAATTTAAAATATATTCTTATCCCATAGTTCCCAATATTTTATTTGTTTACTCTTCCCACTAGCTTTATCCAATTTCTTGATTCTATCTACTGACCTATGCCAATCTGCCACCCCAGGAGGAGTAGAGAGAATCCAATTGATACACACCTCCCGTCTAGCTAACAGGATCAAGACAAATAGTAAATAAATAACATACCATGTTACATCAGACACAAGTCATGACATCCATACACTGTATAGTACATGCAGCAAATCAACCATCGGTGCCTCCGCCCTTTTTCAGCTGAGGTCTTTTGCATAATTTAAGGATTATGCTTAACTACACCCACAATTTGGTTGTCATTGTTGTAGTCCATTTATAACAGCTTTGACCACTGGTGAATTAAGTATACACATTCTTTGTTGAGTCTCATTCTAAAATATGATTTATAGCTGTATTTACAAATCATCCCCCTTTTATTCAGAGAACACCTTTATATCATTAGGGTTTTTTGGTGGCCAGCGGTGCATGGACGGCAGATTGAACTACCAATTCAATGCTCCTTGCAGCGTGTCTCATGGATATGTGCCAGGGCACGCATCGCCCATGACGGTGAAGGGGGGAGTTTCACTCTACTATGACGCACCGCCCTCTCTTTTCAACTTTCGAAAGTGACACATGGTATAATAGAAACAGAGAAGAGTGATCGCTTTGAGGGTGTGAGCAAACTGAGCCAGACTCCAGGTGGCTCTCATAACGCCACAATTGCTAAACGATTGACGTTATTTGATTTCCCTTTCAACTGTAGTGCGCGACTACAAGGGTCCCCTTGAGTGTTCCCTCCATGGGGCTCGAATTCACGCAATGTCAGGGTAAGAGTGTTTCAGTGATGGACACAACTATTCACTGAGCCTGATATATGGCTTATTGCTTAACAAAGCCCACATGTGTTTGGTGAACGTGTTTGTGTGTGATTTGCAGGGTTCTTTTGCACTACTTTTGCTGTAGCACAGAACACATGCATAGAGTGACATGACTCGCTTCCCTTTAATGTTGTCTTGTATATATGTGCTTAATTACGTCTATATCCTTATGAGACTATCCTCACCAAACACTCAACGGAAAACAGCGAGTATTCCAGCACGGACTACATGAATGATTAGTGTCAATGTAGCATGCTGTATGACTGGTTAATCAGCAATTATAGGGATCCTGGTCCTGATGAAAGCCAGGGACCCCCTAGGAGGCCAAAGGGCAAAGGAGATGTTGGCCAAGGACATGCAGGAGTAATAATTCCGCTAGGCCACCAGACCCCAGCAGACCCTGATCGGCTGGACTCCCCTCACCACTGACGACACCCTCAAGATCATGAAGAGCATCCACTCAGACTCAGACTCACCCTCGGACCTCTGCCTCCACCACATCTTCAACAGAGCCGGCACCTCCATCGCCCCGAGCTCTGCTGCACCATCAACTGCTCCATCAGCTCCGCCACATTCCCAGAAGACTGGAAACACGCAGAAATCAACCCCTTGCTGAAGAAACCCTCTGCCGACCCGAAGGACCTCAAGAACTTCAGACCCATCTCTCTGCTACCCCTTTCCAGCCAAGGTAATCGAGAAGGCCATCAACGCCCAACTTTCCGAGTTCATCAAAGCGAACCACATCCTGGATCTCTCCCAATCCGGCTTCCGAAGCAGTCGCAGTACCGAGACCGCCCTCCTCGCCGCCACAGACAATGTCTGCACCCTCCTACACCGAGGCGAAATGGCAGCCCTCATCCTCCTGGACCTCTTGGCCGCCTTCAACACCGTCTCCCACCGCACCCTATGTACAAGACTCCACGATGCCGGCATCCGCGAAAAAGCCCTGGAATGGATCTAATTCTTCCTCACCTGCCGAACACAAAGAGTGAGGCTACCACCGTTCCACGCAGAAATCAGCTGCGTAGTGCCTCAGGGCTCCTCCCTGAGCCCCACACTCTTTAACATCTACATGACCCCACTCGCAGCCATCGTCATTAACCACGGACTCAACATCGTCTCCTACACCGACGACACCCAGCTGATCCTCTCCCTCACCAACGAACCCACAGTCGCCGAGGAACAACTTCCATGACGGGATGAAGGCCGTCGCCACATGGATGAAGGTCAGGGGCCTCAAGCTAAACTCAGAGAAGACCAAAGTCCTCATTCTGAGCTCCACCCCCTCCGCCTGGGATGACTCCTGGTGGCCTGCAGATCTTAGACCCTCCCCCACACCTACAGACCACGCACGAAATCTCTGCATCATCTTGGACTCCTCGCTCACCATAAACCGCCAGATCAACACCGTCTCATCATCCTGCTTCCACACGCTACGCCTGCTCTGACAGATCTTCAAGTGGATCCCCACCGAGTCCAGAAATACAGTTACCCCAGCACTCATCAGCAGCAGACTCAACTACGGCAATGCACTATGACGGCATCACCCCAAAACTCCTCAAGAAACTGCAAAGCATCCAGAACGCCTCCGCCAGACTCATCCTCAATATCCTCCTCCACAACCACATCACCAGCCACATTAGAGACCTCCACTGGCTCCCAGTCAACAAAAGAACCACCTTCAGGCTCCTCACACACGCCCACCAAGCCCTACACAGCACGGGACCTGCATCCCTCAACCACCACCTTGCATTCCGTGCACCCACTAGAAACCTTCGCTCTGCCCATCTGGCCCTGGCCGCCATCCCACGTATCTCAAGACCACGACTGGGAAAGATCCTTCTCCTACCTCGCAGCAAAGACCTGGAACACCCTGCCTCTCCATCTAAGGCAATCACAGTCACTGTCCCAATTCAGGAAGGACCTCAAGACCTGGCTCTTCGACTGAACCACAGTGCCTGCGACAGATCAGCAGCCCCCCACCTCCCAGCGCCTTGAGACCCTTATGGGGGAGTAGTCACGCTTTACAAGTCTCTTGATTGATAGGCATCTCTACTCGCTTTTAACTATCCCTCTACCCTTTCAAGAATAACACTTCTTTGTGGCAGGGTTACAGGGATTTTATTATTTCCCCACATGGACCCCACTCACATAAAAAGTATTCACAGTCATTGAGGAGCTATAATAATTTCTGACAAATGAGGTAGCCCAGTGATGAAGCATGCCTCCAAGGTTGGCAGTTGGGGATTCGCAATACATTTTTTGTGTGAAATTTAGTATATTTCTGGCCATATATAAAAGCGTGATGTGCCTCCACAATTAGAGTAGTATTCGCACATAAGTCCCTCTTTTGTCCTGATTGCCTAATAAGTATGTTAGTTGTTAGAGTCTGTCCATTCCCCGCTCTGCCCCCTCCCAATTAGTGAGGATAATTAGTGATTTAACATGCAAAATGGAGCCATATCTCCCACATCCGGAAAAACTCCACTAGCTTCTTGCGCCAGCTGGAAGTTTGAAATGTTCTTCTGTAAATAAAGTTGTATGGTGGGAATTTCCCTTGCCTAAGTTCAGAAGAAATAATTCAAAGGTCCTCAGGGACACCACCTAATGACCTATTATTTAGTGAAAACTAAACAGTACATTTCACCATAACAATGTCAGAACAACCATCAAGCATGGTAAGGGAGGGGTGATAACTGAGGCCTGGATGCCCCCAAATCATTGAGTCCCCCGTAAATGTCTCTCTATAACAGTACATTCTAGAGGAAAATGGCAGTCTATATGTTCAAGAGAAGCAGTTTATCAAAAGTGGATCATGCAGCAGGGTGGTGATCGAAAAACTACAAGTAAATGCGCTACTGAATGGTTGAAAAGGGATAAATTAGGAATTTCGAATGATCAAATCAAATATTAAAATTCTGTGGTGTACTTACAGACACACCTCTGAGCATAAAAGAAGGCCCTCAAACATCAAAGGGATGAAGCAGTTTTGTAAGGAGGAGTGGGCCAGAATTCCTCCCAGGTGAAGTCAAAAGTTGGTTAACCTCTTATAGGAAACATCATTGATGCTAAACAGGGTTCGACACATTACTGATTCGCAGGGCTCGAAAAATCCCCAAAATGGTACTATTCCTGCAGGTCTAGTACCTTGAAAAATCTCCTCGACCCAACTGCAACCTACTTGACCTTCGTCTCTGAAAGCGGAGCAAATGTGACAAGATAACAAGATTTAAAGGCATCTTTATTGCTCATTAACTTTGTGAGCAATAAAAATGCCTTTAAATCTTGTTATCTTGTCACATTTGCTCCGTTTTCAGAGACAGAGGACAAAAGTTAGTTTGTCTTCCTACTCGCCAGAAAGGGCGAGTAGGACCTAAAAACAGCTCGCTCTCATTAAATTTAGCTCGCATATGCGAGCGGTCGAGTGGATTTTTCGAGCCCTGCATAGCATGCACTTTCTTTTTCACATAAGGCTACCAAATGTTGGTCAATGTTTTCTGTTTATTACATAACAACAAAATAAAATTTAAGTAGGTTAGTCTTCGCATTAAGTTAGAATTATCTACCATTAATTTCGGTGAAAGAATACATGAACGAATGAAGTAACTTCTAGTACCCACAAATAAACATGAAACCCCGACAATAACTATTGGAAAATGAGGACTAGATAGTGGTCAGATGAGTCTTGAAAACAATATAATCTTAAGAGGGTCTACATTCTTTTTCAATTCACTGTAGGAAAATGAGACAGACTCCACAGCCTTCTCTGACTGATGTCTTTCAGGAAAGCACATAGGATCCACCCCTTTGCAGATCAAGAGATCCACAGGCCGCCCTCTCTTCTGTCAGCACTTGCTGTCTATTAAAGGTAACGGCCAGTACTCGCTAACCCTGCAACAGAATAACCAACCAAGATCACCTCAAAAACTGCATCCTCAAAGGATCACCTCAAAAACTGCAACCTCCAGCACCTGTAACCAAGATGCAGACAAGTGTAATATTTGTTCTGCAGGAAATGTTCCAGGATTGATTCAACCAGGAATCAGCCTGCACAAATGCCCCTTTGGAAGCTTATAAGTTTAGTATACATGATAAAAGTAAACTTAAATAAATGTATACATGATTAAACAGTGAAAAAGCACATACAGACAGTTCTAAAGATCTTCACATTGTAACCAGTTATCGAAGAAAATAAAACAAGTATTTCCAACATCCTACTTTCAGCAATCTGTACCATCATACATGTTATTATACATACACCATAATACAAAGTTTGTGTAGATCACCAGTGCAGCCACTTGGCTTTTTTTTTTGTCAACAATATTTTTATTGACATTTTTCAAAAGCGTATCATCACATAGTGCCATTATAATCTCATCTCTTACATCATACAATATGAAGCTATAAAGAGGTACAGTTGCTTCCTTTCAGAGATGATGTTTATAGACTATCTCGGCGTACATAGTAAAGTAGCACCGATGATATTCTTCGTACATTAGTCAAGTAAAACCCCAATCCCTCACAACTCCCCACCTCCGTCCCCTCCCCCCAAACATAAAGGATGCACTGGGATCTGTTGATGCCTGCTTAAGTGTAAGGATTGCTCAGCGTGGTCAGGGAGACCCTTGAGACCTTTGCCCCACATCCCCATCTCTGGGCCCTTTCCACCCCTCCAGGTGCTAAAATTGAAAGAGGTGTAGTGCCCGGACACGTGTAGGGCATGCAAACAGGGGAAGGCCCTGCGATAGGTACTCCACCAAGGGTCCCCATGTATACTACACGGTGTCTTAACACGCTCATCATTCTTTCCATAGTGAGACCCTGCCATAGGCGAGCATGCCATTGGGTCAGGGAGGGGGCCTCCCTCTGCTTCCATGCTGCTGCTACTGCTACTGCCCCTTTGGCTGCCCCTAGACACAGCCAGAGAATGGATCTGTCACTAACTGTCTGGCGTTTGAGAGCATCAGACCGAAGACCCAGCAGAGTCAACCCCAGATCGGAGTGAATGGGGTAACCCAATATGTCTTTGATTTGTGCCAGAATCTCAGACCAGAATGGCCAAATTGTTGGACAGTCTCACCAGATATGTCTGAAGTCCCCTAGAAGACCACAGCCTCTCCAGCATAAGTCAGACGTCTCAGGGAAAATCCTTTTGAGTTTCGTGGGATACAGATACCAATCATTGAGTACTTAATAGTGAGCCTCCCTTGTTCCCATCGAGTGACTGAATTTCTGTATGTCCATATATAGCTTGCCCCACTGTTTGTCTGTGGGGCTCACCCCCAAGACATGCTCCCAGAAGAGCCTGTGTCTGGGCTGTTCATTATGCAGTGCTGACTGCAGTATTTTATAGAGGTGTGAAATCGTACCCTTTTCTAATTTCGCCAGTTTCTCTATTGGCGTGAACTCACTAGTCGCAGCTTCCCGGATACCCCGCGTTAGGACCCAACGTCGAAGCTGGGTGTAGTGGTAATGTTCGTTGGCTGTAAGATTAAACTCCCTCTGGCAGTGATCGAATGGGAGTATGTCCCCCCCTACCTATGGAACAGGTCGGAGATCGTGAGATATCCCCCTTCCCTTCACGCGTCAAAAGGACCCAGGGCCTCTGCTGGTGGAAATGCTGGATTATAGTGTGTGGGGGTAAACGGTGAAGGGAAAGTGGTCAGGGCCGCCAGCCTGTGTATGTCGACTTTGAGAGTCGTTTTAGTAGGTATACTCATATAAACATTAGGCGGGCGTTCCGCTTTTGGTTTCCACAAAAGATCCCAGATACTCCTCCTTGTCATTGCTCTATCCATATGCAGGCAGTGTTTATCTGACACCCTCGATGACCATTCTGTAATCAACCGGAGCTGGACTGCTTTATAATATAGATTCATGTCTGGCAATGCCAGACCCCCCCTTATTTTTAGGGAGTTGGAGCTGGGGGTAAGATAATCTTGCCCTTTTCCCTCCCCATACAAAGCGAGTGATCAGCGATTTTAATGCGGTGAAATACCCCTGTTCTACTTCAATCGGGAGGCCCTGAAAAAGGTATAGCACTTTCGGCAGTATCATCATCTTAAATCGCCTGGATTCTGCCTATCCATGAGAGGAACGCAGGAGTGCATCTTTGAAGATCTGTTTTTATTTGCTGGAAAAGTGGAGGATAGTTTGCCTTGTAGAGGTCTTGAAGCTTGGGGGTTATTCTAATTCCCAAATAAACAATTTCTTTTTTAGCCCATTGGAAGGGCATGGAATTAACTAAAGCTTCCATGTCCCTCTGCAGTGATGTTAGGTTCAGCAGGTAGGATTTAGTCAGGTTAACCCGTAGCCCTGCCACCCGTTCAAACCTCTGCAGTTCCTCCATTACCCTCGCCAATGAAGTATCCGGCGCTGTGACTGACAGGAGCATATCATCCACAAAGAGGGAGATCTTATGTTCATCCCCTCCGAATGGAATGCCTAGGATCTCAGGCGTCATACGAATTCTAACAGCCAAGGGTTCTATACTGAGTGCAAACAGCAGTGGGGAGAGGGGACATCCCTGGCGAGTCCCGCTCTCCAGGGCGAATACTGCTGAGCTCACCCTGTTAACCAGGACCCTGGCGCTAGGGCATGCATAATTCGCTTTTATCATGGCTATGAATCTGTCACTGAACTCATATTTCCTCAAAACCTGGAAGAGAAAGGGCCAATCCACCCGATCGAAGGCATTTTCGGCGTCTAGCGCCAGGAGGACCGCCGGTAGCGATTTTTTATTTGCCTTTTCCACGAGATGGAAGACCTTCCACAAGTTGTCGTGAGTTTGCCTGCCGTGAATGAACCCAGACTGGTCCGGGTGGATCAATTCTGGCATTAGTGATTCTAGCCTATTAGCCAGTATCTTTGTATAGATTTTTGCGTCCAGGTTGAGGAGCGATATCGGGCGGTAGGAGCCGCATAGTTGAGGGTCCTTACCAGGCTTGGGTAGCACCGAAATAATAGCCTCCCCGTAGAGTTTGAAGATACTCCGGTGTATGGTGTTGGGGTTATAGGAAGTGGTGGCGCCTAGCTGTTTTTGCGTGTAATTCGGTGGAGTTCTACTTAGTACGGTGCAAAAAGGTAGGGGAGACACCCTAGGACCCCTAAATGTGTGAAGGAAAGAATCCTGCACAATACTGTAAACAAAAGTCCTATGCACACGTTATGATTAGTCCATGAAAGTTCATCAAGTGTTTCAGGTATGATTGTCAATAAAGTCCCATGAGTACGTTTCTTGTCGTTTATTCAAGCAAAACACCAAGAGCATCCAGCCAACACGTGTTTCGTCAACGGGAAATATCCCTCGACTTCTTCAGGGCTGTCCTTCGTGTGTGTGTTCATTCCAGTAATCACTCCGCCGGTTACAACTCCGGCCCGGCTGGCCAATGTTAAACGTCCTCTTAGTGATTTCAATAGAGTATGTGTCGCATCTTCAACATCCAACCTATGTTACGGTTATCTGTAACTGACCCGTGCCGTATCGTGAGGGAAACTTGTTCCTTGTCACACGATGGGATCTTCTGCGATCCGCATCCGGAACAGGGAACACGCCCGATGCCTACACTGACCGACAGCGTACTCGCTTACGGCAGAAGATCCCATATAGCTTTACTAACTTCCTCAGATGTTATCTGTGGCTCCAGGTCGTCATTCCGAGTTGCCGAAATTTTTAGGAGATCTATCTCCACTAGATATCGTACTTGTGCCGCTGTTTCATAGCTGTCTGCTTGATAAAGTTTTTGATAAAAGTGGCCAAAGGCATGCACCTTATCAGTCTCCGTGTTTACCGTATCCCCCCGTGTACGTATATCTCCTATATAATCCCGTTCATTTTTTATCCTCAACTGCCTGGCGAGAAGCGCTCCCATGATGCTTGTTTCCGGTCTAGGGAAGACATGGCTTGGCAGTTCGGGCTGGACTGTTCCCATGAGGCACAGGGTCAAGACTGATTTGCATATAGCTGTGTCTGAACTGGGGTGGCAAAGTGAGCTAAAGAACGATGATGGATTCAACCCAGATCTGTGACTGGGGGTAAGTGTCTGAAAAGTTTCAGCGCTCCGTCCATCATCTCCTTGTGTTTGCTTTGTTCGCCCTAAGTTGGCAGGGTATGCCCAGATGTGGGTCCCTTGCTTACTTTGCCACTGGATTCAGGCTAGCCTGGCTGATGAGGGCTGTTAGTCCGAAACCGGTCCCAGGATGCTTGTTTCCGGTCTAGGGAAGACATGGCTTGGCAGTTCGGGCTGGACTGTTCCCATGAGGCACAGGGTCAAGACTGATTTGCATATAGCTGTGTCTGAACTGGGGTGGCAAAGTGAGCTAAAGAACGATGATGGATTCAACCCAGATCTGTGACTGGGGGTAAGTGTCTGAAAAGTTTCAGCGCTCCGTCCATCATCTCCTTGTGTTTGCTGAGATGCGCTCCCACCTTATTACCCTTCTCGTATGTGGAGCATTTGAGGCATAGGAGGGTCCGTTCCGCTCTATTACTATGTATAGCATTTAATTTACCGCCAAGGGTAGAAACCTTTCTTTGCAAACTAAAAATAGGTTGTCTTTTGGGTTCCCTTTCTGCCTCTTTCAGTTCAGACTCCAGCGCCAGTCTCTCTTGTACTCTGCGCTTGGTCAATTCCGCATTAAGCGTGATGCATTGTCCTCTCAGGACCGCCTTGAAAGCGTCCCAGTTAGTGGCCTGGGAGGTATCTTTGGGATCATTTCTGTGGAAATACTCCTTAATAGACTTGCGTAGTTCATCCCGCAACAAGCGGTCCCGTGTGATAGCCACTTGAAAGAACCATCTCTTATATTTTGAGAGGGGACGATTCCAGGTCAAAGTTAAGGTGCATGGGGCATGATCTGATATAGTAATAGGGTGTATGGAGGTAGCCTGCATTGCTGGGGTTAAGGTTTTACTCATGAAGATATAGTCTATCCTAGAATAAGACCTATGTGTATGAGAGAAGAAAGAGTAATCCCTATTGTTAGGGTGCATCGTTCGCCACATGTCCATTAGACTCAGCTCATTAACATCTTTTTTCAGGGCTTTAGTGAAGGTGCTAGACGTTGCCCTTTGGGATTGTGTGCTATCCACACCCGCCTCCAATGGCAAATTAAAATCCCCTAGTAAGAAAATGTCCCCCTCCGCGAACCCCCCCCAACCACAATAGGACCTTGGAGATAAATGTAGTTTGATTTGAGTTGGGCGCGTAGATGGAGGCAAAGGTGCATCTGCGACCCTGC
This sequence comes from Calotriton arnoldi, assembly GCA_963921515.1. Classification (NCBI taxonomy): domain Eukaryota; kingdom Metazoa; phylum Chordata; class Amphibia; order Caudata; family Salamandridae; genus Calotriton; species Calotriton arnoldi. Next base: position 1,613,378 of record CAWUFW010000078.1, on the reverse strand, counting down.
AATTTCCCCTTGACCATAACTATTCTGCCATCCTTATCCATTTTGCTGCCCTCTGGCTGGAATCCCAGGGATCTATGGAAGAGCAGTGCAACCCCGTTGTGTTTAGTTGTGGTGGATGATTGATAGACAAGCGGATATGCCCTGTGTTTCAGCCTATGGTCCTCTGCCTTTTTCATGTGCAATGCAATGCTACGACATCATGCCTTTGGTCCTGGAGGTATTTCCATAGTTTCTGGCATTTACCCGGGGAGTTAAGCCCCTTCACATTCCATGTGAATACTGTGAGCACCATCTGTGATTAATGTGTAGGAGTCGGTGCTCAATGAACAAGCATAGGGTAAGCCCCTCTCTAAATCTCCTCCTCCCTCCCTTCCCTGTCGCGAGCAATCGCCTACTCATGCTCCCCGCCCTCTATGCGCATGTCCCATAAAGTATTAATGTCCCCTGTGCATCCCAAAAAGAACAACATAACAGACCCAAACCCGAACATTTAGGGTCAACCTGACCCAACTTCCTAGAAAAGATTTTAGTGAAGTACATTTGTCATGTACCTGCCATGGATGTATTAGTCCACGCCCGCTTATGGCGATCTATAGAATGCGATAATCAAGTCACCTGCTCCTGAGTGGACATCCACAGGCCTCCAATGATGTAAGGCCCCTTTCAGGAGCCCCCTCGGTCATCGTCCTGCGTGGCCTCCCACCACCCCTCCCCATCACCTCATTCCTGGCCCCAAGGTGCCAGCCCCAGCCATCCTCCGGGGTCAGCCCCTTTGAGCTGTTCGATCTAGTCCCAGTCCCAAGAGATGCTACACCTCTACCTCCAACTTATCTTGTCCCCTGGTGATAGTCAAGTCTCTCCCCGTTCTGGGATATCTGCAGCCTCACGGGTATATTAGTACAACTGTTATAGACCCTTACCTGTAACACAAGGCTTGGAGATCAGGTATCGGTCTGAGTCCTTTTTCATTTTGCTCCGTCTCGCCCCAGCAGTGTCACTTCCGCTTTTGCGATTTTGTTCTTCTTTGTTGTTGCCATAGTCCTTCTCCGTGTGATTCCGTTGTCCCTCTCCTTGCGTCGCCTTGTCTAGCTCCTTCTTCCGGGTCTTCAGATGACACCAGGCCCAGTAGCTCTGCCGCTTCGGCATAGGAGGTACAGTGGTGTTGCCTATTGTGTAGGGAGAAGGCAATGCCAAATGGGTAGGTCCATCTGTATTTTATGTGATCCTGCCGCAGCTTCTCTGTAATTGGGCGAAGCAGTTGTCGGCGTGCTAGTGTTGCTGGTGCCATATCTTGATAAAGATCACATTTGAAGCCTTGGAAAGAGACCACATCTTTTGATCTAGCCGCCATGAGGATAGCCTCCCGCATCTTGTGAGAATGTAATTTAGCCAGGACATCTCTTGGACGCTTCAGTCCCCCGGATGGTGGTGGACCCACTCTATGCACCCTGTCAATGTTTATCTTCATGCCTCCCGGGTCCAATACCTCCCCGAACATTCCCACGACGAAGGCTTCCAGATCTAGCCCTTCTGCACCTTCTTCCAGGTTCCGCAAGCGAACTTAATCCCTCCGGGTTCTGTTCTCGAGATCTTCACATTTGAGGCTATTCACTTGTAACTGCTTGTGGAGCCCTTTTGTCTTGTTTTCCATCACCGCCTTTTTAAGCTCCAGCTCCTGCACCTTAGATTCCACTTCGAGAGTACGGGTGCCCACTGAGTCGACATCTTGTTGTAGCGTCGTTAGCTTGCCTTGAATGTCGGAACGTAGTGCCTCCATTGACCCCTCAAAGTCCGCCTTAATTTCTTCCCTGAGCTCCTTCTTAAAGTCTCTCAAGGGGACCAGCAGGTGAGAGCCATCTCTCCCCCTTGTCCGCCCTCAGGCGGATTCTCTCCCGCTTCCGTAGGGGTAAAGTAGCTGGAGACTCCATTTGTCTGCGTCTTTTTGGGTGGCATAAGGTCCGCAGTATCCTCTGAGAGTCCCCTTCAAGGCAGAGTGGTGCTTCTTGTCGTGCTGTGCTCCCTTCGCTTGAACAAGACGGCCAGCGCCTGGATCTCTCAGTCGTCCCACGAGGTTCTCCGCAGTCTCGGACCCACACGCGTGGCTGTGGTCCCAGTGTCGATCTCTAACTACTTAGGTCTACAGTGAGGGCCCCTCCATTCCCACCTCCGCTTGTTCTTTGTTGAGGCTCTTCAGCATTTGACAGTCGAGAGGCCCGGTGCGCCCCTGTAGTCTGAAGCTCCCTGGCTGCGCTATCGCCCCCTCAGCCTGTACATCCATGCTGTGGAGCAGTGCCGCAGCAGGTAAAGGTCGTACCTGCCCAATCACTGTGGTCCACCAGTGCTTCTTATTATGGCTGGTGCAGCTCTAAGACCCCTGGGGGGCCGCCATGTTGAGGTCAGGCGCCATGATAACCGATGACCTATGCTGTAGTGTCCCTTGGCACTGCCATCACTCAGTGCCTGCTTATACCTGCCTTCCCAGTCGTGCTGCTGGCAGATTTTTCGCTTCAGTGTGCTCTCACTGTGCCCCTCGTGTCTCCGGGCCCGTCTCAACTCACCGAGCCGCCATTTTAGTCCTGTCGTGCTGCTGGCAGATGCGTCGCTTCAGTGTGCTCTCACTGTGCTCCTCGTGTCTCTGGGCCCGCATCAGCTCACTGAGGCGCCATTTTAGAGTCAGGTATCAGCCTGCCGTCTCCACGTGTTCTCCCGGTGGCCGCCCAGTACCAGAAGTGGGACAACGGGAGGGGGAGGGCGGGGGCAGAACAACAACCCTCTCACTTTACCGCTTCGCTCCCCTGTCGTCAAAGAGTTCCCGCCTGAGAACGTTCGCTGCGGCCGAGGCTCCCCAGTCTGGTCGTCCCCTACCGGCTTCACGGAGCTTTCATCACCGCTCCCGCATCTTGTGCTGCCTCAGTTTTTCCGCCGAGCACTCCCTTCCCACAGCCGGGGTCGGTTCTCAGTTCCTCCCAGAGTCTCACCGCCGACCGTTACTCTTGATGAGGGCCTCCCGCCGCCTAGTTCCGTTACTCCCCCGGCGCACAATGCCTTTCAGCAGTTCCCCGGTCTCCTCTCGAAGCCTCGGTACTTCTGGCCTCCCCGCATTCCTCTGGCAGCAAGGAGAACCACACCCGCAGGTAGTTGGGTGACTTTATGTCTCTGCTCGCCATGGAGCCTCGGCGGATTAGGTCCGCTCGGCCATCTTGGTTGGCCACGCCCCCGCCACTTGGCTTTTAATAATCCTCGGAAACAGATTAAAGGATGTATCCACTGCAGTTTGTTTGACTGCACCCTCTCAGATAACACCTGTCTAACTTAACCCACTGTTACGGTTCCACCACACATTTATTACATTCTTCGCCCCAGCTGTGCAACCCTTGAAGCATTGACCATTAAAGGAATCCAGAAGTCACTGCACAGAATAAAGTCTGACGTCACAGCCAACTAACTATATGATTAGAGTAGGACACGTATTCATGCTTAACCCTGAAAATCATAAGGTAGCTAGTCCACTTGACATCTTATAAAGGTCTAAATAAAGAAATAAATTATAGAAAAAAAGCATTAGCAATACGTACACAGTGACCATATAAACCAGCAAAATGTCTGGTAATTTATACTACTCAAATTTGATAAATTACAAAGTGAATTTACCGAGTGACAGGAAGACTTGGTGAATTTCGTTCATCAGGTTTGCATAAAGATCTGACTGCCAGTTCTGTAAAAGCTCAAACTCCGCTTGTGAGAAACCAGCAACAACATCTTGGAATGTGAGCAGTGCCTGGAAGAAAGATATTAATCATAAACATTAATGCTAGAGTCAGATAATGAACATGGTTAATCATGCCTTGGAACATAATGTGTTCAAATAACGCAGGGTTTTCTTCTCTCCAGCTAGTGCTTCACACAAGTACTATATGATGATTCAATACGGTGCCAGATTAACACAGCTTAAGATCAATAAAAGGTGCAGAACAGTGCTGTATTTGTACCATCAAAATCTAGCTGCTTAGATGCCACAGCAAAGTCACAGCAGATGATAATCCTCACAACTAGGTCACTATTTATTTATGGTCTTTGTCAGAGGTGCCACTGTGACTTGTCATTCATCTATTGGAGACAGAAGCAAAAATTAAAGAAAGATGGCTGAACCATTTTGTGGGGGCATCACAAATGGCTGGCCGGGGTGTCACCCTCAGTGCATGGAAGAGAGAGGCCTTCACGGTACACAGAAAATACTGGGCCCCAATTGGCCTCAACCTGCCGGGAAGTTTTATTTAGTCAGCATCCGAGAGGCGAGCCCAATAGTTCCGCAGGTAATAGCTCCCGGAACAGCTTACGGCTATCAGCATAGGCCCCCCCACCATAGCTCAGCTGAACGAGCACCATGATCTTAACCAGCATAAGTGCGACAAGGAGGACAGTTCTCATCTAGTTCTGCTCTTTATTCCTAGATACATTCCGAAGGGCTCTATGGATACCCTAAACAGAGGGAATTTGGAGCGGTTGTTTGTTTATATCCCTGCACTTAAGAACATAACTCCAGAAGACCTGGATTGGGTCAAATTTGAACCGCCTCTGTTAAACTCAACTGGGGATGTGACCAAGACAATTTGGAAAAGAATGTCCTAGCGGAAGGCCATATGGACCGAAAGGGCTGCTTTTGAAGAATGGGGCATTAAACCTCATATTCCTGCCCCAGTGAAATACCTGTATGTTCTCTTAAAACCACACCCAGCTCAATACCAGCTTGTGTGTTGAAGGGTGCAATCGGGGGAAATCATAGTGGGACCCAACTTCAGAGGGCCCAAGGCCCATTACTATACACTGAAGGCACAACCAGAGGGAGGTTATCTTCGACACTCTAAGGAACGATTATAGCACGCAGGGGAGGTAGCTGCCGGTTGAGTCCAACACACAGGGTCCTCACAGAAACGCTCCCTACACATACGAATAACCTGACAATGATTTCTTGGAACATTGCGGGGCGTGGCAGCAAGCTTTCTCAAGAGGACTGGGGGAAAATCATAGAAACAGCTGACTTTATCATGCTTCAAGAAACTTGGGAATCTCCCCTTCATATAGGCAGGGCTACAAATCCTTTCATGTACGTAAGTCTAAATCAGGTAGACCGTCTGGTGGGCTGATAATTTAGGTTAAGATTTCGTTGGGGTACCATGCTAGCCAATTAACTATCAATTGTCCAGATCTGCTTGGCATTGAGATCTCCACCTCTGATAAAACAGAAATTCTTCTTTTTAATGTATATAGCAGGAGTGTTCCCAAATCAGCTGATTCCCCTGTCCTCCATCTTTTGATTGATTACATTTCCACCTTATCACGGAAAGAAGCAGTTGTGATTGTGGCTAGGGCTTTCAACGTATGCTTTGAACCATTGGAACTCTACAATAAAGTAGCAGGAGAGGAAGATCAATACTGGGGTATCGCCCAAATTTCAAGTGCATTGTTAACCTCGCTCCCATGGGGTGCCTTGCAAATGCTGGATCTTTGTATGAGTTGCCATCTGATGGCTTGTAACAGTAGAACTAAATCGGATTGCATCCCATCTTTAAAAGGAATATACACCAGAGCTGTACTGATTACATTTTACTAGATGTCCAACTCTGGGGCAATCTTATTGATATGGAAGCGCCATCTAGATATGAGAGTGGCCACTTCCCTTTTTGCCTCTCCCTTTGTGAAAGTGGCAAAGGGGGGAGTAGGACTCCTCAACTGCCTCGGGGTGTCCTTTCAGGCAGTAATAATCTGAGGAGAATTAAGTGGGAGAGCATTAAGGACAATGAGTCCAAGTATGCCTCACTATATCAAGATCTAGCTCCCCTTTTGTCCTACATGGCTAACTCGGAGGTAGCACCCGACTTGATTATGGATGTCCACTGCAAATGTTTTGAGAAATTGAGAAGGAGTTTCTTTTCTTAACTTCCCCAAGAAGGCAGACCCTACATGGTACGATAGGGCTTGTAGGGCAGCCAAGAGCAATCGCTTTAGTGCTCTTAAAAGAGGGCTGCCACAGGCTACTAAGTCATCTACAAAGTCAGCTAGAGCGTACTACAAACTAGCCTTAAAACGAGCAAAATCCACATGGGATGGAGCAATTTAGAGTGACATTTTGTCTACAACGCGCTCAGGGGACCAGTTAGCTTTCTCGCATATAATAACACATGGCACCAAGACAAAAAGGTTGAAGTCAAAATCACACATTCTTCCACACGACTGGGTAAATCATTTAAAATCTTTATATAGAAGCTTTCCTCTGACCATTGCGAACCCTGATTTCTCTGGTGTCATGCACATCCTCATTTCCTGCAAGTCTTCTTTTAAACCAGATACACTTAAAGATGGATGGGCATTCACAGTGGCAGAAGTGACTGTGGAAATTAGGTCTCAGAAAGCAGGAAAGGCGCCCAGGTTAGATGGAATACGGGTGGACCTCTTTAAGTTCGAAACAGTAATTTGGGCACCCTACCTTACAGGCGTTTTCAATGCATTCTCAGCAGGAGGTGAGATTCCAACCTCATGGAAAGCGGTGGAGCTCATTCCTATACATAAGTAAGGACCAAAGTCTGAGCCAGCCAACTACGCCAAATTAGTTTTATTGATTCAAGGCAAAAAATCTTTAGTAAGCTTTTATTAGCCCAGGGCCAATGAAATTTTTTTTTAACACAGTTTCAGGCTGGATTTTGTCCCAAAATTAGGACAGTCAAGAAGTTTTTAGGTTCCAATTAATAAGGTGGAAAGGAGTAGACATAACAAGCATTTGCAATGCAATCGGTCTCGCATTTGTCAAAGTTAGACCTATTGGTGTTGTAAATGAAAATGTTTTTTATTTTTGTTTTTTGTTTGAAGTGCAATGATCATATTTGTATAGCGCTGTTCCCATTTGTATGACCTCACACCGCTGGAGAACCAGAAAATGGGAAATAGGTTACGAGGGAGGGGAGGCGGAAAATAAAATTTCACCAATGGTACCTGCTACAATATTCTAATGTTAACATGCGCAGAGGTATGCTTATGCGAGAATAAATCTTACAATGTTACGAAACACACACATACATTTTACAGCTGTAACTCAGACAGGCGTGTTTGAAATTGTGTGTGCATTTGTCAGAATACCCACATTTTAAATTAACGCAATGGCTCTTTTTTTGCCTTTTGTGAACTTGCTCTCTAAGATACAGTGGGCACTAAACAAAGGAGAAGGCAACAGTAGGGTGATGTTCACATATTTGTTAAGACCAAACAAATCACTGCGACAAGTTTGCCATGTTTTTTACATTTTCTGTGTGAAAACAAGTTAATTCAGACCAGATCTGCAAGACACACATATGATGCAGTGGAAGCGAAAAGATCAAATGATATCCTCGTCCGGAACTGCAGGACTTTCTTTATCGTGTCCGCGGCATTCTAGATTTGTACTTGATAATTAGTCAGTAACCAGAAAAAAATACTTTGGCATTTCTCCTTAAGTAAATGCTTAAGCAGCACAGTCTCAACGGTGGAACCCACACACGCTTTGTGAATTTCGGCCCTGCCTCCATTACGGTATTGCTGGAAGCCTTTTTAATAGGGAATGTTAGTATGCCACTTAAAGGGTCTGAAATGGCAACTATTTTAACTTTGTGGTGTTACAGGTGTTCCAGGCACACCTAGGGTCTGAAATGGCAACTATTTTAACTCTGTGGTGTTACATGTGTTTCAGGCACACCTAAATAAATTGAAGGGTTAATAAATGCCCCCACATCGAATTTGCAGCAGACTGTACACCGTCATAAGGAGAGCTTCGCCCATAAGCGGCAGCAGTCATCCCTCCTCCCTCCTCATCCCGCCCAAACTTTTTTGCCAGAAGAGAAGCAATGTGTAACCGGATCTGTCCCCCCCTTGAAGCCTGCAGGCTGCGATGTTGTCATGACCATGGAACCAGTGAAAGTTAGGAGAAAATAAAACTACAGTTATGCACTGCTACAATTAAGACATTAGTAGTGAACGTCTTAATTATAGCAGTGCATAATCATAGTTTTCTTTTCTCCTAACTTTCACACGCTTCTTGATCGTCGTGAGAACATCGCCCATCATATTTATATCCGCCTCTGTTCTCTCTGCACATTTTGCAATTAAAAAAAAGTCCTGTTTACGCGACATGTTTTCCGACATAAAATCTTAATAAAAATGATCTGCTGTGGACTGCGTGTCGTTACAATGCGCACTGCTCTTTAAATAACAAGCAGTGGGGGAGGAGGAGGCAGCTCCGCGCTGATATGCAGAACCAAACAAAAGCAGACGAGACGGCTGCCACATTCATGCAAGGATGGGGGAGGGGGTTGGGCGATAATGAGCCCAGCATTGCAGCTTGTCCGTAGCCCTTCGGGGCCGCACGGACTACTTTTAACAAGTAGGCAGTAGCGCTTGTGAAAAGCACAGCGGTCTAAAAAAAAAAACGTATGCAAAAGCGGGCTGCCCCCACATTGCAAGCAAAAGCACAAGCACGGTGCGTTGTGTAGATAGTAACCTGACCCACGAGCACTGCAGCTGCCGCCCTGCGTGCCGCTGCTCGCTCCAGAGGCAAAACGCCATGGGAGTGAACATTTCAAAAGAGGTGGGACATGCACCCACCTTTAGCCATTTGTGTGCTTTCATTATAGAAAGACACACGCAAAAGCCAATCCAATGTGTGGGAAGACTCAGACCCACACAGAGTAGATACAAGAAGCCTCGCAGAGCAGCGCATGCGCGCTGCTAGGCTCGACCTAAAAAGGGGTAGCCTCTGACGCTTTTGTTGACCTCAAGGCGGCGCTCGACATTGTGCCTAGGGATAAGTTATGGCGCACACTAGGTGACCTAGGGCATCCCCTCACACACCTCGAACTACTTGCTAGGCTCCACCATGATAGTTTTGCACAAGTTAGATGGGGTATAAACGGGGAAAATACAGATCCCTTCCAGGTTGCAGAAGGATGCGTCCTCGCCCGCATGTTATTCCTGCTGATTATAAATGGCTGCATCGATTACCTTTTGGGTTTTGATAACGACTCCCCGGTTCAAGAGGGAACCAAAATACCCACCCTACTATTTGTGTACAATACTTTATTAGTACCAAAAAACTCCAAGGGCCTAGAGAACCGCTTGAGTAAGTTTCACATTTTCTGCCTAAATCACAGATTGGCAATTACCGCGAGTACGACAAAATTTATGGCCATCCATCCCCATAGAGGCTTCAGAGGATCTTTAATATTGGAAGGGGAGGAGTTTAAGAAAGTACTAGATTTTGATCATCTTGGTATTCACCTCTCTAGTGCTAATACTTGGGGTACCCAGGTTACCAAAAGTACTCTTATAATAAAGCACAGGGCAGAAGCCATCTTAAAATTTACAAACAAGTCCTTGTTCCACCCAATTTCCCCCCTTCTTGAGGTGTGAAGGGCCAAAGCTGAAGTTGCAGCAATACACGCAGCAAAACTCTGGGGATATGTTAATCTAAAAGCCTTGGAGCTGGCTGAGAATACATTTCTAAGAATAGCCCTTAAATTGCCCCAAAGTATGCCACTGATTATTAAACATGATCTAGGCTTTTGGTCAGTTGCATCTCTAGCAGATCTGAAACTCATCTTGTACTGGCTACGAATTTGGTCCATGCCTGAGTTGGCAATATATAGGGTTAGCCTAAGAGATGTTTCGATAAATCACAGAGAGGAGTTTTGCTACCCTGGTTGGACTATGTAAAACAGTCCTTATACTCTTTGAATCTACACGAGTATTGGTTGTCTCCTGAAACTATTCCATCTTTCACAAATAAGAAACTGAAGGCCATCTATTGGGAGCTTGAGCAGGTTAAATTCCCCAAAAAGGTAGGCTTGGGCCAAATGACTCATTGTTTCATAGGATTCAAGCCTACCTCGTACTTCGAACATTGTATGAATGATATTGATCCCCCATTCACAAAAGCCCTATATAGGAGGTTCAGGTTAGGCACATTACCGCTTGCTACCATTACTGTTAAATGGAATGGTCAACAAGGAGGTAGTAAAATATGGCCTGTTTATAGAAGTGCAGAAGAAACTGCCGATCATCTAGGGCCATATGTATCAAAATGTACATTTGCGATTCTCAAATAGCGATTTTTTGCGAATCGCTATTTGAGAATCGCAAAACGCTATGTATGTAGGATTTGCAACTAATTTTGCGAATCCTACATATTCCTTAATTGCGAATCGCAAATTGCGATTCGCAATTAAGGAATACCTCCCCATTCATTCCTAAGGGCCTAGAGGCCCATAGGAATGAATGGGAAGACATTCTCAATTTGCGATTAGCAATTAGAGAATCGCAAATTGAGAATGCAATTTCAAGGTTGCAAGGGTGTCAAAAGGACACCCTGTTGCACCCCTGAAATAAGCATGGGTGCACATGTGGCACACATACATGCCCTAAGGGCATGTATGTGCGCCACATTGCACTTTGAAAAATGCAAAAAAGTGCATTTTTCAAAGAAATCGCAAATTACCACCAACTTGAAGTTGGTGGTAATTTGCGATTCCTTAAGGCCAAATTGCACTTTTTTTGTGCTTCTTACATTGCATTTAAGGAATCGCAATTTGCGATTCCTTAAATGCAATCGCAAAATAGGGAATCGCAAATTTTGTGATTCCTTATTTTGCGAGGCAGTTTTTCATTCATACATACCACTGAGCCCAATTGCGATCGCAATTTGGAATGATACATATGGCCCCTAATCTTTAAATCGCCCAAGGTACTATAAGCAGCGCAGGTGTTGGGTTGTTCCTTTTTGTCGCCTTCCAGGTGTTGCCCACTATAGGGTAGCGAAAAGATTTTGTAGAGCGGACACATCTCCGGTCATTGTCTTCTCCATTGCTTAAATATTTGGAGAGCATAAGCTGTATCCCTGTATCTACACCACCTCTGTTTTGCATCTCATTAGAGTATCTGCTTTTTATAGTTTATTATTCTGGTCTGAAGCTTCTACAAGTACTTATTCTATAGCATGACATGTATAAACTGTAGTTTTAGGCATGACGTCCCACATTAGGTGTTTGTCAATGGTCAAGCGCTTGTACATCTGTTTTGTGCATGGCATTTGTATATTTTCTAACTGACATAGTACTGAGTTTCCTCTTTTTCATTTTTTTTTATTTGAACTACTTGTATGGCCATTAGACGCAATAAAGTAAATAAAGTGAAGAGAAAGTGGCTGCCCGGGGTCTGCTTTTTAGGTCTCGCCTAGCGTTGCAGCGAGCATGCGCTGCTCGCTCTGCGAGACATATTGTGAGAGAGGACATTTCAGAAGGGGGCTTGAAGCCCAGCCCCTCATTTTCATTGGATGGCGTCATCGTTTATGGTAAACGGTGGCCTCCCATTGAAAATGAGGCTTCTTTGTTAACGCACTTTCGCCTTTTGGGACGGCCCATCCGGACTGGATCGGTTGCTTCACGCTGTCGTGAAGCAATTTCTTATCTAAAGTAGGCGTGTTATCTAAACAAGCCGTGAAGCAAAGGATCCAGTCCGGATGGGCCGTCCCAAAAGGAGACAGGGCGGTAACAAAGAAGCACTGTTTAAAGAGCTTCTTTTATTAGTGCTCCCTTAGCTCCCGCGACATCGCCTGTCACCATCTGGGGGATTGCCGAGTGTGGCGTTCCATGGAGGCAGAAACCCACCCCACCGCCTGGACACAAAAGCGCACTTTGGAAAAGAGAGCCCCGTCGCAGTTTTAAAGGGAGCAGCGCGCAGGCCTGCCTGGGCCTGGTGATTCGGGTCTCCATGGACAGAATACACACCGATAAACGCGTTCACACAAACCGTGCAGTACCTTGCGTTATCACCGATTTATTCTGCCCCGATTAAGCTTCCGCACTCCCACCCACCCCTAAGAAAAAAAGCACACACCAACACGACTGATACAAATTACTTCACTAATCTCAAAACACCGTGTTGGGGGCATTTCTGAGAAGAGCGGTCTCAAGTGGGCCATGTTAAGTGCTTCAGATAAAAGTTATTGCCAGTGTCCGGCTGCCCTGCAACTTGGAAACGGAATGTTGTGTGTATGTGTGGGGGAAGGGGGTAGAGGAATGCCTAAGGGGGACTACAAACAAGGATCAGGGGTAACTATCAGTTGGGTAAAAGGCTCAGCTCAGTCAGACACAATCTCACTCACAGAATATTTAAAGTGTTGTAATGTTTTTTGTGTGTGCAGTTTTATATAGCGCGAACTCGACCCGAAGGTATTGGGGCGCTTTACATGAGCACCATGTAAAGCGCTCCAATGTTCATGCTTAATCGAGCAGCGTGGGCTACAAGGTTGACTAGACGGCTTGGAGTTAATTTAATATAAGTTTGGGTGTCGCAGCACCCCGCTTTCAGGCTAAAACGTAAACAGAAAAGGAAAGCTGGAGAAACGAGAGAGCTTGGGCAGAAACAAAACCCCCTCTGTGGAGGCGCACCGCTCCCCTCCCCTCAACAAAAACACGGACTTAAGGCCCCAAGGAATTTGTAAGGCAGAGAACTGCCAGCAACACCGTGAAAACCACGGGATGCTCATTGGAAGCAGATGTCTTTTCAGCTTCAGTGCTAAAGCCACAAACCCTGCGCTTACCTAGAACCCCTCCCCTGGTCGACTCAGCAACCAACAGGCACTTACTTCCGTGTCCATCCTCAAACCACCAAACCACCAAATCAAAAAAAGCGCTCTTCCCCACACCAGCCCTCCTCGGACCCATACATGCCCTTGAGCCCCGCTTGTCACCGATTTGCAAATCCTAAAATAACCCTCCTACCAACCCCAGAAACAAACCCGCCCAAGAGCCCCATTCCTGCACCCTCTTTCTCTGCGCGGCCCTCCTGTGGTTCGCGGAGCCCTCCCAGGCCGCGCAGCACGAGGATTCTCTGTACATGTGGATCGACGCTCACCAAGCCCGGGTCCTTATAGGTAACATATCTCTCTCTCTCATCTTGGAATTTACTGTAGCCAGGGGGGTGTTGGAAGTCGGATGCACGTGGTCAATTCCGCAAAAAATAGCAGTGTTCTCTGCAGCATGCTTGCGTATTATCGCATGTTTTCAGTGTTCAAAAGGTGCTCACCATAACATTTTGCTTATGGACTTGTCCGTTTGCATCGCTCCCTGCTAACCTGTCTCCATGTCTTTCTGCCTGCCTGCCCGATTTCCACACAGTGTCATTTGTGCACCAGTGAAACTGCACGTCTTTTCAAATTTAGTGGCCCCGTCAATGGAAAATGTGCTGTCTGTAAAAGACAGTGCGGTACATACCACACCATGCTTTATTAATACACTTGTGACAGTGCGCTCCAAAATGCACCACCAGCCACATAGCACATGTCTACCGCTCACTCTCCTGCTGGATCGGCGTGGTGGCTCATTTGCTCTTTGTGTGACCTTGGATTTTTCACAATCCCCATGACTTGCGGAATGCAACACTGATCCACTCCGGAACTCGTTCCATTACCACTGGCTCGAAGTGATCCGGATTGAAGCATGCCTCCTGGCGCGCCACTGTCAGGGAGGGGCTCGGCGTTCAAATGTGAGCAGCACATGTAATCAGAAAGCAGCCTTGGCTGCGTGTTGTCTTCGAGGGGTCAGCTCTACTTTATTGTGTGTTTGTGCTCGTCTGTGAAGCTTGCGCTGATGCCAGTACTGCACAGGTTCTTTGTACTGGTACTAAAGTTATCTATATGGCCTGTTCCTGGTCTGTTTGTGACTGCATCTCAGCCGCATCTGCCTTAGATTGACCTTCTCTGGAACTGGATCCGGACTGGATCGTTTGCTTCACGGCTGTGTTGTAAAAGAATATGGAGTTTCGAGAGAGAATGTACTATAGTACAAATGCAATGCAATAGATTTCGCAATTACAACAAAGTGACCTATTGCCATTTTCAATTACACCATTTGATTAATGCTTCACGAAGGTAAAAAAAATAATAATAAAAAAAATAAAAAATTCAATGCCAATAGCTCAAAACAATGTCATTGCGAGACCTTTTGCATTGTAAATGCTTGTTCTTATGGCAACCTTTGCTAATGATATGTCTCATGTCTTGCCCAGGGGCTGTTGTGCGAGACAGGAGAAATCAATGGGCTGATAGTACAGGAATGTTTTCAGCCAATTTGTAAAATTCAAATGACTACTTCTCATGCTGCAGGATCTTGAGGCTAGATAAGGCTACCACCTGCCTTTCAAGCTTTTCTCATCTGTGAGGGAGGTTGCCTTTCAGTTAGAGGTATATTGTTATTATACCTTGAGGAAAGATGCCCATCAAAAGTCAGAATCCATAATATGCGCTTAGAACTGTATAGGTAAGATTAAATGTTATTCTTTGGTCGCAGATAACCAAAAGAGAGATTGGAGACCATGTTTGACATGACTTGTTCTACAGCTCAGAGATAGTTTGAACAGCCTGGTTTCTGCCATTTGAAGTTATATTAAATTCTCTTACATATATTTTATTAAACAAATACTACAGAGTGGTGCACTGAACCTCAAAGGAGTGCAGAACAATGTTATATGTCACCAAGCCGCAGACCAGAGGCATTAACACTACAGACACCGCCAGGCCCAAAAACAACATTATTTAAACAAGTTGTCAGTGGTACTTTCTCAAATGGTTGGGGCAACTTAAGTCAGGAAACACATGACCTTTAAGTTTCTATTCCCCATAACTGTTCAAGACTACAGTTCCTCTTGCCCTGATCATCCAACTTCACAATCATTGTGTGCTCAGTCACCATCCTACCTGTGGACGCCTCGTAAGGAGCAGGGAAAAGGGATACTTTCAAGCACCTCAACCATTATAAACCTCTGTCAGCATAGTTTCTGGTCTCCATCACTGGTGGAGGAAGGTACACTAAGAATTTAAACACAGGCGGTATCACTATAGTGTCCTTGTGAAAAACCATCACCTTTGGTTTTAGAATAGAAGTGACAGGTCATTCCTAAAAGTGTTTGTGCCTCCCATAATCAATCACAGAATTTTGCAACTTTATTTCCACCACACCGAAAGGCTGATCCATGGTGTCAATATCTGTCTCAGTATCAGTAAAGCACTTTTTCACCCATAGAGAGACTAAATGGACTACAAGATTTTCTGCAGATCCTTCAAATTGTGAGTTTCAGGGTGAGGCAGGCCTTGAGAAATCTACTCGCCCACTCTTCTCGGGTTCTCTTGGGTGCATAGAAGGGGACTCTTTCGTTGGGGTACTGGGGTCCGATGTTGTGGAGGGATTTGTAGGCATCAGTGAGTAGCTTGAAGGTCACTCTCTTCTCGACGGGGAGCCAGTGGAGGTCTCGTAGGTGCTGGGTGATGTGGTCTTGTCGTGGGATGCCGAGGACGAGTCTGGTGGCGGTGTTCTGAATGGTCTGGAGTTTTCGGAGCAGGGATTTGATGATTCCGGCGTAGAGGGCATTCCCGTAGTTCAGTCTGCTGGTTATGAGTGCGTGGGTGACGGTCTTTCTGGATTCGGGGGGGGGAATCCATTTGAAGGTCTTGCGAAGGGTGTTGAAGCTTGCGGAGGAGACGCCGTTGACCTGTCGGGTCATGCTGAGGGATGAGTGGAGTATGATGCTGAGGTTGCCGGCATGGTTCGTCGGAGTGGGGGGGTTGCCGAGGGAGGTGGGCCACCAGGTGTTGTCCCATGCGGAGGGGGTGGGTCCAAGGATGAGGACTTCTGTCTTCTCTGCCTTGAGCTTCAGGCAGCTGCTGCTCATCCAGGAAGCGACGTCTCATTCCTTCCTGGAAGGTGAGTCTGGTGGTGTCGGGTTCCTTTGTGAGGGAGAGGACGAGCTGGGTGTCGTCGGCGTAGGATACAATGTTGAGTCCAAGCTGTCTGACAATGGCGGCGAGGGGTGCCATGTAGCTGTTGAAGAGCGTAGGGCTGAGCGACGATCCTTGGGTACTCCGCAGCTGAACTCTGTGGGTTCTGAGAGGAAGGGCGGGAGTCTGATTATTTGGTTCAGCCGGTGAGGAAGGAGCAGATCCAGTCGAGGGCGGTTCCCTGTATGCCGGCATCGTGGAGTTTGGCGGTGAGTGTGTGGTGGGAGACTGTGTCGAAGGCCGCAGAGAGGTCTAGTAGGATGAGGGCCGCCGTGTGGCCCTGGTCGAGGAGAGTGCGGATGTCGTCTGTGGTGGCTAGGAGGGCAGTCTCGGTGCTGTGGTTGCTGCAGGAATCCGGATTGGGAGGGGTCGAGGATGGAGTTCGCTTCAATGAAGTTCGTGAGTTGGATGTTGACAATCTTCTCAGTTACTTTCCCTGCGAAGGGGAGGAGAGAGATGGGTCTGTAGTTTTTGAGGTCCGTCGGGTCAGCGGAGGGCTTCTTGATGAGGGGTTTGACTTCTGCGCGCTTCCAGTCATCGGGGCACGTGTCGGTTTCGAAGGTGGAGTTGATGGTCCGTCGTAGTTCGGGTGCAATGGCGGATGCGGCTCTGTGGAAGATGTGCGGTAGGCAGGGGTCCGTGGGGGCTCCTGAGTGAATGCTCTTCATGGTCGTGGTGGTGTCTTCTGTAGTGACCGGGGTCCAGGCAGAGAAGGTAGGCTGGCTGGTGTAGCTGGAGGTAGGTGAGGTTACGGTGTCTAGTGTGTGTTCGTTGAAGTTGTCGTAGAGGGACTTGATCTTGAGATGGAAATAGGAGCCGAGTTTGTTGCAGAGGTCCTGCGAGGGCATGGCATCTGAGGCTTCGCTGGGGGGTTTGGTGAATTCCTGTATGATGCTGAAGAGTTCCTTCGAGTTGCTGGAGCTGGCGAGGATCTTGTCCTGGATGAAGTTCCTTTTGGTGGATCTGATGTGTTGGTGGTATTCTGTCATTCTTGTAGCTGGTCCGAGCTTCCGGGGTTTTGCTGTTTCTCCAGATTTTCGAGGCATCTGCAGGTGCGTCTGGATTCTCGTAGGTCGGTTGTGAACCAGATGACTTTCGTGGGGAGCTGTTCGTCGGAGTTCCGAAGGGGGGCGAGTTTGTCTGCGCAGTTGGTGATCCATCTGTGGGGTCCATGGGCTGCAGTGTTGACGTCGGTCGTGGCGGGAGGGGGAGCGGGGTTGAGTTGAGGTGCTCTTCGGTAACCCTACTCCAATTTCTGCACGGGGGAGTGGAGTAGGTTTGTGTGCGGTGGGTTTAGAGAAGGAGAAGTGAACGCAGTGGTGGTCTGTCCAGATGTGTGGTGTGGCTGAAGTGGATGTTGTTCCCTCCTGCGAAGATGGCATCGAGGGTGTGTCCTGCCTTGTGGGTGGGGGTGGTGACGAGCTGCTTCAGTCCGATGTTGGCGAGGTTGTCCAGGAGGGCGTTGGAGTTGGGGGTCGCTGAGGTTGTCAAGGTGGAAGTTCAGGTCTCCGAGCAGTAGGTAGTCCATGGAGGCGATGGCGTGGGGTGCGAGGAGGTCGGTGATGGTTGTGGCGAACGCGGTGCGTGATCCGGGAGGTCTGTAGGCGAGGGTGTTCTGGGGTTGGTCTGGATCGGAAATGGAGATGTTCGGTGGGGGTCGAGGAGTCGGTTATGCTGAATGTGGTGAGCCGGAGGGAGTTCTTGTGTGCGATGGCGAGTCTTCCTCCCGGGTGGTTGAGGCGGTCCTTCCTCTGGATCTTGTATCCGTCGGGGATGGCGGTAGTGATGTCGGGGCGTAGGTTACGTTGGTCCAAGTTCCTGTGAGGAAGGCGACGTCTGATGACAGGGTGTCGAGGATGTACCAGATTTCCACTGCGTGTCTGTGCAGGGAGCGTACGTTGAGGAGGATGCAGCTCAGGGGCTTGGGTGCGCTGGTGTCCGGTTGGTGGGCAGTAGCTGTGGGGGTCAGGAGGTGGCTAAAGGTGCAGCAGCAGTGTCGGCAGGAGAAATGGCCGTGGGTGGTGTTCGGCGTCGACAGCTGGCAGTTGTTGTTTCTTCCGGGGTTGAGTGCGTGGAGGGCGTAGCGGTGGGCGGTCGGAGAACCAGGGTCCCTGACGCTGGTCGGGTCGCGCGCAGACGGGCTTGCCTTTGGCACACCAGCGGTGCGGCCGCCATTAAATAGGGAACGGGGGAGGAAAACGCAGCTGGGAACGGGCGGGGGGAGGGGCCACGGGGGCAGCAGCGGCGGGCAAACAGTGAGAAGGACACAAAAAGGCAAAATACAAAACAAGGACACCACAAGGCACAAAAAAAGAATAAAAAGAATAAAAGGCAACAGATAGACAGGCACAATAGACAGAAACCAGGCAGACAGAAAAAGACAGGCAGAAAACAGAAAAGGCTGGCCGATTGGGCCAGCAGAAGAGCAAGGCTCTCCCACTGGACCACCAGGGATGAGGCGCAGACAGGAGCCTGCGGGTGGAGGAGGGCCTCGAACACCTACCAGAGAGAAGTTCTGGGGGCAGCAGCGCAAAGACGGAGCTGCGCGAAGGGAGAGCAGGGTTCACGGACCAGGAGGTCAGAGGTCTTGCTCAGCCATTAAATTGGGAACGGGGAGGGAAACGCAGCTGGGAGGCAGGAGCGGGAACCGGCAGGGGGAGGGGCCGCGACGCAGTAGCGGCGGGAAAATGTCGAGAAGGACACAACAAGGCAAAATACGAAACAAGGACACCACAAGGCACAAAAAAGAATAAAAGCCAACAGACAGGCACAATAGACAGAAACCAGGCAGACAGAAAAAGACAGGCAGAGGCAGAAAACAGAAAAGGCTGGCCAAGCGGGCCAGCAGAAGAGCAAGGCTCTCCCACTGGACCACCAGGGATGAGGCGCAGGCAGGAGCCTGCGGGTGGAGGAGGGCCTCCAGAGAAAGGTGCTGGGAGCAGCGGCGCAAAGACGGAGCTGCACGAGGGGAGAGCAGGGTTCACCAGGAGGTTAGAGGTCTTGCTCTCCTGGTATCTGTGAGTAGCTCCCTACCTGGTATCTGTGAGTAGCTCCCTACCTGTAGCCAAATCTGGTAAATGAAAAGCTTTTCTCTGGTTGAATTAGGTATGCTTCCACAATTGAAAAGGATATTTGTTAAAGTCAAATGTGTGTATCTTCAGAACTGATAAGCTGATGCTCGCACAAAGAAATACGTAAGGCAGATATATAAATGTAATTCATGTTGCACTGGAGATCCCTTATTACTGGTGTTCTTTCTTACATCCGGGGGGGGGCTTAGGGTATATGACTTATGACAGGAAGGGTCATTCAAAATTAAAATGGATAATTTTCTTGTTGACAATAATGCTGGCCACCTTGCCTCATGCACTGAGGTGGTCACTGCTAATAATCCTGTATACAATGGTCGCAATGGAATTTTGCCTGAAGTGGTCACAATTGTAACACCAATAATTTTGTATTAGTAGCTTGGGATAATTTTTATCGAACATAAGTAGCTCTTAAAATAGAGAATGTTGGGGGACGTGGATTAGTCAGCGGCAAGATGGCTGCGCTTTAAGCGAGCTCTGCCGGCTGGGCGGAAAAATCCTTCATCATCTGGCAGCAGCGAGGGGGCTGGCTCGCATAGCAGGCAAGCTTAACTGGCACAGTACCCCAGGTGCCGATATCGATGCTCCTTGTCGATCCGAGCGGCCTTGAACGCCGGAAAACTGAGCCCGACGGAGCCGATCGGGACGCCATCCGGCCCGCGTGTGGACTGCGGCCCACCGGATGAGACCAGTCTGCACCCCACTTTCGGGGACCGGCCTGCGCAGTCCCTGAGCTCACCACTCGATTGGATCGGGGGCGGCCCCGCCCGGCTGGGAGTGCTGCCGCCGCGACACCTGACTGCATGCGGCTCGGGCCCGGCTGGGTCTCGACCTTCACATCAGAGAAGCCTGCGCGGTGTGTGCGGGCCTGGAGGCCTGAGCATGGCGCCCATGGCGGAGTAAACTGATTGCCGCAGCGAAGATTCGGCGGCGCTAGAGGCTGGTTGCACCGCGGTGCCCGTGACACACACCAACAGCAAAGTAAGGTGCTGGAACAAGGGGGGGGGGGGTGAATACTTGGAAACTCGTGGGCCGTAACTCCTTAACTCCATGGGGCTGCTCCACCCTCCCGCGTGCGTCATCAGTATTTCAGTCCTCTCCTCCTGGCTTGGCGGCGGCTGGCTTTGGCTGCCTGGCGCGTGACTGTTCCGCCGAATCTGGCCGGCACTGCCACAGGGCACCTAGAATTCTGCAAGGCCACTGGCACTGGACCCCCGGAGAGCATAGGCGAACGCCGCCCCGGCCTAGTGCCTGGATTCACCCCGCAGGGGGGGCTTTATCTGCGACGGGGTGCAGTGGAGGTCGTGCTGCCCCTCTGCTCTGGGGACACTGGGATGCACCACCTGCCCGCCTGAGCACACAGAACTGAATGTACACTACCTCTGCCCCCCCGGCACCATTTGCTTGAGAGTTGCTGGTCGCAGTGGTGGTCGGGCCAACTAGACATATCGCTCTCGCGTCTGCCTGACGTTGACACGCTCCGTCCCCATCGGCGCTCTTGGTGCGGGCCTGGACCCACGGTAAACCTATGGAATGGGGAAGGCCGACGAGAAGCAATCCAGGCTTACATTCGAGGGCCGCAGGACTGGCAGGGCCGAGGAATCACCCGAGGAGGCTGGTGAGCGGGCTACGCAGACGGAAACTCCAGAAGTACAGGACAACAGTATACGTTCCCTGCTCCTCGAAGTTAAATCTACTTTAAAGACCATAGACTCCAAGATCGACAATCTCACCTCCCGTCTTGACCAGGTCAAACAACGGGTACACACTCATGATACCCGCATCTCGCAACTGGAGGCGAGGGTCTCTGACGCAGATGATACCGGGGCGGAGAACAGACAGTGACTCCTGAAAATGGACAAGCTGCTGGACATTATCCGCGCAAAAAATGAAGACCTTGAATCCCGCTCCCCTAGGAACAACATACGCATCGTGGGACTCCCTGAATCCACTGCCATTGACAAAATGGAGACTTACCTGGAATCCTTGATGTGTGAATTGTTCGGCGCAGCCCTATCAGACCTCTTCATCGTTGAGCGGGTGCACAGATCACTTGGCCCGCGGCCTCCCCCGGGAACCCCCGCACGGCCAATAATAGCTCGTCTGCTGAACTACCGCGACTCAATACTCCGGAAGGCAAGAGAAATGGGGGCGGTCAGGCATCAGGGTAACACATTATCCTTCTACCCTGACTTTACACTAACTGTGCAAGCTGTCCGTAGTGTCTTCCTCCCAACTAAGCGCATACTTCAGCAACTTCACATTACATATGCGCTCATGTATCCTGCCAAGCTGCGCATAGACTCTGGAAACCAGCCCCGTTAATTCACCGACCCTAAGGCTGCCTTGGTGTTCGCTAAACAACTGCAAAAATCGCTCCCCCGAGACCGTCAGACGCCTACTGAAGAAAGCCATGCAAGTGACAATGACTGAATTTGCTTATGACTGGTAGCGACTTCGGTGTGGTCCTACTGGCAATAGGCCTTAACTAATCTAGTTTAATAGTAAAAATCCTTCACTGCATTCCTGCTTAATACCAACTGCTGTGATTTAACCATACTTATTTTTCCCCTTGTAGCGACCTGCCGCGCTCTGCCACCCTGCCTCACGGCATGGGGAGGACTGGTTGAGCCCACGTACCCCATCGGGATAAGTCCTGCTTCATGTTGGTACCTGCCAAGTTGGGGTTCAGTGGGTGGGGTCAATTCTCAACCATGTTGGGGGGTTGGAGTGGGAGGGGGGGAATGTCCCTGAAATGGGTGATGCTGCAGATTCGCAACCCAGGGCTATGTTTTATCGTTGCACATGTTTCATTTAAACTTGAATGTGATGGCATTTGATTACATTGATACCGCGTTTTATGTTGCACCAAGTCTTGATATCAGGATAGATAACCACAGACACGCACTCATGCCCATAATAGAAACGACCCCATGACTGAGCTAACATTTCTGACGTGGAATATCAGAGGCATGACCGACTTCCGCAAAGCACGTCTCATACACGCATACCTCGCTAGGCACAAGACCGACGTCTGTTTTCTCCAAGAGACTCATGACGGCTCATAACACCGCCAGACTCCGATCGAGACACTGGGGGGACACTTACTCCTCTTTTTATTCAAATTATGCAAGAGGAGTCACTATTCTATTTAGGTAAGGTCTGCCATGGCGCTCCACACACACCCTTATCGATGCTGAGGGGAGATATGTGATCCTCACGGGCACCCTTTACGCCCAACCCGTGATTCTGGCAGCTGTCTACGGCCCGAACACAGACAATCCAGAATTTTACACTCAAATTTGGAAACTCATCTCCTCCTTCGGCCCACTACCATTGATATGGGGCGGCGACTTCAATATTGCCCCACAGAAAACCTTAGACCGCTCGGGCACGCGCGTGCTTCATCCACAGGCCACTGCCACACTGCATACCCTTATGCAGGACAATTGCTTAGTCGATAGTTGGAGGCAACTTCACCCCGACAAGCGCGAGGGCACCTGCATTTCCAATACACACAGCTCTTGGTCCCGCACTGCTCTGTGGATAGTTACTGGGGACGTGCTGGGCTGGACCACCTCCGCTACACAATTAGCGCGCACCCTATCGGACCACTCACCAGTGAGTCTGGCTATCCGACTCCCGCAGACCCCTCAGCGTATGTTTGCATGGCACCTTCCCCCCCCACGCGCTTCGGGATGCCGTATTCAGAGAAGAGCTTCGTGGAGCCATTGTTGAATTCTTCGAACTAAACACCGGCTCGGTGGACTCACCCTCTACCCTCTGGGAGACCTTTAAAGTGGTGGTCAGGGGAGAATGTATTGCAAGACAATCAGGTGTGCTCAGATCTATCAGGGGCACCCTGGAGAAGCTGGAAACAGAACTTAAGCAACTTGACCACAGCTATATTAGCTATCCTTCCCCTGCTACACTAGCGGACATACGCTTAAAGATGACCGAATACCAAGCCAAAGTGGAGCGTGAGGTCGCACACCTCGGTCGCGAAGCGCAGGCGCGCCGCTATGGCGAGGGAGACCAGCCTGGCAAAACCTTGGCAAACCTATTGAGGAAGCCACCTGCCTCCTCCTACATAACGGAACTACATGACGAAACTGCGGGCAGAACCAATTCACCCAGAGATATAATCGATAGAATCTCTACATTCTATTCTCACCTATAAACCGCCAGGGCTGAGACACAATCGGAAGGCTTTGAACAGTAGTTTTTTAAAACTTGTTTTATGCTTTATTATACACCTGCAAGAATTGCAAAGTGGAGCTCGGGGCAAGGTACTAAGTGCCGGCGCTGCTCCACGTTTAGCGCCGACATTGTTCATATGTTCGCAACACGTCCATCTTTGAATTTTCTTAAGAATGAAATACAAAACTTTTTCCTTACTAAAATAGATATTAAAGTCTTACTGAGCCCAAAGGTAATCTTACTAGGGGTTATTGACGAGAAATAAACTCTGGAGATAGATTATTTTCTGGTTGTTGCTATGACGATTTTTAGACTGATAATTGCTACAGCATGGCTAGATCCACAACCTCCGCAATTTCAACACTGGCTCGCCCGTTTACTAGCTATCTCCAGTTTGGAGAAAGCAATTTATGCCAGGAAGGGTGTTAAAACAAGGAAAAAAGGACAGTTAATATGGGCACCCTTATCCAGATTAGAAAATTGAGGGGGTTTTTGAACATACAGGAGGGATTGCCCAGGCTTCTTTTATATCTGCACCTTGCACTTTAAATAACAGTCTGATGTTTACTTCTGAATTCTGTCGTGATATAGTGTATATGAGCTGTATTCCCGTGATGGAAGTCCAGGTCTTTTACTGTAATATTACTGTGCTTAAGGGAATAGTATGTGTAAATGCTGGAAGCTTTGTTAATATTTATTACTGCTAGCCCTGTCATTATATTTATTCCACACGTTGCACTTTAAATAATGGTCTGTTGTTTACATCTGTGTTTTATTACTGCTGGTTTTACCCCAGTCTCTTTCCAACTGATATATTGAAGATGATTATGTACGGTTTGATTTTTTTTCCCTGACCGGGGGGGGTGGGTTGGGTTTTTGTTAATGTAAAAAACGGTTGAAAATGCACAAGAAAGATTATTTTTAAAAATAAAAAGGAAGTCTTCGATCAGTACTTTGACATTATTGAGCTGCTATGGCTCAGCAATGCGCATCGCGAATATTTAGACAAACCCTTCACCTCTGAGGAGATTACGCAAGTGATCTCGGGCCTCCCGGGGGGATAAGGCACCCGGATCGGACCGGTTGACGGCCGCCTTCTATAAGGAATATGCGCCTATCCTCATCCCGCTGAGATGTACAATGAGTCCGTCACAATCGGCCAATTCCCTACCACCCTTCGCGAGGCAGTGATCATTCTTCTCCTCAAACCTGATAAACCCCCGGAGTGCTGCAACTCGTATCGCCCTCTATCATTAATTAACACTGACAACAAGATCTACACAAAACTATTAGCCAACCATCTTCTTCCCCTCATATCTCTTATTGCCCGCCCAGACCAATCCGGCTTTACCCCTGGTCGTGCCACGTCGCATAATTTGCGCACCATTTTCTCCATTATGCACCAGATCAATCCCGACTTGCCAGCGGTGGCGGCCCTGTTGGACGCCACCAAGGCATTTGACTCTCTAGAATGGCCTTTTCTCTTCACCCTGCTTGGCCGCTTGGGATTCAGCCCAGCCTGTATAAGCAAAATCAAGTTGCTATTCACGCTGCCGTCAGCACACATCCGCATTAATGGACAAATCACTGAGCCAATACGCAACACTAGAGGCACTAGGCAGGGTTGTCCCCTGTCGCCCATGCTTTTTGTCATAGCAATGGAACCACTCGCTGCGCGGCTGCGACAACATCATACGCAGCGTGGCATCGGGTTCTCATCCCGCGGCTTAGTAACATCCATGTATGCTGACGATGTGGCACTTTACATTTGCGAACCCCAAGAAAACCTAGCCCCTATGACCAGAGAGGTCATGTGGTTTGGAGGCTACTCCGCCATACAAATTAACTGGGCGAAATCTATCCTATTTCCCTTAACGGACGCGACCGGACCCTTCCCCACGGAATACCCAATAAAGTGGGCTGCAGGCCCGACCAAATACCTCGGCATCAGGTTAACTAGGGACACGGAGGAGCTGTGGAGGGCAAACTACGGCAAGACTATGGATTGGCTAGAATCCAAAATCCTCACTTGGAAAAATCTCCCACTGTCCCTAGCGGGACGAATCGCAATCGCCAAATTGGTGATCCTGCCCACGTTCCTCTACTTGTTTTTAAATATCCCGCTGCCGCTCACCTCTCACTTCTTCAAGAGACTGCGCTCCAATATGATTACGCTTTTTTGGGCAGGTCGCCAAGTGCGCATTGCCTACGAAACACTCACACTACCTTTGTCGGGTGGCAGGATGGACGCCCCAAACTTTAAACTCTATGCATACTCTGCTCAGGCCAGCTTTCTTCATTTCTGGCTACATCCCACGCCCTTCCAGCCGCACGTTGCAGTCGAAGCAGATCTCGCTTCCCCGTGGCCGCTTCAAATGGCGCTGTTCTTACCATACACGGCCCGAGGGGCGAAATAGACACCGATGAATGCGTACGCTGGGCCTGGGAGGGGATTCGCAGACACATAGGAGCTAAGATCTTACACGCCCCGGCGATGCAGCTGGCTAATAGCCCCTCTTTCCCCCCACTGCAGACTAGTGGCATGGCTCGCCGCGCTAGGCATCTGCACTAATGCCGACCTCAATCCTAACGGCCAATTTCTCTTTCTCCCTGAAAATGCGACTTCATTAGATAAGCTATTATATTATCAGATAAGAGCAACCTGCAAAAACATGAACACCACATTCCCCAGCACTCCACCACCAAACGCTGCACTCGATTATATTCCTACAGCGGCCTCCCCGCGCAAACTTGTAACTAGGCTATATGCGCTGACTCTTGCAGCCTCCCCAGTAGACACCGAACGGGCACGCCTCGCATGGACAATGGACTTAGCCCACACCAGAACAGTGGCAGTATTGCTGCAATCAGTCCCAAAAACTTTCTCCCAACTATCGACTACACCTGATACATTTCAAATTTCTACACAGACTGTATCGCACCCCTGCAGCACTTTACAGAGTGGGCCTGGCGGAGGACGCAAACTGCGCAAGATGCTCTGCCCCCGACGCAACATTTGTGCACCTCGCCTGGGCATGTCCGAGGATAGCGACCTTTTGGCAAGATATATGCCGCATTATAGGCAACATCACCTCTGACACGCTTGCACCCGATCCCCTCATATGCCTCCTGGGGGATGTTAAGGATATTTCGGACGCCAACCGAAGACTGGTCGCAATGCTGCTGGTACTGGCTAGGCACAGGGTGGCGAGTCACTGGGGCCGTAAGCCGGCACCATCTTCAAAAACCTGGTTAGCAGACGCTGCACACTGTCAGTCGCACTTGTGTGAGTACTGGAATTTAATGCCCCTAGCGAGCAGACCACATGACATTTGAGCCCCCCTGGTGTCCTATCTACAACAGACAGATGGGGCTGACCAATCCCCCGACCACCCCTTAGACCCTGTGGCCAGGAACGAGTAAGTTGACATGGAGAGTGGCAAACTTAACCCCAGCGATAATGAGACGTAGAGAACAATGGGTATGCTAATCTCAATGTCGTTTCTGTGCCCAGTTTGTGATTATACCGTTGTGCATATTTAATCTCCTGTTAATACTTGAATGCCTCTTGAACGTGCCTTGGCTAAAAACCATGTAATTAAATGCATAACCTATAACGTGTCTTTATCCAAATAAAGTTTTAAATTTTTTTTTTTAAAAAGAGAATGTTGGAGATCCCTGGTCTATTACATCAAACTAAAGCGTTTTTTTAACAAAAAACATGCTGAACTCACATATTTGAAGGTGTTCTTGTATGTGATAGTTTCAAGAATGTTAAGGCACCAGAAGTTCGTCACAAGATATTGAAAGTTGCAAATCTTTGGTTGTTGTGACAAACCGAAACCTTACTTACCGCAGAAACCAACTAGACTTTGTGTGAGACTTGAGTGACATCTGTGCATACCAGTCCAGGTTTTGACGCTAATAGTATCTACAAAGGA
Source organism: Calotriton arnoldi (assembly GCA_963921515.1). NCBI lineage: Eukaryota > Metazoa > Chordata > Amphibia > Caudata > Salamandridae > Calotriton > Calotriton arnoldi. The sequence goes on along the minus strand of CAWUFW010000078.1, from coordinate 1,586,298 downwards.
TGCAATATCGCTGTAAACCGTAGATGAGGAAATCAAAACACCAGGATGAAACTTCCTCTATCAAGGGTCATTGACTCATGGGCTTTTATGAGTTTAAATTTTTTTTTTTTTAAAAGCACTAGTAGTATAGACCTCTCACTACACGGTGACATCTATAGATATCACATCATACAATCTGACCATACCTACTAAGACACTGGCAGCTATTTCCTTCTGAAATTAACTGGACAAAATAGGCTATGCAACTGTCTGGGAGATATAGACTAGTTAAATATTCTACTCCGATCCTTTTTCTACAGGAAACACACCTGCTGGGCACCCACTGCACCTTTCTCGCTCGCTACGGGTTCGACAGGGTCTGGCACTCTGGCTTCACACGGGGCTCCCGGGGGGTGGCCATATTGCTCCGTAAGGGTCTCCCCTTTACTCTGGCACAGGCTGCGACGGACATACAAGGCCGCTATGTGGCCCTGTCCGGCACGATTGAAGGACATCCTCTCAATTTCCTGTGTGTTTACATTCCTCCTGCCACAACGCCCTCCGCCCTTCGACAACTCACACTTGTCGTCTCCTCCTTTCCCCAGGGTGCGACGGTCATTGGAGGGGACTTCAATGCTGTTATGCAACCTTCCCGCGACGCGACAGGTGCTCCCTCGGCGTCCCGTATTGCCTCTGCTAAGCGCCTTTCTGACTGGTCCTCCGCCCTGGGTCTCTGTGATGCTTGGAGGGTGTGGAACCCCCGTCGGGACCAGTATACTCACACGTCGGCGGCCCACCATACTCACTCTCGTATCGACCTGTTCCTGTTGACGGCCCCTGACTGTCAGTTGCTGTCCGGGGCTACTATCCTACCCCGAGGCATCTCGGACCACTCCCCTGTCTCTCTCCGCCTCGGGAACTCACCCGATGGCATTCGTACAACTTGGCGGATGAACGCTTGGTTTCTGCAGGATGCAGACTTTGTTAAATCCCTCGGGCTGGAACTGAGGCAATATTTCATGATCAATACGGGTTCGGTCCACTCGCCGGGTACATTGTGGGAGGCTGGTAAGGCCACCATACGAGGGGTGGCTAGAGGCTTGGTCCACGTGAGGCGCACGGCTCAAGCCGCCCGACTCGAGCGGCTGGAGGCCCGCGCTGCGCAGTTGGAGACAGCCCAGGCTTGCACTGAAGACGTGGACTCTGACCGGCAGCTTGCACTGCTCCGTGAGGAGATCTGTCAGATCTCCTTGGAATCCGCTAAAATGCTATGGCGCTCCTCCGTGGCGCGTGTATACGGCTGGGGTGATAAAAATGGCAAGTTACTTCATAACCTAGTATCTTATCCTAAAGCCAACCGCATCATTCCCGAGGTCCGTGATACGACCGGCGCCCACCATTTCACTTCTCGTGCTATCGCCCAAGCCTTTGCAGGCTATTATGCTAGCCTCTATGCCGTCCGACCCCGCGAAGCCTCCCTGGCTGCTATGCTGTCTGAAACGGGGACCCAGCTGCCCCGCCTTTCCCAGACGGTCTCGGAGACTCTGGATCTCCCTCTCACCCCGGAAGAGATACATGGGGCTATTTCGCTCCTGCACTCCGGCAAGACTCCGGGCCCGGACGGCTACCCCCAAGAATACTACGCGACTTACCGCGACACGCTGGTCCCACATTTACTGGCACTGTTTCAACATGTGGTGGACACAGGGTCCTTTCCCCCAGAGACAGACGTGGCCACTATTGTGGTCCTCCCAAAGACACAGCCGCCCTCCCTTGCCTGTGCGGATTATCGCCCCATTTCCCTCATCAACACCGAGGTGAAAATCTTTGCCACTGCCGTGGCTCAACGTCTCCGCCCCCATTTACACGATTTGGTCCATCCAGACCAATGCGGTTTTATGCCCGCCCGGGGTACCCGGCATTGCATACGTCGCCTCCATCTCACCCTTGCACACCGTCACCGTCTCACTCCATATCTGGCCTTGCTCTTCATTGACTTTGAAAAAGCGTTTGATACAGTTGATTGGAGCTATCTGGAGGACGTGCTGGAGGTGCTGGGTTTCGGCCCTCTATTTCGGCGCCTCATCCGTGTCTTATACTCCAGCCCTAAGGCGAGGGTATTAATTAATGGGGTGCTTTCGGAGACGTTTCCCATTTAGAGAGGTACCCGCCAGGGTTGTCCGCTCTCGCCGCTCTTATTCGCATTAGCGATGGAACCCCTGGCTTCTCTTATACGTCAGGATCCCCATATCCGAGGATGGGCTTGGGACCCCTTTCGGGTCGACAAGGTCGCCCTTTACGCAGACGACGTCCTCCTCTTCCTAGCGGACCCCGAGAACTCCGGCCCACGGTGCTTACACACACTCTCCACCTTTGAACAGGTTTCAGGCCTCCGGCTCAACCCGGCGAAGTCCACTCTGGTCCCCCTCCATCCGTCCCGATCCTGCTTCGATTGGCAAACGACCATCCCCCTGCGTAGGCAGTCCTTCAAGTATCTGGGGGTTTGGGTCGCCTTGCTCCCAGACCTCGAATGGGCCCTGAATGTTACGCCCCTGGTCACCAAGGCCAAGGCGGATCTTAGGAGATGGCAATCCCTTCCTCTTAACGCCCTCGGCAGAAGTGCCCTTTTTAAAATGATGATTCTCCCCCGTTTTTTATACATTTTACAAAATATTACCTTTCATCTCCCGGGGAGCTGGTTTCGTGAGATTGATAGTACCTTCACCCGGTTTTTATGGGGGGGCGGACGACCGCGAATGTCCCTAGCACATTGCCGTATACCTCCTTATGACGGGGGTATGGGGGTAACCAACCTTCACCTTTATTATCTGGCCACGAGACTTATCGTGATTCATGACTGGTTTGCGGGCGGCTGGTCCGACCCAGCATACCAGGTGGAACTCCGATTGTTGGACTTCCCGCAGCTCCAGGCATATTTGTATGGGGCCCCCATACTGCAGGTCCTCCCCCCCGTCACCAGGACGGTTCTCCTGGCCTGGCGCACAGCCCTGCGCCACACGAAATGGGACCGGAAACTTACCAGACAGACGCCCCTGTGATGCGGTGTCTGGCTGCAGGAGGCCTCGTCTCTCCGGGACTTCCGTCGGTGGGATCAAATAGGGATCTCGCTTCTTGGGGACATCTGGGTTGGGGACCACATCAGAACCTTTGCAGATTTACAGCAACGCCATTCCCTCCATTCCTCCCAATTTTATAAATATTTGCAGTTAAGGCATGCCCTCGGAGTGCATATTCCGTCCCCCACTTCCTTCCCTGAATTTAGTCCCCTCGAGGCCCAAGTAATGATGGGGAACCTGGGCAGAGGGGGGGTGTCGCGGATCTACCGCTCCCTCGTGAATAACGGCCCTGCATCTCTAGATTTGCTACGTGCCCGGTGGGAGGGTTGGTTGGGCCCCCTAGAAGATGCGGACTGGAGGGACGCGCTCATGGCCCCCAAGACCTTGACGACCTCCTCCAAGTTACGATTAGTCCAACTCTACTACCTCCACACCGCATATCTCACTCCTGCACGCCTATACAGCGCCGGTCTGCGGCCCTCCCCGACCTGCACGCGATGCAACCACGCTCCTGCAAACTTTTACCACATGACTTGGCAATGTACTGTCCTTGCACCATTCTGGGCGGGGGTGGAAGTGGAACTCACACAGACCCTGGGGTGGACGGTTCCCCATGACCCACTACGTTTGATCCTGGGTGTGTTTGATGGCCTCGATGGATCTCGGGCCGACAAGCGCTTCCTTGGCACTGCGGTGGCGGTGGCGAAGCGAGATATAGCGGTACTCTGGTCTCAGGCTAAGCCCCCTACTATACGGAAATGGAGACGGGGGGTGGACTGGTGTGGAACCCAAGAAGAATCCCTCCTTGAAGCCAGGGGCTGTCCGGAACTTTTTGGGAAAATTTGGGGTAAATGGTTTAATCTATTATCTTAAGGGGTGTGTATATTCCTTGAACGGGGATGACCGTATGCAAGATTCTACCCTAAAGAAGGGTGTACAAGTCTCTGTCGTCTCTTCTATGGTTGTAAATTACCCAAATAATATGCTTGATTTTGCTGCCAATGTACTTGTGGTTTTGTTCTTTCCATTAAAAACCAATAAACTTGATTATCAAAAAAAAATATTCTACTCCGAAGTCTGTCAAATAAATGAAAAGACTAAAAACATGCAGCACCACAAAGCTGAGACAACTCTGACTCCCAAGAATTGCCATAATTATGTACTGTACTTCACTAATTCAACATAATATAGACTCCTCCTATTAATCTTGGGCACAGGAGGTGCTTCCGTAAATTGAAGAACGGTAATGGACAACACCAAAACTGCAAGAAAACGCCCAAAATGGCTTTTATTAGGCGATAGGGAAGCTCCCAAAAGTAAAATGCTATTTTGCCTAGAGCCCCAAAACATGGTTCCGGTCACATGAACTTCTTGAAAGAGAACTATTATCTCAGGAACGTTTTTTGTATTAACACCCAACCGAACCACTACCAAGTCAAAGAATGACAATAAAGACTTGTGCCAGAAAGATGGCTCGGTGAGTTACGCGCTCTTCACTAACTTCAGCTGTGATCTGTAGCCCACACATTCTTCCATTATAGGTAAACTCAGTAGAATTAAACTAGATATTAGTAGATTATCACAAATGCATTGAATTCATGCAATGGTATGGCTTACTGTGTATGGGCTTTGTTATAATTCAAGTACCTTTTCAGTCAAGTGGCAGAACCCACCCGATCATGTTGGTTACGCCTATATTTTGTGGTTCCAAGTGCACTCAAAGGGGAAAAAATATGTATGCTATTAGTTGGTCAACAGGACACCCCACCAGAGCAAGGAGTTCTCTGCTCAGCCTCTCTCTGAAAAGAGCCGACATTCCACACTTAACATTCCATTCCTGCGTCATCACTCATGCAGGCCGAGAAGTAATATAGACATAGGGCATAGGACACAGATATAACACATCTATTTTACAAAGAGGCAGACACAACACATCCCCTTCTTTACAAGGACATAATTATGCACAACCACCACTTGTACTACACATGACAACCTAAACTACATGTCTGTACACCAGCACACTCATCCACTAAACCATATTACTATTGTGCAACTCATAACCACACTATCTTTCCACCTTCGCTAAGCACACTCACGAAGCACAACCCATGTCACAACCAACATTCCCTCATTATCGCTATAGAGCAGCCACCACAAATCCGTACAATTACAATCAATACATACATGTGCAGAACATGGAGGGTACTCTAATTCCCCTCACATTAAAAATAATTAAGGGTAATCCCATTCCCCTGCTTTATGCACAATATCAGGCACTCTCATTGCCGCACTAAGATCAGCAAAATAGGTTACTCCCATTCTCCTCTCAAATGGACAAAAATACCAGGTACTCCGACTCCCTCCCTTCTCATGTGCAAAATATGAGTACTGCCATTCCCTTATCATATGCACAACAACATCAGGTACAGTGACTCCCCTCTCGTGCAAAATAGGAGTACTGCCATTCCCTTATCATATGCACAACAACATCAGGTACACTGACTCCCCTCTCGTGCAAAATATGAGTACTGCATTCCCTTATCATATGCACAACAACATCAGGTACTCTGACCCCCTCCCTTCTCATATGCAAAATATGAGTACTGCCAATCCCTTATATGTACAACAACATCAGGTACACTGACTCCCCTCTCATGTGCAAAATATGAGTATTGCCATTCCCTTATCATATGCACAACAACATCAGGTACACTGACTCCTCTCTCGTGCAAAATATGAGTATTGCCATTCCCTTATCATATGCACAACAACATCAGGTACACTGACTCCCCTCTCGTGCCAAATATGAGTACTGCCATTCCCTTATCATATGCACAACAACATCAGGTACACCGACTCCCCTCTCATGTGCAAAATATGAGTTCTGCCATTCCCTTATCATATGCACAACAACATCAGGTACTCTGACCCCCTCCCTTCTCATATGCAAAATATGAGTACTGCCATTCCCTTATCATATGCACAACATCAGGTACTCTGACTCCCCTCTCATGTGCAAAATATGAGTATTGCCATTCCCTTATCATATGCACAACAACATCAGGTACACTGACTCCCCTCTCGTGCCAAATATGAGTACTGCCATTCCCTTATCATATGCACAACAACATCAGGTACACTGACTCCCCTCTCGTGCAAAATATGAGTACTGCCATTCCCTTATCATATGCACAACAACATCGGGTACTCTGACCCCCTCCCTTCTCATATGCAAAATATGAGTACTGCCATTCCCTTATCATATGCACAACATCAGGTACTCTGACTCCCTCTCGTGCAAAATATGAGTATTGCCATTCCCTTATCATATGCACAACAACATCAGGTACACTGACTCCCCTCTCGTGCCAAATAGGAGTACTGCCATTCCCTTATCATATGCACAACAACATCAGGTACACGGACTCCCCTCTCGTGCAAAATATGAGTACTGCCATTCCCTCATCATATGCACAACAACATCAGGTACACTGACTCACCTCTCGTGCAAAATATGAGTACTGCCATTCCCTCATCATATGCACAACAACATCAGGTACACTGACTCCCTTCTCTTATGCAAAATATGAGTACTGACATTCCCTTATCATATGCACAACAACATCAGGTCCACTGACTCCCCTCTCGTGCAAAATATGAGTACTGCATTCCCTTATCATATGCACAATAACATCAGGTACTCTGACTCCCCTCATGTGCAAAATATGAGTATTGCCATTCCCTTATCATATGCACAACAACATCAGGTACACTGACTCCCCTCTCGTACAAAATATGAGTACTGACATTCCCTTATCATATGCACAACAACATCAGGTACACTGACTCCCTCTCGTACAAAATATGAGTACTGCCATTCCCTCATCATATGCACAACAACATCAGGTACACTGACTCCCTTCTCGTACAAAATATGAGTACTGCCATTCCCTTATCATATGCACAACAACATCAGGTACACTGACTCCCCTCTCGTACAAAATAGGAGTACTGCCATTCCCTCATCATATGCACAACAACATCAGGAACACTGACTCCCCTCTCGTGCAAGATATGAGTACTGCCATTCCCTTATCATATGCACAACAACATCAGGTACACCGACTCCCCTCTCGTACAAAATATGAGTACTGCCATTCCCTTATCATATGCACAACAACATCAGGTACACGGACTCCCCTCTCGTGCAAAATATGAGTACTGCCATTCCCTCATCATATGCACAACAACATCGGGTACACTGACTCCCCTCTCGTGCAAAATATGAGTACTGCCATTCCCTTATCATATGCACAACAACATCAGGTACACTGACTCCCCTCTCGTGCAAAATATGAGTACTGCCATTCCCTTATCATATGCACAACATCAGGTACTCTGACTCCCCTCTCATATGCAAAATAGGAGTACTGCCATTCCCTTATCATATGCACAACAACATCAGGTACACTGACTCCCCTCTCGTGCAAAATATGAGTACTGACATTCCCTTATCATATGCACAACAACATCAGGTACACTGACTCCCCTCTCGTGCAAAATATGAGTACGGACATTCCCTTATCATATGCACAACAACATCAGGTACACTGACTCCCCTCTCGTGCAAAATATGAGTACTGCCATTCCCTTATCATATGCACAACAACATCAGGTACACTGACTCCCCTCTCGTGCAAAATATGAGTACTGCCATTCCCTCATCATATGCACAACAACATCAGGTACACCGACTCCCCTCTCATGTGCAAAATATGAGTTCTGCCATTCCCTTATCAGATGCACAACAACATCAGGTACACTGACTCCCCTCTCGTGCAAAATACGAGTACTGCCATTCCCTCATCATATGCACAACAACATCAGGTACACCGACTCCCCTCTCATGTGCAAAATATGAGTTCTGCCATTCTCTTATCATATGCACAACAATATTGGGTACTCTCATTCCCTTATTAACGCATCAGCGATTAACGCATCAGCGACATTAAAATCTCTCTTTCCCCTCTCATATGCACAATACAGATACTTCCCATTGCCTTGTAATTTGCACAACAATATTGGGTGAGTACTGTCGTTCTCCTACTAACACATCAGCAACATCGGGTACTCTCATATGCACACTACTGGTAGACATCATTCCTCTGCTAAGAAATACACAATCTGTAAACACAAGTTCAGAGCACAATGATAATTTCGATGAGTAAGCATATATTAAAACGCAGTCTAACATTGAGCAATGTTATTTCTTTAACCACTGGCATCTGTTTCAAGATACATAGCTGAGAGAATTCTTCAGTAGGCCAAAAACAGACGTGTCAGAAAAGTACATTTGTCATAAAGGTGTTGCAGTTTGTCATTTTCCAATACCAGAAACCAAGAAGTGAGTCCCAAAATAAACTATGTACTGACTTTCAGCGGGTGGCAGATGACAGGTTTGAAAGAAACATTGAATATTAAACCCAGAAGCCACTGGCTTTCTCACATTCAACTCCTGCAAAGGACACTTGTACTACAATGGGAGCTTTCTTCCTGACAGGAGCATTGTGTCGCTTACCTCCAGCACAAATCTCAGCTGTTAAATGTTGGTAGAGCTGTGCCAGAACACTCTAAGTAACAAACGAATGCCTTCCCATCCTGCTGTAAAAACCTCAAGCACTCAATGTTTTCTTACTATAGAGTCCAGGTGGTATAGCTTGGAACCTGTAATTTACTCAGTAGGAGGTCCATCTACTCATTTTCATCAGAATTGTAAGAAAACAGACCCTTTTTGCAGATGCCCCCCACTTTTTGCCCCCACTTGGACTACAAGATGCTGGTTTTTGATTGACAGTGCACTGAAGCCTGCCAACTAGGACCCAGTGCCAGTGCTCTCTCCCTAAAACAGTTATATGTAAATTGGCAATCCCAATTGACAAGGACTTTACCCCCCCCTTATAAGTCCCTAGTATATGGTACCAATAGTACACGAGCACGGGTGGTAAAGGGGCCCCCAGGGCTTGCAGCACTATTTGTGCCACTCTGAGTGACCCAAATAAACTACTGACAGCAGGCCTACTATTGCAGACTGCAGGAGCAATGCAATCTGCTCGAACTCGACTTTGCCATCACGATTTGGGGCAAAGTCAATGCACTATCTTTGATGTATGCCAGTCACACCCAAGGAAGGCCCCCTAAAGCCCAGGAGGCAGATTGCATTATATCACGGGTGTGGACATGTAAGTGCAAGCTTATATGACCCTATATTGCCCTTTACCATTAAAGGGCACTATAAGTGATAGACAGTCCGTAGGATAACATGGGCTGGCACCTGGGCAAACTTGAGGTTGGCAGCTCCATTATGGTACCACCTAAATGTCATGTTTGGTATCAAAAAACGTGCCTCCTCACCCCTGGCACAAATCTCGTGCCAGGAGCGGTGTGGTATGCACCCAGTGGCACATTAGAGGTTGCCCACCTGATTGCCCCAGCCTTCCCTGTGCTCTGGCTGACAGACCCTGCTTGCTGCTGCAAAGATGGGATCCTGACCTCCTGCCAGGAAGTGTAATCACTCCCAGGAGTCAGTAACAAATGCGTGTGCAGGAAGGAGGTCACACCGCCTTCCTCCCAGGCTGGCCAGTGAAGTGGCACATCAAGGAGGTTAAGCTTCAGAGGCTACATACACCGTCTCTGATATGCATCCGAGCTGGCTCCCCACTGAAGGAACAGCCTCCCCCTGCCACAGGCACAACTGCACCCGGGCAGGTGGGAGAATTGGGTAGTCAGGAAGGGTACACCCGTAGAAGGCTAGCCATGCCCCTAGGGTGAGCTGCCTGGACTGTACACCTAAGGAAGTCTTCTCTCATTTTTAAAAGTGGTAGAAATATTGGGTTCTGAGTAGATAAGGTAGCCTACACCCCTGGATTTGGTTACCACAGGGGCAGACTAACTGCAGGTACTAGCAGCCCATTGACTACTTGCTCCGACACCCATACCTCCCTAAATCTAGGATTTAATGGACACCTCGGACTTCAGAAACTCAGCTCTGATCCAACTTGCATCAAAGAGGACAAAGAAGGGACATGTGTCTGCGACAACAGGACTTTGCACAAAGCAAAAGGCGGATACTCTGCACCTGTGACAACTCTCCTGGAACTGCATGAACGAGACTCATCCTAGTCTAAGGCTGGTTCCCTGAGACAGAGGGACTCCTGTGAGAGCCAGAAGCAACCTCAGACTCCCTTGGCCTAGTGTGACAAGCCCCATGCAAAATGCAGGTAAATATACAGACTTCTTAATTAAGAATTAATCGAACAAGCATTTAAGTCCATCATGAGGACATCCCCTACTGCGGCTTGGTTGCTGATACCTTGCTGGGGCCAACTACTGAAACAAAAATTAAAAACAGGGAAGTTACACAAAAAAGAAAAAGAGAAGATTGTCGCCTTGAGAATGACAGTTTATTCAAAACACATGCATTGCTGGTTATGGTTGCTGGGACTGGTTCTTAATGAATCTGTATATAAGTCTGATTATAAAAGCACTACATTGGATTTGTGAAAATGAATTAAAACTAATAGGCTGCTTGATATGAGAAAAGTTTTTTATTCTGATTAAAATAATGAGTAGATGGACCTTTTACTGAGTACATTTCCGAGTATTAACATAGCAGTGGGTACTGGTGTTGATTGAACATTCCTATACAGTAATGTTGTTGTAGCTTAGCTTGGAATCTTCTGTCTAAACAGTACGGCTCCACATACTCTAATCATGCACTTGTGCCACAGATGGTACATTCCACAAATTAAAGTCAGTACCTTAAAAAAATCTATTTGCACTCTGAGATCCTCACATAATTGTTAAATAAAATAAATTGTTGGTTCTGAGTAGAAAAGGTGACCTACACCCCCGGATGTGGTCACCTCAGGGGCGGATTAGCTGCAGGGACTGGCTCTAGGGTGAATGTGCGCACATGCTATGATTCTATGGCAGGACCGGAGGCTCAGATTATGCTTCTAAATCTTTACGACTCACTTTAACAACAGCCACTCAAAAAACAGTAAATCATTTAAACACTACAAATCCCATGAGGCTTTGAACCACACCTCCATAGAACACCAATCGGAACAGTCCAATGTCTACAAAATATCGAGGCACCATCTTACTGCCTCTTTCTTTTGCTGCTCCGCAGTCAAGATAAGTGCCTTGTTATTTTTATGTACATTTGATATGCATGATATGCTTTGACTATGGATTAATGTTTATGCTTAATGCGTATTGCTTAACTGATTGTGCTCATGATTTCTACTCGTTTCGCACGTTGCCTGATTTATTTACTGTGTCTGTATGAGGATCGTTTGATTCGCTCATTCCGCTATGGAAACCCGCGTCCCCGTCCCCCCGCGGCGCTTCTGTCCCCTCACTTCGGTGCGTGTTGCGCCTTCCACACCCTCACATTTCCTTTCAATTTGCCCGCGACCGTTGTCCGAGCGGCCGGGCTGTGGCGAGCGCGCGCTGCGCTCTGCTCTTCGCCCAGGGAGTGGCCCCTCCCAGGAGCGAGGTCGCATAGGCAGCCCAGTACCTCGGAAGCCTGCATGCGCTAGTGCACGCGGCAGTCTCCCGTTTTCTGAGCTGGTGACGCCTGACCCGGGCTCGAAAAAAGGGTTCCTCAGCAGATTGCAGTGCCGGTACAGGGCCAATTTACATATTTTCTTAATCGGATGACATTCTTCACACCTGCACATGACTGGCAATTGAGAAAGTTGCTAATAATAATTTTTGGAACCTCTAGCTGCTGCTTAGGCTGTTAGGGCCCCACCCCTCTTAAGTCCTGAGAAAGCCGTCTAGGGTACCTGGGCATCTCTGCTACAGCTCCTTGTTGCTCCTACCATTCGCCCTATATCTAAGCTGTTAAGGGCTGTAATCAATTGGCTTCCCTCTGGGGATTTTGAGCTAGGAAGAATCTTCTTCCATACGTCATGTCTGATTATGAGGTGTGTGAGCAGGACCTGGCTGTTTATGGTCCAGAGGATGATGAGGATTTTTATTATGACGAGAATATGGAGACCTTGATTGACAAAACCCTTGACAAGAAACTTGACAAAGCCTTGTCTTCTGCCCTCTTACCCATATCGCAACGCCTTGACAAACTGGTAGGTAGCGACCCCTCCCCTTCTCCTTCCACCACACCCTCCAACACTCTTCCTCCCTCAGTGACCCCCGGCCACTCCTGGCCTCATGTTAAAATCTACACTAAAGTTACGGAAAAAGCAAGGGATCATGACTATAATACTGACCCGTTGACCCTGCCGCCACCGTCTCTCCCTCTGCCTTCCCCTACCACGGACGCAGATACAGATTCCTCTTCCTCACAGGAGTCACGACCCCGTAAGCGTTCTAAGAAACGCAAGCATCCCTCTTCTCCAGCGACTCAGTCCCCTTTCACTTTTGACCCGGCTAGCATTGTTCACCCTAGATCTTCAGATTGGTCCCAGGCCGTGGCAGAATATATGCAGATTAATCTGTGAAAGAGTTTCGACAAGAGGTCAGATCCCACCTCAGGTCTGAATGTCCCCGCCAAGACCTCCCTAACAAAACCGCTCTCACTCCTGACATAGATGCATCTATGCAAACTTTCCTCAAAAAATTCAGTAAAAATCCAAAAAAGGGAATCAATAGAACCCTGAGAGCATACCAGGACAAAATTCTAGATGTGTCCGGCCCTCTGGCCAAAATACTGGAACTGGCTCTTCAAGCCCAAGAGACGGGTGCAGCAATACACCCTGAAGTCCTTGCTGGATGGACGCAAAGAGCAATTTGCCTCCTAGGCAACGCAAATTGCGCGCTCTCCTCTGAAAGGCGCAAATCTGTTCTCCTAAGGATTGACCCGCAACTAGCAGAGTTGGCCTCTGCAGAACCTGGTCCTTTGGCGGAAGGTCAACTTTTCGGAGATCGCTTCATCAAGGACATCGCTAAATTTGTCAATACCTTCACATCCTTGGACAAATCGCAGTCATCTCTCAAGAGAGTATTTCATCCCCTATCTGATAGGGCCAGTCGTGGCAGAGGACGCTCGACCGGCCGCTTCAACCAGCAAGGTCCTCATCGCGGCTACAACCCCAGGCGCAGAAGGTATGCGCAGGATCCGGCCCAAGCTGGCTTCTATCCCACCAGATCACGAGGTTTCAGGGGCCGCTCCAACAGAGGCGTCAACAGAGGCTTCCGCAACAACTACGCCCAGTCCTCAGGTACTGATTCAACCTTTTCTTCCTTCGATTCCCTTGGGGGGCAGATTGATGCATTTCATATACAATTGGTTAAAGATCACATCGGGATACATGGGTCCTGAACACTGTTCAAGGGTATCAGACAGAATTGACATCTCCACTGACCCAACATGCCCTCCCTCCACCTCTCCATTTTTCCCAACAAGAAGAGTCTTTTATAGACTCTGAGCTGTTAGATCTTTTGACAAAACAGGCCATTGCTGCAGGAGCTCTCCAGCCAGAAGGTTTTTGCAGCAACGTCTTCTTGGTTCAAAAGAAAGGAGGTGGTTAGAGATTGGTGTTAAACCTCAGAGCTTTCAATCCCTTCGTGACTTACTAACACTTCAAGATGGAAGGCATCCATCTTCTGAGAGATCAGTTACTGGAAAAAGACTGGATGGTCCGGTTAGATCTTATCTTATCTGACAGTCCCGATCTTCCCTTCCTCATCAGCGTTATCTCCAGTTTCAATGGAAGGACCAGTGGTTCCGGTACCAATCCCTACTGTTTGGTCTCTCCTCCGCCCCTTGGGTATTCACCAAACTATTGAAACCCGTGGTGACTCGAGTACGAGAAATGGGAGTTTGCATGATCGTTTATCTAGACGACATGCTTCTGCTAGCACAAGATCGCTCCTTGCTACTAACACACCTGCAATGGACTGTCTCTCTCCTACAGAACCTAGGCTTTGTAATAAATCTCAAGACGTCCAAGATGATTCCCTCTTAGCAGGTAGATTTCCAGGGATTCCAGATCAATTCAGTGTCATCCCAATTATTCCTTCCTCCAGCCATAATAAAATCCATCAAGAGGGAAATCAAATCGACGTTGTCAAGACAGACGGTTTCTTTGAGATACCTAGCGAGGATTGTCGGCCTGCTGGCATCTTCCATCCAAGTGATCTTTCCAGGGCCGCTCCACTACAGAGCGTTACAGCTCCTAAAAATTCATTATCTCCAACAGAACTTCAGCTACGATCACTTGATTGCCCTGACACTGGAAGCGCAAGAGGAGCTTCAATGGTGGGTGACCCACATGGAGGCTTGGAATGGCCAGGCCATTTTCGGAGTTTCTCCCGATGTAGTCATCAAATCGGATGGAAGTCGTTGGGGCTGGGGCGCAAGGTGCGGAGAATTCGCTACCGGTGGTCGTTGGTCAGCAGAAGAACTGAACCTGCACATCAACTGTCTGGAGCTGTTGGCGGGCTCTTTCGCCATCAAGTCGATCTCCCCAGTAAAGAGCAATTGTTGCATCCTTCTGCAGATGGACAATGTGTCAGCGGTGCGTTACAAAAATCGTCTAGGAGGTACGAGATCATGTCCGTTAGCCTACATAGCTCATGAATTCTGGCATTTCTGCCTATCACAGAAGATCACGGTTCTAGCGGAATACATCCCCGGCAAAGACAACTTAGTGGCGGACTGGAATTCCAGATTCCTGAGAAACTTCAGCGATTGGAAGCTCCATCCTTCAATATTTCAAGAGATCATGGCTTTTCAAGGCCCTTGCCTCATGGATCGGTTTGCCTCTCGTCTGAACGCTCAGGTTCCCTGGTTCTTCTACTGGAGACCGGATCCGATGGTGTTGGGAACAGACGCTTTTCTTCATCCTTGGGGACCTCAGACGCATTATGCCTTTCCCCCCTTTGCAATGATCCCGAGAGTGGCGGCCCAAGTCCGCCGCCAGTCAGCATCGTTGGTTTTAGTCACACCTCTTTGGAAGACACAATCCTGGTTTATGACTCTCTTGGAGTTGTCAGTAGATCTACCTTTTCGACTTCCTGTATTTCCACTGTTACTCCTGGACCCAGTCGGGTCTCCCCATCCGCTGGTTCTGCAGGACCAACTGACACTCATGGTTTGGAAAATCTCAGGAGACACGAACAAATTGAGGGCCTTTCATAGGCGGCTGCCGGTTTTATACAACAGGCGTGGGCTCCTTCCACCCCTAAACGATATTCTGCTGCATGGAAACGTTGGGTGGGTTGGTGCCTTCAACGCGAGGTGGATCCCGTGGGATCCGATCTGAAAGACGTCTTGAATTTTCTATCAGAGTGTGCAGAGTCCGGGCTATGTTACTGGTCGGTAAACAACTTTAGATCTGCTTTGTCTGCCGGACATAATCACATAGATGGGAAACCGGTAGGTGTTCATCTGGTTGTTTGCAAATTATTGAAAGGCATAAGAGTCACTCAACCCCCGAAACCCAGATATAACACTCTATGGGATGTTTCTAATGTGTTATCTTTATTAAAGTCTTGGCCGGAGAATAAAGATTTATCATTAAAACAACTTTCTGCTAAACTTACCATTTTTTTGTGTCTCATTTCTTGTCGGAGAGTGCCAGACGTACATGCGCTTGACCTAGCAGATAGATTATTTTCTCCCCAGGGTGTATCATTCATTCTTTCTAGAAGAACTAAGACTATGTCACGTTCAGTTGACTATCCTGCCTTTCCTCACAATGACAAGCCATGTGTGGTTAAATGTTTAAAACCTTATGAAGATCGTACTTTGCCCAACAGAGCTGAACACTTAGGGCCTTTGCTTTTGTCAATTCAAAAACCCTTCTGCCCGGAATCGGCGGCTACGTTAGCTCGCTGGGTTCGATGGGTCATGGCTGAAGCTGGTATAGATGTTTCTGTGTAGAGTGCTCATTTTACTAGGGGCGCGATGGCGTCCAAAGCCTTCGTTATGGGATCCAGGCTAGAAGATATTCTTTAAGCAGCTGATTGGTCATCTGATTCAATGTTTAAATTTTTTTATTACAAACCAATTGTACATGTTTCTTCTGTTGTGGTTGGTCACCTTTGAACCAGCATAATCCGAGCCTCCGGTCCTGCTATAGTACAGAACATTTTCCAGCATATGCAACAAGAGTTTTAGATTCTATTAAGGACACGGAGGCGAGGATTATCCCACCCGGTGGGACAGGTAAGAATGGTTTTTAACTGCCATGAAGTCATATGATATATATTTTTACATATCTGTTTTTCGCTCCCTTGACATGATAAGGTTCTTAGGTTCTATGATTTTCAAAACTGGTTTCTGATTTCAGGAACGGATTCCAAACAGAGCTGAATCTGGAGTTTCAGTGCCGGTTGGCAATCTCTGTGCTACTTATGGATAAGTTGTCTCTTCTGGGACCTGTTTTGGATTTGCTCTCCGTTGAGAGCTAGAATTATATCCTGTTGGACTTACACTAAGGAAGACTGCTTGTTGCAAAGAAAGAGGCAGTAAGATGGTGCCTCGATATTTTGTAGACATTGTACTGTTCCGATTGGTGGTTTATGGAGGCGTGGTTCAAAGCCTCATGGAATTTGTAGTGTTTAAATGTTTTACTGTTTTTTGATTGGCTGCTGTTAAAGGGAGTAGTAAAGATTGAGAAGCATAATCCTAGCCTCCGTGTCCTTAATAGAATCTAAAATTCTTGTGGCATATGCTGGAAATTTTTCTAGTCATTTGTACATGCAAAAGTCTCATCAGCAACTTTAAATAAACTTTTTTCTACATCCTTTTTTCAACCCTGGAATAAGTTATTCGCCTGGCCTTGCCACAAATATACTTCCAACCTTTTTTAGTATGGGAAGATATTGGAACAGACTTGGTCACTACTCGCCAACATGCAAGTTAGTGGGTTTTTGCAATCTCACAGGGCTTTCCATCTCTGGAACTATCACTTCTCACCTACTTCCAGACCTTACACGTACATTTGCAGATTTGTGGAAAAACCTGAGCCCTGCTAGAATTAAAACCCTGATACAATATGAGCATAATCAGAGAGGATGCTATAATTTGTCACCGAACTGCACGGCACCAAAAGGGACAAGTGGATTCCTGAAGCATCGCGTTCTTTAAGAAAGTAGATATTTCATATATTTCCACACCCGTGAAGTAAGCTGATACATAGGACACCCATCAGAGCAAGGCCTTCTGTGCTCAGCCTGCAGATCCCATCTTCCCCGGACAGCCAGCATTCCAGCCCCGCATCCCAGCGGTAACAGGGGCACGGGCGATAGACACAACAGTTTATGATACCATATTTGATATAATGAGCGTATTGACGTCGAACACATTTATTACTTACATTCTTTGGTTCGTGGTGGGACATGGCTTTCCTGCTCTTCACTGTAGCTCCACAGGTGAAGACGTGAAGTCCGAGTTAGGAGTGTAGAGAGGCTGAAGCGGAAGAGCACAGATCCCACCGGATCAAGCTTAGACGCAAAGGCCTAGACCGAGCCGAGCTCCCCTCTCGATAGTACGGAGGGGCTGCACCCTGAACTGCCCCCTCAGTAACTGCAGCGTAGGACGCCCCCGCACTAATGAGATCTGTCACTGCGCAGATGTCCCTAAACAGCGGGATAACTGCACAACACTCCTCGCTCAACACAACGATACATTAAAACGCACGTGGATTTACCCCCTCGTAAACAATGAGAAAAGACCTCAGATTAAAATATACCCCTCAGTAAACATGAGATAAGGGCACAACGAGCAGTTCCCTCAGCAAACTAACTGTACTCGGAGCTCCTCCCAGAACAACCGCTGAAAGAAATCACCAAAACACCAACAAGCAACGGAGCCAACGCAAGAGCACAAAACAGTCGAAAGGGGGCGGTTGGGGGGCTCCGGATGCGCATGCGCATTATTTGCGAATCCACGATTGAGCATGCGCTGAAATAAATCACCTCGCGGACGCACGCTCACAGGGAGGTAATTTCTCTCGTTGACATGCGCAGTAGCAGTAACACTACCTTTAAAGGAAGGTTGTTTTTTTCGCGTCCACGCAGTACTACGTCACATCCTGAGCGTATTCTTGTCCGTATCCTGGTGGCGCCAGTGAGCACTGCGCATGCGTTTGCTCTTCTGACACGCTGCCGCTGGTGTCTTTTCTTTCACGCGCGAGCCGAAGCTTGGTCCGACGGCCTGGACTGTGCGTGGAGGGGAGAGAAATGCACGTTCTTCAATGGGTTAACTACGGAAAAAACAAGCATTTACAATGCAATAGGTCTCGCAATGACATTATTTTGAGCTATTGACATTGTAAATGACATTGTTTTTTGTTTTTCTTTTGTAAAACAAATAAAATGCATTGTGATTTAAAATGGCAATAGCTAAAATGTTTGTAAATGCGAAACCTATTGCATTGCATTTACACTAGTGTGGAGAGAAGGATCATGCAGGGGGTGGAAGAGAAGGGAGACTCCGAAGGGGACATGATCCTGGCAGTGTCTGCCATGATCACCACAGCGATCACCATTGTGCTGTCTTTGGTGCAACTCATACTGGGCAGGTCGTGGAGGTAAGGAGAGGCTGTCCCCCTTATTATTTCACAAAGCAACCCTGCAATACAATCGGGTCATCTTAATGTACAGATCATGTGGTTATGGGTACACCTTTATGGCCCCAAGCTCCAGCCTCGCTGTGCGGTGGTAAACACAGAAAATTGACACATCAGTCTGCAGAAGAGGAGAGCATCTGAAATCGCTTCTCAAACATGCAGACCATCTCTAAGTGTAGAAACTTTCTTTTAATATAAAGTCTAACGGGGACATAAACTATGAAAAAGGAATATTTGAGCAAAACTGTAGGATATTTGGAAACACAGAAGCGAGACCTATTGCTTTCTTTTTCAAACCGAACTCTGTGAAATCTGGAGTTGTGGCGCTGGGAAATAAAGGGGGACATCTGGGCAGTGTATGCCGTCAAGTTCCTACACTCCACATTTTTATTACTGACTCGAAGGTATTGGAGCACTTTAGGTTTAGGTGAAAAAGGTAACAGTAGCATGCAACTATAAATAAAACAAAATTAAACAGGAAAGGGGCTGGGATTGAATTTCAATAGGCTTTTGCCAGCAGCGACTCGAGCACAATGCCTGCAAAACCTTTAAGTAAAATGCAGATTGTGCTCTTTTGCACAAAGGTCGGGGCTTGCACACAGCTCTGGGGTAAAGGAAATCACAACTACATGCAGAATTCCACAGGGTGGACTTCGCAGCGGCCATCTTGAGAACAAGGAGGGGGTTGGGTAAACTCGTGCTGCGTGCCCACTTTTGCTGTGCATATTGTATGATGGCGGGAGGTTTTAGGTGTGTTGGGGTCAAGGTTCTGCAATGGTGCATTGGTGGCAGTTTCTTTTCTTCTGATGGTCTGGTTTGTTTTGTCAACGTGAAAAATGTCAAGGTGTGTTACATACACTATAGAAGAAATGTCATGTTACTGAATGTACAAAAAGAGCACTGGATTTTGGTTCCGTGGTGGGTGAGGGAGATTTAACTGGCGCAGGCCGTGAACGAGTGCAGTGGAACCTCTAGTTCGGCACAAATAAGGGCAGTGGGTTGATATGCCTGCTGCACAGAGCGTAGAGTATACAGATCACAGAACAGTATTTTATGTCAAGACTCAGTGGTTTACCGCTTTTGTCACAGAGATCCTTTTGCGACTGTGCAGTTCAGAAGTTACAATCGCAAACATATACATAGGCGCCCCAACACACGAGAACAAAAGCCGTCATACACTACTTCCCCGTGCCAGAGGCACTGGGCTTGTGGGCAACTAACTGCCCTATAGAATGGATTATTGCCGCCAAAACTGGTTTATCGAACACGAATTACACCTGATGACTCTAGTGCAAAGAAGCTACAGCATTGCTATGGGGAGGAAGACGAGGGCTTTATAACTGCCCTGCGTACAATGGCCGCAGCGGAACAGCGCCTGGAAGTACTCTGGAATGTTACGTTTTCAGTAGTCGCGTTAACCCACTGAGGTATCTTCGAATTAGGATGTATATGGTGAAATAATATAATATAAAAATGGCTCGATACACTGCCTTTATGCAGGTTAGGAAGAGCACGGATTGATTTATAATAACAATCCTATACATGCGTTAAATGAATCTGTTATACAACTCAGGCCTGCAAGTATTTTTAGCCCCAACAATGACAACTCATTGGATATTTGTTGACTCAGCTTCCTCTGCACGAGAGATGCGATTTGTATCACTTTCCAGTCCTATCTATCCCCCCTCCTTTCCACGCAGGGCAGCCCTCGGCTGAGACGCTCTGGCGCCCAGGTAGGAGGTGAGGTGCGTGGCCCGGATGGCCGCCGCTCCGCCCCCAACTCTCCGATTTCAACGCCCCCTCCCCCCACACGTTTTTGTTTGTCCCACTGGGACCCCGGGTGGGCAACAGATGTTCTGATGGTTCCCCCTAAAATTCCTTACCCACCATCCCACCCCATTGGGAAGAGCAACCCAGAAATCGGCTTGGGGGACCCGGATTGGCCCAAGGCGCTCTTACTGAAGATAGGGGTCGAATGGTGAACTAAGCACATTTCTTCTCCTTCTGCCTCGATCACAATGGCTTGTAGGTTATTTGAAAAAATTGTCCTGTAAAGCGCTTAATTCAGCAACGTGGACTCATCAACGCAGTTGGGGGAGAGCAAGGTAAAGGGAGCCTTGTGCAGGGAAGGTTCATCCCAAAAAGTTCCCACCACACTAGGTGGCCGGGCAATGGTGCTTAGTGGTAACCAGCCTTGGATGCCTGCTTTGGCTGGACAGGAAAGTGAGAGCTGAAGGGGGGGGGCAGATGGAACTGGAGCCACCTCGAAAAAGCTGGGAAGGGTACAGACTGTCCTCATCATCGGAATGACCCAATTCTTCACGAATTAAAGGACAGAAGGGGGCGTGGCAGGGGTTTCCAACCTATTTTTTAATTGCACAATTCGGTGCAATGCAGCACGTAATGATGAATTTCCAGCCCAGGAGTTTAAGCTGTCCGGAGGGCGCGTCTCGTTTCCTGTGGCAGGTACTTCAGTGCGCTGCGACATTAACATTTCATCATCCCCCCCCCGCCGCCGCCGACCCCCCCCCCCAGTCCCCGACAATGGCTCACAGCTCGGATGACGAGGCCGCTCTGCACCAAGCAGGCAGCGGTAAATTTCTACCGTCGGAGGAGGAGGCATCGGCTTAGTCCGGGGGGGTGCTGTCTTGAGAACACGCTGTACATTTCCACAGGCAAATCTGGCTAGTCGCAAGAAGCTCTCCAAACAGTGCTTCTTTGTTACCGCCCTGTCTCCTTTTGGGACGGCCCATCCGGACTGGATCCTTTGCTTCACAGCTTGTTTATATAACACGCCTCCTTTAGATAAGAAATTGCTTCACGACAGCCGTGAAGCAAAGGATCCAGTCCGGATGGGCCGTCCCAAAAGGAGAAAGGGCAGTAACAAAGAAGCCTCATTTTCAATCGGAGGCCACCGTTTACCATAAACGATGACGCCATCCAATGAAAATGAGGGGCGGGTCTTCAAGCCCCCTTCTGAAATCTCCTCTCTCACAATATGTCTCGCAGAGCGAGCAGCGCATGCGCGCTGCAACGCTAGGCGAGACCTAAAAAGCATGTCTTGTAGTCAGTTAAATGCAGAAAGAAACAGCAGCTCTGTGGGCGGTTTAATCCAGCGGTCCAGGTGCACAGCAAAAAAAAAATTTGTTGCAGTTTTATATAGCGCGAACGCGACCCAAAAGTATCGGAGCGCTTTTAGACGAGCACCAGTTGCATTACTGTCAGACACATCCATGTTTAGGCACGGGGAGATTAAGTGATTTGTGGAGGATGCCTGAGCCTTCCGCTAGACTCGAACCTGGCTCCCCAGCTTCAAAGTCGGCTGCTCTACCTCTTAAGCCACACCCTCTGATAGGTCTTTCATTTTCGACCTACTATGTGTGGCAAGGCATTTTGCACCATGTATACGTCACCACGAGCATCAAAAGAGCAACCTATTCTGTAATTATTATGTTGACCTTTTACCTTCTTGTAACTCCATAGCTGCCAAGTTTTCACTTCACATATATGTGACATTTTCATATTTTCAGTGCATGTATGTGTGACATATCATTGCCTTATCTGTGACATAATTTTTTTTGTATAAATCAGTTTTTATTTCCGTTAACAAGTTTAAACAGTTACAGTTCAAAGACCAATTGTATAATGGTAATTGCAATGCAGGTATACAATATGCTCCCACAGAACAGGCATCATCATGTCTACATTTCAACTTTCTATTTGATAGCTGCAATGAATAGACAAGCATTGGCATGTTAGGGGGCAGGTGTGTTATATGCAGCCGTGGCCCATGCAGGTAAGAACGGTGGGGCCGGGTAGGGGGGATTTCGACAGGCGACGACGAGGGAAAATTATTTATTTAATTTTCCCTCGTCGTCTGTCGAAATATCCCCCCCCAACTCGGCCCACCGTTCTTACCTGCAATGGCCGCAACTGGTTATATGTACCATGGCCGATAGTGTGTGGCGAACGATGGTAGTTGAAATGTTTGGAGCCATACCTGTATGCCACTAGCATAGCATTAGTCCGCTTCAACTTGTTAGCAACACGAGATGGAAGGGAAAGGAACAGGACAAAGCAATAATAACGGAAGGAACTGCGCCCAACTAATGTGATTCTGGCCCCCATATGTAATAAGTGTGAGTGCAGCTTGCATCTTCTAGACAGTTGGCCGAAGGTTTTACATCAATTGTGTGTGACCTGGTAGCACCTCAATTATGCATTAGGTTGGTGGCTAGCCAGAATCCTTACTCTTTACCATTAAAATGAATACAACAACTAAGTTAACAATAACCAACACTGTGTAAAGTAAGTAATAAAGTGGCTTTATCAAACAGAAAGTAAAACTACTGGCATATAGTAATCTGGAAGGAAAAGTCAATCAATACAAAGCACATAAATACCTATATACTCAAAAGCGATACCACTCACTTGCCAGAGACAGCAAGACTGAGGATCAACTGCACCTACTCTGAACAGACACAACAAGCACCAAAGAAACCCCACTGGAAAGAAAACAAAAATTACACATATCACAAGGCAGTTAAGAACGTGCACAAATCAATATGTTACTTTGAAAGACAATCACACAAAAAGCTAAAGATTCAAACATTATTGCAGCACTCAAAGAAAATTGTACAAACAGGCCAAGGATGCACATTAGATTAAAAGATTACAAAATGAGTTGGTTACCAACCACAACTCCACAAACTACATAGCTGCCCCCGCAAACAGGATTCACCAAAAAGACAAATGAAACAATTACCTCTACAATAAAAACGAAAAGAAAATTACAACACGAATAAAAATGATAACAAAATATCAATAAAAGACACCACCAGATGGAAGTAAACCTTACCCCAGAAGCTGATCCCATAACCTTATTCCTAGCTGACTCAACTGTTACCACGCATTGCGGGTCAAGTACTCAAAAAAGACCAAAAACCAAACCAATATGGCCCCCAAGGAGCAAACATAATCCCTGGTGTCTAGTGGGCTTCAGGGGCAAAATAAAAAAAAAATGGCCACCACTCGGGATCGCTCCCCTTCAAAATAAAATTCCCCCAACCCCCAGAGGGCAGATCGGCCTAAAAACAACCAAGCTGCCATCAGGGGGTGGAGAATGTAAAAAAAATACCCCAAAGAGATAGACCCTTGCCCAAATGGTCCCTCCCTGCAATTTCATTACATAAAATCCTTGGTGTATAGTGGGTTTCGAACCTACTTGGAAACAGATTGGCTGAAGAAAGGGGCAAACTAGCCCCCAATGGGGCCGAAGCACAGATACAAAATATTGCCCCTTCAGGGGAGCAACCCTTGCCCGAGGGGTAGCTCCCCATAATTTCATTACATAAAATCCCTGCCATCTAGTGGGTTAAGACCCCCTCCCCCCAGGGGAAGATTGGCCAAAAAAAGGGCCAAACTAGCCCCCCCAGGTGGGTCCGAAACACAGAAAAAATATTTTGCTCCCCAGGGGAGCGATCCTTACTCAAGGGGTCGCTCCCCACAATTTCATAAAGTAAAATACCGGGCATCTAGTGGGTTTTGACTTCCCTAGGGGGCAGATCGGCCAAAAAAACAGCTGAACTAGCCTCCAGGGGGGGCCAAAACACAGAAAAAACATTTTGCTCCCAAAGGGAGTGACCCTTGCCCAAGGGGTTGCTCCCCGCAAATTGATCAAATCAAATCTCTGGCGTCTAGACCTGCCGAAAAAATGGGCGAACTAGCCCCAAGGGGGGCCGAAACATGGATAGTATATGCCCCAGGGGAGCGACCCATGCCTAAAGGGTCGTTTCCCCAAAAAACAGAAACACATCCCTGGTGGTCCAGTGAATGGGATTCCTGCTAAAACAAACCCACCTAGGAGAAACACTTAGGGCCCTATTACGAGTCTGGCGGTCCAAGGACCGCCAGACTCGTGGTGGTGCAGCACCAGCGGTCCAACTGCCCGATTACGACCTGGGCAGTCGGACCGTCGACTCTGCCAAGGAACCGCCGCTCCAATGCCAGGGAACGCAATATGCTTGGCAGGACCGTGGCAAACTCGTGGTGGCGCGGCACCACCGGTCCAACCGCCTGATTACGACCTGGGCAGTCGGACTGCCGACTCTGCCAAGGAACCACCGTTCCCTGGCTTTGGAGGGGCGGTCAGATGCGCAACATGCTTGGCAGGACCGCCACGGTCCCACAAAGCATAATACGAGAATTTTCCTCTGCCAGGGTTCTCATGGCGGTTTCATGAAAACTCTGGCAGAGAGGAAACAAAGGGGGCCCTACAAGGCCCCCTGTGCCTCCACTGCATGTGGATGCACACAGGGAGGCATAACGTGCCGCCCTGTGTGCATCCACATAGGTTCCTCCACGGCATGGACTTTCGAGTCCATGCCGTGCAGGAACCTTGTGATGCATTCCCATTACGGTGCAAAAGGCACCGACACCTTTGAAAGGGCACCGTAGGGGGAACCACCACGCTCCCCGCCCTCCAGATTACTGAAAAGTAGTAATCTGGTGGGCGGGCATCGGCGACCTTCGGCGGAGCTGCAACACAGCCGTTTGCACTGCAGAGCCACTGGTCCGCCAAAAGTTGTAATTGGGCCCTTACTGTTCTCCCGATGCACTGGCATGCCTGGAAGTAAATGGCTTCCAGTGTGTCCCCGGCCGGCTCTGATGACGTCGGAGCGGCATGCTCGCCAACTTCATATCGCCGAGCGGGGGTTGGGGTTTGCAGCGGAAGCGCTTCCGCTGCCATTCCTGGTGGAGGCACATAGTGGGGCAGCGCACGGTGGAGCGCCAGCGCTTTCCCATGGGTGGAGCTAGGACGGCTTGGAGCTGTCCTCAGCTCACACCCACCGTGGCTGAGAAAGGCTCCAAGCCGTCCTCGGCATACAAGGGATTTAAGAGTATAAAAAGTTCAACAAATGACCTTTTTCTTTTCTTTTTTTGTTAAGAAAGACAGCAACTCTATTCAACAAGGCATGCCGAGTGGAGGGAGCCCCCCTCAATCAAGCCTCAAAGCCATGATCCAGCATTTCGATGTCACGGGGAGGGTGCCTCTTGGTTAGTCCTTGTAGCGCTACACTGTGGCTCAATGCCCCAGGGCCACACAGCACTGGAGAGTTGCCTAATTTTGCACAAAAATATTGGTCATTTGTTTACATTTTACTACTGTGGTGGGACAAAAAATGTTGCTAGGTGGAAAAGGATATGTGTAAAATAATTGTTATTTCTTTGCATCATAGCAATTAACCAGTGTGCTTGCTTTTATAATCATTTGCAAATGACTTAATGTAACTTGCAAATATGTGTTTTCTTCTTTTGCTGCTGTTTATATTGCAAAATGGAAACAATTCCAGATTTCACTTCTTTTTTCATGTTATTTGCAAGAATGAACATAAAAATACAGGCCATGCTAGTAAAATAATGTTCAGGTGGCAATCCTAGCATAGGATCACTAGGCCTCACAGCCGGTCCAGTGCTCATGGGGAATGAGCCCTCTTCTGGCCTTGTAGTGCCACACCATTGCTCGAAAGCCCAAGGAAGAGGGCCCCCTCTTCTTGGTCACACAGATTTGGATCATGATGTCTGTGCTTAGGTTTATGGATATTTTCTTTATAGCAAATGAGTGACATTAAAAGTGACACTATTGTGAGCCGTGTTACCAATTTGTTTTTGGTATTATTGCAAGTTCCAAAGTGTGAGAGGCTGGCTTAGTATATGGTGCTCACTTATGTAAGTGTAGCACCCTGCACTAATCCAGACAACCCTTATGGTGATTTTAGTGGTCTTAAACAACCTTAGAAAGCTCTCTAAGTGGTAGCTGTGGATAGCAGCCTTCAGGCTTAGTCCAGAAGGAATGTAATGCAGCTTGTTTTACCAGCACTTAATCTTATGGTATAGGTTAAGTGAAAAAGAACTGCACAGTGTAGTTATAAAAATGTGTATTTATTATTAACACTCACTAACACAATGTATTATCTCTTACCCGGAGATACAAACACAATACACACAATACTTTGTCAATAGAATACGTAAATAGCACAGAATACACAATGGTCCCCTGGGGGCGACCAAACCATATATTAAAATAGTGGAATGTGAACCACTAAGTCGAGAATGGACCCAGAAGACGTAGAAGAGCCGGGGACCCAAGGAACCTCCCAAGGTGAGTATCTAGGAACCCCACGGAGGTCGTGTGCAGAGTGGGAACACCACCGCGTGCTCAATGTTAGTCAATAGGTAAGTCGCGGTTGCAATTTTAAATAAGAAGGACCCTTCCCAGCGGACCCTGAAGAAACCCTGTGGAAGATAGAAGGTTGGAGAGTCACCCCACCCGTGGATACCCCAGGAACCAGGATACCTACACCAGGGAAGTCAGGCGCATAGGTGCGAAGTGACGTCGGAAACTGCTGTAGACCACAATGGAGGACTTCAGTAGATGTCTGTTGTTGTTCTGAGCATCAGTAGAGTTGTTATTAAAGTCCACTCGAATAGTAAATGTTTATAGTTTTAATCTCAAAAGAAAGGACAAAGGACAGCCAGCCAACACGTGTTTCGTCACATTGGGAAGTAACCCGTGACTTCTTCAGGGCTGTAAAGGATACGTAGATGTCGTTGAGGAATCGCTCCGCCGGTGATAATTCCGACCCGGCTGATCTGGTTAGGGAAAGTGATAATGAGATCCAAGATAATGTTGGGAAAGCTCCGGCTTATGGCGATCCCAGGAGTGAATGACTGAATGGCCGTGGGTCGGTGGGTCAACGTCTCCCCGGATCTTAAGTAACAAGGAAAACCTCAGTGTATTAAGAAAGGTCCTTACCCGGAACAGAGACGTGTCGGTGCCTGCACTCCTCTTGAAAGACTTTTTACGCTATAGATCGTCCAGACCGGCTGACCCGCCCGTTTACAGGCTGCAGGCACTACATTTGGGATCTCCTCGACCCTGGAGGTCCCTTTCTTAATACAATGTGACGAAACACGTGTTGGCTGGCTGTCCTTTGTCCTTTCTTTTGAGATTAAAACTATAAACATTTACTATTCGAGTGGACTTTAATAACAACTCTACTGATGCTCAGAACAACAACAAACATTGTTTTTATTGTACAAACGTGTGCCCAGGACTTGGCTTTTCAGTAACTTGTGTGGGTTGACACCCACATATAAATACGGGGGTTATAGGGTAATTCCTCCGACCTGGTAGCACAGTGCAATACACACACCACAATCACCATACGCACATACAGCAAGGCGCCACACTTCCTGGCATATCCAAAACCCTACCTCTAAATTACGACTTCAGTAAAGATGCCATTGGTGAAGAAGGTGAAAGTGTCCAGTGGAACTCAAAGGTGGATTCAAGATGAGAGGTACCTGCAAGCAGAGGGGACAGAGTCTATGCCACTCAGGAGTGACCAGGAGGCACGGAAGACGAATGCCCACCAATGTCGGAGATGAAGGAGAGTTTACGGTGCCCTTGAAGTTGCAGCTGTAAGGACCAGGCGACACACAGGAGGATCAGGAGCCGTGCACGAGCTGTCCCACGTCGTATGTCGGATGTGAAGAAAAAGGTGAAGTGTAGGGACCAGCAAGGTCCAAGTGACTCGCCACGAGCAGGTAAGTCAGACTAGGCCCAAGCAAGCAGGGGAGCCCACTGGAGCCAAAGAAGACCCTCAAGAGGACACACAGGCCGAAGGCACAGGAGTCGCAAGAGGACCTCGGGCAGCTCACCAAAGGATGGAGGCCCACAGTGCAAAGGATGCAATGCAGGCGAAGATCTTGGCTGCAGTAGATGCTTGAGGTTGGAGCTTCTTGGAGCCCGAAGATCTCTGGAGGAGAGAGTCAACAAGCCTTGGCTACGGCAAGTCGACGCAGTGCACAGGGGTGCTGTTCCGGGGGTTCCGACGAGGGGTACTGGCCTCAAACTCAGTAAGAAGACAGTGCAGGCCTCAAGGGAGTTGCAGAACCACCACCTGTGTTGCTGAGCCTTTCAGAGTCTGTGGGAGCCCAGGATCAGCAGACTGGTCAGCTGTGTTGTGGTGCCTGCAGATGCAGGGGAGTGACTCTTCAATCTAAGGGAGATTTCTTCAGGTGTCTTGGATGTCCACAGGCCCTGTGAAGAACCTGTATGGAGCACAGGCACAGACGTTGCAGCAGACTTGCAGGACGACGAGACTAGGAGCAGTAGGAGCCTTCCCAGTTGCAGTCTCGGTTACCAACGCGAAGTCCAGCGAGGTCCAGAGTGCCAAGACAGTTGAAGTGGTAGTTGATCTGAATCTTGTCCCACGAAGAATCTAGGGACCCACCCACAGGTAAGCCCTTAAGTACCCTAAGGAAATGGTTGGAACGATTTAGGGGTCCCTCCCAGAGGAGGGATTGGACAGTGGGTAGGATACTTCCATGTCCTTTGTCCAGTTTCGCGCCAGAGCTTGAATAAACGGCTCCCTGAACTGGTTTGGACTGGAGTATGCAAGAAGGGCACCAAATGTGCCCTTCAAGCAGTCTGAGTGGCGCTAGCAAGCGCACCCACCCTCTCCCAATACACTAACTCCTGTCTGGGAGGTGGTCACACGTCCCTGTGACAGGATACCTATTGTCCTGCCTTCCTCTACTCGAGCTTGGCTCAGCAGCAGGAGGGCAGAATCGTGTCTCTGGTCAGCAGCAGCCATAGTTTGCTGTTCGGGTCTAGAAGACTGGTACCGGGAGCACTGAGGGCCTCCTGGAGGAGCTTTACAGTTCATGGAATCATACCTCCCACACCGTATACGGTGTGGGGGTATGATTCTAACATGTTTGATACCAAACACAACAGGGTTCATTACAGCCAGTTTAGGATGGTCATCGCGTAATGAAGCATGGCTACTCTATGTATCTTAATGGTTGATGTACTTATAACCCAGGAGAATGGACTTTGAAGGTTGTAGGAGTGTCCTGCTCATGCAGGGGCACCCTCACACTTAGATCCAAGCACCCTGCCTTCAGGATTGAAAGGCCTGCCTTAGGGGTGACTTATAGGTTTTAAGTGCAGTGACCCCAGATATAAGGAATCTTATATCTGGCGTAAGTGGTGCTAGCACCAGCTTACACAGGCTGCAATGGCAGGCCTGTAGTCACAATCTGAGTGGTCTCTCATCAGTGACATAATACATGCTTCAGCCCATGGGAGACCCCTGGTGTACCTATGCCATGGGTACCTTAGTACCGTATACTAGGGACTTATCAGGGTACACCAGTAGCCAATCTGGAGTGTACCTAAGTACTCACCAGTGTCCAATTTAGGGAAGAAGCACAAAGACTTGGGTCCTGATTAGCAGGATCCCAGTCAGACTAGTCAGTAAAACATGACACCAGCAAAAAGTGGGCGTGACCATGAAAGCAGATCCTACTTTCCTACACAGAGACAAATAATGTTTTTAACGTAAAGGTCTCGAAAGCATCAACATATGAAAATGTTCACTTTTCGAACATTTAGGGCCTGATTTACATCTCGGCAGACAGGTTACACCATCACAACAGTGATGGATAACCCTTCCGCCGAAATATAAATCCCATATGATATAATAGGATTTATATTTAGACGGACAGGATATCCATCACCATTGTGATGGAGTAACCCATTCGCCGAGATCTAAATCAGGCCCTAAATCTGGAAAACCTTTCCATGCTATAAACACTTATTTTTGCTTGGGGCATGCCCACTGCTCTCTGGTTATGATGTGTTGTCTGTGGGGCAACTGTACCCAACATATGCTTTTCCGCTTCAGCAATGAGCCTTTCCTCGTGCCACACTTCAGAACTCTGGTACCTGATTGGGTTGGTCAGTGAACTAGGAAACAACCACAGGAGTACACAGAATATTACTTGTGGAATAAAACATTTATTGATTAAACTACTTAAAAGTATGAAAAGGATCCTGTGTGTTGATGTAAATAGATCTCCAGCTCTGAAGTTACCTTCCATCAGGCATGAATAGCACTTCCGTCTTATTTTGCATCTCAGACTTGTAATCCTCCCTGCTAAAAAAATGCAGAACTAAAAGTACCAGAATGCAAAGAGGATTGATTGAGCTAGCCTTTCTCTTTGGGGTGTGTCCTCCTCTTGGCCAGATCTATTCATTGCAGCACAACAATTCAACTCTGCACCAAAATATCTCCTTTAAATGGAACCTCTCAGCTACTACATGCCTTCTTGTTCATAAGCTACTTGACACAGCGCCCACCTTTCCTCAACCTGAAACCATCCAGCAGCGCTCCACACACAAGTAGCAGTTAAATGCTTTCAAGTCTACTCCAAGCTCAAACTGGCAAATAACTGCTAATGTGTGGCCCAAAATCATGAATTGCTGCAGTGCTATATGAACTCTGTGAATTAAGTGACAAACTGTTTCAGTGCAGAAATACAGTGAAGACTAACACATGCATTCATCTAACCTTTGATGAGTGATATTTGGCAAGGTTGACCCCCCTCCCCTGGGCCTTGCAGTGCAAGATCATGTTAGGAAGGGCCTGGGGAGTAAGCTCCCTTCCTTGGGCTTCATAGTGCTCTATGATGGCTACAAGGTCATGGGGAGGGCGGGCAGGTATTCTGTTGAAGGTGTTCTTTTTCGCTTGCACCTTGCTAATCTAGTGCCAGGAAAAAAAAAAACAAGACTACCCACCCCGTGCATCCCTATGCAGTTCTAGATGCTCCCCTTAGCAACCTTAGCTCTGTCCCTACACCACCCAGTCTGTGCCTGTTCCATCCCTACACCTCCCAATCTCTTCCTGCTGCATCCCTACACCACACAATGTCTCCCCTGATCCATCCCTTCACCACCCAATCTCAAGCTTCATCACTGCTCCATCCTGTACCTGCCAAGATTCACATTTTTTCCAACCTCCCTACCTCACATTCGTGTGCCTACTGAGTCTATCCTTAAACACACAACCACTGTAAGGATTTCTACAGTAAACAACTCTGTGCCAAGCAGTTTGTTCTGTGCCATGCCCACTGAGGTCCTGGCTGAGATCTGGTATGTGCTTGAGTGCCCACTAACACTTCATTGAAGCACTTAAAGAATTTGTTTATTGAGTAAGTCACCTCCTTGCACCTTATATTGCCTAAAGGGACGTGCATGTAATTGTAGCACCCTCCTCAGCCCGCTGGCATGTAACAGACCAAGCCACACACAGAGATCTTGTTTGCATGTCTTTATTCATCAGCATGCAACTGTTAACTGAACGCACTGCGTCACAACATTTATCAACCACACCCAGCCTCACCCATCAGATTACATAAGACTTGGAAGGAGTCTGCCAAGTGCCACTAGAGTCTTCATGCACATAAACGCAGGACACGACATCTCCCCTATTGTTAAATAAAAAGTACGAACACATATTACATTCCTTGATGAGTCGTCGAGGTGCTCACACCAGCCTTCCAGATCTAGTTGTACAAGAAAGAGGAGGGGCGCCTTCATCTGGCACCTCTGGAGAAGAGTCAGATGCTTGACTGGGCACTCAGGTGGTCTTGCCTCACTCGCGAGCTCTGGAGCTGACGAACATCGAGGCAAAGGATTAAAGTGTGACAAATCACTGGTTATGGGTTTCCCAGGTCGTTGGGCAGTTACCATATGTCCTTTGCTTGCCACAACTCTTAGCGGTTCAGCATCAAGCGGAGTGTCTGCCTTTTCCACTTTTGCTTAACAAGAACTCAGTCTCCTGTCTCCAAAACCATGTCCTGAGTGTGTTGGCACTTGTTGGCGTATGCCTTCATTTTGCATTTGTGAGAGATGTCAGTGACATGAATCTCATCAGGGTCTATTGACCAACTGGTGGTCCATTGAGGTATCTTCGTTCCAAGAGCTCTCCCAAACAGCAAGGAGGCAGGACTTTCTACTGTTGTGGAATGCAGAGTGGAAGGGTAGGCACAAAGGGATGGGCACAGAGCAGACTTGAGGTCGATGCCTTCTAGCGCAGCACCTTGAACCACCCTTTTCAAAGTACTCATAAATCGTTCAACAACACCATTGCCTGTGGCCAGAGAGGTGTGCTTTTCTGATGTTTGATGTTCAAACAATTAAGAAAGTCTTTGGACTCTCTGCTATTGAAGGGTGGACCACTGTCAGATTTGAGAATGGAGGGAACACCCCATGTTGTAAAAATGTCATCCAGCCTTTCGATGACTCTGTCATGTCTTCCACTAAAGGAAAACATGAGTACTCAGCAACAACTACCTTGAGATGATGTCTGTTGTTGAGAGGTCCGAAGGAATCAACAGCAATCCACTCTCAAGCTTGCTTAGGTAGATCAGATATTTTCAATGGGTGCTGAGTCGTTTTGGGAGACAGGCAGGTGCATAGATGACAAGCTTTAAGCTCCCTTTCAACTCGTTGGTCAAGACATGGGAACCACACTCGATCCCTGAGGGCTCTTGTAGTTGCAGCAATGCCACAATGTATTTTCATGTGCCAGTACAATAACTAACTGTCTCAGGCTTTCAGGGATAACTATTCTTGCCCCCTGGTAGTATGACACCATCATGTGTAACAGAAAGTTCTTCACGAACATTGTTGAACTTATGGTATTCAACATCATCTGTAAGAGGTCAAGTATACTTCTTCCATGATTGTGTTGTAATGATTTCCTTGAGCTTAAGCATGTCTTCGTCAGTATTAGTAGCTGTCAGAATGTGTTCAATAGAAAGAGCTGCAGGCACACTTGACTTTTCTATGAAATTAATGTAGGCCTCAGGTGCTTTGGACGTTGCAATATGACTGTCGTGTGTTCCTAAAAATACTTAGGATGTGCGTGTTTGTTGGACAACATAAACTAAGGGATTGGTGTCTAGACTGATTCCGGACATCCCCACAGGATATGTCAGCCTATAGATCTGCTAGCTCACAGTGCCACTATAAGCTCCCGAACTCTACCAAGGAGCGAATAGTTTCTGGCAGCCAATGAACATGACAACCCTTGACCATTCTGGAATCGTGCAAAGAGTACAGTACTTTTCGCTCAGTCAATCTTGCTCACTTAGTCACAGAGAGATACTCAGAATAAACGTTGGGGATGTTTTCAATAAGCATGTATTAAACCAGCGTCATTCTAGTATAAAACATGTTTCCTGCGACAATCAATAGACAGAAGAAAATGTAAGAGATTACAAGCACCAACAGAGTAAACAGTAGATATATTTCTACCATGGTGGTAAGCAATGAATATATGCAGGCATATGTAAAAACAGTAATCTCAGCGTACTCCTACTATGCGTACCCTAACTAAGTGTACCTCAATGTACCTAACATGTATATGGGTGTGAAGCCAAGAATCCCCTAGGAAAGAGCCAATCCCATTACCTAATGGGAGAGAATGAAGGACCCCTTCTTGGTCACGAGTTGGACACCCCGCAAGGGATGTCAGACCGCTGCGTGTTGAAGCCTCAGCATGCAGGGACCTCCGTGTCAGTGTCAGCGTAGAAGCGTCTCCTCTCGTTCCCTAGTGAAGGTGCGGTTCTTTTATACCAAAAAGGTAGCCTCTGGGGTTCTACCAAATTTGATATGTTGTGAGTACGAATATATAGGTGGGCCTAAATCACTAATGTAATTATGCAAAGTAGCCCTGTCGCCCGAGGATGAAGATAGCGATGACTTTTGTACAGAGTATGTTAATCCTGTTATGTACGTCATGTGCAGGGCATTAAGATATGATGCTAAGAATCCTCATGCATAATAAATGAGGCTAGTTTCAAGGAAACCAATCGACAATTATTCAGCCCATAACTGGGTAAAAAGTCATTGCTAGAACCATTATGCAGGGGAAGGTAGGACAAATGTAGGTAAAAGGTCGCTTTGGTCATTAGGCTCAGGTCAGGAAACATAACATGACGCTGTGGCGGCACTCGTGAAAAGTAGTCTGCGGGGTTTTGATCTTTTCCTAGTTTGTGCACAATAGTGTAATCATACTCCTGCAGATGCAACCCCCACCTCCTGATGCGAGGGGGCATCTTGTCTTTCGGATTTCCGAAAATGGTGAACGCTTGATGATCTGTGACATGGGTGAAATGCTTTCCGTACAGAAACACATAGAAGTGTTCACATGCCCATACAACAGCTAAGCTTTCTTTCTCCAGTTGAGAATAAGCATGTTCAGTCTGAGATAGACTCTGGCTAGCCTAAGCCACAGTGTGTCTTTGAGCATCGGGTTATCCATTATATTGGGCAAGGATCGCTCCCAACCTCACCACATTTTCTGTATGCAATTTCGGATCAGAGTAAGCCATTATTTCAGTTGCATTTTCAATTACGTGTTTTATTTTCTTGAAACTTCAGCCACATTGGGATGACCATTCAAACGGAACATATCGCAATGTTTGTTCTCTTATAGGGGCACTCACAGTGGCAAAGTCACGAATATACCTGGAGCAGTAGCTGGCCATGCCCAGGAAGGATTGCAGCATGGTCACATCTGGAGGGCAAGAAGATGACAATGCTTGTACCTTTTCGGGGTCAGGAGTCATTTCCTTTTCAGAGAAAATATGCCCAAATAATTTGTCTGTCTTTTTGAAATTCATACTTCTCAGCATTTCGCGTGAGGCCTGCATCAGCAAGCAGAGAACATACTTCTGTGAGTGCATTGTCATGTTTTTTTCGTGTAGCCCCAAACCCCAATATATAATCTGTGTAGTTAAAAGCATGTGTGACAGGCTGAATCACCCGAAAAATGACATCTTGAAAGATTTCTGAGGCTAACAACACACCAAAACGGAGTCTTTTATATCTGAACAAACCAATAAGCGTTGAAAAAGTAGTAATATACCTACAGTTTTCTTCCAGTTCAAGTTGATGGTAACCATTGTTCAGATCAAGGCTGGAGAAGACTTTGGCGGCATTCAGCTGTGTGATCATGTACGCTATGTGTGGCCCTGGATGTCTTTCTCTTTCAGTTGCTTTGTTGGCCTGTCGCATATCAACACAAATGCGCACTGAACCTCCAGTGTCCTTTTTGGCACCACCACAATAGATGAAACCCACGGTGTTAGACCAATAGGACGCTTGATTTTGTCATGCTTTGACAGTGTTTCTAGTTCTTTCTCAACGGCTTCCTGTAAGTGAAAAGTAATTGACGGTATTGCTGTGCAACAGGGCGAATATCTTCATTAATGTGAAGCTGTACCTTCATTGTCTTAAGTTTTCCAAGTCCATGAAACAATGTTGGGAACTAACTCATTATTTCAGAATGGGCATTCAGGTTGTAGTTAATAGAAATCAGTCCCATGTCAGCAGCAGTGTTGAAACTTAATAAGCATGCACTCGGCAAAGTACCTGGGAATACATGAATTGGCACTTGCACTGTTGTGTTCTTGTGTCACATGGTCGCCCCAAAGGATACCTTAACCCACAAGGATGCAGAAGCTGCCCAGGTTTACACCTTGGTTCTTGACGGTGTGAGATGTGGTATCGGAGACAGTTCGTTGTACTTTTCTGCCGGCATGATGTTTATCAACGTACCACTGTCTATAATAAAAGTTATAGGGCACCCATTCACCTTGAACGTGATTTAAGGAAAATGCCCAAAGGAACTTTGTTGCTTCATGTGGTAATTTTTTCAGACTTGTGTTTTTTCTTGCAAGCGACCAATCCTACATGCGCAACTTGATCTGTGACGGACATCACCATTGCACATCCATTTTCCAAATTGTCACTGGATGATTACATCAATGAACAGTTGGACGATAAGTTTGATAACAATTAACTTCGTTTTGTTTCCACTTGCCTTAGTCGGTGTTGCCATTTAGCCTTGTGGGAGTGGCTAGAATGCTTCTGGAACTTTCTGATCTCCATCTTCTTGTCTCGTCATGACGCAGTTAGTTTCTCTTTCGCTTTGCAAACCACTACAAAATGGTTTTCCTTCCAGCAGCCTTTCAATATTTGTCCGATAGCAGGACTTTTACCTTCATGTGGAAAGGAGAATCCATAGCGGAAACACAATTTCTTTTTCTTCAGAGACATCACTTGGTGGGGCTCTGTCTTGTGTTTCTGCTTACTTTTCATGCTCAATGCTAATTTGTTTTGGGTTGTTCCAGCTTCCATATCAGCAGTTTGTCGATCGGCACGTTCCTCTGCTCTTGCAGCCATGAGCACTTTCTCCAAACTGAGCGTTTCTCTCTGCATGCGTCGTCGGAATGAGTCGGAGAGGCAACCATCAATAACTCTAAGACGCATGGCTTCTACATCATTGAATTCATTAAATTTGCAGTGCTTTCTAAGCTTATCAAGTCTCTCAATAAACTCATCCATCATCTCACCAGGTTGCTGTCTTGATTGGTTGAAAATTTACCTTTCATAGTCGACATTCGGCATTGGATTGAACTTGTCCTCCAACGTCTTCTTGATTTGAAGGTATAATATTTCACCAGCTTGTAATATTTTCTTTATCACCTCTTTTACTCCATCACCTGCCAGGTTCTTTAAGTATTTGATGATCTTTTTGTCATCTGCTTATTCTATAGCATCTATGAAGTCATTGAACGTTTCAATCCAGGCAGTCCATCTGGTGCCAATATTTAGCTTGTTGGTGGTATTGAAAGGAAGTGGGGGTTTCAGGAACGCAGCTGCGACATATCTGGCACTCCTCTCAGCAGCCATTGAAAAATGTCACTATTCTGAAGGCCTTTTGGTGTGTCGGATGCCACGGGCCAATTTGCATGCATCGGCGGCTCAACCGTGCTGGGTCGTCACACCCGATTCAAGGTCATGTGGCACTTCCCTCTCTCGTGCTGGTAAGTATGTTTGTGCTTTCTATACCTGGTTGCCACTGACTTTAGGGCTGTCTTGTACCTGGTCGTCGCTGCCTTTAGCGTTTCTTTGCACCTAGTCCTCTCTGCCTTTAGCGTTTTCTTGCACCTGGCTGTCGCTGCCTTTAGTGCTTTTTGGTACCTGGTTGTCACTGCTTTAGCAATCCTGCTTTGTATCGGTGGTGGCTTAGTGTTATGCTGTGGCACAATATCTCTTCTTTTGGCCTTACCAGTAGATTTTTGGCAGGCTCTCTGACTATGCTCCTCTGTAGGGCCTTCACTTCTTTGAGGGCCTCTCAAAAGCTGTAGTTGCACTTTGACTCCACATAGGCCAACTGTAGACCACTTCTTGAGACACGCGTGGCACGCACAAGCAGTTTGCTGCACCATGGCATACTCTCAGGGAGAGCAGTGTTGTATCATTGGGGGCATGTATCCCATCCTCGTTGCCAGTTGTAGCATCTTCCCCATCCAGGGAGCATGTAACAGACCATGCTGTAGTGTCTTGTGAGTTAGAGATGACGGAACCCTTTTGGTACTGACGAACTATGTAGAACAGTGACGTAAGTGCGTGGGTGATAGAATTCTTAACGTTGAATGTTCAGTTAATGGTTACACGCTGATGAATAAACACGTGTAATATCAAGCTCCATGTGTGGCGTGATCATTTGCAAGTACCCGGGCTGGGATAGGACCCGGATAGGGGATAGGGGATTACGTGAACCCTGCGTCTTGAAGAACCAAGAGTGCACTCCCAGGGAGTTTGCCATGATCCAGCAAACTGCTTGCACGTGCCATGTGTGCCTCATTCAAAGTGAAAATCGACAGTTGGCGTATGTGTAGTCAAAGTGCCACTCCATCCAGTGCAAGGCCTGTGAAGAAAGTGAAGCCCTTATGGAAAGTTTGTTTGTCGTCGGCTAGAAATTTAGGAATAAAGTCAAGACAAGAGGTACTGCGCCACAAGGGGACACAGAGCCGTCATTCATACTGTACGACAAACCTAAAGGCAGCGACAATGAAGTACAGAGAAGCACTAAATGCCGTGATAGCCGAGTGCAAGGAAGCGCTACAAGGCAAAACATTTCTGACACCAAAAAATGTTAAACGCAGCAGAAACCAGGTGCAATGCAAAGAGATGAGAAGGCTGAAGAATCCGCACAGGAAACAAAGCCGCTACTCACTGCCAAAGAAGAAGACAGTGCCTCACGACCGCAAAGCAGGCGCGACGATCCAAATGTCAGCACGAGGTTAATGCGTGACGAAGGTGCCAGTACAAGCGGGTAGCATACATCACTGGAGAAAGCTCCACTCCCGGTAGTAGGAAGTTCCACAGGTTATGATGCCGCCGCCTTCCTAAATCCGCCACTTCCCTTCGATACCGCAAAAAAAGCAAAATATTGGTGACAGATGGACTGCCTGGATTGTAACTTTTGATGATTTCATTGATGCGCTTGAAGAAAATGACAAAAAGATCATGAAATATGTAAAGAATTTAGCAGGTGAAGGAGTAAAAGAAGTGATAAAGAAAATACCAGAAGCTGATTAAGTGACGTACCATCAAGAAGCATTAATCACCAAGTTCAATACAATGCCGAATGCTGACTATGAAAGGTTCATTTTCAGGCAGAGAGTGGGTGAAACGATGGATGAGTTTATACCTCGGCTGGGATTGGACGCTACTCACGCCACACACAGAGCTCTGGTTTGCACGTCTTTATCCGTCAGCATGCAACCGTTAACTTAACACACTACGTCACAAACTTTATTAATCACACCCATCAGATTACGTAACACTTGTAAGGAGTCTGCTGTGGGCCACTAATCTTCATGTGCATAAACACAGGACACAACAGTAATCCGTTAACATTGGACAGGGAACACTGGAGTAAAGATTCACATTTTCGTGAGTGCTGTGCCAAGCGTTTCCATCCAGATTGACTACTGTAGTCCATAACAGAGCTTTAAAATATAAGGACTTGATTTTTTGGGGGTATTTGCGTTTGTAACGGGTGGGAACAAATGGGAGGTGAGACTGGTTGTGAGAGGGAAGGCTTTATTTTTCCTAATAAATGTCTCCTTCTCGAGAGGGGGTTCTGCGAGAGGCGGGACTCTTCCTCCTTCCTCCAGCGGGATTGATGGCCTGTTCGGGGTGACGTCCGCTCCTGTTCTCCTCGCCTCGGTGTACGGGGGCTTGAAGACTCCGTTGTGATGGACCATATAGATGTAAGGGGGAGACAAGAATCGGGGTTTTAGGGTGAGTATGATACTGGGCCCATGGGAAGGGGAGTGAAGGGACACCGCACACTGTGCCACACGTCCTCTACGTAAGGGTGAGTGATAGTGCTCAGGGTAGGGTGTAGCGGGTTGTAGGAGGATAAGGTCTGGCTAGGTTCCCTTGCGCCAATCCCTCCTCCCTGCCCAACCCGTGAAACGATCCCGTAGCTTTGTGAGCCACGCTCCTCCAGGAACGTGGCTGGGCGACTCGTGTTGACGTTGGCCTCCTGGCACCTCCAGATCTCCCTCACGCTCTGTGGTCCTGTTCGACTCGTCTGTCCTCGGCTGGATCCCTCCGATAAACGCGACGCTCTGCTCCTCAGCTCCCTCCGTCTCACCGGTGGTATTCCACCACGTCTTCCGGGAATCTCCTCCTCTTATGGCGCTGCACGTTCTGACGTCCGAAGGGGGCGGAGTCTCGTCGTCCGGGATATCCCACTTAAAGGCACCCTCACCATATGTCATCGCGGAGTCAGACGGAGAGCGAGGGCGCATGCTCCACTCATCCTGAGGAGGGGAGACAAGAGGGGGGGAGAGGGAGGTTGTTGACCACCAGGCCACCTCATCGGGGAGACTCTCCGTTTGAGGTCCCACCTCGTCACACACCCCCCCCCTAGGAATCTCCCGCTCGGGGAGAGGGAACACCCTAGACAAGAAGTCCGCACTCCCATTGTCCTTTCCTTTCCGGTGTCGTACCTCAAAGGAGAAGGGCTGTAATGTCAGGAACCATCGTAATACTCTGGGGTTCTGGGACTTGTTACGGCACATCCACTGCAGCGGGGCATGATCTGTGTACAGAGTGAATGGTCGGCCCTCGAGGTAATACCAGAGCTTATCTATAGCCCATTTCGCCGCTAAACATTCCTTTTCTATGGTAGGATATTTGACCTCGCTCGGAAACAGCTTTCGGCTGATATATAGGACAGGATGGTCTACCCCGTCTGTGGATAGTTGGGACAGTACCGCCCCCAACCCATATTGGGAGGCATCTGTATGCAGGATAAAAGGTCTGGTGAAATCGGGGGATATCAATACTGGCCCTGTAGTGATGACCCGTTTGAGGGATTGGAAGGCATCTAACATGTCAGGGCTTGGACTGAGTAGCTGCTGGGCTCCCACATTTTTACGCAGAACGTCCGTCAGGGGGGTTGCTACCTCAGAAAATTGGGGTATGAACCGGCGATAGTAACCTAACAAACCCAAAAAAGCGCGTAAGTCTCTCTTTGTGGCAGGAAAAGGGGTGTCGGCTATGGCTCGTATCTTTTCTGCTTGGGGAGCTATCATGCCGTGGCCCAGACAGTACCCGAGGTACTTCACCTTCTGATATGCCACCCTGGATTTTTTTGGGTTAACATGGAGGCCAGCCCGTTCTAAGGCTAGTAAGATGATCTTTAGGTGTCGTAGGTGCTCTTCCCACGTACCGCTGAAGATCACAATATCGTCCAGGTACGCCGAACAGAAAGAGCGATGGTTCTGTAGCACCGTATTCATTAACCGCTGAAACGTAGCAGGTGCCCCGTGTAGCCCAAAGGGTAGGACGTTGAATTCGTACAGCCCCTCCTCAGTAGCGAACGCTGTTTTCCTTCGGTCTTCCTCTCTTAGGGGCACCTGCCAGTAGCCCTTTGTCAAATCCAACGTCGTGATGTACCTGGCGTCCCCCAGCTTTTTGATGAGTTCATCGATTCGGGGGATGGGATACGCATCAAAGGCGGAGATGGCGTTCAGGGCCCTGAAGTCCATACAGAAGCGCGTTGATCCATCCGGCTTCGGTACCATCACTATAGGCGATGACCAATCACTTACTGAGGGACGTATCACCCCCAGACGGAGCATATCCTGTACCTCCCTCTTGACAGCCGCCCGTTTCGCGGCTGGTATCCGATAGGGCCGTTGTTTTATCGTTTTCCCTGGAGGCGTTATTATGCGGTGTTCCGCAAGAGTCGTCCGACCAGGGACGTCTGAAAAGAGATGAGAAAAGGGTAGTAGGGATTCGTGTAGACCTGCCCTTTCTCCTGCCAATAGGTCTTCGTTAATCACGAGTTGTTGGAGCGTGGTTCCTACTGTTGCGTCGGTGGGAAGTGTCAGGTGTGCTGTTTTCGGCGGGGGTCCCAACCACTTCTTCAGCAGATTTATATGATATGATTGCTTCCGCTTTGGCGTTATCTGTAGTTGGTACGTCGTTGGTCCGAGGACCCGCACAACCTTATAGGGACCCAACCACTCCGACTGGAACTTCTTTATGGAAGATGGAAGCAACACTAGGGTCCAGTCACCCACCGCCAACGTCCTCCACTTCTTTCCTCTGTCATAATAGCCCTTCTGTCTCTCTTGGCTCCTCTCTAGATGGGTATAGGCCAGGTCTCTTAGTTTCCACAACTTGGACTTTAGCTGTTGGGTGTACTCTAATATGCCTTTATTTTCCTCCACGGTCTCCCTCTCCCAGGCTTCCTTGGTCATTTCCAGTAGGGACCTCGGTTGTCGTCCATATAGGAGTTCGAACGATGAACACCCCAAACTGCTCTGGACCTGGGCTCTGAGTACAAAAAGGGCCAAAGGTAACAGCCGGTCCCAATCTTTTCCTTCGACGGCCAACATCTTTTTCAGGGTGGTCTTCAGCGTCCGATTGTATCGCTCGACTAGGCCGTCCGTTTGAGGATGGTACACTGAGGTTCGTATGTGCCGTAGATCCAGTACTTGACAGACCTCCTTCATTAGACGAGATACGAAAGGCGTTCCCTGATCCGTAAGGACTTCCCTGGGAAAACCCACCCTTGAGAAGAGTTCCAGCAGTTTGTCTGCGATGTTACGTGACGTCGGGGCTCTGAGGGGATAGGCCTCTGGGAATCTCGTGGCGTAGTCCACGACCACTAATGCATACAGGTTCCCTTTTTGTGTTTGGGGTAGGGGGCCAATCAGATCCATCCCGATCCTCTCGTATGGATTCCCCACCACCGATATGGGCTGTAGGGGGACGGCCGGCGGGCGCTGGGTATTCTTCTTTTGGCACTCTTCACATGTCTGGCAGTGGACCTTGATGTCTTTGTAGACCCCGGGCCAAAAGAAGTGTCGGAGCACGGTTTGGGTCGTCTTCTCCGCTCCTGTATGTCCTGCTGTGAGGTGTGAGTGGGAGAAGAACAGTATCTGCTCCCTGAACGCCATAGGCACCAAAAGTTGTTTGGGGCCTTCGACGTCTCCCTTTCTGTATAACAACCCGTCCTTAATTAGGAAGTGGGGAAATGAGGGGGGCTGGTCGTCTTGGGTATTATGTGCGGCTTCCCAGGCATTAAACAGCGTGGGGTCGTTCGCTTGGGCGAATCGGAAACTCCTATCTAGCAACCAGGGCTCAGGGGACGTGAGGGCAGGTAAAGGCAGGGTCATGTCTCCCTTTGTGCCCCGAATCGCTCCTCCCTCCTGTATTGTGGCAGAAAACAGCTGCAAGAAATCGGGGTTGTCCGTCCCTAACAACATATCTTCGGGTAACCCTTCTATCACTCCCACCCGGACTGTGCATGGCTTCCTGTTTGGGGGGTGAGCGTTACGGCCGCCAAGGGGTAGGGCCTTACGTCCCCATGAACGCACCTGATGTGCACCGTTGTCTCAGGGAGGTATTGGGAGGGGTTTACTAGGGCTTTTTGTATCACCGACTGTCTACACCCTGAGTCTAAGAGAGCTTTGGCCTTCCTCCCATTCACCTGTACACTCACATGAAATGCTGTCCCCATCTCGGCGGTGTATAAGATAGATCTCGGGAGGTATCCCACCTCCATCGGTTCGTCTTGGACCCTGCGCTTGGGGCACAGTCTAGCGATGTGGCCCCATTCGCCACACTCAAAGCATTGTGGTCCTCTAAGCGGGGCATAGTCCATTCTCCCAGGCTTGGGCCGGGGAGGTTCCACCACAACACGTTGTTTCCTGTCCGGTTTCATGGTGTTGGGTCTGTTGGTTTTCTCACTATCCCATCCGGGA
This sequence comes from Calotriton arnoldi, assembly GCA_963921515.1. Classification (NCBI taxonomy): domain Eukaryota; kingdom Metazoa; phylum Chordata; class Amphibia; order Caudata; family Salamandridae; genus Calotriton; species Calotriton arnoldi. The sequence continues at coordinate 1,542,632 of CAWUFW010000078.1, read as the reverse complement.
TTCCGGGGTTGGGCTCGTGAGAATGTAGTGGCCATCTCGATAGCTTGTTCCGGGGTGAGGTGGGGATGCTGTCTTAACCACCTCTGGGTACCATACGGGAGGGCTTCTAGGAACTGCTCCATGTATATGCGGTTCAGGATGTCCTCCTTTGTACTGGAGTCCGGCCTCAGCCACTTATCCGCTGCCATTTTAAGACGGAAAAAAATGGTTTTGGGGTTCTCCCCCGGCAGGCCCCTCTCTCTGCGGAAGCGAACCCTATAGGCCTCTGCATCCAGGCCTAGATGGTCTAATACAGAGGTCTTCAAAGTGTGGGGCGCGCCCCCCTGGGGGGGCGTGGATGGGTTCCCAGGGGGGCGCAAAGGCCTCTGTAAGCACATGTAAATGAAGACGCCTGGAAGTGCGGCGATGTTTATTTGCTGCATTTCCAGGCTGTCTTCATTTACTCCGAAGCCCTCAGAGTGCCCTGGGGCCGAAGGTCAGTGAGTGTGCTGCTGGGGGCTCCGCTGGGCAGTGTCTGGAGTCTTATTAAGACTCCGGCATGCCCGAGTTTTTCACAGGTCTTTAAGGACCATTTGCATACCTTTAGAAACTAGTTACCGAGGCTTAGTTTTTATTTCTGTTTCCAGTACCCCTGGGCCCCGACTCTGCCTATTCCTTACATTTGTATTTTAAATTTACTGCTGTAGTGTGAAAATGCATTTCATGAAAAGGAATATAAAAAAGGGTTGCCAATAGAAAAATGCCCACCATGTATGTTTAAAGAGCCTGCAAAGACCTTGTTTTGACAATAAACAGGGTTTTAAATAAAAAAGTATGTATTCATTTGTAATCTGACTTTGTCTGTTCCCTTTATTTTCATTCATGAATCATTCAGGCAGCCCTAGAACACATTTAAAAGTGCTTTCTATTTATATTTGCTTTTCGAAGTACGCACAGATAAGTGCTGAAAATAGGGCTTTAGGTGACTGTGTATTTTTGTACCGTCTGCGACATCAAAATAATGAGCTGGCAATCCTAATCATAAGACTGGAAGTTTGTTGCACGATCAGCACATTATTTATTTCCTCCACCCTCAATCCCAGATTAATACCATAATAGCAATAGTTTAACTTATATCTGAAACCCTACACCCCGTCAATAACATGCTGATTTACTTCAAATGTCTGGGAATGCACTCTGCATTCAGACAACTCACTCATTCTCACCCTTCACTTTCACGCTCACCCTGCACTCACAGCGCATAGTTATGGATTTACCGCATTTGCCATATAATCCATCATCTGCTGCATAATTTGCAGATAAAAAAAATGCAGCAACACATGTTACCTCACAGTGGAAGGCCCTTTCTAAAGGTTGAATGGTCACCTTTCTGTTGCTTATTGCTATATGTGGGTGTTAATGTGATACTTATGAGGGGCAATAAAGGCCAGGACAGTGTTAACAAGTGTAAAAATAGCAAAATAATGCAGCAATGCTAACACAAAATATGCAGCATAATTCACCTTTGCTTGCTGCTGAATTTAGTCAACCATGCTGCATAATCTGGCTTTCTCCGCCGCATAATTCCAATGGCACTGTTTATAGTGCTATGAGGTCCCAGCCTGTGGCAGAAAGCACTGTGAATATGTAAGTCATTATTTTAAAACAGTATTTACATACTCTAAGCTAGGCTGCTGCAAAATGATGCAGTGATTGAGATAAAACAAGTTCTTACAAAATATACTTTTTAGTAATAATCAAACTGTATCTAATGCAGACATTTTTGTAAGTGTCTCCACTATTCCAGATCTCAGCTGATAACACCCTTACATTACATCTCAAAAAGAATAGATCTTTGCCACCATGAAGCTTTAAGCAGAGCCACTGGAATTATTCAGCAGAAGAGGACAATATTATGCGGCAGGTTTGACTAAATTATGCAGCAAGAAAAGGCAAATTATGCGGCATAATGCGCCACATTTTGTGGTTAGCATTACTTCATTATTTTGTCATTTTAACTCAAGGTAACCCTGTCAGGGAAATATTTCACCCCATTAGTACCAGTTTAACACCCAAATACAGCAGTAAGCAACTACAAGATTACCAGTCAATCTTTGCAAAGGGCCTTCCACTGCTCTGGAACACTTTGTCACGCGTTAAGTAACTTTTGTTCTGTTTGAGCTAGAATCTAGTTTTCTTTTGTTGAAAATCTGCAGATTATGTAGCAAATGCAGTAAACTGATAATTATGTGGAAAACGCTGCTGCTGCAGAAACTCATAATTCCAGTGGCCCTGGCTTTTAGTGACTCAATCAATTATTGGCTGGTAAGAAGGCTGGTTTCTTTTTTAACTTTATGCACTACCACCACACCCTTCGATTTCAGGCAGAGGCATCTCAAAGTCAGTATTAACCATTCAGGGGCATTGTGAAAGCTGAGTCCATGGGGTGGCAGGTAGCAGGCCAGAAGGGTTGCATTCAGATCCAGCGCCCTAATCCTCTCGATCCCTGGGGCCTCACAGTAATGGTCCAAGAGACAGAGGAAAGGAGCGAGATTCATAGATATTGTCAAAGAGTAGACCCAGAATAGGGAGCACTGTATGCGGACTCATTTTTGTGTTTACAAATGGCCAGAGGCAGCTTCTTCAGAGAGATACCCCAAAGAAGGGGACAATATAAGTTTTCTTTTTTTTAAAGGGGCATTCATTAGTGAAGCTGGTACTGATGCCAAGTGTGTAAGTGGCCACTGCTGGTTATCATTAAGGAGCAGATGCAGCAGGACTGGGGCCCAGGGATTTGAGGGGCCCACTGCATCACAGTTATGACTGTCTACCTTTAAAAAGGGGCATCGAAGCTTATTTTCCTTTCAAGCATTAGGACAGAGTTGAAGATCCGTCATGGTGGGGAAGAGGTAAAAGATGCAGAGGAGATAGCCTGCTACTCAGGACTGCAGTTATCATTAGTGCAGCAGGTATAGTTGCATTGGGGTCAAAGAGTGTGAGGGGCTCACAACACCCCAATTATGGGGAGCAGTTTGTTTGGGATATCTGTTTTTGTTTGATGCATTTTCTGTTTTATAAGTCTCATATTTAGTGCGGTTCATAAGCTATAGAAAACGTATTCCTGAAATCCTCTCATAAGCACCGCTCCCTGCACGCAGCCATGTCCCTCCCACTCCCCCAATCCTGCCATAAAGTTTTGGAGGGGGGCCCGACCTCAAAACATTTTGCTTAGGGGGGGCTCAGAGTAAAAAAGTTTGAAGACCTCTGGTCTAATATGATGTCTTTTATATCGGTGTATGGGGTCACCCCCGTCGCGTTAGCAACCTGGTACGCTGCCTGGGCTTCGCCGGTTAGCAGGGGGGCCAGAAAGAAAGGCCATTTCTCTTCCGGCCACCCACAGGCGCGTGCCGCACGCTCGAAGTTCAGCAAGAACGCGTCCGGGTTGTCCCCGGCCACGTATTTCTGCAGTGAAATCCCCGAGGGTCCCGGGGTTGTTCCCCGACTGTGGCTTGAGGTGGATGTGCTGGGCTCTTTGGCGAGCTTCTGTAACCCGTCCATTTGGGCTGCTATAGAGTCCTTGAATACGCTCCTGTCGGCCTGGGCCGACGCCATGTGTCTTTCCACAGCCCATTCCAGCTTCTCCTGGCCTTTCACTATGTGCTGGATGAGCGTGTCCATCAATGGTGTACTGATGGAAGTCGGTGATGATCCCACTTCTGACACCACTTGTAACGGGTGGGAACAAATGGGAGGTGAGACTGGTTGTGAGAGGGAAGGCTTTATTTTTCCTAATAAATGTCTCCTTCTCGAGAGGGGGTTCTGCGAGAGGCGGGACTCTTCCTCCTTCCTCCGGCGGGATTGATGGCCTGTTCGGGGTGACGTCCGCTCCTGTTCTCCCCGCCTCGGTGTACGGGGGCTTGAAGACTCCGTTGTGATGGACCATATAGATGTAAGGGGGAGACAAGAATCGGGGTTTTAGGGTGAGTATGATACTGGGCCCATGGGAAGGGGAGTGAAGGGACACCGCACACTGTGCCACACGTCCTCTACGTAAGGGTGAGTGATAGTGCTCAGGGTAGGGTGTAGCGGGTTGTAGGAGGATAAGGTCTGGCTAGGTTCCCTTGCGCCAATCCCTCCTCCCTGCCCAACCCATGAAACGATCCCGTACCTTTGTGAGCCACGCTCCTCCAGGAACGTGGCTGGGCGACTCGTGTTGTCGTTGGCCTCCTGGCACCTCCGGATCTCCCTCACGCTCTGTGGTCCTGTTCGACTCGTCTGTCCTCGGCTGGATCCCTCCGATAAACGCGACGCTCTGCTCCTCAGCTCCCTCCGTCTCACCGGTGGTATTCCACCACGTCTTCCGGGAATCTCCTCCTCTTATGGCGCTGCACGTTCTGACGTCCGAAGGGGGCGGAGTCTCGTCGTCCGGGATATCCCACTTAAAGGCACCCTCACCATATGTCATCGCGGAGTCAGACGGAGAGCGAGGGCGCATGCTCCACTCATCCTGAGGAGGGGAGACAAGAGGGGGGGAGAGGGAGGTTGTTGACCACCAGGCCACCTCATCGGGGAGACTCTCCGTTTGAGGTCCCACCTCGTCACAGCGTTCTTATCCGTTATATTGATATCTACTGTAGTGTCGTGCTGGACACGTCCTAGTGTCTCAGCAGACACTGAGTTGGTCAGCCACTCCCTTGTGGCAGTGGATACACATGCACCCTACATCCATCCATCAACGGCGCCACGAGTGACGTGACCCCGCTATTAAAAGGGTCGGGGAGCACGTCCTCGAGGCCTGTTACCAGTACCCTACTACTGTGTCCGAGTGTCTTATTGATCAGCATGTGGGCCTAGCGCCCACAACACTACAATGGCGACGAGTGGGTCGATTCCCGCGCATGTGCTAGCAGCTAATTCGTTCATCGTCAAGGGGGACAGAATAGCCCACGTCTAGGGCACCCCCTGCTGCCAGCGCAACATCTACTGAGACCTGTGAAAGGGGAACAAGTGTTGCAGCACACACCGCGTTCGAGGAGCCCCCATGCTGCCGACCTTCGCTGCAAAGGACAAGGACCCCCACCCCCTACGCTCCTCAAGTGCCCATGCGGGCAAAGAGCCTACACCAACAGTGCAACGGCCGCAGTGCCTGCAGGTGAGCAGAGCACGGACCAGCATGGCTGCAAACCGTATCAGATTCACCCGCTGCAGCCATGTACATAGAGTCTGCAAAGCCAAGCACAGCCCGCAGCGCTAGGAAGGCTGCCGTGGCCTGCATGTGAAGTGGCAGCCCCGACGATGTGTACCCTGACCTCACTGCTCCTGCTATCGTTTGCCTGATGAGGGATTGTGTGAGGCGAGCAGCGTGGAGAAATGAAAGTTGCGAGAAGCAGCGCCATTGGCAGGAAGAACAGGCCTTGCCTCTCCAGGTATGACCGGGCGCTCACTACGCCATGCCCCATCTGAGGAGGTGTCCGTAAGCGGCACCCGCCTTGCACCATCTGTCCCGGCATAAGGAGCACACCCAACAACGCACAGGCAAGACCACAGTGATGCCGTAAGACGCAGAGGCATAGCCATCCATTCCGTCTGCTTACTGTAAATTAACGCAGCACCACACCAGCAGGGGAGAAGGACGACATTGCGTGTCCCTCCCACCCCGCACTGGCAGCGCCTGCATGGGCCACATGTCCTGCACCAGTGGGAATACTGTCACAGTCCCCCTAAGTGGCTACAGCGCCACCTAGTGGTTTCTCAACGCACGGCACCTGGCCCTGGTGAGTACGTGACTCGAACGAGGTGGCCGCAGATGTAAAAACACATGTACGAAGTACGAGCCGCCTACCATGATCAGTCTAAGTTGTCCTGCGACCTTGCCCCAAATAGAGACACAGGTGTTCTGCCCATGAAGTGCACCTACCTACTAAGCACTGGAGGTCCAAGCAAGAAACAGCGACCAGGCCAGCAGTGTTGTACATTGCATTTGCCGGCAGCCGTCTGCAGCGTCACCTTGCTGCCACTTCGCCACACTGCACCACGCGATAGTGACAAAGCGGAAGCAGCCCCGACGGGGCTAAGACTGTCTAAGGGCGGCCCCAACCGGGGTTTACCTTATAAAAAGATCCTACATCACAAACCCCGCCTGTATTTGTAACTCCCGCACAGCCCATAGTTTGCGAGAGAGTGCCGCGGTGGTGTAAAGTGTCCAAAGGTAAGTAATTCCAAGTAAAGTAAGAGCCGAAAGAAGTTCAAATTCTTGCAGGTTTATTGTAGCAATGCAGCAATTCACGGGAGTGCATCTGTCTCCAACGAAGCATGAACTGTCAATGATAAGCAACAGTTAGCATGCTTCGTTGGTGAACAGTATCTCGAGCGACGCACCTTCAAACATAAACATGTTTGGAAGTGCGCACGCCAAGAACCATGGCAGGTGAGCAAGGGATACAGAACATTACAGATAATGCATAGACATAAAGAAAATACCATGTAATAACGAAGGCAGGTAACATTAGATAGTACAACTCATTACAGGTGGTAAAAGAGCAACAGGAGTGATGAGTGCCACCTGGAGGCTGCTCATCGCATCGCACCCTAAACCTAAACTACACGGACACAGCGACAATGAACCGCGGAGCTGACTAACTGTCTGCGGCGGCAGAGTCAGCAGGCGACATGCCCAAACTCATTGCCTCCTCCCTGAACAACTCACACTGGGAGAGCACCAAGAAGATATGAACCTGAACGGTACGGGATCTGAACAGATCCAAAAGCTGAGATTGATTGAGCAGAGCGCTGCGCACGCCCCCTCGTGGAATCTGCCTGTCACTGCAGCACTGAGAAAGCTGCTGGGGCCCATGTCAGGAGCTGAACCAGGCTTGCAGAAAAGTTGGTTGCAGGGAATCTTGTTGTGGCCAGAGTGGAGTACCAAGCAGTGCCACCTAGTAGCTCACTGAACTGCGCCACTGCCCTGAAAGTATCGGCATAACGAGGATGCCCCCACAGTGGTTAAACTGACAAGCTGCACTGGGGCCTGAACAATAAATGATAACCTATAGGGCCCTGTGTACAGCTGTCCTCGCACACTCCTAAATACCAGGGCTTTGCAAGAGGAAGATGAGCACTGCCTGCTGCGAAGTGCAGAGTAAAGGTACACTGGTCATTCTCCGTTACGCCCAGCCTGCTGGGATGAGAAGTGAAACTGCCCCAAGACCATGCTCAGAGCAGTGAATCAAACGCAAACTATAACAGAGCACCTCTGCACTTATATACACAACCCCCACCACAGGGTCCATGGGAGAGGATGGCGCCACACACCCCCTGTTGTCTGCCTGTCGGTTTAGAGGGGAGAAAGACTGGATACTTCAGCAAAGTAATCCATACTGCAGCAAGATACTGATGCATCCAGCCAAGAGCCCCAAGAAGCCCAAAGCTGCACCAGCCTAGACAAGCGTCAAGTAGAGAAGAGCAGCAAACCCCAAGAAGACAGCAAGCCCTACATGAAGTACGGGAAGAATGTGCACAGAGCGTGCAACCCCCAGTGGCTGTCTGACGCCACTGCAAGTGAGGAAACTGTGCCACTCGCCCCCAGTGCTGAGAGGGCACGCCAAGCGCCAGAAGGGGGCGACCATGAAGAAGCCAGAGGTGCACAGAGAGCCGCACTCAAAAACCTGACAGCACAGGCAGACGCCCAGGAAAGAGAGAGCAAACACAAGGAGATGAAGGACAGAGTGCTGAAACTTTTCAAATACTTACCCCAGTGATTAGATCTGGGTTTAAATCCATCATCGTTCTTTAGCTCACTTCGCCACCCCAGTTTGGACCCAGCCATATGTAAGTCAGTCTTGACCCTGTGCCTTATGGGAACAGTCCAGCCCGAACTGCCAGGCCAGGTCCTCCCTGGACCGAAAACAAGCATCCTGGGACCGGTTTCGGGGTAACACCCCCTCATCAGCCAGGCTAGCTTGAATCCATTGGCACAGTGAGCAAGGGACCCACGTCTGGGCATATCCTGCCAACTTAGGGCGAACAAAGCAAACACAAGGAGATGATGGACGGGGTGCTGAAACTTTTCAGACACTCACCCCCAGTCACAGATCTGGGTTGAATCCATCATTGTTCTTTAGCTCACTTTGCCACCCCAGTTTGGACCCATCCATATGCAAATCAGTCTTGACCCTGGGCCTTATGGGAACAGTCCAGCCCAAACTGCCAGGCCAGGTCCACCCTGGACCGGAAACAAGCATTCTGGGACTGGTTTTGGGGGTAACACCACTCATCAGTCAGGCTAGCTTGAATCCAGTGGCAAAGTGAGCAAGGGACCCACCCAGCCAACTTAGGGCGAACAAAGCAAACGCAATGAGATGATGGACGGAGTGCTGAAATTTTCAGACACTCATCCCCAGTCACAGATCTGGGTTGAATCCATCATCGTTCTTTAACTCACTTTGCCACACCAGTTTGGACCCAGCCATTTGCAAATCAGTCCTGACACTGTGCCTTATGGGAACAGTCAAGCCCGAACTGACAGGCCAGGTCCTCCCTGGACTGGAAACAAGCATCCTGGGACCGGTTTCGGGGTAACACCCCTCATCAGCCAAGCTAGCTTAAATCCAGTGGCAAAGTGAGCAAGGGACCCCCAGGAGAGAGAGGCCTCTCCAGAGAGCAGAAGCAATGCTGAAGGCGGCAGGGAGAGCCTCTACATCTCCACTGCACCAGCGAAGCCTGGCAGTGGGCCAAAGACAGCACAGAGTGTCATCCCTCACACTGCCTCAAGACGAAGTAGCCAGTGGCCCAAGACAGGCAAGAGGAGAGTCACACACTCCACACGGCAAGCTGCCACCGCAACATGTGCTCCACAGACATGCGACACGTGGCCGGACGCCACATCGCACAGCAAGCAAGGAGCATGTCACATGAAATGACCGACCTCGCCAAGCATGCCTGAAAGGAGGCAGGAGCAGGCACCACAACAGCACAGACTCAACGCGCAAGTACGACGCCTTCAGGTGAAGAACGTGACCCGCCATCCTGGTAGAGGAGCACCGCGAAGACCCTTGAGGAAGGAATCGGACCGGCAAGAGTTCCACGCAAAGAAGAGTGACAATCCTGTCACCATGAAGAACTGGACGACAATAGGTGCACTGGAGAGACCGAGGGGAGAAGAACGAGGACTCGCACCGCCACAAGACAAGAGCGCACCCAGAGACAGCCACCAAGGCGGACCGAAGTATCTGGAGACAGCTCAATGGGAGAACCAAATGTAAGCCGCATCTAGCGCGAACCCCGTATCTAACCATTGCTTCCCAGTGCGACCGTCCATCCCCGAGCGTCGGCAGTCTAATTAGGACGGCTTCCCTGCTCCCGACTGCAGATGCCACAGGTGAAGAACAGCCTCAGGAAGACGAAGATACGTGGCTGCGAAGTCCCTCCAGACATCCTCTCTCCCAGCAAGTCGCCACCACCTGTCGTCCAGGTTCAATGGCAACCACAACATCACTGCCATGTGCATCACCCCATCCAACCAAGGAGCGATATCGTCACCAGGGTGGAGCCTTGCACCCGCAGAAGAACCAAGAGACCGAGGCACCCCCATCGAAAAGAGAGACCAAGTGTCCAGGGGCTATCCGACAGTCCATGTGCCCCTGTGTCCTGTTGGCAAGCCCACCAACCATTAAGTCACACAACCGGGCGGTTGCCCAAACAACGTCGTCGGATCCTGTCAGTGTTCCTTCAGCGGCCCACAAGCAGCCTTGCACAGTCCACACAGTATCGTGGCAGCCCCTCTCAAGGGCCTCAAGAACATTCCTGCACCCAGGGATCCTCGCATGAGAGATGGTCGAGAAGCGGCTCCACTGACAAGGTACTGGGAGGTGTAGTGACCTGGGGCAGGGCACTAGGACCCTGCAGTGGACGATGGACCTTGGGGACAAAGGGGAAACCGGACACCACATCCGGTCAGAGGTGTGAGGGGCACTGCAGAGAAGAGGGGATCGTGGGCAGACGTGCGAGGGCCGAGCTCTCCACAGTATATGTACATAGCTATCCAATAAAGATACCAAGGATCCTTACCTGTGTCCTGCGTGTTTGTGGGCGAGGGCAGGACACGACAACTGGCGACGAAGGTGGGATAGCAGACAGCGCGACGAAACCAGAAGCCACCAGGAGTCCACCCCGGTCCGCTGGCCAGCGCAACAAACATCGTGGCAGCGGGGGACGGGAGAAAGGAAACGGAGCCAGGAGCCCACCCTGGTCCGAGTGAAACAGAGGCAGGAGCCCACCCTGGTCCGAGTGAAGCAGCCAGCAGCAGGGAGCAGCGACGACGCGGGAGCCCACCCCGGCCGCCGAACGAGCGGTAAGAGCGATCGCTGCCAGCAAAGCAGGCTGCAAAGAGGACAAAATAAAATAAATAAAGGAGGACGTTGCCGGAAAAGCGTCCGCGCGGGAAGGAGCGCGAAGAGAAGTGAAGGAGAGACGCGCGTGTGTTTAAACGCGAACTCTCGCGAGAGCGGCCATTGCAAGGTCAGGCAACACGGGCCAATCAGCGGCCGAGAACAAGCGGCGGCCATCGTGAAATCAGGCGGCCATTGGGTGCCATAGGAAAACGAAGTCTCGCAAGAGCGGCGGACATTACAGGGTCAGGCAAAACAAGCCAATAAGAGGCCAAGAGCAAGCGGCGGCCATTTTGGAGTCAGGCAGCCAAGGCAAAAGCAGATTAAAGAGCAGAATAAAGGGAATAAAGGAGGAAAAGAAAATAACAGGACACAAACAGAGTGGAAAGAAAGTAATAAAGAACAAAATACAAGGAATAAAGGAGGCAGATTAAGGTGGAAAGGAAGCAAATAAAGAACCAAAGAAAAGGAATAAAGGAGGCAGATTAAGAGCAGAATAAAAGGAAGAAAAGGAAGAAGAAAAAAAAGGGAGTGCAAAGGAAGCAAATAAAGAACTAAGCAAAGCAAAGGAAAGAGAAGACGTGGTGAGAAGTGCCCAGAAAGAAAATGAGCGACGAAGAGCGAAAGCAAAGCACGCAAGCAATCTTCCGCAGGCCTCTACCTTTCAGCCTGTTGGAACCGCAAGCAGGCATTCGGTGGGAAAGGTGGATCAGGAAATTTGAGCGCTACATGAGCGCCACGGACGTCCCCGAGAGCAAGCAACTACACCTGCTTTTGAATCTAGCAGGGGATGAGATAGAAGATCTCTTGTTAACGTTTCCTGCTGAACAAACACAGGATTACAAGGGAGTGATAAAGTGTCTCACACGAAAATTCGACTCCCAACGCAATGTTGATTTAGAAAGATACACGTTCAACACGGCATGCCAGCAAGGAGAAGAGAGCCTAGATGACTTTGCAACGAGACTAAGAAAACTGGTCACGTACTGCGAATTCGACAAATTTGACAATGAGCAAGCAATAAGACTGCGAATCATTGAGGGCTGTAAATCAGTGGAGTTCTGAGCACGAGTCCTGAAGGAACCAACGACGCTGGAAAAGATATTGACAATGGCTCGCACAGAAGCACGAGCGACGGAACAGGCAAAGCAGATGGAAATTGGAAAGGAGAAGAGAGTAGCGCTAGCACATCGCGTCACGGGGAACGTAAAAAAGAAGGAATTCCAAGCGCCGGTCCCGCCAAGGAAGGGCGACCAAACATGTTACAGATGCGGCCTCGAGTTTCCCCACGTCGGCGCCTGCCCAGCAATGGGCCAGAAGTGCAGAAAATGCAACAGGGACAATCACTTCTCAAATGTGTGCATGACCAGGCAATTCAGAGGTGAGAGAGGCCGAGCGACAAGACCGCGGATGACCAGGAACAGGTATGCCCGACACATGGAAACGGCAAATCGCAGCTCCTCTGACGAGTCAGAAGAAACGGCAGCACCCGCGAGTGCGGCGGGACTCTACCTAATGTCGGACGCGCCCAGAGAAAGCGATGGGGCAGAGCACGTTCATCTGGTAGACAAGCGACAAATAAAGAAGACAGCCACTGTGGACATCGGTGTAGGAGACCACCAGGCAAGTTTCGTACTTGACAGTGGAGCAACATGTAACATCATGTGCATGTCCGAATACAAAAAGATGAGAGTAAAGCCACAGCTACTGCTGTCGACCGTGGACGTGTTCACCTGGGGCTCCAAGAGCCCGGTAGAAAACATGGGAAAATTCATAGAGACACTCACGTACAAAGGCAGATCTTATCGTGAGGAAATACATGTGCTCAAGGGTGACATCCCAGCGCCATGCCTACTAAGCAATGTGACGGCACAAATGATGGGACTACTGGCAATGACATATCACATGTCGGAAACGGAGAACATCCTGCAAGAATACCCAGCCATACTGAAAGGGCTTGGCAAGCTGAAAGGGAAACAAATAACATTACACATAAATGAAGCAATCAAGCCAGTAGCACAACATCACAGACGGGTGCCAATTCACCTACAGCCACAGGTGGCAGAGGAGATCAATAGCCTACTGGCACAGGATATAATAGAAGCGGCCGAAGGCCCGACACCGTGGGTGTCTCCGATCGTGGCGGTTCCAAAGAAGAACACCTCCAAAATCCGCATATGCGTGGACATGAGGATCCCAAACACCGCAATCGCAAGGGAACGCCACCCGGGACCACACCTGAACGACATGATTAGCTGCCTCACTGGAGCGTGCCGATTCTCAAAGCTCGATCTATGCAAAGGGTATCACCAGTTAGAGTTGGACCATCAGTCCAGGTACATCACGACATTCTCCACTCATCTGGGCCTGTTTAGATATAAGCGACTGAGTTTCGGAATATCATCGGCAGCGGAAATATTTCAGGAGACCATACGGCAAGTGATCAGGCCGGTCCCGAACAGCTTAAACTACAGTGATGACATCTTAGTGTTTGGGAAAACGGACAAGGAGCATGACACGGCGTTACGTCAAGTGTGCACACAACTGGAGAAAGCGGGCCTCACACTAAATGGAGACAAATGCGAGCTAGGAAGAAAGGAACTAGTGTTCTTCGGACACATCTTCTCGAAACAAGGGATGAGGCCAGATCCTAGCAAAGTTGAAATGCTAAAAAATGCAAAGCCACCGACGGATGTCGCGGAAGTACGATCATTCCTAGGACTCGCCAGCTACTGCGCGAGATACATACAGGACTTCGCTACAGTAAGCACACCACTGAGGGAACTGACCAAACAGAGTCAGAAATTCATCTGGTCTCAGGAATGCAACAAGGCATTTGAGGACATAAGACAAGCGGTGGTGACGGTGGAACATCTGGCCTACTTCGACCCTCTGCTCTGCACTGAATTGACTGTCGATGCCAGCCCAGTGAGACTGGGTGCAATACTAGCACAACATCTGCCAGGAAGAGAGTCACAAAGGAAGATTGTCGCGTACGCAAGCAAAAGCTTGACGGACATTGAAAAGGCCTACTCGCAACCAGAAAAGGAGAGCCTGGCTGTGGTGTGGGCGTGCGAGCATTTCCACATGTTTATCTATGGGAAGCCGTTCACCATCATAACGGAACCACCAAGCGCTGGTGACAATCTATGGCAGCCCATCGGCCAAAATGCCACCCAGGATTGAACGCTGGGGCATCAGACTGATGGACTATGACTTCACAATTGTGCATAAACCAGGGAAAGAACATAATCCTGCAGACTACATGTCAAGGCACCCGTTACCACAGGCTCACGAGACGGCATCGATAGCAGAGGAATACCTAAACTTCGTGCTCAAGCAAAACACACCAACACCAATAACACTAGCGGAGTTAGAAAGGGAGACCAGAGAAGATGGCACGCTGCAACTGGCAATGGAGATAACGAGAAGACAAAGATGGAGGCACATCAACAACAACTGCACCTGGGAAACAGGGATATGCAAAGAAGAGGTGTTAGCTCTAAAAAAGATAAATGAAGAACTGTCGGAGACGGAAAGCGGAATACTGATGAGAGGGACGAGAATTGTGATACCAAGATCACTCAGGAGACAAGTGATAAACTTGGCTCACGAGTCACACCGAGGCGTAGTATCAACAAAGAAACTGTTAAGAGAGAAAGTGTGGTTCCCTGGGCTAGATCGCATGGTAGAAGACACAGTAACGACATGCCACCTATGTCAAGTGACAGGAGCACCGGCCAGACACGAACCACTACAAATGTCAGAGCTTCCAAGAGCAGTATGGACAACACTTGCAGCTGATTTCTTTGGCCCACTGGACACAGGAAACTACCTGCTGGTGGTCATCGATGAATACTCAAGATTTCCAATAATGCGACACGTCCCGTCGACATCAGCATCAGCAACACTACCGATTCTAGATGACATATTCGCTGCATGGGGCTCACCGGAAACTCTAAAGACGGACAATGGTCCTCCATTCTCAGGGGAAGAGTTCCGTGGATTCATGACCTATCTAGGGATAAATCACAGGAAGATAACTCCACTGTGGCCTCAAGCAAATGGAATGGTGGAGAGATTCATGGGGAACATCAAAAAGGCAGTTCAAAGGGCGAAGCTGGCGCAGATATCGTTAGGCCAAGCTCTATGCCAGGTATTGCGGGACTACAGAAACACACCCCACAACTCCACAGGAAGATGCCCAGCGGAGCTCGTGCTGGGGAGGACAAGTAGAACGAGGCTGCCACAAATAAAGGCAACGACAGCGCCAGATCGCAGCAGTGTCGCAGAGAAAGACAGAGAGGAGAAAGAAAAAATGAAACGATATGCAGATGCCAAACGACACGCCAGCCCGTCAGACCTGAAGGAAGGAGACATGGTAATAGTGCGTCAACGACAGCAAAGAAAGTAGGACAGCACGTTCTCCAAAGACCCGTTAGTAGTAACAAAGGTGAAGGGTCCAATGGTCACGGCTGAGTCAGATCATCAGAGGATAACAAGAAACAGCTCACACTTCAGGGAGTTGAGGGGAATGAAAGGAGAAGATCAAGATACTGAAACAGCAGAACAAGAAGAGCCGGAGCACAGCAGCAATGAAAGAGAAAATGGCGAGGGAGCGGTAGAAGAACAACGAACGGAGACCGGCCAGAGAAGAACATGCAGACGGCCAAAGAGACTAATAGAGGAAATGTAATGAAAGGGAACTCACAGGCCTCCGCTAGGGCCAACGTGCAGCTACTAGTATCATCAGACCAACGTGTGTCAATTCTCGTCACTTTTTCGTGACAAAGGGGGGAGATGTAGTGACCTGGGCCAGGGCACTAGGACCCTGGAGTGGACGATGGACCTTGGGGACAAAGGGGAAACCGGACACCACATCCGGTCAGAGGTGTGAGGGGCACTGCAGAGAAGAGGGGATCGTGGGCAGACGTGCGAGGGCCGAGCTCTCCACAGTATATGTACATAGCTATCCAATAAAGATACCAAGGATCCTTACCTGTGTCCTGCGTGTTTGTGGGCGAGGGCAGGACACGACAGGAGGCACCGTGGCCTCAGAGGATAACGTCCTGAACATCATCGATGCCATTCCAGCCCTGGCAGATTGGTCATCTTAGTGCCCAGATACCTCAAGCGATGACTCTGCAGCCGGACTCCACTGACGCTCCAGATGTACCAGACAGACACTAACAGCATCACCGCCAGATCACACAAGGTCATCCAGCAGTGTGTGAGAAGACATTGATCTGACAGACAGGCTGCCAAGGAAACCGGACTCCATTGACACATCGTTCGTGTCCAGTAGACTCTGGTTAAATTATGGACGTGTGCCGAGATGCTCGAGTGCTCCCAGCTGCATCTGTCCACTATTGTCCTGCGGACTGCTTCTCTGGACCAAGAGAATGTGTGGTGCCCTATGTGAATAGTTTGTTTCTAGAGGTTGGACTTCGTTTTATTTTGATTAAAGTTTGGGAGGAATGCAGTGTCGTGCTCGACATGTTCTAGTGTCTCAACAGACACTGAGTTGGTCAGCCACTCCCTTGTGGGAGTGGTCACACATGCACCCAACACCCATCCATCACAGGCGTCACGAGTGACGTGACCCTGCTAATAAAAAGGGCCCTGGTGCACGTGTTCAAGGCCAGTTACCAGTACCCTACTACTGTGTCCGAGAGTCTTATTGATCAGCATGTGGGCCTAGCGCCCACAACACCACATCTACTACCAGTCCTGCCAAGTATCACGCATCAGGTGTGACGCTCACGCATTTCAGTGCGGTGTTCCGCATCACCGCACTGAAATGCGTTGTCACGCATTTTGCCGACTCGCCAGCGCGCGCCACCGGCGGCGCCTGTGCACCGGCTCTGCTGCTCAGAGAGACGTGCTGTAGCCTGTGCCAATGCCAGCAGCTGCTTAAATACTGGGCTCTAGTTCATAAATGGTTAATCCATGTGTTCTTAGCTCTGGAGAGGCCGAGAGCGCTACAATGTAGCAATCCCAGCTGTGTCGTGCCTGGCTCCAGGCTGGCGCTACAATATTATTTCTGCCGCACCGCGCGGCTTTGACACACACACACACACACTGCTGCCAATAATTACGGGGGGCGGGGCCTGCCCTCTCAGCAGTCGATGCTACTGGCTCAGTCAGGCACTCACCATCAGGCGCCCGGGATGGTTATAATCCGGATGAACGTCGGAGGAAGAGGAAGTAGACGGCTTACTACTTGAGTGAGGCAGGCCTCACGAGTCGCCGGTTAAACAGGTGCAGCAATATAGGAGCAGAGCTGCTGGTATCTGACTTCACGGCACCGGCGCAAATGCGGTATCACTCACATTCGCGCGGATACGATACCAGCTTGCCGCCGCAGCACGTGCAGCCAGGCTCAGCTGCCACAAGAAGTCATTGGTCATCAGAATTATGTAAGTACCTTAAAAGTGAAGTGATTCATATAGTTGCCCATGCAAATGTGGCGATTGTGCATATCATAAAATGAAGCGCATTTTCCGAAATTTTCGAACTTTTCCGATGTGCGCAATAAAACTGCAGCATCAAAACATCAACTGGATAGAATTTATGGACAAAAAACGGATAAAAAGACGAATCCATTCATGCAATTATGAATGAAATACAACACGTAGAATGTAACAGGGCAAGGCTACTTAAAAGTTCCAGAGTATTGACAAAAGAAGGATACAGTAAGAAAATAGACATTCACCGATTAAGTATGCCCTGTATGACGACGGTGCAATGAAAACTAAGAGCAGTAAAAAGGAGTAAGGACAGTGGTATTAACACAGACAAATTACTTAAATTGTGTTTGAACGTTTTTTAATAGATGCCGTCATGTAAATGTTTCCGTACATTTGTTTAGCATTTGTCTGTGTTAATACCACTATCTCTTTAAGAGACAAGCAAATCTCAATCTTTCAAACCTTGATCCGTCAAAGAAGTTCCTATTGGTGACTGCAGTGCCGGACCTAGGATTTTTGGTGCCCTGGACAAAAAAAAAAGACATGAGGCCCCTTCTAATTTTCATGTTATGTTTCATTACAGGAAGTGACATCATCGGGCAATTAATCTTTTGCATTGTTGAAGTGACTTGCAAAATGCAACTTCTAGGTAGTACATACCACTCTGTGAAGGAACTAAAATAAGGGGCAATACATATAAATAGCGTTCTTCTTCCAAGCACGCGCTCATTTGTTTCTGCTGTCTGCACATGCGGCGGTTTGTAGTGTTTCTGTATGTGAGCGCCTCTCGTTGCCAGGCTAGACATGCGCAGTTTGAGAACAGGGGGGTGTAGTATATTTTCTCGGCGCATGCTCAGGCAGACGTCCTGGGCGTGCGCATGCGTACCACAGGGTTCAGGATGCGCATGCGCACCACAGGGTTCAGTATGCGCATGACGGTTATTGATGCCGTTGGTGCGTGAATGGGGCGCTGTGTACTGTCACCCTGTTGTTCGGGGAGAAAGAAGCTCGGTATCCTCTTACCTGTGTCTTTACTGAGGGAAGGCCCCAGTGTGCGCTTATCTCATTATTACTGAGAGGGTGGGCCCTTGTTTGGGCTATATCTGCTCATTAATAGTAGAGTATTTATAGCGAGGGGCTCTGGGCCTCTCTCCGGCCTGTCACAGTTCAGAATCTACATTTTCACCTGACGTTAACAGGAAGAAATGGCGTACCAGAAATCGGACAAGGTGCGTAATATTTTGTACATAAGCTGGGTGTTTGTATACAAACATTACGATGTGCATGGAAGATGTCATGGAAACGTTCGTAGTACTCCGTGCTGTAACGAGACTGGTCTGTGGTAACGGAAACGGTTCTACGGGTTTTTTTTCTTCTATTTTTTGAGTTTTATATAGCGCGAACTCGATCCGAAGGTATCTGAGCTTTACTTGAGCACCAGTTGTGTTACAGACAGACACATTCATTTTGTTGGGCAGGGGAGATTAAGTGATTGGCCGAGAATCACAGGATGTTTACTGTCCCTGCCGAGACTCCAACCCGGTTCCCTAACTTCAAGGTTCCCCGCTCTAGCCGTTAGGCCACATCGTATATTGTGTACTCTATCATGTATTATGTTACATTTAACAGTAGCTATTTTACATTTGGCACACATCACCCCAACTCTAACAGATGGGATATAGAAAGTCACAGAGGTCACTCACCAGAGAGCCCTTTCTGTTCAGCCAACAGCTCACTAAATAACAGGAACCCTTTATTAGGCCGCATCGGAGCTTAAAACTGAGATGGTGCATTCATTTATGCAATAGGCGGATAAAAAGCTACTTCATGGCAATTTTCAAGATGCTCTTAAAAAACAAGAAAGTAAATGTTTTCTTGCCAAATGTTTGAGAATCGGCTCAGCGTTAGTTTGATTACTTGGAGGTGAAACATCTCCCAGTCTAACGCATCATAAATATTCCAAGCAATGTTGTCAAAAAAGGTCTGGCATTTGCATGTTGTAGTAACGAGCATGAGGCGAAGACAAACTGGTAAGATGTTTATTTAGGCAATAAACGCCAACTACTAACTCATAACTGCCATGGGAGGCCGAGAAATGTCACAGCATGGGAGGCTCATGCACACAACAAGGAGTAGGGAATGCTATTACAAGGGACAATGTACAAAATCTATATACATCTCAATAAAGATAGTACACACTTTCACAAGATATTGTTTTTCTTTCTCATTGCTAGCTTAATATACACAGCGCAAAAACAGTATATGGTGCGCCCGTCAGCCTTCCTTCTTCACCAGCCTGGCCCTCATTGCAGCTGAATACTACAGCCACTTCTGTTTTCGCTTTCTGACCCTGAAGAAGACACTGTGGTCTGACTGCCTATTGACAGTTTTACAGCCAGATGTAATAGCGACAAGTAGAGATGGAAAGACGATGCAACAAAGTGTCCTCTATATATTTTATTTGCATCAAAGTCCTGTACAGAGCGACCGTTTCACCAGGAGCGTCCATTTGAACTGATCACAATTTAAAATATAACATTTTGTATACAATCTGGAATCCCTTTTACAAAACACTCCTGAAGCATCCATTGGATACGTCCCAAAGCAAGACCCAACGCAACCTCCCCCTTTTGCATCTTAACACAAAAAAATGGGAAATAAGAACATTAAAATCAAAACACAAATTAAAGCTATTTTACATACTTAACATTTAACATGAGACAGCAACCCCATATATTATACCTATGATATCATACACAATTCCTTTCCAGGTAATCCTAAAAACTACGCTGTGTTTTGCAAGCATGTTGAGAACAAGATTTAACAGCACCTCCACAAACTCACTTCGCAGACCATTCACCACATCTTGTGCTCATTTTTTTTTTTACAAATTCCTTCCTCTATATATTTTATTGGCATCAAAGTCATATGCTATACGGCCGGTCCACCAGGAGCCTCCACACCAGCTGATCACAATTTGAAATATAACATTTTATACACTATCTAGAACCCCTTACACCGGACATTCCTTAAGCATCCATTGGATACATCCCCAAGCAGTACCCACCAAGAGGCCTTGCATCAAACCACTGCTTTTGAAAAAGCATACACTCGTTAATTTATTGTTTATCCAGTGCTGAAAATGAGCACAAAGAAAAATTAACCAGCAATAACTGTAAAAAAGTATTTTTAAAAATCCCAATTTGCTTTAAGCAGGCTTAACTTTTGCTTAGAATTTTTTTTAATTATTAGTTTAAAATTATCATGAGTCTCCTTTTACAGTGAGTGGTGGCATGCCTGAAACCACATTTTGAAAAATCAAATACCACAGTGTTGCAAAAAGTTGAGTGGTATGTGTGACGTACTGGTGTTAGTACATGGAATGTAATGATGTTGTATAATATGGTGATTAGGTGGGAGGGATGGAAGACATTTGATGAAGATGGAGGGGAATAGTTGTTGACTAAGATGCTGTTAAGAATAAACCTTGTTGTAGAAGAATTCAGCTTGTGTACAATTTGAATTCAACATGTGGCGGCAAAGATGGGACAAGGTTCAATGTCTCAACACAAAAGAATTCATTAAGAAAGAAAATCCCTCACCTGTGACAGTGACACCGGAACAAGATTGAAAAGCCTCAGAGGATCCAGCTACAGTGAAGGGCAGCGATTATGTAATAATTTCCCCAGAAAGCATTGCAGTTTGAGCAACAGAAAGAATGAAAGGTCCAAAGAAACCAGCACAATACACAAAGGGAAAAAGAAGACCACACAAACCAGTATTAATCATGATTTAGCAAGAAGCTGGACTATATTATACATGAAAAAACTCCATATAGAATATTTTGTTTTTTTTTTGCCTTTTAAACATGTTTATCTCTTTCGGTTATAAGTGAAGAATTTGCGGGTGCCATAGAAAATTATAATTTTCCTGTAAATTTTCATTTAACTAATGTTCATGATTTTGGGGTGACACGTTCAGTATTCAGTATTGAGCTATGCTCCTGTCTTGGACATTTCAACAGCTGCAAGGAATTTAGTAATACTAAACGGTACAAGATTCAGACAGTTACCCCAGCTACTTCTTATCTTGCCAAATTTTCTCCCTGTATGGTCAAATCCACGGGACCAGTTTGAGTGTGTAAAGATGCACATCACCTTTGATGCACTGATTTAGGACCAAGAACTATACATTTTGGAAAATGTACGAGAATTATCTGCTGAGGGTGCTAGGGGTTTGAATGAATTTGAAATTTGCAAGAAATTTCAATTTGTACTGTCACCTGAGATGAAGAACTGGAATGGAGAAATATCATTTTGGAATGGGAGTGTAGAGGAGTGATGAGAGTTTAGACCTATGAAGATTTGCTGGTTCATGTAAGTTTGGAGGTCTGACAGTTTAAAGGATCTGGGATCAATTTATGTTGCACTGCAGAAATGATCAAATAAGGGAAGAAATTTGGCTAAAGGATGGCCCCCCACTTTCTGCAGTACTGACAGTAGCTAAAAGAGTAGAGTATACCTTAGTGCTTTTAAAACAAAATAAATGACAAGTTTGGCAATGTGTAACTAAATAACAGCAAGAAGAACAATAATGATGAATGGAGGGAGAAGCAAGAGAGTGTAATGCAAAAGGGGTTTGCCATTATTGCAACCAAAGTGGTCATTGTACATTGCCATACTTTTCAGGGTGTTTTTTAATTTATTTTTGTCAAAATAAATTAAATACTGACACCGACACCAATCCAAACACCATTGTTAAAAACCAAAATGAACCCACAAGTGTCACAAATGTAAGATCTTTAGGGTCAGGATGCAGATGTTAAGATCAATAGTTAAGACCTATTTAGTGACATGCAACAGTGTAACCATCAGAGAGTTGTTTGGCAATAAGTACCTGCCCATTACAGCACACTTTTATACTTCCGTTAGATCTATGCATAGACATACACATACACTACCTCTTGGTTTCTTTGCTATAACCACAGGAGCTAGCCATTTGGTGGCCTCTACAGGTTGAGTAACATTAGCTTCACACGTCTTCTTTAGTTCTTCCTCAACACCATCTTGAATACTAATCAGAATTCTCCTCACCTTCTTAGTTAGTACAGGTTTAGAACCCTTTTTCAACTTTTATCTGGACAACATCATTTTTCAGGCAGTTTAACTTGTTTTTGAAAATTGACCCCGAGGTTTTCCTCTGACGAAACTTCAAATATATCCTAAATTTCATTTACCGAGATGAGAAAACCAGAGTTGAGGTCTAGTATTATTTCTACTATTTTCTGATGTGACTATCCCAAAATGTTATCTCCTTTAGTGGCTACATAAAATCTTCCAATGTGCTAACCGGTCTTTATATTTTATGCTCTCTAGAAAATATAATTTAGTTGGTACTCCTCTATATCCACCTCAATTCACGTCTAGCGTGTGTAAATCCACTTTCTCTCCTACATTTTTAACATATGGGGTCAAGGAAACAAATGTGAATTTGGAACAGGTTAGTACTACATCCAGACATGGGGAGAACCTGGGATGGGACAGCTAAGAAACTGGAATTGTCATATTTTAATCCACAGTGCCTCAAGCCCAGTATGTTCTTGGTTTCTGGATAGTCATTTTGACTAGCCATTTTTTTTTTTGTTGGTCTTTGATCTACTGTGTGGGGCCAAACTGCTCAGAAACGAAATAAAACACAACAAAGTTATTCACCTTTTGGAAAATTCACTTCTTCTGCTTTGAGACAGTCTTGTTTCTTATTAATTAAATCCGAAGACAGTTACACCCCTTGCCCCAATAAGAGTAACCTTCCTGAGGCATTACTTTGAAATTAAGTTCTATACAAGCCAGCTCGTTGTTGTTTGTTGGCACAGGAGGGCATTGCTCCTGCACAGCATCCTGGCTTTCTTGTTTATGTGCAGTAGACAATACACCTATGGACCAGTATACTTGCTCCATTAAACTTTCAGTGAGATGATATTTGTTACCCTTCTATTTGTATACAATGTGAACTCTGTACATCCTGGTGCTGGATTGTGAAGAACCAGATCAGCAAAAAACAGACATTTTGCAAAAAGTAGTATGTGGTGGCGGCAGTGTGCTGACCGTCTGATACAAATGTGACCCACAAAAGAAGCAAGAACGTATGACCCTAATAACAGAAAAAAACGTTAGTAGCCACCTCAGAGACAAATGTACATCCAATGACTTGAAATGGATTTCACTTACATAGTGATTATTCTCTAAAACGTGCATGACTTATAGTGGACAATGCTGCCATAAAAAAGGTTGATTGAGGATAGGCTAGTGTTTTGTGAGTTCTAGACCTCCTTACCCCCAGAAGTGCAGATTTAAAGCATGCTGAGGCATCACAGGGGTATTCCATTGTATTACCTTCTGTTTGAGTTAGATCTACTCCTCTGTAGTTTGAGCAACTTATATGTAAACGTTTTGTAGGGCAGTGTATCCATCATTTAATGCCTAAAGCTTTTCCTGATTCTTCCAGTTGGTTATAATGATTCTACCAGCTGTTAACTATTGAAATTCCTGAGGCCGTTGTCGTCTTTTTGTAGTTCCTATTTTACCAGTGGTATCATTGGGGGCTAGTGCATTCAAGAATTCAAAGCAGTTATGATACAGGTTTTGCACCTGGCGTGATGATGACACAGGCAGTACTTTATTTTTTACTTCCAACAGTCGCACAAACTTTTCTGTCCAAGTATTTTTCAACAAAGCACGTGTCTCAGTAAATATGTCCAGTGTCTCTGAGGATCTAAGTGTAGTCAGTGGCTAGTACATATTCCAGGGCTTTTCACTGTGAGTGCCTGATGGACTCTGGCCTTTTAAAGCAGTAGTGTATCCTCAGGGTTCAATTTATCTCCCCTACTATTTACTTGTAAATCTGTTCACCGTGGACGATATCAATCTCTACATTTTGTAATTACAGATGTACCGCTATGTGTACTGCTGCATCTAGTCGGTACACTTAGGTACGTTTCTGGATATCTCTACATTTTAAAATTCCAGCTGTATGTAGATTAGACCCAAGTGTACAGTTGAGTCTAGTCATTATCAGTTATGTAGGTTTTTGGGGGGTCACCTTAATTAAAGATTGATCATGGGTGTCTTTGTCAAGTTAACATTTGTATAAGATCAACAGATCAATTCCCTACACCTGCCCACATATTTACTGTAACTCAGTTCTGTAATCCTAGTTTCCATGTTTACTCATACCTGCTAACACTCTCAGTCCCGTAACATGAAAGGAGTTAGTTTTTAGCTACTTAAACTGGGGACTACTGCATTCATAACACCAGCCCTCAGCACCAACTTGGTGAGAGGATTAGTATTCTTCACACTACAGAATTACTTTGTAGGTTCTTAGAAGATAAAATAACTACAAATGACATAGAACTTGGTGTTCAAACTTAAACGGGCACATCACGTCAAATCGGTAGTCCAAGCACCTTCATCTTTCCATGTGGCAAACTTAACGTTTAATGTCATTTGCCTAATCCAAAAGGCCTGGGCTGCTTTTTCATGCTCTTTTCACAATATGCCTTTAGACAAGATCGAAGATCTTCAGCAGATGAAAAATAAGCAGGGAAATAAATGCAGGTGTGCTCATCAGGAGAGTTGACTCCTCCAAGTTATGGGTCCCAAAAACTTGTATACCATCAGCCTAGAATTAAGATTACAATACAGCCACCTGGAATTCAGAAAAGTGATCAAACCTCGTCTGCCACCAAGTGTTTGCTTAACTCTGTCTCACACAACAGCCTGTGGCCCAGACACAGTGGATTTGCTTTTGTACCTGCAACACACATTTCAAATGCATCTGCAGTTATTGAACAGTGAATTGGTATCAGGGCATCTCGTGATCAGTGGCAACTCTATGACTAAACAATAAAACAGATCAAAAGGTGCGAGGAGTTTCTAGCATTGATATTTTGTTCATTTAAAGTACCGGCCGTACCTTGATAGATTGGAGGAAGATAGGGTCTTGTGCTTCATCTGTGATAGAGTGTGGCTCGTCTGCCACCATCACTACTGTATTATCATGTAGAGTTTGAGTGATCGAAATGCTATAGGAAAGAATACCCTGCATTATCCTCTAAACATTGTTTCTGAATTGTGGCTGACTGTCTAGTTCGGAGTATGACATAAATGTATGCAATTAACAATCCTTACAGGCGCTGCTTACATTCCAGGATGTTGTTGCCTGTTTCTCACGGGAGGAGTGGGAGCTTTTACAAAAATGGCAGAAGGATCTTTATGCAAATCTGATGAAAGAAATTCACCAAGTCTTGCTGTCACTAGGTAAAGTTGCACCGAAATGCATTTTTTTAAGGTTTGCATATTCTGTAAATTGCTGGCCAGTTTACTTCTTTAGAGTCCTCATAGTAAGTGTTTAAATAGTTCCTTGTTTTTATCTTTGCTATTTTACGCTCATTGGGCTTTTTTCTTTCTCTATTTATTTTTCATATATTATGTGTAATGAACAACTTCATGTTTGGTGTAGTAGGGCATGACATCAAACAACCTTTATGTATTTGGTGTGACTTCAGACTTCACTTGTGCAGTAACTTGAATCCTCATGATCAGTGCATCAATATCAGCAACACCAGAGGCAAGGAATATAGGCGATGTGTGTGGGGAGTAGTCAGAGTGTTATAAGCTGGGGGGGGAAATTGTATTCCCCGATGCCCAGAACATACTGTTGGGGTCAAAGACAACAAATATTCATGGTTATTTTGTCTTTTGTTAAGCAGATCCAACCCTCGCAGCACTAGCACTAGCACTAGCCCTTTGGCTGCCAGTTTACAGTTCTGCAGTGTGGTTGTGGGAATGAGGAATTTCCGCTGTTGCTAAGGCAAAATATGTATCCCAATGTATTAGATTTTCAATCTTTAATATTGGATTCTTAACTCAAAATCTTTCATGTCGGGACAAATGCTCTTTAGAACTACAGTGAGCTGTAAGTTCAGCTTGGTTTAGTGACAGTGGTTCCAGTGTAAAACGCTTACAAAAGCATGTAAAATATAGCTATTTGTGGTGGTTTATATTGTTTCTAGAATGCTCCTTGATAGTATGCAAATGCATGTAAAAAATTGGAAGAAACATTGGTGAATGCTTACATTCAAATTAAAATGTACCCCAAGACAATTGCAATTTGAAAAAAATGTGTGATGGTTACAGACAAATTTGCCAAACTATCATGCAAAATGTTTCCAAAATATTTTTGCAACTTAATAAAATAGATGAAGGTTACAGGCAGCTTTGCTAAACTATGGTGCCATTTTAAAGAGAACGTTATATGCCATTCTGTAAGACATCAAGTTTGATGTATGATCATTTAAAAAAAAATAAAGACGCAGCAACTTAAATCTATAATGGGCAACTTCTAACAAAACAATTGTAGCCCCATTTTTAGGTCGAGCCTAGCGTTGCAGCGCATGCGCTGCTTAGGTCGAGCCTAGCGTTGCAGCGCATGCGCTGCTCGCTCTGCGAGGCATGCTGTAGTAGGGTATGATGTTGAAGTGCTGTGGAAGCCACGCCCACTCTCCGCCCATACTTTTCATTGGCTGGTGGCATTGTCTTTGGTAAACGATGGCTTCAGATTCAATATGAGGCTTCTTGGTCCCTCCTTGTTACCGCCCTGTCTCCTTTTGTGACTGCCCATCAGGACTGGATCTTTTACTTGCGGTGTTACACGGTCGGCATTATGTAGTCGGTGAGCACTATTTTCTTTCAGGTGCATACTGCGCAGCAGTGGCGCTGCTTCCCCCATCGGTGGCCGGCTGCGGTGCGTGTCAATCGCTGGCCGGAGGTGCGCTCGCTGTTCTGGCTGCACATGCTGCGAAGAGGAGAGGTGCGCTTACTCCCGGAGGGAGCCCAGGGCAGAGCTCTCGCCCATCCTGCTCCTGTCCGCGGTGCTCGCGCTCTCCTCCCCGGGGCCCCACCAGGGCTGCGGGCAGTGCCAGCCGGCCCTGTGCCCACCTCTGATTGATTGGTGAAGTAAGCTTGCTTCTCTATTTTTGATTGGTGAAAGATCCAGTACACGTCACAATCCCCTCGCAGACGTATAAGCAGCTGTTGTGGCCCAAGTCTTCGGAGAATGTCGCGGTCTGAAGTAGAGATCGGAGACATGGAGCTGCTTCCCAGCCGCATAGGCCCTTTGCTACCCCTTCCGTCTGCCGAGTGCGGCTGTACGCCCAGTCTGCTGTGCAGAGAGTCTGGGGGAGACCAGTATTTCCGGGCGAGGGAGCAGGTAAGATACCGGGGGATGCTCTCTTAGACAAGTTTCACTGGGGGATCAGCACCGCCCCACACCCGAGCTGGACGCTAGAGTCAGTCCTTGAGGAGAGCCGAGGACTATTAGCGTACAGCGATTGGCCCCTCAACCCCGCCCCCCCCTGTACTCCTGTCAACTCACCTGGAACTGCACCAAGGCCAGGTCCCCTAAGGTCTGGGCCGCCACCAACAGGGTTAACAATTTCCACATTTTGGAAAGCGTGAATGGCTACTTAACACCCCTCCCCCTATAGAGTAAGGACCAGGGCTAATTATCTTCCTTCAGTGGTGGAACAAGACTACTCCCCCCCCCCCGCTTGAGTTGGAAACTAGATCTCGAAACCTTTCATAGCCACATACTGTTCCTCATTCGACATTAGCCCAGCCCTACTTTTCAGCAGCCCTGCTTTGCATCATCATCCCAGAAGAAATGCATTTGATCCCCTTTCTTTGACCCTGTTTACCTTGCTCCACCGCAACCTTCATCGATCTCCAACGGTGTGCCTCTGTGCTCCGGACCATAAGGTCACCTATCCACTGCATATCAGTGGCCTAAACATTAGCCCCAACTTTATAGGTGAGACCCCATGCTACCCTTGAAATAAAACAAATCGTGTGTACCCCAAAACCGGCGGTGATGTAGAGAGGGGGTTTGAGCGGACACGGAGTGTGAACATTATATTCGTGTTCCGTTCTGAGTAACTTGGAGAATTTGGGTTTGCCTATGGACATTTTCTATTATTGGGGCTGCCCTGTGAGTGAGGGCCATAAAATGGACATGGTAGTTTTGCGGGCCACTGTGCATTGGCTAAACTGAGTGAACAGTACTTCTGTGCAGATACCTAGCATATCGTCGCCCTTTGGCTTACGTCTGCACCGGAACACCAGATTGCTTATCAGAGACATAATTTCTCTGCTGCAGATATG
Organism: Calotriton arnoldi; assembly: GCA_963921515.1. NCBI lineage: Eukaryota > Metazoa > Chordata > Amphibia > Caudata > Salamandridae > Calotriton > Calotriton arnoldi. Next base: position 1,514,579 of record CAWUFW010000078.1, on the reverse strand, counting down.
CCTTTCCTTTATTGCTTACAAATGTTCATCGGTCCGGTGATGGTCACTTGTCGTATGTGCTGCCAAATTGGCACGTCCCATTTACCCTTCGCATCCCCCAAATCCCCTCCTCCTCTCTGTGATGGATGCGTGTTTGAATGTTTGGGTATAAGGTTGCTCCAAGAACTACTTAATACATAGTGTGTTGCATTTTTCTAAATTTGTTGGGATTTATACATTACTTGCGATGGCTAGTTCTCTATTTTGTTGATTACTACTTTCCTTCCTTCTCTCTTGCACTAGCACCTAAACGTGACCCTGGTTCATCGCGCAGGTGCAGCTCTGATACTCTTGCACACTATTTCCTAAAAAGCCATAATTTTAGCTGTATAGTTGTTCTGCTGCTTGAATCTTTCAGCATGTTTAAATGTTTGGGTATAAGGTTGCTTAGTGAACACTATAACCTTTATTACTATTGTCTAAATATAGGAAGTCACCTTAGTAATACAGTCCTGCAGTTGCTTCTTTGGTCCCAGTGGTAATTCCTCATTCCTAATCTTCTAGCCAGCGCTGCAGCTGTGTCTCTGGTCCCAGTGGTAATTCCTCATTCTTAGTCCTTTAGCCAGTACTGCTAGCTGCTTCTCTGGTTCCTGTGGTAATTCATCATTCTTAGTCCTCTAAACAGTGCTGCAGCTCCTTCTCTGGTCCCATTGGTAATTCCTCATTCTTAGTCCTCTAGGCAGTGCTGCTGCTGCTTCTCTGGTCCCATCGGTAATTCCTCTTTCTAAGTCCTCTAGGCAGTGCTGCAGGTTTGTCTCTGGTCACAGTGGTAACTCCTCATTTTAAGTCCTCTAGACAGTGCTGCAGCTGCTTCTCTGGTCCTGTCGGTAATTCCTCATTTTAAGTCCTCTAGGCAGTGCTGCAACTGTGTATTTGGTCACAGTGGTGATTCCCCATTCTCAGTCCTCTAAACTGTAGTAAAAAACAATATCATTTACTAGGCCAATAGCCCTAACTTTAAAAAATGCGAGACCTATTGCATTGCAAATGCTTGTTAAAGAAAGTCGCAATTCCATTAATTTACTTTAAAAGATGGAAAAAAATACATACATCCTTAACAAGTTACAATATAGGAAGCAATGTGACAATTAAAAACATCCTTACCAAACCCTTAAAAACATTTTTTCAAGTTCATAATAGGGAAGCAAAGGGCCATGTAACCATATAGGCTGTAGCAATGTAAGATAGACAATAGAATACCATGCCTTCAAGGTCATCTTGATCTCCAGTATCCTATCATGCCCTGTAGGTAGCAGTTGATTCAGCTCTTTTCCGGATCTTGCTGACAGGATTCCTTCACTGTTCTTAGGGAGGAGAGTATTTTCCGTAATTTCCTCACGGGAAATATTTTTTTTTTGTGCAAAATACCATCTCCTTTGCAGTGGGAGGAATCCTACACTGACATGTACATTAGCAACAGCTGCTGTTGACCGTAGCTTTTTGATAAAATTATTTTCATTGCTTTTTTACAGAGCACAGGCATCTGCATCGGCACCCGAGAAGGGGTTTACTGCAGCTGGGTGGCCTGTTGGTTTTCTTGATATGAAAATGTGTTCACTGAGGACTTTCTTGGAGGCCTCTGATGTGGAGTCTGTCTCCTCTTCCTTTGTGTTTGGAATAGGGAACAGAGAATTAATTGACTTTTGGATTGGAGGGCCAAATGCCATTATTTCCCCTCAAAATTGTGATAGGCAAGTGCCCACCAAACCCCTGTATGTCAGCAAGAGTAGTTTGAATTTGGTTTCTGCTTATCAGTAAAGGTTCCTCCATATTTATAATAATCACATTTTTGAAGGCTTATGACTTTTTAGTTTTCAATAACCGACCCAGACGGTTGTTAGGAGAGCAGGTAGAAAGGAATGAAAAATTTCCTAGCTATCGTAACGGAAAGTTTCAATTCTATTAAGGACTCGGAGGCGAGGATTATGCCTTCTTTCTTCACTTTATTTCAAATAGCAGCATTAAGATTAACAAAGACTACGTTTCCCATGAACCATAGGGAAAGGTAGCAAAAACAAACACATAGTAACATCCAATCCAATTAGGGCAGCAGTGTCCAATCAGGGGCTTCCCAGCCCAACATAGTCCTTTGCTAGTGTCCCCTCTTCCTCTTTCGGAGCGCGAAGACAGCCCATCTATTCTGTTCAGGCATCCTGCTTGTGCGTATCAGAACCTGCAAATAACAGAGACACATTACCGAATGAATCAAACCACTAAAACCTGCAATTAGAGCAATAAGCGGTTAACCTGATCACAGCAACAATAATACATGCAGTCAAAACCTGAAGTAAAGTACTTACTGTAGTACGGGGAGGGTTCTCCTCCTGGAGCGTAGGGCGGGATAATCCTCGCCTCCGAGTCCTTAATAGAATTGAAACTTTCCGTTACGATAGCTAGGAAATCTTTCATTCTTTGTCAGGACTGGAGGCGAGGATTATGCTTGTTTAAAGCTTGCCCACAACCAAATGAGCCATGTTAAGTATAGGCTTGAAGTAGAACCTCTTAAAGATGGAGTCCGAAGACCAATCCGCCGCATTGAGGATATCCTCTAAGCGGGCACCCAAGCCGAATGCTTTAGAAGCCATAGCTCCTCGAGCGGAATGCGCCCCAAAGTGGCGGAGGCTTATGCCAGCCTCTTGCATCACCCAGCGAACCCATCTGGCAATGGTCGGCGAGGCAACCGCTTTAAAGAGCTTCCGGAGCGCAATAAGGAGCTGGCGCTCTCGGGGGCCGGAACTCTTCCGTCATCTCTTCGTATGCCTTGAGGCATCTAACCACACAAAGTTTCGGGGAGTCGGGAAACTCCGGATAGGAAATCACCCTGGTATGGCATTTCGTACACCTGAGCAGGGTGAACGTCACCCCATCGATCGGGGGTAAACATTCTACTGGTCATATCCAGAGCCCGAACGTCCGAGACCCGCCTGCAAGATATCAGGCACAGCAGCATAGCCAGTTTCGCAGAAAGTTCCTTCCTGGAGAGGAACCTGTTAGGCTGCCAAGACAGAAAAAGGTTGAGAACCTGATTAACATCCCAGAGCGCGGAGTAACGCGGCTCTGGAGCCAATGAGAGCCGAATGCCCCGCAATAGTCTGCAGACCAAGGGGTGTTCACACATAGGCGTTCCATTAACCGGAGCATGGCCCGATGAAATGGCTGACCGGAAGGTGTTGATGGTCCTGTATGCCAACCCATCTGAAGCTAGTTGCGCCAGGAAGTTTACGACGTGTACCACGTCAGCGACCAGGGGATCGAAACCCTGTCGCAAACACCAACGGGACCATCTGCCCCACGCGGACCTGTACCTCTTGACGGTACTGTCCGCCCAAACCTTGGAGATGAATGTCTCAGCCTCCCGCGAAAGTCCTGGGGCTTCCCATCTACCCCTGAAATCCGCCACGCGCCACAGCGAGTTCGTCAACACCAGTGGATGTGGAGTTCCCCCGGGACTCGTGAGGAGAGTCGGAAAGTGGGGGAGTAGGATTGGAAAATCCCAAGAAAGTTCCAGAAGAAACGGAAACCAAACTTACGACTTCCAAAGCGGGGTGACCATGACTAGGTCCGCTGCTTGCCTGCGGACCTGTGCCGTTGACCGCGTGATCATCGCGAAGGGGGGAAACACATACCCTGCTCCAAACTCCAGTCCTGGAGGAATGCATCCGTGGCCGCCGCTAAGGGGTCCGGCCTCCAGCTGAAGAACCGAGGCGTCTGGTGATCCAGTCTGGATGCAAACAGGTCCACTGAGAAGGGTCCCCAGTGGTCGTTCAGCATCGCAAACATGGACTGGTCCAGCCGCCAGAGGCTGGAATCTCGGAAATGGCGAGATTGGAAATCCGCTTCCAAGTTGTCTCGCCCGGGCAGATACTCTGCCGTGACCGAGATCTGGCTGTCCAGGCAATACTGCCAGAAACTCGCTGCCAGGTCCGAGAGGGCTTTGGACCTGGTGCCCCCCAGGTGGTTCACGTAACGGACCGCTGAAACGTTGTCCATTTTCAGGAGAACGCACAACTGTACTGAGTCTCTCGTCCAGCAACGTACGGCGAAGGACCCCGCCAGAAGCTCTAGACAATTTATATGCAATCTTCTGTTCGTCGGGTGACCACAAACCTCCCATAGAGAGGTCTCCGCACCTGGCTCCCCAGCCAAGTCTGCTGGCATCTGATTCTATAACGAGATCTGGCGCGGAACCGAAGATCGTGCGGCCGTTCCAGGCCTCCATATGGTCCAGCCACCAATGAATCTCGCCCCTCGCCTCGGCGGACAGGGCGACTTTGTGGGAGTATGGGTATCCTTTGTGGAGGAAGTACGCCTTGAGGCGCTGGAGGGCGCTGTAGTGGAGCGGGCCCGGGAAGATGGCCTGTATTGAAGCCGATAGGAGGCCCACTACCCGGGCCAGCTGATGGAGGGACACGTGTTGTCTGGCAAGAACGCGTCGCAACTCGTGACCGATCCTGGTGACCTTCCTGGAGGGAAGACTGAGAGTAGATGTGGTGGAGTCTATTACGAAGCCCAAGAAGATTATGGACTGAGCAGTTTGTAACAGAGATTTCTGCTCGTTGATCACAAAGCCGAGGTCCTGGAGCAGGTTCACTGCCATCCAAAGATGAGCCGTCAGCTGACGGGGGCAGGAAGCCATCAGGAGAAGATCGTCTAGATACACCATCATCCTGACCCCCGAGCGCTCAGGAACTCCACCACCGGCTTGAGCACCTTGGTGAAGCACCAGGGGGCTGAGGAGAGCCCGAAAGGAAGGGCCGTAAACTCGTAAATTAGGTGTCGCCAGGCAAACTGAAGGAAGAAGGGAGAACACTCACCGGGGCTTGAGGTGGCAGCTCCTCCTCTGAAACCTCTCCCTTTCCCGCGGCGTCCTCTTGTGGGATAAAAGTTCCAGAATCTGGACTGGTCCTGGTACTGTCTGGAGCCTCTCTGGTTGTTCTAATGGGGTTGACGACCGGCCGAGCGGCCCTTGCCTCGGCCGGCCCCGTGAAAAACACAAGGGAAAACCTTCTTGATCGTGGACTGGGCCTTGTCCAATGACGTGAAGGTGTTAACTAATTTGCCGAGCTCCTTCACGAACGGCTCGCCAAACAGACCCCCCTGGGCAATAGCGCCCGCCTCCGAGTCCGCCAGGTCTCCTAGCTTTGGATCGATCTTAATAAGAAGGGACCGGCGTCGCTCGGTTGAAAGGGCACAATTTGCATTGCCCAAAAATATTACCGCTCTTTGGGCCCAGCCTGATGGGGACACCGGAGAAATGATGGAGCCTGACTCCTTGGCCTCTTCGGCCATATCGAGGATCTTTGTAATAGGTCCGAGGGCATCCAGGAGCTTGTCCTGGCATGCCCTCCAAGACCTATCAATCCCTTTTTTGGGATCCCTGATAAATATCTGGAGGAAGGTGGCCATGCGAGGGTCAATATCAGGGGTAAGGGCTACCTTGCCTTCAAGAGATGGGCGGGGGCACTCCGCCCGTAGGCAGTTACGGGCCTCCTTGTCCAGAGGCCTGCGGATGTGACTGGCCACATATGTAGCGACCTTATCGGCCGGGGTCCACTCCGAAGAGCGTGGGTGGACGATGTCATTGGGATCGAGCATATCAGGTGTGGCCTGCGGATTTTGGGAAGGGCGGGACGGGAGCCAGGGTCTAGAAGGGCTCCGGTCCGGGTCAGGGCCTCCTGCCGCGCCCGGGTCAGTAGACGGTAGAGTCGGCGGAGGAGCCGTGGGATCCCCTGCCGGAAGGGCAGGTTGGCTATCAAGGAAAGCCTGCTTTAGCCTTGCAAAGGCGTCCAATTCCACCCCAGATTCGCGGGAGCGCTTGGACGGCGGTGAATCAACATTTCCTGGGTCCGCAGGGACCGGGGCTGGCGGAGCTACAGTAGGCTGGGACTCGAGCCTGTCAAATGCCTGGGCAATCTGGCGGGAAAGCCGTTCCTCCAGAGGAGTGATGGCCTGATCCACCGCGTGATAAATAGATGTGTCGACTGCTTCATAAAAAGCATCGCCCCAAGGCATATCCGCAAGAGGGTCTTCCTCCTCCTGAAATTCCTCATAATCATAAGACTCCATAGTACTGGGGTAAAAAGAGGAGTATAAGAAAAAAGAAAAAAACAGTTGTTTACTAGGGCGGTAACCCACTAGGCCGTTAGTGAGGCCTAATACTTGGGGGCTGGGTGGCAGCCTGCACTAAGAGCGGATATACCGCAGTTTCACGGGGTTCGAGCCCCAGGGGATGTAAGTGCCGGTTAAAGAATCTCGAGCAAATCACCTTATATCAAAGGTGTGACAACGCTGGTCTGGGTAAAATCCCCTTTAAGGCCTACCGGCCAACACAGACCTCATACGAGGCGTTCAGGAACAAAATCCTAACACGTACAGACTCTGCCCCGTATGTCAAGCACCGGGAGCGTTCAATGTAAATTCAGGCGGTCGGCTGAAAGGAGGGCCGCTCACCGCCTACGGACCCGAAGGCATCTCCCTCAGACCAGAGGCTCCGTCGGGAATGCGCGCGCGGTGTTTGAACTCGTGAGAGAGTACCAACAGCGCGGCGCTCCCGGCACAGCCTCCCGCGCCTCCTGGCGGCGGGAGGACCACGGAGCAGGGAACCAGCACAACGCCACGTAGGGACGGGGGTTAACCCGTTCCAGCGGCAGTGAAAAACAACAAGGAAGCGACGCTGAGGCAAACAACGCGCACTGGAAATGAAGCCGAATAAACAAGAAACGGCACCGCGCGCACAGCGCAAACAGCACAAAGCAATTCTGACCAGAAGATAAAGTTTAACAGCGCAAACGCGCACCCAGTGACAACAGAATACAAGCCAACGCTACACAAATCGCTGATCTACATCGAGACACATTCAAACAGAGCACCAAGCAGTTAAAGAACTGAAAGGTACTTATCTGGCTGCGTAGCAGCGAAGGAAGAGGGGACACCAGCAAAGGACTATGTTGGGCTGGGAAGCCCCTGATTGGACACTGCTGCCCTAATCGGATTGGATGTTGCTATGTGTTTGTTTTTGCTACCTTTCCCTATGGTTCATGGGAAACGTAGTCTTTGTTAATCTTAATGCTGCTATTTGAAATAAAGTGAAGAAAGAAGGCATAATCCTCGCCTCCAGTCCTGACATAGAATTCACAGTCCGGCTTATTGAAGACTAGGGAGTCCATTACCACAGCTCTGGACTTATGGATGATGCATGAGAGGCATAAAGTTACTACAATGAGCAGGTTTTGTCAGATTATTTCTTCTGCCGATTGACAGATTAGTGGAAACTTTGATGGCTAGCACCTCTGTCTTGCTTGTTACCATTTCTGCTCCCCCTTTCAGACCGTCACCTTCTTTCCCTAGTTCCATTGCCCTCTTCTGCATAGTCCCTGAAGCCTATTCCTCCTAATACTCTTCTACACAAACAAAATGGCTATTGTGCCTGCAACCACCATTGCATCCTGACACTGGAAGAATACACCATAGAAACCTGTTGCACAATTGCCATCCCATTCCAGATATCAATTCTGATTGTCTATTTGTTGTTGATATGATCTAATATTTGTCTTGTTATATATATTTGTTAATATTAAGAAATGTTTACAAATGTCTTATTTTAGACTTTATCCACACTGCACACAGTTGTGTCAATGGCTGCCATTGCACAGGAATCTCTAGTCCTCTTCACTTCTCTAACCTCACTTTTTAAAACATCCATATTTACACTCTTTTATTGGGTCATGACTCTAGGAGCTGTACATCACTTACCCATTGCTTTTCTTTTTTAACCAGGCCCTGTGATTGCAACCTGTGTCTTTTCATTACGAGCCAAAGTAAAGGAAGGGCTCGAGCCAAACGATGGGGAGGACTCTAACAGACGACACAGTGAGTGAGAGTGTACAATTGGTTCCACTGTAAACAGACAATCGGGCAAAATCAGACTGGGAAGTGAGTAGTGCAAATAACAAGGAGCAATCCTTCTTTGTGAATGCACCTATAATCAGCAGCGATATCCCTACTCCAATTTAAGAAAGACTTCAAGACGCGCCTCGTTAATGAACACTATTTTATGGCCCAGTAACAGTCCACAAATCAGCTACCCTTTCTCCCACACATTGACTGTGTATTTGCCTCTGACTATATACAGTGCTCCACTGACTTTCGGGTAGATTTGCGCCATGTAAATATCAAATTCATATATGTATTTTCCCGCAGCACCAAACATGCACATTGATTCTCGTTTGCTGACACAAGCATACTCGTACATAGACATGCACAAGAACACACCTCCTACGGGTTGATACTACTCACATAAACACATCCATATGTGAAATGCGGATGGAATTCTTTACCCAACTTTTCACCTCGTGATCTTAGATCTTGAAATTTTGTTTTCCCAATCCAAACTAAAGCCTGATTTAGTGGACGGGTTTTTCCGGCAAGACCTCACTTATAACCTGTCCTCCTTATTACAAGTGCCTTAGGATGTAAGTTTGGCTGATGGGTTACTCCGATGCATAAGTGCCTTCTGTCCACTAGCCAGTCTACAGGAGAAGGAGCAGCTTCCATTGTACCTCTCGCATTGTGGAGGCAAAGATAGTTTGTTTATTTCCAGAGGGAATTCTATGGCAGGACCGGAGGCTCAGATTATGCTTCTCAATTCTTACTACTCAAATAGCAGCCAATGAAAAAACAGTAAATCACATAACACACTACATGTCCCATGAGGCTTTGAACCACGCCTCCTTAATTAACCAATCCAAAAGGTCCATAGTATAAAAAATAGCGAGGCATTCAAGATAAGTGCCTCGTTATTTTGTTCATTAATAAGGCTTGTAATGTCTTTATGGTAATTGCTATAACGATTATTGTGCTTTTTAACGTTGTTTACTGTGTAGCGCTCGCGCCGCTTTCTGCGTGCGATACGCTTGAGTTACGGATTTCCCCAGTGCGTTTTGCGCTGTTATCTCATCATTCTGTGAATAATAATCGTTTAGTTGCTGAAAAATATGCCGGATGAACCTTTTTTCCGACTAGCTTCTGCGAGCGGCTGTGCCGTGTATTCGCGCGCTCCTCGCGCTACCGGCAGGGACTGCCCCCCCTCCCCTTTCTGGGAGCGAGGTCGCGTACAGGAGCCCTATCTGGCTGCTCGCGCGTGCCTCTTGGGAGCCTAAAGCCTGCAAGCGTCAGTGCACGCGTCTGCAGACTCCCACACGCACCCTGGTTGACGCCTCTCCCCGGGCTAGTAGAATTGAGGGACTGCAGCTCGACAGTGTTGTGCCGTACCGGGCCTCAGATAAGACGATCATTATCATTTTTTGAATACTTTTCCTGCAATTTCTTCCTAAGCTCTGATACTCAGCCTATAAAAATAATTTTGGGAAAACCCTCTGGTTAAATTAGGCAGGAGGGGCTAACGGCCCTCCATTAGTCCTAAAACAACGGGTTGGTGGTACCTTCTGTGGCCTCACTGTCCCAGCATTGGCTCCCATTTGACGCCCTGTCTCTCTAGCTGGTCAGGGTTGTAAAATTAGCTTCCCACTGGGGATTTGGAGTGGAATATAAGTTATATTCACTAAGATGTCGGACTGTGAAGTCTATGAGGAGGAACTAGCTGCATATGGCCCTGCAGAAGATGAGGACTACTACTATGACGAAAATATGGAGTCCCTCATTGATAAAAACTTTAGATAAGGCCTTTTCCTCCGCCCTCCTGCCCATCTCCCTCCGCCTGGACCAGTTGGTAGGTGCCACCCCTAATACCCCGTCTGGCAATCCAACCCCTACCCCTCCCGCCCTCTGAACCCCAAGGCCCTTCTTGGCCCCATGTTACAATTTATTCCAAGTTACACAAAGCCAAAGACCACGATTACAATGTGGACCCTCTGACCGCTTCGCTATTGCCTAGCATCCCAGAACCCCCCGCAGACTGACTCAGACACTGATTCCTCCCAGGAATCGCGCCCGCGCAAACGCGCCAAGAAGCGCAAGCACTCTACCCCCGTTAATCCTTCCCCTTTCACGTTTGACCCTTCTAGCATTGTCCATCCTCGATCTTCAGATTGGGCTGCCGCCCCAGCGGTGGCGGATTATATGCAGACGTACCTGCGCAAGAGCTTCGATAAAGAGGTTTGTGCCCGTTTGAGATCAGAGTGCCCTCGCCCAGATCTTCCGAACAAAACTGCCTTGACCCCCGAAATAGACACGTCCATGCAGACCTTTCTAAAGAAATACAAGAAAGACCCCAAGAAGAGTATAGATAGGGCTCTAAGGGCATGTCAGGACAAGCTACTTGATGTCTCTGGTCCACTGGCTGAGATTTTGGAATTAGCATTGCAGGCGCAAGAGACGGGTGCAACTACCCACCCGGAGGTCCTAGCTGGATGGACCCAGAGGGCGATTTGCCTCCTCGGCAATGCGAACTGCGCACTTTCTTCGGAGAGACGCAAGTCGGTCCTCCTAAGAATTGATCCGCAACTAGTGGAATTGGCCTCAGCTGAACCAGGTCCTTTGGCGGAGGGCCAGCTGTTTGGCGAACGTTTTGTGAAGGATATTGCAAAGTTCATTAACACCTTCACATCCCTGGACAAATCGCAATCCTCCCTCAAGAGAGTATTCCATCCCCTCTCTGGCAGGGCAGGTCGTGGCAGAGGACGCTCGACCGGCCGATACAGTCAACAAAGTCCTCAGCGTGGCTTCGCCCCTAGACGCAGGGGTTACACTCAAGAACCAGACCAGGCCGGATTCTACCCCACTAGATCCCCGGGTTTCCGTGGTCGATATAACAGAGGGATCAGCAGAGGTTTCAGGAACAATGATGCCCAATCTTCAGGTAACAACTCCCTTTTTCCCTTCGATTCCCTTGGGGGGCAGACTGATGCATTTTGTGTACAATTGGGCAAAGATCACCTCAGATGCGTGGATCATGAACACTGTTCAGGGGTATCAAATAGAGTTAATCTGTGTTCCCATTCAACAAACTCCTCCTATTCCTCTCCATTTTTCCCTACAAGAACAGTCTTTTATAAACTCCGAACTACTAGAACTTTTGACAAAGCAGGCTATTGCTGCTGGAACCTTCATTCCCGAAGACTTTTGCAGCAGTGTCTTTTTGGTACAAAAGAAAGGAGAAGGACAGAGATTAGTGTTAAATCTCAGAGAGTTCAATCCCTTCGTTGTCTACAGGCATTTTAAGATGGAAGGGATCCAGCCCTGTTATTAGAAAAAGATTGGATGGTTCGTTTGGACCTAAAAGATGCTTATCTAACAGTTCCAATTTGTCCCCAGGACCAGAATTATCTCTAATTTCAATGGAAAGGTCAGTGGTTTCGATACCAAGCCCTCCCCTTCAGTCTTTCATCAGCCCCTTGGGTATTCACCAAACTGTTGAAGCCAGTAGTCACTCGTCTACGAGAAATGGGAGTTCGCATGATCGTTTATCTCAACGACATGCTTCTTTTGGCACAAGATCAGAAACAATTGTGCACTCAGTTACAATGGACAATTTCTCTACTGTAAGAACTGGGTTTTGTAATCAATCTCAAAAAATCCATGACGACACCGTCCCAACAGGTGGACTTCTTAGGTTTTCAAATAGACTCAGTGAAAGCTCAATTGCTCCTCCCTGAAACCAAGATCAAATCCATCAAAAGGGAAATACGAGCGACTCTGTCGAGACAGATAGTTTCTTTGAGGTCCCTGGCGAGGATCGTGGGTCTTCTGGCTTCCTCGATTCAGGCAATTTTCCCTGGGCCTCTCTATTACAGAGCGTTACAATGTCTCAAGATTCACTATCTTCAACAAAAGTTCAGTTACGACCACTTGATTGCTCTGTCACAAGACGCTCAAGAAGAACTGCACTGGTGGTTAACACATATGGAGGCCTGGAATGGCAAGGCCATTTTCGGAGCATCTCCTGATGTAATTATCGAATCGGACGCTAGTCGCTGGGGCAGGGGCGCAAGATGCGGAGACTTTGCTACAGGCGGCCGTTGGTCAACAGAAGAATTGAAATTACACATCAATTGTCTAGAACTGTTAGCGGGCTCGTTTGCCATCAGGTCGATCTCCCCACTGAAGAGCAATTTTTGCATCCTCCTAAGGATGGACAATGTATCAGCGGTGAGATACATAAATCGCCTAGGAGGGACGAGATCCCGGCTGTTAGCCGACATTGCCCGAGAATTTTGGCACTTCTGCCTAGCACAGAAGACCAGGATAGTTGCGGAATACATCCCCGGCAAGAAAAACCAGGTAGCAGATTGGAATTCCAGGTTTCTGAGGGACTTCAGCGACTTTAAGATCCATCCTACCGTGTTTCAAGAGATCATGACTATTCAAGGCCCATGTCAGATAGACCTTTTTGCCTCTCGCCTCAATGCCCAACTTCCCCGCTTCTACAGTTGGAGACCGGACCCGATGGCATTGGGAACAGATGCGTTTCTTCATCACTGGGGATCTCAGAAGAATTATGCCTTTCCCCCCTTCGCATTAATCCTGAGAGTAGCGGCTCAGGTCCGGCGGCAATCAGCCTCATTGGTATTAGTCACACCATTATGGAAGACACAATCGTGGTTTCCGACTCTGCTGGAGTTGTCAGTGGCTCTACCATTTCAACTGCCCGTTTTTCCGCTGTTACTCCAGGACCCAGTGGGCTCCCCCCATCCTCTGGTTCTCCAGAATCAGCTAACACGTGGTTTGGACACTCTCAGGAGACATGAACGAATTGAAGGCCTTTCATCGGCGGCTGCTGAGTTTATACAACAGGCTTGGGCTCCATCCACCCGTAAGAGATATTCTGCAGCATGGAAGCGCTGGATGGGTTGGTGCCTTCAACGACAGGTGGATCCCGTGGGATCTGATTTGAAGGAGATTTTGAACTTTTTGTCCGAATGTGCAGATTCAGGTCTATGTTATAGATCAGTGAATAATTTCAGGTCGGCTTTATCAGCTGGACATGATCACATAGATGGGAAACCAGTGGGGATCCATCCGATGGTGTGTAAGTTAATGAAAGGTATAAGGGTCGCTCGTCCTCCGAAACCCAGATACACTACGCTATGGCATGTCTCTAATGTTCTCTCATTATTAGAATCCTGGCCTGACAATAAAGATTTATCACTGAAACAATTACTAGCAAAACTCACTATGTTGTTATGTCTTATTTCTTGTCGTAGAGTTTCCGATGTGCATGCCTTAGCTCTTGCAGGACGGATTTTCTCTCCCCAGGGTGTATCATTCATTCATTCTTTCTAGAAGAACTAAAACGATGTCTCGTTCAGTTGAGTATCCTGCATTTCCTCATAATGATAAGTTATGTGTCTTGAAATGTTTAAAAATCTATGAAGAACGTACTTTGTCTCACAGATCAGATCCTTTAGGACCATTGTTCTTGTCAATCCAGAAACCCTTCCGCCCAGTTTCGGAGGCCACTTTGGCGCGTTGGGTCAGATGGGTTATGGCTGAAGCAGGTATTGATGTTTCCGTGTTTGGAGCGAATTCAGCGAGGGGTGCTATGGCATCTAAAGCCTTTATTATGGGATCCAGATTAGAAGATATTTTGAAGGCAGCAGATTGGTCATCCGATTCAATGTTTAAAGTTTTTTTATTATAAACCCATTGCACATGTTTCTTCTGTTGTTGTTGGTCAGCTTTGAATCGGCATAATCTGAGCCTCCGGTCCTGCCATAGAATACAAAATTTTCCAGCATTCGCGACAAGAATTTTAGATTCTATTAAGGACACGGAGGCGAGGATTATCCCACCCGTTGGGACAGGTAAGAATGTTTACAACTGTCATGTTGTCATATGATGTATAAGACATGTTTTCTTCCCTCCCTTGAATACCAAACTTTGGGTTCTGTGGTTTTTCAAACTTGTTTCTGATTTCAGGAACGGATTCCAAACAGAGCTAAATCTGGAATATCTCTCGAGGAGGAAGTCTTCGCTGTCTGTGGATAAAGTTGTCTCAACTGGGACCTGTTATTGGAGTTGCTCTCCGTTGAGAAGCGGAACTGTATCCTGTTTTGATTTACATTGAGGAAAAGACTGCTTGTTGCAAAGAAAGAGGCAGTAAGATGGTGCCTCGCTATTTTGTATACTATGGACCTTTTGGATTGGTTAATGAAGGAGGCGTGGTTCAAAGCCTCATGGGACATGTAGTGTGTTATGTGAATTACTGTTTTTTCCTTTGGCTGCTATTTGAGTAGTAAAGAATTGAGAAGCAAAATCCTCGCCTCCGTGTCCTTAATAGAATCTAAAATTCTTGTCGCGAATGCTGGAAAATTTTGTATTTCTCAAGTATTCCATATTACAGAAATAACCCTGTAACCCCTTCATTAACACCAGCAGGAAGCCATTGCAGGCTCAGAAAACTGGAGCAGGGATAAATCAGATGCCAGAAGAGTTTAGCAATAGTTAACTCTACATTCACTGCCAAGCGTGTGAGGGATTTCTTTGTCCAAAGGTCTTGCAGCAGCTGTGCTCTGCTTTTTGGCTTGTATGGGGCAGAAGAAAAAAAGTAAAATCCTATACGTGTAGAATTGCAATTCTAGTTTTACAGAAGGTCTGAAGTGTGCACTTTGCTATGAGTTTGTTAGTTACACTGAACATATAAAGGCTCTTAAAACACAGAGGCTTTTTCAAGTAAGGATGGAAGAGCTACGGTCTCTCTACAAACTAATTATCATTGAAGTTGTCTGATAATCTTAGTCTAATTAATATTTTTATGTTTTTATTTACAGGCATACCAACTTCTGAAAAGGATGCATTCACCGTAAGCAGAAAGGATGCCCGGTGTGGGCAAAATCCTCTTTACACAGACAGTAGGGAGAACCTTCATCTGATTGGCACAAACCGAAGGGACAGCCTGGAGCTATTTGGCACATACACAAGCGAGAGCCCTAATCTGCTTGGCACAGACATAGGGGAGAGCTCTGATGTGCTCAGAACAGAGAGAAGGGAAAGGTCTCCTCTGCACAGCACAGACACAATGGAAAGCACCGATCTGCTCAGCACAGGTGGGAAGAACTACTTTAAAGATTGAGCTTTTCAGATTCACTTTCACATATTACACTATTAATACCTACTACAGTACATTGTGAACTTTTCAGACAACCCTTTCTTAACCTTTTGCGGAGTTTGATCTCTCAAACAGTCTCTGACTTTATTCTGCACTATATCGTTCACCATCTTGCTAGCATAATAGTGACCGTGACCAATTTTAACATTGCCTTGTAATTTCCTCCTAGACCAGAAGTTCTATGTATCAATGAAACCCAAACACAGCTTAATCTTTACTATTTTACTCATCATCAATATAAGACGTTATTGAAGGTCATCGAATGCTGTCCTTTACCATAGACCCATAGCATGTCACCATAGCTACTTCTCTCCAGCAGACCATTAGCTCTAAAGTGATAGCACACTGACTGTACCTTTAGGGCTCATTACACCACAGTCTTTGCATTTTATATGAACATAACTAAACTCTAACCTTGTTAGTAGAGACCTAGGTTCACTATTCCGACAGAACTCAACCTAACAAATCAACCAATCTTTAAATGGGTATCTCTCTCTCACAGGTTCTATTTCATACTTTTGGTATTGTAATCATGCATATGTCTCTCATACCTTTTACATTTCTCCAGTGACCTGGAACAGACCCATGATGCCTCAATTACATTCTACATTGCCACAGATTCAAGAGGTGGCACAGCCACAGTAAAGACTATAGGTTTCCTTGCACTTAGTGCAGCCAGAAATCTTTCCTAAACTTCTCTGTTGTAGTAATATTCCTTCAAAATCGCCCTCATCTTTATCTTATAGTCTTCGGCCTTACACAAATGGTGAAACTACCTGGTCTCCTTCTGGTCTTGTTTTGGGCGCATAAGTAACTTGCCACTTGCTGTGGAATAATCCTAACACTGCTTGCACATCTTTGACCACCCTTAGCCATTTTTTAAAGCTTTGTCTACATATATGCCAGATAGTCACTCACTTGTGGCATCACCTCTTAGGGAACACACTTTAAAATGCATTCAATACTCGTGTAGCTGCCAAATGAAAAGGGTCGGTCTCAGAAAATAATTCTGATCTAAGATGGCATCAGATGGCCTTGGGAAGCATGGACTAGGGCAATAGCCAACATAACTCTTTCTTCTCCAGCATCGGATCTTTCATATATGCACATGCTTGAATCATTCCCTGTTATCAGGCTGTGAATCCAGCAGTAAACAGTGTTAAAATGACCAACTGCCTCAATAACAGTGTTTTTTGTAGCACATCCTCCTCATTTGAAGCAACCCGACCTTCACCAATGAGGTGGCAGTGCCAGCTCTCCTACTCCCCCCACCCCCCATCCCCCACTCCCCATCGGCCACCTTAGCTCATGCTTGTACTACACGTTCTGTGTCGAGGAGTCCCCAGGTAGAGCTCTGCTCTAACTCTTCCGTGACCTTATCCTGACACTTTCTGGGCTGCCCTAGGAGGGAACCAGCCTTGCCTTCAGAGCACTATAAATCGTGCATTTTTAGGAAAATATCTTCCATGTCAGTCAATTTTTCACATATTCAACTGATGGTAAACCGCCCAATGCAAATCTTTGACTCTGAATTGGAGGGTGAAATGCAGCAACCATGATGCTTCACAGACTACCTAGAGCCCTACACAGTTGGATGTCCTCTATTTGCCAGAATATGAGGGCGACGCATTGGATGAGGAAGATAATTTTTAAGACTATGATGATCAACTACAGACGTATGATGAGGTTCTTTTTTATGAACACTATCAGCATTGTTATGGCTATACACAACCCAAATGATGGGCACCTTTAAAATATGTCTTTCTCAGCAGCCAGCTGGGAAGCCGAAGCCTATTCCTCCTCCATCTCTGTTTTCCCAACCACTGCCACCTCCACCTGCCACGCCACCTCAAACACTGTTGTTGAGACCTGTGGTCATTTTAACACTGTTTACTGCTATTTTTAGATTACTGGGGATTACCAGAATGATGACAAGAAATGATTCCAGCATGTGAATATATGAAAGATACCAACGCTGAAAAACTGGAGTTACAGGTAAGTAGCTAATTTCTTCCTGTTCTCTGTGAGAAATGACTTGGTGTGCCTGTGATTGACTGTGGAATCAATGGCTGTGTTGAGGTGAGCAATATGTGTGAGAGGTAAGGGATCACAACTTTTTTACCTGACTTAATGAAATCTGTGGATGTAATGCGAGCTCGGAGGTAAGAGAGGTACAGGCAGCCCCATCTTCAGCTCTTGTCACTGACTGTGAAATATTTCTTTGATGTTTTTGTTACTACAGATGAAGAGTTCACCACAGTGATAATCTCTGATAGCATCAAAGAAGAGGGCGTGGCCTTTCCCATAGTTGATCAGGACCCAGAGGAAGTTAAAAACATTGACTGCTGTTTAGGTAAGTTATCTTTTTATGCATAGGAGCATTCATATTTATTTAATATATTCTTTTGGAACACATTACAAAATTGTTTCCAGGTGTCTTTGTGCCTTTGTCTAATAAAAAAACATCTGTGTTCTTTCACGTTACAGTGCATCTTCATCTGTGTATCTTTTATGACTCATGCTCAATATCTTTGAACCAATCATAATTAATCTGCCACCACCCTTCCAATCGAACTTGGGGTCAGATGTACTAACATCAGGAATACCGATTTCCTAATTGCGATTCTGTCCGAATCACAATTAGGAAATCTGTATTCCGAATGTATGAAACTCTTCTGAGTTTCATTAGCGATTCCGAGTGGGTTGCACATAGCTCTACCTCATGCATATTAATGAGGTAGGTCGCAGTTTTCGACCCACTGTGAATTGAGGCCATCACAGGGATGGTGGCCTGCTGAGGTCAGCAGGCCACCATGTCTGTGATTGCTTTTAAATAAAGTATTTTTTAATGCAACCTGTTTTCCTTGAAGGAAAAAGGGAATGCTCTTAAAAAATATTTGTTTTCCATTTTCAAAGGGGAAGGGGTCCCATGGGGACCTGTCCCCATTTGCGAATGGGTTACTACCTCTTTCAAGGAGTTGGTAAAATATGAATGTTTTGCAACCGTAATTCGGTCATCTGAGTTGATCATGGTAAGCGTTCAATACGAGGAGAGGTCCTTGGGGTGCCCCCTGGCTTCATCATGAGGCAGATAATGCCATCATGCATACTGAGGGGAAGGATCTTGTCCATCTGTGCCTCCAAAAAGACCTCCAAGAGTTTCTTTGTAAGCAATGCGGAATAGACCTGAAAGAATTCAGTGGGGAATCCGTCCCCTCTGGTGGCCTTAGCTTTGTTAAGCTCTCGTAGTGCCAACCTCAATTCCTCCAGTGTAAGGCCCCCATCCAAAACACGCGTAGACACGGTAAGTCCACGCCTCTACCGCACCTTTTTGACAGACCTCCCCGGAACGATAGATGTCGCGAAAGTGCGCCCCAAGGGTATTTAGGATGTCCTGACGGCTTGTCACCAACTGCCCGCACTACCCCCCACCCCCGAACCACCCCCTATTGTTCGAAGATGGAGTATCAGCAAAACCTCCTGTTTGCGTTTAAATATCCAGGCTAAGAGCCTGCCAGACTTATCACTCTCTCCATGTTGGTAAGCCTTAAGGCTAGGGATTCCCACAACGCCTCACATAACCTCCCCGCTGTTCACATAACCTTCCTGCGCACATCAGCAGAGCCCGCCTCCCCTTGTGGAGATCCTCTAAGTGCCGTTCCTGAACCTTAATGTTTACTTCCAGTTCCCTCCGGACAAGGTTGTCCCTATTCAGATCCCCCAAGTACCACCTTAAGGACCTCCCACTCAGTGGCTGTGGTTGCGGTGGAGCCCCAGTTGTTTGCCAAGCATTCCTGGAGCGTGTCCGCCAGTGACTGTCTACAGACCGCATCTGTCAGGAGCTCGGTAGACCTACACCAACGTCTGGCAGGATTGAACCCCCTACCTCCGCCCCACCCAAATTGTAAGCGGAGCAGCATCGGCGCATGATCTGAGAAGAACCTCCCCAGGTGAGCAGCTGTTCGAGATCTACTGCAGCAATGAGCAGGCGGTCTAGGTGACATACGTATAATGTGCCAATGAGTGGCAGGTGTATTTCTGCGTCTGTGAGTGGAGTGTGCGCCGCCTATCCAGAAACCCCAGATTCCGCATGACCCAAGAGAGTGACTAATTACGGGCTTCGCCCCTTGCCAAGGCCAGTGCCGGACCCCTATTCCTGCCTAGGACAAAATTAAAACCCACCGTCCATATTTTCGGAAGCCTATACTGTCCTCGAGCAGCTCCTGCACTTGCTATCATCTACATTGAGGGCGTAAGTGTTCAGAATAGTAATATCCTTACCATCGAACGCGCCCTGGAGAAACAGATAGTGCCCCTCTACATCTGCTTTGCTAAATACTTGATGAAATGGCACCACGGGTCACTGAAAAAAAATTGTTCTCTCCACTTCTTCGCTAGTTTCTGAGCCTCATTACACATTAGATGTGTTTCCTGCACACAGGCTATCTGGACGTGATTGTGCCGTAGAAAAGAGTGAACCCTGTATCATTGAGTGTAACCTTTTAACTCCCTGACATTCCAGGTGACAATATTTGTACAGTCAGCCATTGGATATTTCCGCCCCAATGGGAAAACCAACCCATGTCCTTTCCCAGAGGAAACTCAGCACCTTGGACTAGCATGTGCACTGTAAATACAAACCAGACGCCCTCAGTAACTAGGGGTTGAACCATCAAGAACTGTCCGACACCCCCATCCCCAGACAAATAACTCAACAACAAACCTGTATGTTCGCCCTTTTTCTGCATTGCTGTCAGGACCCACAGCCTGCCTAAATCCTTCCCTCTTTAACATGGCCTACCACTTCACATGGAGAGAGTCCTCCCCAAAACCCCCTTTGTAATGGTGTGAAGCCGTACTAATGTTGTACAGTAAAACAGATCAATACGGAGACCAGGAAGCAGACAAATCTTAGCTCCATCACACCCTTGGTAGGATTCCTCCACCCCCCCCATAACCCCACCCTCAAAAGGAACACACACTCAGCCCGGGATCTCCCCGTTAATTCGGAGTGTCACTGATCACCATATCCATCTTTGGGCTGGTTGAATCTCCCTCTGTACCTGGCACAGCCGCAGCTAGCGCCGTGGTGCCATCACCCTGGATTACAATACTCAAGGTCTTCATGTTGGTGACCATTCCTGTGTGCAGGCTCGTCCCGTACCCTCAAATCTGGGCTATGCGGCCCACCTTATTGCGAGCCCCATTTCTCCAGGAGCCCACTTGACCCCACGGCACCTTGACCCACATCTCCAACCACCTCCATACAATCTCTGGTGAGTCAAAGAAGTGAGATCTAGCAATAATAGACCAGATGACCATTTGGTCTTTTCTAACTCCTCCTTCTTGACTTCCCTTCCCTTCCTGGTCTAGATAAGAAATATTTTTGGGATCTTGTAGTGAAGGTTAAATCAGGTTCCCCTGAAGAGGAATGCCCCCTCCATATCTTAAAAGCTATCTATCAGGCTTTCCCAGACACTATTTGTGAATTCCTTAATCGTTCCCTTTCCCAAGGTATGGTGCCATCTGTCTTTAAGGAAGCAGTGGTTATCCCACTGCAGAAAAAGCAAGGTATGGATCCTCATAAGCTGGAGAATTATAGACCCATATCTCTTCTCCCTTTTCCGGCTAAACTATTGGAAACCCACGTAGCCAGCTGCCTTAGCTCTTTTTTTGACGCCACCAACTTTCTGGACACATCAGGCAGGTTTCCGTCCATTACATTCCACTGAATCTGTTATTCTATCTGTCCTAGACGATCTAAAAGGGCAGGCGGACGTAGACTGCACTCAGGCGCTGATCCTCCTAGACCTGTCTGCGGCTTTTGATACCGTGAACCACAATATTTTGTTGGATCGCATCGCCGCAGCAGGCCTGGGGGGCTCTGCTCTGGACTGGTCCAGATCTTTTTTAGAGGGCCGTAAGCAATCAGTGTGGCTCTCCCCCTACAAATCCAGTACTGTAGATATGAAGTGTGGTGTTCCTCAAGGTTCTTCCCTTTCACCGATCCTTTTTAATGTGTATATTCGCCCTCTCATCTCTAGCCTCCGACAGAAGGGGGTTAGGATATACAATTATGCTGATTACATGCAGCTAATTTTTTCCATCAAGGATTCAACTGCATCAGAGGACTTTGTTAGGAACTCCATGGTGTTCATCAAAAATTGGATGAATAATAACCAATTAAAACTGAATTCAGAGAAAACTGAAATAATTGTTCCTAGAAATAAACTTTTACACTGGACACCTTCTCATTGGCCTTCGGAGCTCGGTGTGGTGCCACTCCCTAAACCAGTGATTAAGAGTCTGGGTATTCAAATTGACTCAAATCTCTCGTTGAGCACTCAGATCAGCTCAGTTACCTCTGCTTGCTTCATCCAAGAAAGTTGCGTAAGATCAGGAGATTTTTCAGCAAAGAAGCCAGCATTCAAATTGTTATTGCCTTGATTCTGTCCAAAATCGATTATGGCAACATACTATATCTTGGCCTTCCACAAAACCAGAAACATCGTTTACAGATGATTCAGAATCAAGCAGCAAGAATCATCTATCAGAAGGACAGACGATGCCACATTAGCCGCTATTGAAAGATCTCCACTGGCTCCCGGTGGAGCAGCGAGCTTTGTTCAAAGCAGGCTGTATTCTTTTTAGAGCTATTCGGGGAACTGGCCCCAGTTTTATCTCCTCGAGAGTCGGCAAGTATCTACCCCAGCGCGTTCTGAGATCTATGCACCTGAACCTTTTGGTAGTGCCCAGATTCAGACGCAAACGCACTGGTGGGACTCGATTCTCTATTTTGGGCCCAAAGTTCTGGAACTCACTGCCGACCCCGTTGAGACTTGAGGAAGATTATATGCGGTTTAGGAAACCGCTCAAGACCTGGCTGTTTACACTAGCTTACTACTAGTCTGCCTCCGGCCTGATCCGTCCCTTCTCAGACTTTAGCGCCAAGAGACCTGCTGGTGAACGTGCGCTCACATCAATACCCACCTAACATAACATAACATCTGCCCTCTTAGATCACACATAGTCTAGCTGGATACAAGAGCATGTATCTAAGTCCCATGGTTTTCAGCTTTCTCTTGACCTCCAAGAAGGATTTTCGATTCCCCTGCACTCTCTGTGTGTAGTCTGGATTTATAGAGATCTCATGATTTTCATAATGGGCATTATCAGTTTCTCAGGCTGCACGTAATATACTGTCTCTATCTTTGTAGCTCAGGACTGGTGCTAAGATAGCACGTGGCGGCGCACCAGGGTACAGGGGGCACCAACACACAATGTGCTCTCTCAATGGCAAAAAACGGAGACAAACCGGCAGGTTTCAGTGTGTCTAGGGTCCAGCTCACAACAAAGCTCGCCGTCGTACACCCCCCTCAGCCCGTTCAGGAAAGCCAGCAGGCGGGTGTTATTGCTGCGCAATGTCCCTCCTGCTTCTTCAGCCCGTGCCTCCAGGGCCCCAGTTTTCGATGTAATGGTGGCCACCTGGTTTTTAAGTGTGGCATCCTCTGACTGGAGTTCGGCAAAAGACCCCTCCGCAGCGGGACCTTATCTGACACCTTCCACAGATCCTTGCGAAGGTTGTTCACCTCGATATACAGTCTCTATTTTCCCCTTTAGTGCCATGCGGGATCCTTAAATGGCTGCCAGGATTTCCTCACCGGGGAAGCTCCTCCAGGGGTGGTTCCTGCGCTGTTTCATTGCGAGCAACTCCCTGTCGTTCTGCCTTTGCGAAGCAGGTCTGGATAGTATAGTACTCCAGGGTGTTCCCCTGTGGGGGATCTGGTGGTTTTCTTTTCCCCATATGCAATGTGCTGATGGGGACCCCACAGGCACCCTTTACATCACTGGGCCACCCGTTCAATGCTCACAGGAGTTACAGTCCTCGCGACACTGTTCCAATGCTTACTACCCCCAGGGTTGTACCGCACACTGCCATAGACCCCCCCCCTTGATTTCTCACGTGTAGGTGCAAGCCAGGAATGGCACCCCAGGCCTTTGAGGTTCAGCAAATGCGCTGGTCCACTCTCCAACACCCGCTGGTCTCTGCTAGGGAGTAAGGGCCATCCCTCCAAAGTTCCAGTTCTGGTCTGGGCAGTCCAGCTATTCTGTGGCAACCGGGATCCCAAGCGCCGGGCTCCCACAGAGTCCTCTCAGGCAGGGTAGGGGGGGGAGGGAATGTCCCCCTGCGCCACTTCAGCACTAGCAGTCTCTTTGTAGCAGCTCCTAGGTAGCCCACTCCTCCGCCAGCACTCCCCCGCTCTATGTCTGCAGGTTCTCCGACCTCTGCCGCCCGGTCCAAGCAGGCCGTACTCCGCCTGCCGCTGGACACAGCAGGGCCCTGCAGCCGCCCCCAGCGTGGGCTCCTCAAGCTCCGTCAGCCCAAGGAACTCACCAGAGGCGCCCCATTTTCCAGGCACCCTTGCCCCTCAGTCTTCCTTCTCTGGGCAGCCTCAGACGGGCCCCCCGAGCGCGGCTGCACCCTGATGCCTCCCGACCAGCAGCCCTGCCAAGTACCAGGCATCAGGTGTTAGACTAACGCATTTCAGTGTGGTATACCGCACTGAAATGCATTGTCACACATAATACGCGCCTTGGCTGTCAAGCCGGTAGGGCTGCTATACTAACTAGACTAAGCTGGAGTGGCTGGCAGCACACAGTGGTGTGTTCGCAGCTCACAGCACTGGGCTTCTTGGGGATGGCTTAACTAGAAGCTACTGGTGCTACAATGTATCAATAGAGACGTTATAATTTCCCCCATGGCGCGGCATTGAATCTTGACTGACGTCATATGCGCCGCAGGCGCGACTTTACATCCTACTGCCCTCTCCGGCTGCAGTTAAGTCTCTGGGAGGCTGCCCTAGGGCCTAGTATATGGCAAATCATAGCAGCGCTGCTCGTACCACCGCATAGTGGCAAATTAAAATCAGTCATCATGACCCCACGACCGCCGGAGCCAACCCCACACGACCGCAGGGCATGTGGACCCACTGTGCAGCAGTGGCGCCTGCTGCTGAGCCTGACACGGTGCTAGTTTGACGGGGGGAGTGACCAGTGTTGCAGCAGCCAGGCCTGGCTGCTGTGATGAGCTCGCTGCACTGCGGTAAATCCCGCGGCCGGCCCCGTCCGGAAATGTAGCTCTTGCTGGCTGCAGGTGGCCGTCGCTGCATATTAATCATCAGGCAAGTATGTGTCTACCTCCCTGGAGTCAGAGGCATAAATAAAAATTACTCAGTTTATGTTGCGGGTATTAAAGCTCCAAATGTCGTGCTTCAGCTTGCCTTGCTTTCCTCCTTCAACGCACTCATGATACACCTGCACTCACAGCCACACACTTCGCTTCAGACACCTGTCTTAGGCTGGCTGAGAATTGATCGGTAGATGTAACATTTGACTGTGCTGCAGCTGGCCTAAACGCACTCACTGATACGTCTTCTACTAATGCCACTGATTTTCCACATAATTAATTGCCCAACATGCATCATACACATTTAAAAATTAATCTTTCTTTTAATTCACGGTTCGGACACCCACATGCACGCTTTCTCACTCTACTGCAGGACTTCACAACAGACGAGACCTTCACCCTGCTCCAACTTTCCCCCTCCCCCCCCCCCCACGTCCGGGTTAGGCTGAGTTATGGACGCATTTGGGTGGCACATGATTTGTGGGTAGAGAGTAGACAAAAACTCCGTTGCTAGTGCTTACTTCTGCAGTAGACTGCAGCACAGTCGACCTTTCCGCATATTAATTATAGCACTGCTCATGAATGAGCACTGAGTGCAGCTTATTACAAAAGATAACGCGCAATAGATTATGACCAGCTTGTCATTCGTGCCTGCCTTCTATCTACATGTTTTGGTGTGCATCTTTTCTGGGTTTACCTCGTTGCTTGCTGGGACATTAAATCCAAGCTTTCCTAGATTCCTTTGGCTTGCACGAAGGACCGGATAAAAATGAAACTGGAAGAATTACAAGCCCCAGATAGGCCCTCCCTGAGAAGCATAACACTTTCCTGTGCACAGGAATACACTATCAGAGCCTCAAAGTAAATTCAGTGCGATTGGCTGTTCCTAAGTGACCGAGGGACACGCCAGGAGGTGGGTGCAGAGGAGCAAGGCCTCAAGATAGCCTAGATCCTGCTTGTAAGGAGAATTCCTGGGAGGGAGAGGAGCGCACGTAGGGAAGGCCAAACAGCAGAAGGCAGCCAAGAGGGTGAACAATAGGCAGCCCCTATGCCTCCAGTGTACACCTTACAGTGTCACTCTGTAACCCCTATCCATTATGTGTGCACTTGCACTGGCTGTGGGAGTCCGTGGGCCTCTTTTGTACAACAAGCAGGCCCAGGCCTCTCTGATACTTCCTACAGATCCCACAGGAGGGCCATGAGCCCCATGTAATACCAAAGGGGATGATGGACGGAGCGTTTGAGCAAATCAAACACTCACCCCCAGTCAACTGATCTGGGTTTAATCCATCACCATTCTTTAGCTCACTCCACCACCCTAGTTCAGACATGGCCATATGCAAATCAGTCTGACCCTGTGCCTCATGGGAACAGTCCAGCCCGAACTGCCAAGCCATGTCTTCCCTGGACCGGAAACGAGCATCCTGGGACCGGTTTCTGGCTATTCAGCCGTCATCAGCCAGGCTAGCTTGAATCCAGTGGCAAAGTGAGCAAGGGACCCACGTCTGGGCATACCCTGCCAACTTAGGGCGAACAAAGCGATACCAAAGGGGATGATGGACGGAGCGTTTGAGCAAATCAAACACTCACCCCCAGTCAACTGATCTGGGTTTAATCCATCACCATTCTTTAGCTCACTCCACCACCCCAGTTCAGACATGGCCATATGCAAATCAGTCTGACCCTGTGCCTCATGGGAACAGTCCAGCCCGAACTGCCAAGCCATGTCTTCCCTGGACCGGAAACAAGCATCCTGGGACCGGTTTCTGGCTATTCAGCCGTCATCAGCCAGGCTAGCTTGAATCCAGTGGCAAAGTGAGCAAGGGACCCACGTCTGGGCATACCCTGCCAACTTAGGGCGAACAAAGCGATACCAAAGGGGATGATGGACGGAGCGTTTGAGCAAATCAAACACTCACCCCCAATCAACTGATCTGGGTTTAATCCATCACCATTCTTTAGCTCACTCCACCACCCCAGTTCAGACATGGCCATATGCAAATCAGTCTGACCCTGTGCCTCATGGGAACAGTCCAGCCCGAACTGCCAAGCCATGTCTTCCCTGGACCGGAAACAAGCATCCTGGGACCGGTTTCTGGCTATTCAGCCGTCATCAGCCAGGCTAGCTTGAATCCAGTGGCAAAGTGAGCAAGGGACCCACGTCTGGGCATACCCTGCCAACTTAGGGCGAACAAAGCGATACCAAAGGGGATGATGGACGGAGCGTTTGAGCAAATCAAACACTCACCCCCAGTCAACTGATCTGGGTTTAATCCATCACCATTCTTTAGCTCACTCCACCACCCCAGTTCAGACATGGCCATATGCAAATCAGTCTGACCCTGTGCCTCATGGGAACAGTCCAGCTCGAACTGCCAAGCCATGTCTGCCATGTAAGCACCTTAACATTCAATACTTAGTCTATTGACATCCTTTATAACCTTTTTAAATGTCAGGATATAACCTCCGTCCCTTCTCTGTGCACACTGCTCTCCTAAATAAACCCCAAGCCATCGATAATCTCTGGGCTCCCTTTGTACACTGTGACTTGCAAAACCTGAGCCTCCTGTAGTGTACACAGTTACACAGTGACTGGCCTCCTCAGTAAGCGGTAGCTGGATCTCCTGGATCCCACAATGCCCTTCCATTTCTGGTGATTGCAGCAGTTTTAAGATCTTCTTAGAGTTTCTTTTTGCTCAAATTGTTGTAATTTATGTTAATTATGTTTCCCTTATCTTCATTGCTTGATTTTGCTCCTGAGAAAGTGTCACTCATAGTCGTTGAATGTCACTTATAATTTCACTGAAATTATGAAAATGTCACACATAGCAATCTGAAACCTTGGCAGCTATGGACCAGCCGCCGGGCTCCTTTCGTCACGGCGGTACGCGCTGATCACCTGGCTCCCCGCCAAGAACCGTGGCCTTGTCCTAGGCCTGTTCGGCCCGCATTCAGTTGTCGGGCCCACTCCTCGCTGTGTTCGATCACCGCCACGGCGGCCCCCGCAGTCAGGCGCAAATCAGCCCAGGAGTGCACCAGCAGGGATCCATGGCTAAAACACTTGTCTATTTTGCAGTGTAGTGCAGGATGTTGAAGGACATTACGGGGCCTGCTCAAGAATGTGTCCTGTTGGCCATCTTGCGTGGCCACACCATAAATAATCAACTTAACTATTAAGTGCAGTCATCACTGTACTAGGAAGGTACTATTAAACATTGCAATGGAGGGTGATATTGACATCATTGACAGCTTCTCAAAGGTCAAAGCAATTCTCAGACCAGCAGTGTGTGCCTCACCACCTGCCACCCTCTGTCTTTCTTCACTTCTACAGGGAGGATTATGTAGTAAAGCGAATGTGCCCATCAAACTTTGGCTGTGGGGGTGATGTTGAGCGGCTCAGTGTGATGGTAGAAAAGAAAGTGCAGAGTTAACATCCTGCTTATTGATCACCTTTTAGTTCCTCCTCTCTATCTTCAGAGGAACCAAACCCTGCATCAGTGCCTCCCTTTTTAGGTCTGGGATTTGTCTTGCTATCCTACAGCCTTTCAACCTGTCTTTTATATATGTTTGACAAGATTCCCAAATCTTGTCAAAGCTGAGCATCATGTTTGAAAGGATAGCAGATAGTTTCTCCATGGCATAAACGGGGCATACTTTGGACCACCATATGCCTTTAGGGGGGTGGGGCTCATTTTTCCAAAACTGGGCTAATGTCCTTCTCTTCGCTAACAGAAGGCGTGATAATAGTTTGCCTGGGAGAGGTCGTAAAGGTTATTTGCTGCCTCACAAGAATGGCCTTTCTTGGGGTCTGGAGCAATGTAATACCTGTGATGTCTTTTATACGATTAATTAGAGTCGCCCAATAGGGTCTAATCTTTGGGTATGACTACCTTTTATGAATCATTGTGCCTTTTGTTTGGCACTGTCTCCAACACAGGTCAGAGCCACCAAAAAAGCACCTAGTCTGGCTGGGGTCAAACACCAGTGTGTCTCAGTTTGTTGGCGCTGTCTTTATACTTTGTGCATAAGAATGTTTTTTTCCGTTCTCTCCCATATAATGTTCCAGTCTTCCTGGTAAATGGTTTCTCCGGTTCCTCCTCGCACTGTATCATATATTTGTATCTAGCGGTGGTGAGATCTGACCCCAATGCTAAATAAAACTGCGTTATACCTTTGCTTGTGGGGACATTGTTTGTATTTGTTGCAATGCTCTGCCTTTGTCCGAGCTTGACCACTCTAGTGCTTGTAGTAAATCGAATCTATCAACGCTGCATAGATAGATTCACCATCCTTGGGTTTAGGGGTCCCTTATCTATTGAAATTGTGAATGAATATTGGGTTTTACATGTGTGACATATTTGCCACACTATATCTAATTTCCAAACCTACTACCACTCTCTGGGACTAAACCTTGACTGCCCGGCCTAGAGCTTACGTGCATAAGTGGTAGTGCTCTTCGAAGTCTTCTCTAGTTCTAAGTGCTTGGTCTATAAATAAATCTTTCAGTCGTTCTGGGCCATGACCATCCTGATTGGTAAAGTATGGGTCTTCTTGGCCCCAGATAAAAACTGGGTTATAACTCAGTCTTGTCATGCATGATGGTTACAATGTTATCTTTTTGCTTCTAGTTCTACTTCTCCCCAAACATAAGTAGCAACCTCATAGCAGGAAATATATCCCCTGTTTTTCATCTCTGGCAATGTGGGAGCCATAATAGAAGTTGGATTAATGAGCCACGGTTTCAGCCTCTATTCATTCATCCATTTCCGTGCAGTTCGAATTTGCTCTGCCGCTATGAATCGTTTGATGTCTGGGAGTCCATGGCATCCCTTGGAGAGTTTTTTGTATAGGGTTGATTTAGAGTTTGGCAGACGGGTTGTGCGTCACACATGTGATGGATATCACACCCCTCTTATTTCAAGTGCCATAAGATATAATGAATTTGTAATAAGGTGGACGGGATATGCATCATGTTTCTGACTGAGTAACACATCCGCCAATTCTGAATCAGGCCCATAGAACAGTTTTGTGGTATCTCTTTGATTGTTTGTTTTGAAAAATGAAATGGAAGAATTTGAATTAAATATAGCAGTCTTGGGAGAAAGTTAATTTTTATGCTGTTGATTCTGGTAAAGCAAGATAGTTGTTCTTTTAATATAGGTCCTTGAAATGGATTTACAGCAGGGAAGAGACATTGCAGGAGTATTGGGTGTTATTATCTTTTGGTATGTATAGCTCCTACTATAGGAACAAGCCTTCAGTAAATTCTAGGCCCCATTTTAGAAGATGAGGTCAGGACTCCTAATTTGGGTCAATCACACCCATTCCCTGGGACTTGGAGTAATTTATTTTTAACCTTACACATTGGAGAATTTCTCTAGTTCTTCTATTAGAGCCAGGATGGAAGGGTCAGCTGGAAGCAGAGAATTTAATCTGTGAAGAGGGCAACCTTGTACTTCCCGCTTTTGGGTGTCAGCCCTTTTATTGCTTGATTTTCGTTAATCATTTTTTATCAGAGGCTCCATCACGAGGGCAAAGACCAGTGGTTAAATTGGACAACCCTGTGCCTCTCCTGAGGGATATGTGCTGTGATATTTCCCCATTGATTTTAATGCGTGATCCTGGTCGTATAAAGATAGGTAGAATGAATGAGGTCATCCCTAGACTCAGCTTAGTCGTGGCCAATGCTCTACAGAGGAATCCCCAATCAGCTCTTAGTGTTTTAGTTATTGTGGCTATGTTGACCAGATTCACTGCAAATCTGGTATTATCATTCGTCTATAAAATGCTGCTGAGAACCTGTCTGTACCCAGGGCCTTGTTACGAGGCATTCCCTGGATCGCCATCCTGACCTCAATTGGCGTAATAGAGGTCTGCAGCTTTTCTAAATGTGCTGGTGATATTTTGAGTGGTATAAAGTTATCAAACTATTCACTTTAGGCGCTGTTGAGGCTTGGTTGAGTTACAGAATGAAGTAAAGTTCCTTGAAGTTCGAAGGATGTGATGAATTTTGAGTGACAGCAGTCTCTTTTCTATTAACCTTCTATGTTCCTAGCATATCTTGTATTGAAAGATTTTTTTGGCCTTTTGTTTCTCAATATGGGTACCATTTTGATAGCTCCCCCATGACTCTATGCTAAGTGGTGTAGGCAGTTCGCTGCTCTCAGATCATGGCGTTACGGATGTTTTTGTGCATTGTTGTAGGAGAATAGAGACCAGTACTTAGATGGTATTATGTAGTAATCTCAGACCTTTAACTTATGCTTAGCTAGTCCTAAATCTCATTGGAACAGCTTTGGTCTCAAGCCAGCTGTTGTCTTTTATTTGTTAGTTTGTGTGAGAGGGGAAAACTTGGACCAGGTGAGGGCCAAAGAGAGGTGAGTCTTTATGTCCGGGTTCTGAGTCGCTTTATTAATTTTTGCAGATTTCTCTCCTATCCGCCTGACCGGCTTCTCTGTATGCGGGCCACAGGAAATAGCAGAAGGGGATGGCCATATGTTCAGATGTCCTGTTTCATAGCTTCTACACTTCACCTAGTCTTCTCGCCGCAAGGACATGCTGCACTCAATTCCTTTGTTGGGCAGTAGGATGGGACAGGTGTCACCCCCGCTGATCTGTATCCAGGTTCCCCCTTCTGTGCAGTTCCTGGTGGCCAACTTTTAGAACCCTGCAGTTGTTGTACCGCTCGTTAGTTAGGACGCAGGCAAGTTTTTGCGCCGCAGGGCACCATCTTAGATTACTGCTGCTGCACCCAAGACCGTCTTCTATGAGCAGATAACTGCATTCAACATTAAATTTCTACCCTTGCAGGCAGCTACGTTATAACTCTGAGCTGCTAATTCACAGATTGCTGTTTCCAGGCCTCACTTACTTAGTATTACAGAAAGCATTACCCTTTTTAATACAAATAATTCACTGTCTATCCCAGACAGCTGTTTACACAGCAGCAACGCCTCTTAGTGCCTTGTTAAGGTTATTGTGTTGGAAGCAAGGTAGCATATAATTCTGGGACATTGACAGTTTTTGTGTGAGATAAGTGCAAACGATTTCAGCATGCAGGTTAAGCTCTAGCCATCCCCAAAAGAGAAGATGCTTGGAGCAGCTTCTAGGAGAATAGCATAAGGCTAGCTGTAGCTTGAGATCCCATCAGCCAGCTGGAACAGATTCCTGGTTATACAGTTCTCTGCAGTCGCTAGAGGAACATACTTTGAGAAGTCATGCAGTTCAGCCAAATACTTAATTTTTCATGCATTAGGCTTGATGGGCTTTCAGTAGCACTGCTACAAACTGCCCACTTTTTATGGATGAATAAAAGTGTTGTGCCTCTGCCACCCTCCTAGTGTTGATCCTGTGGAGACTCCAACTGTTGGCACTAAAGCCAGCACCCATTGGTAACAAAGAAGTAAACTTTTCTTTTTGTGGGACCTGGTCAAGGTGAGAAAAACCATTTGTGCTATGTGTCATTCTTCATCAAAAAACATTTATCTGAGAGCTAGAGCCTAAGCGCTTACAGAGTTAACCTTTCAAAATAACCCTTGTGTACTGTAGCCTTCAAGGGTATCATTAGGGTGAGCATTCAAAGATAGCACTCTCCCGAGACTTCGGAGACCGTAGCTGGATTTCTGTTACCTGGGTAATTGAACTCATTGGCTGAGACCTGTGCTTTCAGTTTGGGCTGAAAAGTGGCACAGGAAAGCAAGAATTCAATAACTGTAACGTAAACAAGAGATAGTTGTGCAAGTGAAAACAAAGTTGGAAGGTATGTTGAATTGCATACAGCTCTTAATGAACATTGATGTTAGGGAGGTTAGTAACAGTGGCAGTACACAAAAGCATTTGTTGCATGATAATATACGGTATACAGGAATCTGATAAAGATATGTGAGTATGGCATAGTGAAAAATAATCCTTTTGTTTCTTGTTGAATTAATTCAGTCAATGTTTTTAGTGCACAGCCAACAATGGTAATTTAAGGAGCAGCCAAAAGCAGGATCACTTCTATTTAGGCCTTGATAAAGCCCTAAGCTTGCGCACCACACTGATTGGAACAATGCAACAAAAATTAAGAAGTATTACTGTGTACTCTCCTTTATGATGCAACGTATACTTTGTGTACTAACCTCCCTAACATTATAAATCCATAGTGTGTAAGGGGGCCTTATCCACCGCACAGGAATGTATGAGCATATTGATCTACAAATGTTCTCATTCTGATTAGGCCATCTAGAAGACTCGCTGGGTTTAGTGGCCCCTCTCTATTGAAATTCTGAATGAACATTGAGTTTTTTCTTGTGTGACATATTTGCCACACTGTGGGCCTGATTTATATGTTGGCGGAGAGGGAACTCTGTAGCAACGGCGACACAGTTTCCTCCCCGCCAACACTGGTTTGCCCTCTCTATTTAAATGCGGCAGACAATAGGTTTGGCTCCGGCAGTGACTACTCCATCACCACCGTAGCCAAACTTCTCTGACGGCCTGACAGAGTAAGGGCTGTCAGAGAAATGGCTGTATGTCTGTCTGCCCAATTTATATGGGCAGACATATAGCAGTTTGTTTACTGTCCGTCTCCGCCAGGCAAACCTTGGCAGTAAGGGACAATAAAAAACAAAACAGAAATGTCCCTCTCGCCATGGGAGATGATTCCAAGGAGGACATTATATTTTTAATTTTCAAAAAGAAAATCACACTTTAGTATTTTCTTTTGGGAGATGATTCCAAGGAGGACATTATATTTTTAATTTTCAAAAAGAAAATCACACTTTAGTATTTTCTTTTTGAAAATAAAAAAAGAAAGTTTGGTACAAAGCTCCATCATGTTGACGGAGTCCTGCATCAAACTCGAAAAAGCATTGACAGGAACCACTGTGACTGCAGTTCTGCCAATGCTTTAGAAATGACCATCAGCTTGGCGTCATTTTTAAATCTGCTGGGCGGTACCTCCCTTAAGACTGATGGTGATTCTCTCGTCCAATATATAAATCAGTCAGGAGATACTCCGCCATCTCGACAGACTGATTGAAACCTGCATCACCAAGGACGGATGGCTTGACTGCCACCATATAAATCGGGCCCTGTATCTCAACTCCCAACCTACTACCACTTTCTCGCTGTAAACCTTAACTACTCAGCCTAGTATTCAAAGGGAGTAACTTGGTTATTTAACCAGATTGCAGCATTACAATTTCTAAAAAATATGACCAGCCACAAAAAGGTAAACAAAATGTTGATTCCGAAGCCTCTTTATGTTCTAATCCTGGAAAAGTGTATATGGGAGGAGATGTGCCGTAGTACCTAGAAGCCTAGATTCAAATCCTGGCCTTGGCGCTTAACTCAGTTTTGTGTAATTCTGGGCAAATCACTTAGAGCCTGATGTAGTCATTGCAACAGAGTACCCTCTACTCCAAAGCGACTTTCTGCTTGCCTTATTTAGAGTCTGGCGGATCTTCAGGATGTAGACTATTCCGTCACCGCCACCTACATACACCTCAGATGGAGAAAGGGCCGCTGGAGGTTTGGGCATGTTTGCCCGCCCTATTTAGATTGTGCAAACACATGCACAATTTTCGCTGTCTGTCACCGCCAGGTAAAACCTTGCAGTAAGCGGCAGTGAAAACTGCAAAATGACCCCCTTATCATAGAAGAGATACTTTTTTTTGTTAGTTTTTTTAGATTTTCAAATCAAAATCTAGCTTTGGGATTTTATTTTTGAAAATAAAAAAAAACATTGAAATTCGATGAAAGACTCCGTCATGTGGACGGAGCCTATTGTCAAACATTCAATACATTTACAGGAACCGTCGTGGCTGTGGTTCCTGGAAATGCAAGAGATGTCGGCTGGGCCAACAGAGATCTCCAGCTTTGGCGGGTGGAGAGCAGAGCATGGCGGGAGTTTAGTACTCCACTATGGTGATGATACTTAATCCGTCCACCACATTCAAAATTAGGCCCCTAATCTCCCTATGCTTAAAAATGTGAAATGTAATGTGAGGAAAGTATATGTGTAATCCTCAACCTCCACATAATGTACAGCTCTCCGTTTCTTCCTAGCTAGGTTTGCACTATATAAATACTAGCACATACATATATAGTGTTATGGTCTAGTAAATACCAGTATTTTGCGTTGAGTATTGGGTTTGAGACTGCAATTCAAGGACCTTTGCTAGAAACTCAGTGGGGCTAAGATTTGAAAAATCAATGTCCGGTAGCTAACGGCAAAAGGGGAAGGCAGAGGAATGCACTGAGTTCCAAGCAGGGGCAGGGGAACTGAGTTGAAAAGGGCTAGTTCCGCAGGCTTTGAATCTGTTGCATTGAGCATTCCAACATCGTTCCCACTGCATCAAACATTTTGCTATGTGCTAACATGCTAGTGTGTCTCCAAATGTTACTCTTGGATGTTTTATTATCAAGTGTAGATTATTAACTACCCTACTACATACCAGGTCCTAGTGAAATCCTGCAACAGTGTTCTGCTTCTGCTTTCCTCTTAAAGGGCGACAGATGTGGATAGTGTAATTCACACCCTATCACTCTCAATGACTGAGAGACGCTGAAGGTGTCATCAATACATCGCCATCTATTCTCCATTCATTCGTCCCAGCTGGTGGTGAGGCCCTTAGACTTGCACAGAGACCATCCCACCCTTGCCCTATGCATTTTGCGTATGAGGTCCAAGTACGCTCTACATTAATCACATTTCTTCCCCAAATTAATTATACATTTTTTACAGGAATGTCCGATATCTCATCTCTTAAGTCATCAAACATTAAAGAGGAGGCAGAGTCTTCAGGGAATCGTCAAGACTCTGAGATAAAACAAATCATCTGCAATTTTCCAGGTGAGTAAATGGCACCATCCTGAAAATTATGTGCAAGTGACCGTCTGTAACCTTATGTTAGGATAGGATTTCTAATGTATTTGAGCTATTACAGTCCACACATACATCATGAGCTCCCTTTGCCTAGCCACTAGTTTATGGTATTCTTCTTTGTTTTAATCCTCTCAGCTCAATAGTCTTCTCTTTTGAGTCGAGTATTACTTGGAACTAGTTTGAGAAATGTGTCTGTCTTTCTTGATCATATCTCAGGCCCCCTATTCCTCATGCCTTAATACTTACTGTGCTTCATGTTGCTTTATTTACTAATATGCTCAGAATCGGAGTCTACAATAAAATGCATCTTAATATTTCATATTTATTATCATATTTTTACAGAACCTGCAAGGCACATTGTAGAGTTAAACATCCGCGAACTACCTACGGTGGTTAATTTTTCTTGCACTCCCCTCCACTCCAATATACTTGACAATCTGTGGCTGAACTGGAAATGGTTATTGTCTTTTAACAAACCACTAGCAAAGTACAAAGCGTTGTTACCCAAGGGGTAAAACACAAAGTGCATGCCACCATTAACCACGATAGTACCCTCTTCTCAGCCAGGGCATGACTGATGGTGTGAGTCTGTGTGTGTGTGTGTGTGTGTGTGTGTGTGTCTGTCTCTCACTTTTAGATGTCTCAACCTGCCTCTTGCAGTCTCTTGGGCCCGGTCTCAGAGATCCCTTACATTTCTATATGGGCTGGGAAATATACATTCATCTCCTAAATCAATCAAAAAGATCTTGAGTTTATTGTTGCTTTCTCTTGTTTAGCAATTTGGATTGTTGCTGATAGTATGTGGTGTCTTCCATAGCTGCCATTGGTCACACCCCATCCGCAGATATTATATTTATAATTATATGCATAAATAAACTATATTTAAACTGTAGGAAAATTGTTGGTATTTCTGAAAGACCCCCTCAGAGTAGGCATTGATGGTTCGCATTCTGTACAAGTACGTCCTTGGCTAGGGAAGCATCTCGATAGGTCTATTAAAACCCTTACCAACACATCCAAACTGCACTCTGCCTTGTTCTCTTTATGAGCCGGTGTCCTCAGTTTAAGAATGGCCTCATCCCCACTGAGTAGATGACTCAGCAGAGCAGCTGCTTGCTTCTCAAACTAATTTATACACACCACAAGCTAATTGTAAATTCAACAGCCAAGCCAAAAGGCCAGCGCCATGATATGGTTCCCAACAATCTCTTTGGGGACACCAGGTTAGAAGCTTTACCCTTCTCTGGGTCTGAAGCGCCATAATATATAACATGTATTTGCCCGCGCCATGATATGGTTCCCCACAATCTCTTTGGGTACACCAGGGTTAGAAGCTTTACCCTTCTCCGGGTCTGAAGCGCCATAACATATAACATGTATTTGCCCGCGCCATGATATGGTTCTCCACAATCTCTTTGGGGACACCAGGGTAAGAAGCTTTACTGTTCTCCGGGTCTGAAGCACCATAACATATAACATGTATTTGCCCGCGTCATGATATGGTTCCCCACAATCTTTGTGGACACCAGGGTTAGAAGCTTTACCCTTCTCCGGGTCTGAAGCGCCATAACATATAACATGTATTTGCCCGCGCCATGATATGGTTCCCCACAATCTCTGTGGGGACACCTGGGTTAGAAGCTTTACCCTTCTCCGGGTCTGAAGCGCCATAACATATAACATGTATTTGTCCGCACCATGATATGGTTCCCCACAATCTCTTTGGGGACACCAGGGTTAGAAGCTTTACCGTTCTCCGGGTCTGAAGCGCCATAACATATAACGTGTATTTGCCCGTGCCATGATATGGTTCCCCACAATCTCTTTGGGGACACCAGGGTAAGAAGCTTTACTGTTCTCCGGGTCTGAAGCGCCATAACATATAACGTGTATTTGCCCACGCCATGATATGGTTCCCCACAATCTCTTTGGGGATACTAGGGTTTGAAGCTTTACCCTTGTCCGGGTCTGAAGCGCCATAACATATAACATGTATTTGCCCGCGCCATGATATGGTTCCCCACAATCTCTTTGGGGACACCAGGGTAAGAAGCTTTACCCTTTTCCGGGTCTGAAGCGCCATAACATATAACATGTATTTGCCCGCGCCATGATATGGTTCCCCACGGGGGCGTGGCTTGGACGCCGATGGAGACGGTCGCGTGAGCTGTGAGCTCTGCGCCGACCTCGCCGTTTATCCTGACCGGAGCCCTGTTCTAGGGCTCTGGTGACCCCGGGGGTTCCTCGGACTGCGGGGGCCAGTGCGGCAGTCGATAACGGGCTCCGGTCCCCTCTGACGTCGGACCGAGGCCCCGACCGAGACACGGCTCTGGGGATGAAGGCCTAAAATGGCGGCCGGCACTGCGAGTGGACCTGCGACACGCACCGGAGGACGGACTGCCATATAGTGGGCTCCCCGCCAACGAGAGTAAGGTGCACGGCGTCCGCAGGAGGGGTCGCAGAACCCCGGTAGCACATCGTGGGCGCGTGTGGCGGACTGCACCGGCGAGGGGCCTGGCCGACCCGGAGACCACCCGGTTACAGTAGAGAAGGGAGCAGTCGCCGTGGGACGCCCGAGTCCTACGACGCCTAGATCGGCTCCTGGTGGTGGCGGTCGAGCGGCCCCGGTTCCTGGGAGCTGATGGCGGAAGCGCTGACCCGGTGAGTGCTTGCCGAGGACGAGAAGAGCTCGGGGCCCGGCTGGAGGGGGTGCTCGACGGCCACTTGATCCCCGGCCTGCATAGACAGCGCTGCTCGGCACACGGAGGGCCCCACTCCACTGCATGAACTAGGGGCGAAGACAGAGACTAATCCGGGGAACTGGAGGGCCGCAGCGGGGCGCGGGATCGCCGATACCCTGCTGCCCACCCAGAGGAGGGGCTCGTTGGCAGTCCGGAGACGGTGCCCTATTGATTCTGGGGCTGACCCCTAGAACTCACTGCGGCTGCCACGTGAGCGACGCAGGCCCAGACCAGGGTCAGCGGCAGTGCTTCTTGCCTGGAGAACGGACCAGCTGGCTATTTGGAGGGACACTAGAGTGCAGTTGCCGGACTGGATTGATCGCCACCTGTGGAGTGCCTCAACCCAGAGTGTCAGCGGCTGCGGATACTGGGTGGTGGCTGGTTGAGCCCAGAGTCTGCGGGTACTGGCTGGAGGACCTTTGAGCGGGGATCCCTGCTGGGTACTACTCCGGGTACACTTGCTGAGACATTGGAGATCTGGCCCTTCCCATCGTTGGGCGATTAGGAGCCTTATTCCCGCATAGACTGACCCAGGAGAAGGCCCACGAGAACTGAGTGTACGTATACCTCCGTCTGAAGGAGGGCCTTACCTTGCTGAGTTGCAGGACGAGCTGTGCGGTGCGATCAAGCCAGAGAGCACAATAATTGGCCCGCCATGGGGAAACCACGAGGCAAGCAGGGGGGAGTAACCCCTGAGCAGGAGGATGAAACTGCAGAACAAAAGTCACAGGGAGCGGTTGGTTCATCTCCGGAAGGGCTCAAGCAACAGCAGGTGGACCAGATCCTCCGAGCTATTACGGACACGAAAGAAGCACTCCAGCAGGACATAGCACAGGTATCATTGGGACTGGGACTCCTGCGGGCGGACCATGTGAAGCTGGCAGACCGGGTGAGGCAGACTGAGACCACATTGGGGGTCTTGGAGCCTACACAGAGGGCACTGGACGAGCAGATGGGAGATGTCACTCGCAGGCTTCAGGTCCTAGAGAGACGAGCGGAAGACGCGGAAGGGCGTAATAGACGGAACAACATACGGGTGGTAGGCCTTCCCGAAGGAGTGGAAGGAGACAACATGATGGATTTCCTGGAGCGATGGCTGCGCACCGAGGTGGCCCCGGAGGGCCTGACACCATTCTATACTCTGGAAAGGGCGCACAGAGTACCTGCCCGACCGTTGCAGCCTGGAAGGCCTCCCAGGCCTGTGGTGGCCCGCTTGCTGCATTATAAGGACCGAGACTTTCTCTTACATAAAGCACGCACCGCTGGCCCATATAAAGTGGACAACAAGAGTGTGTCGCTGTTCCCGGATTACACCTTTGAAGTGCAGCGCCAACGATCTTCTTTTTAGCGGTCAAGAAAGCGCTCCGGGATGAAAGCATTCAGTATTCCCTGATGTTCCCAGCACGCCTGAGAGTGACATTGGATGGCACCACCTACTTCTACAACACCCCGGATGAGGCATGGAGCTGGTTGGAAACCTACCGCACAGGAGCAGGCGTGACGAAAGGCAACGGGGGACAGACGACGGTGGCACCGAGGTCGCTCCGGACACGGCGAAGCAGGAGAAGGCGACCTGGTTCGCAGAAACCTTCCACGTCCCAGACAAAGAGAGAGAGGTCTGCAGCATTGCAGGCCGTGACGGAGATATCACAGGCGAGCGGCGCAACCCTAAAAGGAGGGACCGAGTCGGAACGAGGGTCAGAAGGGACAGACACTGATGGGACGGACGCAGGGAGTGTTGTTCTCCCTCATATTACCCCAGGAACAGCGGACGAGATTGCAGATGCCTGATTAGATGCGATGTCTCATGTGGCTAGTAAGCAGGGCCGGCTGGTTCTGGAGCAGTGGCTCAGGGAGGGGGGTAACTTGCGCGGTTGGAGGGGATCCGGGAGCCCAGATGAGGGGACGGGCGATCAGTATGGCCGCTTGGGGGTCCGGGGATTCCCCCAGGGGAACTGTAATCTTACTTATTGTGGGGTTTGGCGCATGGCTGCAGTGAGACAGCTGGCCGGTCCTCCTGGTGCTGAGCTCCCCCCTTCTATTCGCTCTTAGAGTGAACCTCTGGTAGCTATCAGAGGAGTTGTTCGGGAATAGTTTGGATGGGTACTAGCTGTTTAGAGCCTGTTCTGGGGACGGGTGGGGGGTGGGTTTGGGGGATGGTGTTGGGGTAGTTAGAATCACCGGTGTGCCACTGCGGGGAATGCTGATACGGAACAAAATCTTGTTACATAATGGGGTCAACACCTGAGATTAAATGCATTACGTGGAATGTACGGGGATGCATACGATGCAGAGACGCCATAGGGTTCATGCATA
The DNA here is from genome assembly GCA_963921515.1 of Calotriton arnoldi. NCBI lineage: Eukaryota > Metazoa > Chordata > Amphibia > Caudata > Salamandridae > Calotriton > Calotriton arnoldi. The sequence goes on along the minus strand of CAWUFW010000078.1, from coordinate 1,474,362 downwards.
TTTGGTGCGTAGGGGAGCCCAAATAGCTTTTCTTCAAGAAACACACATAGACCGGGCAGAGGGCCGGGCACTGCAGCGTCGATGGAGGGGGCAGCTTTTTATACTACGTACTCTGCATATGCCAGGGGAGTATTGGTTTGGGTGAGGGCAGGAGTCCCTTTCCAGCCACTTCAGCAGGTGGTGGATCCCGAGGGGAGATTTGTGGCTGTTATGGGCAGATTGGATGGACGATGTGTGACGTTGTGCAGTGTGTATGCCCTCAATGTGGACCAGAAATCCTTCTTTGCCAGCCTATCAGGGAAGTTAACATCCTTTCTGACCGGCTCACTGATGTTAGGTGGCGACTTTAATTCAGTCGCTGATACCGAAATGGATAGGTCTCACCCGCCGCTGCCGCAGGCACCCGTGCATAAGCTCTCGAAGCTTCGGAGGGACTGGCAGGCTGAATGGGGGCTCGTAGACACTTGGCGCGCGCAACACCTGGGAGAACGGGACTATTCTTTTTATTCTGCTTTACATAACTTACATGTGCGGTTGGACGCAGTGTTGTGCTCACCGGATGTACATGCAATGGTTCGCCATAGTGAATATCTGACAAGGACAATATCGGACCATAATCCATTGCTTTTGACCCTGAGGTGGTCCCGAGTAAGGCCGGCAATTCCTACTTGGCAGTTGCGTCCGGAGACTTTGGAGGACCCGGTGTTCCGGGCGGGGGTGCGAGAGGGTATTGAGCATTATTTTCTAGAAAATACGGGAACGGCCTCAGACCTGGCACTGGAATGGGACGCATTTAAGGTGGTGGTGCGGGGATTATGTATTGCCAAGGCGACGGGAGTGCGACGGACACTGTTGCAGGATATAGAAAGGGGTGAACTGTTGCTGCGACAAGCGGAAAGAGCGCTCCCGGCGAACCCGGATGCGCAGGCTGAAGTGTTGGCTGCACGGGAGGAAGTGGCTAAACAAGTGGAACGGTTACGCTGTTTTGATCATAGAGAATATTTGGTGAGGGCACATGCGGAGCGGGATAAAGCGGGCGCCCTCCTGGCGTGGTTGGTTAATCCAATACCGAGGGGCACGCCCATATTGGCCTTGACCTCCCAGCGGGCACGCCGGAATACACACAGCAGGGGATTAATAAGATGTTCTTGGCCTACTACACGGATCTTTATGAGAGCAAACTACAAAGTACGGGCGATGGGTTGACTAAATTCTTAGCTGAAATACAACTGCCACAGCTCGAAGCTGACCAACGGGCTATGTTGGGGCAGATGGTTACTGAAGGAGAGATACGCAGCGCGGTGAAACACATGGCGCGCAAGAAGTCCCCAGGTGCTGACGGGCTACCGATCGAATTTTATTCTGTATATCTTGATCTCCTGGCCCCTAAACTGCAGGCGGTTTATCGGGAGGCCTGGGACTTAGGGCGGTTGCCAACCTCCACTCGCGAGGCTATCATTGTCCCGCTGCTGAAACCGGGCGGGGATTCATTGGCTAGGAAGGCCTATCGTCCTTTATCAATGTTAACTGCCGATTATAAGATATTGAGTAGAATTTTGGCGACCCGGCTCCTCCCTATATGACTCACCTGATCCATGTCGACCAGGCGGGCTTTATCCCGAAGCGTGACACCGCAAGTAATGTGCGACGCCTTTTGCGGATTTTAGGAGAGGATCATAGCGATACACCTACTGCAATGGTACTCTCAGTAGATATAGAAAAGGCATTTGATAGCCTGGAGTGGTCGTATTTGTACCGGGTCCTTCGTGGGTTCGGGTTAGGTGACGATTTTGTGGGGTGGACGGAACTTCTTTACAGATCAGCGTCGGCGCGTGTGCGAACAGGGGTGACGGTCTCCCGGCTTGCCGGGTGGGCCGCGGCACGAGACAGGGTTGTCCACTCTCGCCGCTACTATTTGCCCTGGCCGTTGAACCTTTGGCTGCCCATGCCCGGTTAGGGAAACATTATTCCGGCTTACTCCATCGTGGAGATATGCACTATATCTCCTCTACGCAGACGATTTATTGCTCTTTCTGCAAACGCGGATGCAGCATTGGCGGGAGCACGAAACTTGCTTTCAGCGTTTGGGCAATACTCGGGACTGCGGGTGAACTGGACAAAGACCTGCTTATTCCCAGTTACTCCGACTGAAGCGACCCCCCGCAGGCGGCGGGTGTTCGCTGGGAACCATATTGTCTGCCTTACTTAGGCACTTATATCTATCACTCTGTGGCAGACTTGTTAGAGGGTAATTTGGGCCGGGCTCTCCGCGGGCTTAAAGGCAATTTCGCATTTTGGAGCACTCTACCGCTCTCGGTCGCCGGTCGAGTGGCCCTCCTGAAGATGGTGGTGCTCCCATGTTTATTGTATTATTTTCGGACGTTGCCGATTTGGGTGGCGGGTTCCATCTTTCGACAGCTCCGTTCTATGACTGGGGGTTTTCTCTGGGGGACGGGCAGACGACGAGTTGCAATGGCCACGATGATACGTCCCAGGGTTGATGGCGGCATGGCAGTGCCGGACTTCGAGGGTACTATCTGGCGGCGCAGCTGCAGTGGTTGACCCAGGCAATAGCTAGAGAGTTTAGAGGTCCTGATGGTCCGGGAGGGCGATGGGTCCCGAGATATATCTTGTCCTTCATAGTTTTGAACCAGAAGTTGTGCCTTCAACCGCTTACCGTGGAAGAGAGGACGCTAAGATTATGTTGGAATCGGAGTCAGAAACGGGCTGGCGTTGCCCGCCCTACGCCCGGAGATACCGTTGGGCATGTGTACTGCCTTCCCACATGGCGGGGACTGGTCGGCGTTGGCACACTGGGAAGACCTAGGGATACAAGTCTTGGGAGACTTATATGAAAATGAAACCTTGTTGTCCTTCCGGGCCTTGCAGGCCAAATATGATCTCCCGCGCGGGACTACCTGCTGCATGCAGCACTCGCCTCGGCGCTGCAGCGACACTGGGGGCTGGGGTTGTCGGAACCGCGGACCTCCATGACGTGTCAATACGTGGTGATGGCATCAGGGACTTTTAAGGCCGTTACGTGCCTATACCGGCGTATGTTGACTGAAGATCTAAGCCCGCTGACCAAGTTGCAGGAAAAGTGGGAGGTGGACCTTGGCAGGGAAATCCCTGGAAACACGTGGGCCCAATTGGTTAGACGTGCCTGGAAGGGCACGAGAAATGCCAGATTCCAATTGGTGCAATTCTATGTTCTGCACAGAGCGTATCTGACACCAGCTAATCTTAAACAATACTTCCATACGGCGACTGCTTTGTGCCCGAGATGTGGCTTGGAGGGGGCCGACTTTCGTCATATGTTCTGGGGGTGTGCGAACTTGGGGACTTACTGGGAAGAAGTGCTGGAATTGTTGAGCAGTGTGACTGAGCGCGTACTTGATCTAGATATGGGTGTTTGTATTCTGCATTGGTTCCCGCACACAAAAAAACGAAAATCACAAGTAAATTTTTGGACCTCGGCCTGATTTTGGCCAAAAGAGAGATAACGATGCATTGGAAGTCAGCGGGGGGCCAAGTATGGGGAGATGGAGAGCGGAATTATTGAAATGGGCGCGGCGAAGGCACTCTTAGACTGCAGCACGCTTGGCGCAGTAATAATGAAACAGCACTGGAGGCAGCGAGGGCTTGGGAGGACTTGGTTACAATACTGCAGGCCCCGGAGGTGGGATCAGAACAAGGGTCGGTCGGAGGGGATCAGGGAACTCCCACTGCCACCTAGGTGTGTGGAACATGGGCCATGAAAAGTCTAGCGGAATGTATAATGACCCCAAACGTAAATGTACGCACTGTAATGCTTTAAGGATTGTATATAATTGTTGATATGGTAAATTGTAGAGGAATGTATTGTTCGTAAAAAGTGGTAGTAGGCACACCGGTGAGGAGGGGGGTGGGTAGGGGAGGGCGGGTGGGAGGGAGGGAGGGGACATTGAAAGAATCATTTTCCAAGTATGCACTGAATGTGTATTTTGCTGGATGCGATGATTTATTATGTCACATGTTGGGATAAAATCAATAAAAAGAATTTAAAAAAAATGATATGGTTCCCCACAATCTCTTTGGGGACACCAGGGTAAGAAGCTTTACTTTTCTCCGGGTCTGAAGCGCCATAACATATAACATGTATTTGCCCGCGCCATGATATGCTTCCCCACAATCTCTTTGGGGACACCAGGGTTAGAAGCTTTACCCTTCTCCGGGTCTGAAGCGCCATAACATATAACATGTATTTGCCCGCGCCATGATATGGTTCCCCACAATCTCTTTGGGGACACCAGGGTTAGAAGCTTTACCGTTCTCCGGGTCTGAAGCGCCATAACATATAACATGTATTTGCCCGCGCCATGATATGGTTCCCCACAATCTCTTTGGGGACACCTGGGTTAGAAGCTTTACGTTCTCCGGGTCTGAACCGCCATAACATATAACATGTATTTGCCTGCGCCATGATATGGTTCCCCACAATCTCTTTGGGTACACCAGCGTAAGAAACTTTACCGTTCTCCGGGTCTGAAGCAACATCACATATGACATGTATTTGTAATGCACACATATACCCAGAAGGTTATATTGGCTGTGAATAACCAATGTTTGTTATCTGATAAAGACATTTTAGCCTCAGATTCCTTATCTTTTGAATTCTCCCCAGGCGTCAGACTGGATCCGGAAATTTTTCAGCAGTCCCTCTGGGCACCGGGGGCGGCGCCTTACGACTCTGTGATGACGTTGACTCCGTTTATGATGTCAGTGGAGTCATATAAGTCCCCTCCGGTGCGGACGTCAGTTATTTCCTCTTTTCCGCACTGCAACGCGGATCCAGAGAAGGGGTACCTCAGGCCATTTTTTCTAGCCTACTTCAACAGTTTTTGTCGGCTGGGAACAGTTTGCCTTTCATCCCATGTTGTCAGGCTTTAAGCCTTGTGAATCTTGTACCCACGGCTCCTCCCGCTCGCCGGTTGAAGAAGCCATACACGACTCCGCCCCGCGTCTCCCCGTCTTTCCGGGAGCCGGGGCATCGATCTCATCTCATCTATGGGGCCCCGCCTTCCTCTGGAGCGCCCTCAAGTCCCAAGGAGGTGAGTAGAGCTACGCCGGTGGGTTCGCCCTCAGTGGTGCCATCTGAGCCATTGGGTCGGTGCCAGCTGACTCTGCTTCGGCGCCGGTGCAAAGCCCTTCGGGGACTCCACCTCCGGCATCCGCCCATGATCAGCCAACTTCGGCATTGACGTCGGTGGCACCGTTCCAAGTCACTCCTCTTCTTATCGATGTCAAAGCGTCACCTTCTCGGCAAACTGAGGGGAATGTGGCATTTTTACTTCCTTCTCATGGTGAGACTTCTGGGAGTCACCTTTTGGAGGGTGATACTAGGGAGTCTGGGCCATTTAATGCCTTTTTTAAGATTATTCCACTTCAAGTGGAAGAGAGTTGGATCTCTGCACTTGGTGAGGCTAGTGGGCTGGAGTCTTCCCCAGCCTCGGGGCTACTTTCTCCTCCTAGTCTCGCTACTCAGGCAAGTTCCTCCTTTGCTGATATGTTGAGGAGAGTGGCTGCAGTTTTGGAGTTGTCACTGCCTACCGTGTAGAAGTCCACGACCCTCTGATTGATGTCCTTTATCAAGGCCAGATGGGGGAAGAACCTTGTCTTCCACACAGTGAGGCCCTGTTCGACATATTGTTGGGAACTGGGGTCAAACCTGATACAGGGGCCTCGGTGTATCGTGCTATATCTCGGAGGCACCTGCCTGCTCCTGGAGACCCAGCTTGTCTCCACAGGCATCCTACCACTCATAGGGGCACATGCATCAAGGCAGGCTTTTGCGATTCCTTAATTGCGATTATTAAGGAATCGCAATTAAGGAATCGCAAAGCCTATGCATGTAGGAATCGCTATAAAAATAGCGATTCTAAACATTCCTTATTTGCGACTCGCAAATTGCGAGTCGCAAATAAGGAATGGCTTCCCATTCATTCCTATGGGCCTACAGGCCCACAGGAATGAATGGGAATTATGAAGCGCTATTTGCGAGTACCAGTAGGTACTCGCAAATTATGCATGTACATTCAAGGGTGCAAGGGTGTCAAAGGACACCCTGTTGCACCCTGAAATTGTGATGTGCACCCATGTTGCACACACACATGCCCCAAGGGCATGTGTGTGTGTAACCTAAAACTTTAAAAATGCATTTTAGTGCATTTTTCGGGTTTTTGCAAATTACAGACAAGTTTGATTTGTCTGTAATTTGTGGTCCCAAATAGCGAAATCGCTATTTGAAAGTGCTTTAGCATTGCATTTAAGGAATCGCAAATTGCGATTCCTTAAATGCAATCGCAATTTAGGAATTCGCAAATAATTGCGAATTCATAAATTGCGCATAGGAGACACTTTCATGCATCTCCAAAGGCCAATTTGCGATCGCAAACGGCCGATTTTTGCGAATCGCACCGTTTGCGATCGCAAAACCTTTGATGCATGTGCCCCATAGTCTGGTAGTTCAGGCTGCTACAGCTTCACAGAATATTCTTCGGCTAAGACTCCATTGAGTCTAGGAGTCAGGATGCATGTGACAAGCACATCTCTTCTTCTGCTAGTTCTGCTTTAAGGTCCAGAAACACATCTTGAGTTTTTCCCATGCTATGTGGGATTCTTTGCAGACTATGTATTCTTCTCTTCCGGATCACCTCCGTTCTGATATTGAGCAGCTGATTAGAGATGGACATCAGGCAGCTAAACTAATAATTAGATGTGGCATGGATACTACTGATTCAGTAGATTGGTCCATGGCATCTTCGGTGGACGGTGACGTGCATTGGTTAAGAACTTCAGGTTTTTCGGAGGCTGTCCAGGCGACTTCGGTCGATATGCCCTTTGACGGCGCCCATCTTTTTGGGGCTCAGGCCGACTCTGCATTAAGGCGCTTCCGTGATAGGCGAAGTGATACAAAGTCTTAATTAATTTCTCTGTTTATAAGTTCTTTACTTGTTCCTATACTTGGGTTGTATAGGTGATTCAGACTTTTTATTTTTTCGAGGTCTTTTTAGGGCATTAGCATGTCCTCCTTTTGGTTACACCAGATTGGTGTTCCTGCGAGTAACAGATGTTATTGTTTCAATACTGTGTTTAACCGTTTATGTGGTAAAGGAGGCCAGAGGTATGTTTTTCCTTTTTCCTTTTCATCTGAAAATGGGCTCCATGCTCAAGAGGTCATTTGCTGGTGATGTGGCTTTCGGTCAGGGAGTTTACCTTTTAACATGCTTCTTTAAAGCAACTCTGTATGCTCGTACACATTGCTGTTGTCTTAGAGCATTTCTTCTAGGGCATGTACTTATGCAGAGTGTATACTTGGTTTTGTGTATACTCTGAATTTCCACTTCAGGGTAATTTTGGTCTCTGGTTTGTCCAACGCAGTCATTTTTAGGTTGAGCCTAGCGCAGCGCGCATGCGCTACTCTATGGGAGGCTTCTTGTGAGCACTCCAAACTTCCCCGAGACTTCTCCGTGTGGGTCTGGCAACTCCCACACATTCCATTGGCCTTTGTGTGTGGCTTTCAATAATGAAAGCACGCAAATGGCCAAAGACGGGTGCATGTCCCGCCTTTTCACTAAACGTTCACTCCCATGGCGTTTGGGTCTCGGGAGCGAGCAGCGGCACGCAGCGTGGCAGCTGCATTCCTCCCTTGTTGTTGTGGATCATGTTACTAATTAACACAGCGCTGTCGCTTTCACTTTGCGGCCGCGCTTGTTTTCTGTTTCCATGGCTCTCACAGGCTCCAGGTCATTGTTACGGTGGATGGAGCTGGTTTTAATTACATTTTTTTATTATGCACGGCACCCGGGCGCCACACAGCAGCGTGACTACTTGCCTTTCTATTTCTGTTTAATGTTAATAAAAGCAATGCGCTTCATGACACAGCATGCACACCCTCAGGAAACTGATGCCCATGGCGACTCACCTGTCTCACCAGTCTCACAAGTGCGTCTTGGACTCTTGGTAAAGCTCACAAACCAGCGACCGCCCATGACGGCCACAAACCGGATGCTCGCGCAGCTACAGTAAAGAGCTACAGATCTGTGTGGGCAGCAGGTGTTGCTGGCATGAGCGTTGTCCTGCCACATGGAGATACTGTGCCATGATTCCTTCTCCATCTTTTGTTATGAAGCCTTTATGACGTGATTGATTGACCTGGTTCCAAATGCTCTGAACTTCGGGAGATGAGGCACCGGTGGTAACAGGTTTATCCAGGAGCAGAGGGAGGGGCGGGGAGGCAGCATGAGAAGCGGGTCTCTTGCATCCAGTGAGCATTAGAACACTTTTTATCAATCACAGACGTGTGATTCTTAACTAAAGAAAAGTAAGAGGATGCTTGCACCAGTATGAGCCAGTTCCGCTTCAACAGCAGCAGTGTAAGGCTGGTTCGAGTCTCTGCGTCGGCTCAACATCCTGTGATTCTGGGCAAATCACTCAATCTCTCCCGTGTCTAACAAAAATGAATGTGCCCTTGGGTAATGTAATTGGTGCTCATATAAAGCGCTCCAATACATTCGGGTCGAGCTCGCGCTATATAAAACTGCAAAAAGGGGCCAAAAACACAGCCGTCGTCCATAGGTACGTGGAGAGGTATCGCGGGGGTGTTGTCTACTTCCATTAAAGAAGCTGAGTGTTTTCACCAGAGCCCCAGGGACAGATTAACCAAACCATTAAAAGTGAGGTCATGTGAGTCGGAGGACTTTAAAAAAGAAACAAACTTTAAGTATCTGAAGTTAATAATAATAATATTAGTAGTATCTGAAGTGATCGGCCCCGTCTCATGACTGTCACTCTTCTCAAGGCGCAGTCCTAATTTTGGAACCTGTATGCGTGTTTGGGTCGGTCATTTCACTAATAATATAGTTATGTAGCGCTTCGTACCACGTTTCGCCATTTGTTTGAACGGTAAATAACAAGCGTTACAATTATCCCATCGAATTATACTCGAGTTGCCGACCTCGGAAAGATGGACGGCTGAATGACCCGCTGATTTTCGCCACCAGATCTCAGTCGATGTCATCAAGCGATCAATCCTCGGTGCCATTATCCCAACGGCAATTTCACGTTTGTCTCATTTCTGACTCCAGGTGTCCTTGCCATCGTGCTCTCCCCAGAGCCACAAATCCCACACGCCACCCGCTGCCTCTTCCACCTCTCCCCACTGCCACAAATCCCCAGCACGCCACCCGCAGCCTCTTCCACCTCTCTACACCACCACAAATCCCTAGCACGCCACCCGCAGCCTCTTCCACCTCTCTACACCACCACAAATCCCCAGCACGCCACCCGCAGCCTCTTTCACCTCTCTCCACCGCCACAAATCCCCAGCACGCCACCCGCAGCCTCTTCCACCTCTCTACACCGCCACAAATCCCCAGCACGCCACCCGCAGCCTCTTTCACCTCTCTCCACCGCCACAAATCCCCAGCACTCCACCCGCAGCCTATTCCACCTCTCTCCAGTGCCACAAATCCCACACGCCACCCGCTGCCTCTTCCACCTCTCACCACCGCCACAAAACCCTCGGCACGCCACCCGCAGCCTCTTTCACACCCCTCTACTACCACAAATCCCCTAGCAAGCAGGCAGGCCACAAACAGAGCAGGTTTTGCTGGAGGGTGCAGGGTAGAGCCGGGGCCGCTCTGTTGGCTTCTTTTGCAACTACCACGCTTGGCTATTACAACCAAATGGCCGTATTTATTTCTACGATTTATATACATGCCTTACAGCTGTGTGTGAAGCAGTCACTACCCGGTGTCCATTGCGACCAACCCCTTCTCCTGGGGCCCCGTGTAATCTAATGCAGGTTGGTAAAACTCGGAGTACATTTTCCGTCACTAAACGCTGGTAAGTTATTTGCGAGAACAACAGTCCTCTATATTCTCCCATACATTTCCTGAGCGCTGCATAGAGCAGCCCAGGCAGCAACAAGCTCTGCACAATTTTTTTTCCTTCTTTTTTTTTATGTGTTTCTAATGTTTCATATGTGACTCCAGGGCTGGTAATGCCGTGGGAGGGTGGATGGCAGCACCAGAAGTCCCTGGGGAGGGCGGTGCAGCTCGTTAGCAGATCCATTTTTTGTTGCCAATTATGTATACATTTCCTTAATTGTGTGTTGTTTTTACAGCCATGTATCCCTGCGATGCAGTTACATTATTTCTCCTGTCGCCAAAGAAACCTTGGAATTAAGTGACATCCATTTTAATACTTAAATTCTCTACAACACAGCTTAAAAACATTGGCAAAGCCAATAGATCTGCCTAAACACTTCTAAGGTCCCAAAGTTGTTATTACTTTAGCAGAGTGCATTCTTCGTCAGATTCAAGTGGTGCACGGATAGCTTTTGCTGTGGATAATTTCTGGGTCACACTTCCCGGTGAGGGGGTCAAGCCAGCTTTATTATGTGATGTGTTCCAAACCTGCGCATAGGAATTTGTTCCATGGAAGTATGCTTCCTTTTTAATGGAGACATTTTGTTTGTTTCCTCCGTTTTTGGAGGTGTTATTTATTCTTAAGTTCAATTTTGGAACATGGTTGTCCCATGAGCTCTGCTTCTGAGATTTTCTGAGATACAGTGGCTGAACACTTACCTCAGGGTGGTTTATGGCCATGTCTTACAAGGTTTTGAGGATTTATGTTTTTCAGATGAGAAGGTTCGTTTTTTTTTTATCCTTCTTTAATTTAAGAACACCCTGAATAATTCCATATTCGTTGGCTTTGGCACTATTGATAGCCATACATTTTTCTGTCGGGAGATTGGATGTCCTCTGTATTCTTGGGGACATTTCTCTTTCTCCATTAAGCATTTGTTATTTTCTGTGCCTTACAGCCCTTTAAGGGATCGTAAAGTGACGTATGATCTGGTGCTTCTTGTGTTCTTATAGAACTAAATATGTATATTAGAGTCCTCATTTGCCTCATGGTCAGATTGGATTTTGGCTCGTATGCCTTGTGGACAGTTACTACAACTGGGTTCCATTTTTTGGGGTATTTTCCATGGTTTTGGTTTATCTTATTCCTCTTGGCCTTCTAAGCCAAGTGTGGTAGTAAGTGCTTGCTGCTCATTTTCATGTGGGTTTTCTTTAGGTAGTACCAGCCTGTTGGGATACTTTTGACTGGCAGCATTATCTTAATGCTAAATCACCCAATGTGTTTTTCATTAAGGATGCAATATCTCTCTTGATATTATATGGTATTTTGGGACTGGTTTGTCAGTTCCCTTTATCCATGTGTATACAGAGTTTACATAAGTGTGTTACATATGTATTTACGTATGCTGGGATATAGTTCTGCTATATGTAATAAGAAGAATATTACATTCTAGTTTAAAGTTCGGATCTATATGTAGGCGTGGAACGCGAATATATAGATCTGGGTATAATTGATTAATATTTATAGCAGATTCATATCAGTTTCATTGCCATTTTCCCGTCTCTGCGGACACTATGCTTGTGTGATCCTTTGGGTGATCATTTTGTGTATTAAAAAAAAAAGGTTCTTTGTATTAGGAATGGGCTATGATGTTCATCTGTCTAGACACTTGGTCTGATCTTCCCAACCTTGCAATGAATGGGGCCATTCATCTTGGTTTTAATGGGAATGAGGTTTGGAGGCCCTTCTTTTCTGGAGTTATCAGGACAGATTTTCTTAAGATATTGTTTTACTGATGTAGAGAATGCGTGTTGCATAGCATTTGCGTTGCCTTTTTCCCTTCTAGTCCAAGGGCTCACTTACCCTTTGGGGGTTAAATACTGTTGTCTGTTTGTTGTCAGATGTCTTCTGACTGGGTATTATCCTGTTCCCCTTGAAGCTTTTGTTTTTCTGTGCCTGCAGGGTTGTTTTTATTTACATTGCCTGTGGTCAGTACCACGTTTTTTATAGAGAGCCATGCTCTTTTTAATTTAATTCCTACATATGTCTGGTCCGTTGTGAATTTCGACCAGCTGGTTCTCTTGAGAGCATGTGTAGGATTAGTTCGCAAACCCTCCTCTGGGTGGGTATAGCTATGGTATTTAATTCAAAAGTTAAGGAATCTGCAGCTAGATGTCTCTATCAGATGAACAAGTTACGTACCTTCTGTAACGTATTATCTGGTAGAGACACAGTCTAGCCGTAGATTTCTTAACGCCCTGCCCATTCTCCCCGTCCTGCAAATGTTCTATAATGTAAGGGGTATAACCATTTCTGTACTGGTTTTATATACCAGTGATTACTGTTTCACGTAATTGTGTGAGTCAATCTGACCGTTTGGTCTTACTTCTTACATCTTGATTTGGTATTGCCATACCCTTTTTTTTCCAGTTTCTCCGTTACACCATTGGGTCTTTCCTTATGGCCCTTGTGTGGGTATTGTCATACCATTTATTTCCATTTTCTAATTATGCTTTGAAGAATATATTTATCTTTTTTGTCACACACAGCCAGCTTCTTTAGTGGCTCCGCGTTTTAGTGCGGAAGGTTTCATGGAAGAAACTGACGTCTGCGCCCCGGCAGGGACTTACATGACTCCACTGACGTCATAACTGGAGTCGGCGCCATCACGGATCCGTAAGACGCTGTCCCCTGGGACGCAGAGGGACTGCCAAAAGATTTCCGGATCCAGTCTGACGCCTGGGCAGAATTCAGAAGTTAAGGAATCTGCAGCTAGACTGTGTATCTACCAGATAATATGTTACCGAAGGTAAGTAACTTGTTCGTTACACATTTCAATGGTACTCATTTCTGTTGGCCCTTAGAAAAATTTAAGGACCTGGAGGCATATGAATTTCTGACCATGAGTCTCAGGCTCACACAGATCCCTGCAGCGGATACATTAGTCCACTGAGCCATCAGACACATCTGTGATTGATGGCTCCACGGGCCCATCTCTAGCACTCTCTCAGCGTCCAAACATTGGGCAGCTTTTACTGTTACATCAGCCTATCATTTTTCCTCTTCACCTGGGCCTTGTAGAGCTTTTGTTCTCTCATGCTCTTTAGTTGCTCAAACGCCTAATGCATCTCAACTTTCTTATCCTTATGGCATTGGGGGCAAAATGGAGTAGCTGAGGCTGTGAGAGCTGGGATGTCTTGGCGTGTAAGGAAAGAGGTCATCATTTGGGAGTTCCTCGGCTGGAGTGGGGGCCTTAACTGTACATATGCATGCCTTGGTCAAATAGCTTCCTGAGCTTATCCACTGAAAGGGGTGCAAGATCTGACTGTTTAGCTTGCCTTCCACCTTGGGTCTTGCCTCCCCCATGCGTTGCTCTTTTCTAATACCCTTCCCCTGGCTGAAACGATTATAACGCCAAAAGTATACACCTGTCTGGAAATGGCCTAAACTTGAATTGAATGTGAAGTATACATTTTGTTCACTTACTCTTAACCAAGCCAGTTCCAGCCGGACAGTCTATGTTATGATTATTTGTATAGCACACTAATCAAACGTGAGGGTATCCAGGCGCTCTGCCGGTGGATGGGCGACTGTCTGCTTGGTGTTTTTTTTTTTTAAAGACAGGTCTTCAACTTCTTGCAGAGCTCAAGAAGCAATGATGAATCTCCCAAGTCGCTGAACTTGACAGCTTGACACCTGACCACCTAGAGATGGCCATTTGTATCTGCCACAGGACTGTAGGAATAATTTAGCACAAGCTTGACCACCGTCAGCAACTAAGACATACGACGCCAAATGGAAGCATTTCTGTTTGTAGTGAAGGAATAAAGGCCATCATCCACTAAGAATAAAATCTTATCAAATCCTTCCGTATTTAATGAGTCTGGCAAACAATGTGCTTATATACTCTTCAGTCGGGGTTCATCTGGATGCAATCTCAAGATTTAGGAGAACTGAACGCTTAACCTCTTCTCTGTTCTCCTAAAGAATTATGAAACAATTCATTAAAGGAGCATTTCCACCGTTTCGACATCCATCAGTTCCATGGGAGCTTAATTCTGTGCTGAATCAATTAATGTTGCCTCCATTTGAACCTATACATAAGGCACATTTAACGTTTGTGTCATGGAAATCAGCTCTTTTTTTGGCTTTGACATCTGCACAGAGATTAGGAGAACTTCAAGCATTCACCATCATGGAATCTTTCCTTAAGTTTTCAAAGGACAAAGTAATATTGAGAATCAACCCCAAGTTTATACCCATTGTTCCTTCTGATTTACATTTAAATGAACCTGTCATTCTTCGATCTTCCTTTCCAAATTCATCTATGTCAGCAGAAAGATCGTTCCATTCATTGTGCTTGCGTAGTTGCCTCCGGTCTACATAGACAAAACAAAGGGCATCCGCTCTTCAAGCCAGCTGTTTGTCTCTTTTTTACAGCCCAGACCAGTCCATATCCTATCCAAGCAGGGGATAGCTTGTTGGCTCTCCGCCTGTATTTCCTTCTGTCACGCCAAGGCCAAGCGCCCACAACAAGGAAAAGTGAGGGTGCATTCCACCAGGAGCATCGCATCGGCGGCGCTCTTTGCGGGGGTGTCCTAAAAAGACATCTGCCATGCAGCCACCTGTAAGAGACAGCACACATTCACAAAGCACTACTGCCTAGACATGGACGCAGAAGCTGACGCAGCAGTGGGACAGGCAGTCCTGAGAAACCTGTTTTGGTAAAGGTGAGCCTGCTGCCTGCTTCCTGCTTTTGCAATGTATTATAATGTGTACTGCTTGCTATTCTGATTCAAGCATGTGAATATATAAAAGAACCAATGTTGGAGAAGAAATTAGTTACCTGTAACTCCAGTTCTCAAACATTTATATTTTTTATATATTCACATACCACCCTTCCTCCTCCCCGTTCAGAGGCTCATCATATTATATGCTCACACTTGTGCTTTGAAATCTGACCTATGGTAGCCTTTAAGGGGAGTAGGACTGTTTGAGCTTTAACCTCATTTGCTGATGTTTGGGTTCTTTCTAATCGGATGGATGTGCTACTAAATATATAAGGTTGTTTCAGGCCTATGCCCATTTCACACTGTATTCTTTGTTATGTATATTGGAAACTGTATACTGCTGTTTTAATGTACTGGGAATTCCCAGCCTGCCGACTGGGAGTGATTCAAGCACGTGAATACATAAATTATACCAATTTTGGGGAACTGGAGTTAAAGACCTACCGTTTTACTGATTAATCCATATAGTATAATGCACTCAAATTATAATGTGTGGAAATGGGATTTCCTTGAATATTTATCATTTATGCATCACTAATTAAAGTGGAATTATTTGGTTTGGTCCTATTAAAATCTCTTTTTCTAGCACACTTCAGAATTACAAAAAACATGTACTTCATTTTTGCTTTCCTAACTGTTGATTGCATAAAGTTAATTTACTGGTATTTATATTTTGTCCACTGCAAAAATAAGACATCCTAATATTGGCAGATAATTCACTTCAAAAACTCTTCTCACATTGCAGTCAGAGAAAGAAAAAGAAAAGTAAACACTGATCCCATGTTAAAGAAGAAGCAGGAACTTGTCAGAAGATCTAGCCTGACATTCAACCTCTGCCGTTGAAGAAATGCAAATGTGAAAAGATAAATACAGAATTTACAGGCATCTTTATTTGTTGCTCGGACTTTCCTGACCCACCAAAAAATGGCTTGCAATCCACCAGTGGGTTGCAAACAACAGTTTGGGAAATACTGATCTAAGCCTTTCATGGTCCCTTCTGTCACGGCAGATTAGTAAAAGCCACAGCTTCTGTTGGTTTCCCCAGCTACTGAACCAACCAAAGAGATGGCTTTGTGATTGATTGGTCAATAAAACACCACTGTTTTACCATCTGTATTCGTCCCAATTTTGCTAAGAAGCCTAACTGAGACCTGAAAGAGGCAGGGTAGAGCTAGGCCTTCTTGAGCTGTGGGTCAGGGGAGATATTTACTGCCAACTTTTAGCTTTTGACCCCACAAATGAAGCTGTTAAGAGCCTGCTATAATTGTCTGACTAGTAGGGTGAGGTTGGGAGAGGAATCAGCCAGAAGCGGTACAGGATTATAGAAAGAACTGTCATTACGGTGGTCCTTCTCCCCAACAACGAAACAGTGTCCCAGGTGCCTTCTCAGAAATCCCTTCTGATGTCTCTCAAAGGGAAGGGTGCTAGTTGTATTCTCCAAGACGAGTCCGCCTTCGTGGCCCAGCAGAAGGGGAAAGAAACATTTTTTTTCTGAAAAGGACATGCTTAAGTGATAATGCTTCAAATTTTGTAAGATTTATTTGGAAATCAGAAACTGAGGTGTGTTTCTAATTCCCTCAATATCAGCAGTTTTGAGATCATAATCATGATATCGTCAGAGAACATTGAGAATTTGAGAGTATCTACCCTACTTGAATCCCCTAAATGAGTTCTCTATGCCTAATGCAGTTAATAAGGGGTTTGGGTCAAAGGATGGATTGTGGGAGAATAGTGCCATTATCTCATGCTTCTCTTCATAGAAGAGCACATGTAACAGAATATTTGGGTGTCTATCCCGTGCAAAGTGGATCCCACTATTTTGACGGTTGGTATGGATCGGGTTGTCATTCAGTTTGTTCCTGATAGATTGCAAAATAATCCTTGCAAAAGCTTATATGTCCTGCCCTTTCGAGTAAGTCCCCTAATTCATATGTTGTTGACTCTGGATAGGTTTTCAATTTCTTCATGTTTGAGGAGAATATCCACATATTTCCCTTCCAAGGCAAGCATTTGTGTGCCGACCAAGCGCAGTTGATGTGTTAACCATCTACCGTTTTCCCAAGGTCGTCAACCGCTTAGCCTAAGCCTGTGACTTTCTTTTTTAGCTCCTGAAGATAGGCCCCTAAAGGTTGCATGCTACTTCCAACCTTCACCTTTATGTCAGCGAGAAAGCGCTGCAGGAATTCTTGAGTGATAGTAGCTGGGAGTGACACATCACCCTGTCAGTCCAGTTAAGATCTAGCAATTTCGGGAGTTTTGCCCTTTTGTCAGTCGTTGCTGTGTTTTCTGCTGGCAGGTCTTTGGACAAAGAATCTCAGCTTTTATGTTAATGTCATAGTCACTTGTCACACCATTCAACGCACTGATTAGCAGAATATGTCTCTTGGGTAGCGAGGCAAATTCAGTGGAGTGTAGATCTTGCACCAGCTGGGGCTGTGTGCAGCACAGGACATAAGCAGTGGAGGTCTCAGACAAGCTTGTCACTGGGCTTGTCAGCCATTATAGCACGCTCCCCATCTTCCAAGATGATGACAGCTTCACCAGTCTCTGAAAATAGTGACCGGTGAACGTTTGTGCCAAGAAAGGGGGCGCTAGGGCACATGCTTCAAGTGTGGGATCACATGCACACAAGAAGGTCTCTTTGATGCGAAGGCACTGAAGGAGTCGTGTAATTGTTGTATGAGAGATACTCTCCTGTGTAAGAGACTGGATTCAGGTGCTCTGTCTGCAGTTGTGTGATTGGAGCTGTACAACAGGGATAATCTTGTGGAGTAATCAGTGGTAGCTCTCATCAGTTCCAGAGAGTCAATAAGGGCAGTCTTCCACACTGGCATGCCCATGAAGGGGTTTCTCAGAGTGAGCCTCCCTGAGGAGGGCAGACAATTGGCAAGGGACCCACCTGCCTTATGGGTCCCCTGCAGATGAGGACCAGGCGCTGATCACAGCTGCGCTTGGGAGATCTTGGCACTCTCTGACTTTGTTCTTCCTTGACTATGCCTAATCACTTTCAGCCTTGAGGGGGCCACAGTGTCTTAAGTGCACCTCAGAGGCCCAGTGGGGCTGGAACAGCTTCACCACTGCTGGTTCAGGGTTAGTTGCTGGGAGTCCTCAAGGAGCATAGCGCAGCACCATTGTAGCTCCGGCAGCTATCTGCAGTGCTCCTTTGAGATCGTCCGGTGGTGCCTGCCTGTGCCCAAGGGCTTGTTTCCACAACTCCAGGTGTGGTTGCCATAGACTCCAGAAATGAGCGAGAATGGTGTAGAGCTTCGCTGTTTCACATATGTGCCATTCTCCACTCAAGCCACATCCTTGTTTTGATGATTTCATAATTTAGCACATATTCTAGTTAAACATGAGGGGTAACATTACTCAGTTTTATTTCAGGCAGTAAAAAGCAACAGGAATAGAATATGAAATAGACAGTGCTGTTTGAGTCGCTACGGTTTACAGAAGATGGAAAGGATTATCTGTGCTTATTCTACAATTCATTGCAAAGATATGGGCCTTCAAGATGGTGGGAGGGTGTGATACAAATGCAATGTTTGTTGATTGATTTCCTTGTACTATCTCACTTGTAATTTGTACCTTAAACCTCATGTGTATTGAAGTTTCTGTTACTGTCTCCTTGACAGTAGAATGCCTAATTCTTACCTCCATACCCATCATAGAATTGAATTGAATATTCTTAATTGTGATAGCTGGAAAGTTTTACATTCCTAATTGCTTTTTTGTCAGTTTTTGATCCCACTTTGGTGCCTGGATGTAAATCCTATTAATCTTTTTTCTGTACAATGAGGTCCTTTCTTCTAAACTGTGACTAAGTATATATGTTTGTTTCTTGCATATCAAATCACCTGAGTCCGTGTTCAAGCCTTGAGCTTGGCCTGGCTACCTGTGTGCCAAGAGTTTCTAGGGAGATATGGCTAACTCTTTTCTATAACATAGCTGTGTAAAGGTATAGGGGAAGTCAGATAAAGGGTTCATAAGACTCTGTTCTTCTCTTCCTGTCTCTCTGAAGTACTATACAAGGCTTAGATGCCTGTAATTGTATAGTCCTATATCTAGGAATCATATTGGTGGTGATGATGATCATCGTACTCATGCCATTGAAATCACAACTATTGCCTGTAGCTGTAGCATCTCATGCTAACTAATCACAACACCCTTTGGCGCTTCCCATCTATACAGTTTATGGACTGAGCCTTATCTGTCCTTGAGCACCCTAATATATGTCTTAATGCATGTCTGTCCAATTATCACATGTACATCTAATGGCTGCCCTGACTTTATGTATCATAGGTCTATATCCATATAATTTTTTAATGCTGCATTTATTGTTTTGAAATAATTATTTTCTAATATGTTTTCTTTTCGTTCTGCAGACCAATCAAAGAAAGTAATAGCAAGTGAGAAAGTTTGTAAGAAGGACTCTTCTGTGATATCCATGCTAGAGCTGCACCAAAGAATGCAAACAGGAAAGCAATTCTATAATTGCACAGAGTGTGACAAGAGCTTTATAAGGAAACGATCTCTTCAACTTCATATGAGAACTCATACAGATGTAAAGCTCTTTCGCTGCACGAAGTGTGATAAGAGCTATCATCGCAAAGCATCTCTTCAACTTCATTTAAGAATTCATACAGGTGTAAAGCTCTTTCAGTGCACTGAGTGTGAGAAAAGCTTTACTGTGGAAGCAAATCTTCGGCGTCACATGATAATCCACACAGGAGTGAAACCGTTTTCTTGCGATACATGTGAGAAGAGATTTACTCAAAAGGCACAGCTTCAGGGTCACCAAAAAGTCCACGAAGGACTGAAGCCATTTTCCTGCACTGCCTGCGAGAAGAGTTTTAGCCGAAACAATGCTCTTAAACAACACCAAATAATCCACACAAGAGTGAAGCCCTTTCCCTGTACTATATGTGAGAAGAGCTTTACTCAGAAAGCACATCTTCAGTGTCACCTAAGAATACATGCAGGATTGAAGCCATTTTTCTGCACTGAGTGTGGGAAGAGTTTTAGTCAACGCAATGTGCTCCAGCAGCACGAGAGAATCCACACAGGGGTGAAGCCTTTTCAGTGCACAGAGTGTGAGGTGAGATTTACTCAAAAGATACAGCTTCTACGACACCTGAAAGTTCACACAGGAAAAAAGGAGTCGAGTGGGGAGGTAACTGTACCGCCAAGTCAGAACTCCATACCGCTGTGATGTGGGTCTAATTGCATTAATTTAACAATAAATCCCTGCATTCCAGAAGTTACAACTATAATGAATATTAAAGAGAAGCATCACCAGGAATAAATGGCTTGCCATTCTAATCCTCAATGCAAAACCCTGGGCGGGTGGTAGAATTAAAGTTTCTGTTTTGAAAATATAAGTAATATTTACAAGGTTTAAGACTGTTGTAATTCTGTTGATTGTCTCATAACGGCAGCACTAAGCAAAGGCCATGTAAAAAGGGCCCAAAGTGCTTTATTTTGTGAACAGAGAGCCTCCAGTATGTATTGGTTTTCTGACATTAGTATGCCACACCTCTCACAACAACGTCAATGTCAAAAATAAGTCAGTCCAGAAAACCAGAGTTATTTATTGACAAAACTCTCTAATTGTGTTGGTGACTGAAAATCTGTAAATTGCAGTTTCTTAAATGAACAATTTATTAAAATAGATAATATGTTCAAAATGGTGTTATTTCTCAAATTGTGATTACGTGCATATTTGTATAGCACGTACTACCATTTGTATGCTTTCAAAATCTTGTCAAGGTTTAAGATTTGGTGAGTAACCGGAGTCAGACCAGTCTGCTTGCAATGTTTTTAGTCATGTTTTGTATTGTGTATCTGGATAGTATTTGGCAAGGTTAGAACAGACATTTGTATTGATTAGTGAAGGATGCTATTTAAATGAGTTTTGCTATACCTGGGTGGAACCTCATGTTTCTCTCGTAGGGGATATCATTATAGTCATAAGCTCTGAATAGTTCCGCCCACATGCGGGGACCCTGGAGCACTTCTTTAATATATCTTCTTAAGTGTGGAGCTTCGCTGCAAAGACACTTAAGAAAAAGACAGATTATGCAGCCTATATACCTAGGCTACAATGGCCAAAATTCTTCATTATGATGACAAAAAAGGGCCAGAATAAGGTAAATGAGGACAATTTGAGATGATTGGTAAACAGCATAAATCTCCCTCACAAACACTTTTTAGGTCGAGCCTAGAGTTGCAGCGCATGCGCTGCTCGCTTTGCGAGGCATGCAGTATTCAGTATAGCGTGGAAGCTTCGTGGAAGCTCCGCCCACTCTCCGTCCATCTTTTTCATTGGCTTAGGTCCTAAATGCTGCCTACCGATTGGTTTTAGGCTTGTTAGTCCCTCCTTATGACGAGCATGTCGTCATTTGTATCCTTCCATGGCTACTGGCCCCTTTACTTTTAACACTATTTTCTTCCCGTGTCTCCCCCCCTCCCCTCCCGCAGTCCGTGACTTTTCGGCCCCCCGCCCCCTCCCGAACTCCCGTTCGTGCCTTTTTGCCCGCCCGCAGTCTTGTTACCAATGCAATAGGTCTCGCGTAAATGCGAGTCCTATTGCATTGCAAATGCTTGTTTTTAAAGTAGTTCGTGCTGAGGAGGAGTAGAGAGCTGGCACAGGATGGTAGAGTGTCTGTGCAGAAGCATGCGCAGTCATTTAAATTTTACACGCGCGCGTCCTCCGCCGCTCCCCGAGGAGATAGTATCTCTTCTATTCCCTCTCGTTCCTGATGACACCACGGGCACGGTGATGACACTTTGACGTCCCCCAGGCCTTCTTAACGCCTGAATAAATGCGCGCTTCTTGCTTCATTTCACCGGGACCGCAGAGACGACATGAGATGCAACTCGATTATATAAGTAAGATGTGGTCGCTGATCGCATGGCATATCTTTCCCTTTACCTTTTAAAAAGATCGGGTGACCTGTTATATGAGCTGGTTTTAACCCCCAATGATCCCCGACCGATTTTAAGACCATAACTTTCTTTGTTAAAGAGTCTACTATCCGTGTTTAATTTTACCGGAACCCGGACTTTAGTGTATACCTTAGCTAAATATTCACTCGCAACTGAAGGAGTGTGTCATTATCACCTATTACCATAACGCGGTTAACGCTTAGAACACATGCTGGCCATTATCATTTAATTTTAGCCTGTTTACACATCTCTCTATTCAGCAAGCTGACACCTGCCTTGACCGCCGTAATTTTGAGCGCCTCTCCTGCACTTTTGACCCCTTTCCCATTCACACTACGAGTGTTTGTTCGATATATTTTTTATTTTCTTGTTTATTCTTAGACCACTAAATGCGGCCCTTATCCAGATTTCTTTTTCATTTCTTTTCCATTTTCCCTTATCCATCTAGGATATGTAACATAATGAAAAGAATCCCTAGTGAGTGCACCACCTCACCGAATACGGTGATTGTACATTCTATACTTTGAGATTGTGTTGTCCTATAAACATGTAAGTGTATCGGATTGATCATGTCTTCACTTGTACCTAGATAAGACTGTGCGTATTAACTTGTTAACTTGCTTACTTTTCACAGCGTAATTTACTTGTGAAAGTTCTAACATTTTTACTGTTTGCATTTTAAGAATTACCCGCTTGCTCTCTCCATCGCTCTAACATGAGAGGGAATAGTTAACCGCAAAATGAATGTGGGGAAGAATGCATTTGCTTTGTGTGTCCCAACACGATGTTAACTAGAGCACAGCTTTTGGTTTTGTCCACATTGATTACCTAGTTACAACCTTGTAACTTCCCCACATAATGTGGTGAATAAGTTTTTGAATTAGAGGATGGCCTGTAATGTGTAATTTGACAAAATGCAAATTATATCCATGACCACCAAATTACTTGAGAAGTGTTGCTCTGATGAATAACTACATTAACTATGCTACTCTCTTTCTCTTCTCTACCTCTCCTTTTTACTTGCACACATATCCAGCCTCACCATATCTGGCATGTTTACACCACTTAACTCCTTACCCACATTGTGCGCTGCTTTTCTCTTTCTTTTCTCTTCTGTTCTTTCCTTTTCTCTTCTTTTCCTTTCTGCTCCCCCTTCCTGTGTTTCTTTCACACACATCCAACTTCATCGCACTTGGTTTTGTCTCAATCCCTAACCCTCTCCCACCCCTGTATGCTGCACCGCTTTGAATGGATATCCATGGCACATATGACTATTGGAATAATCATGCACATATCACTTGGGATTCTTCACTCTATTGTGAACGTATGTGGTTTTCCTTGTAATGTACAGCCTTGAGAAAGCCCTCGTCCAAAGAGGCCCCAGGGTTGAGATGACGCTACGTTTTTGTTTCCGCGTGTCCCAAGTTGCTGGGTAGTGACCCCCCGCCCCAGGCTCTGCTTGTGCTGCTGCAAACCCACAGCACATAACTGCCGCCTCCCCCTGCACCCCATTATCGGCACCAGCTCACGAGAGGCATAACGTTCTATGCAGCGTAAGAATGTATTTCTGAAAGGAAAGGGGCGCACAGCTTTTCTCGCGCTGTCTGTCCCTGGAAGCTGCATATCACGTTGCACAAAAAATGTCAGCTTCGTTAATACTTATTAAGTCCCAAAGGCGAGACCGATTGCATTGCAAATGCTTGTTTATGATAGAGATGAATGAGAGCAGGACAGAGTAGCCTCATAGGCTGTCATTATATGGCTAAAAAAAAAACTGTGCCTTTAACAAACCAGAGGCCTCTAGTATCCCATTATGCACAGCAGGTGGCAGTTATTTCAGTTCTTTTTTCCGGCTCCTGCTGACAGGACCTAGGAGCACTGAACTCAGCCTTTCTAAGGCTTTTCTCTTCAAAATTCACCTGTGAAGTTTATTGAAAACGACTTTATTCAACGTTTTTCAACTCTCCCTTGCATTTCGTGTAACTTTCCGACAGGAATTTGGGGTTTTTTGTGTTTGAAAATGCTATCTTTATTTAATAAATACCCTTCCTTTGGGAGAAAGAAAGCCAAGATAGGCCCCCGTGATGTCTGTATTATTTGTCTTCCAGCAAATCATCTTTCTGAATATTATCATCATTGCAGGAAGTTTTCCAGGCGAACCCTACTAGATGGGGAGAAGATTCCCTTTCAGGGCATGGAAGAACAGCGCAGGAAGTAGATACAGTCTGCAGCTGAGCCTTCAGAGCGAGGAGAGGGTCAGTCCTCTTCCAGGGCTCTATCATCAACCTCTGGTGGACTTGGAACAGCCAAAAAGAGGTGTTCAAGGCATGTGTGCTGTAGATACACATGCTTTGCATACTCCTGCCATCTAGTGTTGGGTCCGGATGTTTGCAAATGTTTTTTTCTTCAAATTTTTTTCCAGTCTCGAGGTAACATGACTCCTCCTTTCGGTGATACTGCGCATGGGCATAGACTCTATTGTTAGATTGTTTTCTTTCCGCCATCGGGTTCGGACGTGTATTGCAGCGCTCTGATTCAAAACTGTTAATCGGGATCCCTTTGGTACGTAGATTAATCTACCCTCATCGGTATTGTTTTGATCTCGTTTTCCCCCTTCTGCGTGTCGAAAATTCGGAAAACTTTCATTATCCCGTCGAGAATCTGTAACCGCGACCTTCGGGCCTAGATCATTTTCCTCTATCTACTTCCACTCGAAAATCCATCATCGAGTCTTCTGCCAATGGAACGGATGCCATTTCAATTCTGTCCTCTGTGCCATTCCAAATACCCGCGCACCGACCTTCATAAGGTCTGTAACCTCTGTCTCTCCCCAGAGCATAAAGAAGAAGACTGCGACGCTTGTCGATCGTTCGGATCCAAAAAGTCTCTGCAGGACCGTCGAGCTTGACGAAGAGAAATGCATCAGCAGAGTATCGAGGACACCCCTGATATCTTCAAAGAAGATATCAAACAAGAGGAAATAGAAGCGTCGGCAGCGGAAGAGGCCTTCTCCGTCCAGGACTCTGATTCTGAGTTGGAGATCGAAATAGAGTCCCATAACGTTCCAGCTGGACAGGGTGCTGTGAGTACCAAAGCCCCTTTGCCCACCAAACCCGCTACCACCACTGCCAACAGCCCATAGTAGGAGATTGATTCCAACACCCTGCCTTCCGGCTCGGCATCGAAACAGCAAGTCAAGCCTTCCGGCTCGAGTCGAGACGACACTCCTTCGATTCCGAAACATTCAGGCTCATAAGATAAAAGGGACAAATCCAGCTCGGCACCAAACTTTTCGGCACCGAAACATAGACGCTCCTCTAAAACCACCGGAGCCTATTCTAGAAACATTGAAGCAAAAGCTGGATCCAAAATTCATATCAATCCTGACACTGGGCACATTACAACTAAGCCAGTAATACCATCTTCCAAAAGGAAAATAGACACTGAATGCAAGATCCCTCTCAAAAAGAAAAAGGACATGGCTACTAGTCCTATTAACATTCCTCAAACCACTTCACCTTCTTCACCAGTACCTATTATACCAGCTTCAGAACATCTACACTCCACACCACCAGGCTCTCTAAATACAAATCCTGATATATGAGATGATGATGATACTTATGATCAACCGCCACCTGATCCATGGGATGACTACAATATAGATCCACTTGTAGACACAGACCCGGATCTATATCCGACTCAACCTTCCCTCCTGATGATAATACTGCATACCAGGAGTTAATTGCTAGGGCAGCTGCTTACCATGGAGGCCATTAAATCTATACATATTATCAGAACACTTCCATATGATCACACTGCAACAAGTACTTCCGCTTTTACAGCAAGGCGACTTTGTGTCAACACCAGACTTAAAGGAAGCGTACTTTCATATTACTATTCACCCAGCACATCGCAAATACCTCAGATTTGTGATAGGAAAAAAACATTATCAGTTCAAAGTACTTCCATTTGGAGTAACAACTGCACCAAATGCCTTGCAGTAGTAGCAGCACATCTACGAAAACAGCAAATCCATGTCTTCCCATACCTAGACAATTGGCTCATAAAAGCCAACACACACCTCAAGTGTGTACAACACACACAGACTACCATAAACCTTCTGCATCAGTTGGGATTTACAGTCAATGCACAGAAATCCCATCTTCAACCCACTCAAATAAAACCATATCTAGGAGCCATACTAAACACTCAAATGGCTCTAGCATATCCCAATGCAGCCAGGATTCATAATTTTCAAACTCTGTTACTCCAGAGTCAAAACAACCAGTATCTACCAGTCAGAACTTTCATGCAGTTACTCGGAATGTTGGCGTCATGCATTGCCATAGTGCCTCATGCAAGACTAAATATGCGTCCTCTACAAGAATGCTTAGCACGTCAGTGGAATCAGTCACAAGGTCAGCTCTAGTGTTGGGAGACAGCTGCACTCATCGCTCTCTGCAGTGGTGGAACACACAAAATGTATCAAAATGGCGGCCCTTTATCGTCCCTATTCCACAAGTCGTGCTCACAACAGACTCATCTCTCACAGGGTGGGGGGGGCACATTTACAACATTTAACAGTTCAGGGTCTTTGGGATACCAACCAACAGAACCATCACATCAACTACCTAGAACTGCAAGCAGTTCCGCTAGCGTTGAAAGCATTTCTACCTCATCTAACAGGGAAAGTCGCCCTAATCCGGACTGGCAATATGACAACAATGTATTATGTACAAAAACAGGGGGGGGGGGGACACTTTTCTACAACTGTCACGCTTCTCTTAGACCATTTGGCGTTGGGCAATTCATCACAAAATCCAACTCCTGACAGAACACTTTCCAGGCACAGACAACATCTTTGCCGATCTCCTCAGCAAAATGAGGCAACAAGTACACGAATGGGAACTTCACCCACAAGTTCTCCTTCCGCACTTCCAAAAATGGGCATTTCCACAAATAGACTTCTTTGCCACAGCAGAGAACTCAAAATGCCCAGACTTCGCCTCCAGGTTCCTACTCCCTCTATCCAAAGGCAATGCCCTATGGATCAACTGATCAGGGATATTTACTTAAGCTTTTCCGCCTCTCCTTCTCCTTCCATTTCTGGTACAGAATCTCAGGCAGATATCTCTCACACTGATTCTGGTGGCTCCAACCATGGTTCACCACACTATTTGAACTCTCAGTAGTTCCACACCAGAAGCTTCACATAACTTCAAAATTTCTCTCTTAGAACCATGGAGAAATCAGACATCCAAACCCCAAGAAGCTCAACCTAGCAATTTGGCTCCTGAAGTCATAGAGTTTTGATATCTAAAACTACCACCAGATTCTATGACAATTCTTAAGGAAGCAAAAGACCTTCCGCTATGGCATGCTAGGTTTGTGATATATTGTAATATCTGAAAGAAACACGTTAGTTATAGATTCCTTACCTTAGAATTACCCCCAGGGGTCAGACTGGATCCGGAACGTTTTTTCGTCAGCAGTACCTCTGCGCGTCGGAAGGTGGCGTCGGTCGGCTCCGCGTCCGTCATTGGCGTCGTGGTCGCCGGGATAACGTTGCGGTAGCTACTTAGACGCCGCCCTCGCGCGCTGACGTCAGTTCTTTCTTTTTCCACGCCAGCCAGCGCAGATCCGGAGAGAGCGGTACCTCCAGTCACTTTTTGACTGACTTTTTTGAGCGACTTTTGTCGACGTCTTTTTTGAGTCTACGACTCCTGGTGCACGAGGGATGCACGGTTTCAAGGCCTGCGGTTCCTGTACCCGACTGATGTCTGTTACGGATCCGCACCGCGTGTGCCTCTTTTGCCTGGAGCGCGACCACGACCCCAAGTCGTGCTCCGACTGCCGGTCGATGGCTCCGAAGGCTTTGCGGGAGCGGTCCCGAAAGCTGCTTGAGAGTCGGCTCGGCGCCGTTCCCGGTCGCGAGGGAGGTCGAGGGACCGGTCGCGGAGTCATCACCACTCGTCCAAGTCATCGAAGTCTGCGCACTCTGGGTCGGGTAAGTCGAAACACAAAAAGAAGTCGAAGCATCGTCGCTCTTCGACTTCTCCCCGTCGGTCGGCTGACGCGATGAGGGATGCGGGCGGTGCCCCTCCCACGGCTCCGCGCGCAGAGCCCGAAGAGTCGACTCCGGCCTTCCCTCCCTTTCCGTGACCCGGAGCGACTCCTGCCCAACTTCGTAGTTTTTACGAGGCGATGCATCGCATCTTTGGGCGGCCCGAACCCGCCGGCACGCCTTCGGGCCCCGCGGACTCGGTTGGGGGGCCCAGGCCTTCTCCGCCGCTGGGTCCCCGTGGATCCAGGCCTGGATCGGGAACGGCGCCGGTTGACCTCATTACACCTCCACCGTCACCGCTTCCTCAGCACCGCAGCCGCAACCGACGCCGGTCGTGTCCCTGGCCGGCGTCGACCCTGGCCTCCATCCCGATGTGGAGCCGGACCGGTGATGCCGGATCCTGCGCCGAGTGGGGTTTTCGTGCCCCTGTTCACTCCTGGGGTCCCTTTTCGGCCAGATTGGCAACCTGAGGAGGAGGACTAGGAGGGGTCAGGTGACCCTTTAACTGATCAGCTGGAGTCTGAGCAGGACTGGAGAGAGGAACTGGGGGATGCCAGTGGTCTTGACACCTCTCCTGACCTTGGCATGTTGTCTCCTCCTACCGTGGCTACGGAGGAGGGAGCGTCATACGCAGTGGTGTTGCGTAGGGCGGCCGAGGCCCTCAACCTCGAGCTGCCTACGGTGGCGGTCAGGACTAACCTCCTGACGGAGGTGCTTCAACGTGCTGCGAGCTCTTCGGAGCCCCTGCTGCCGTTTAATGAGGCCCTCACTGACGTCCTTTTGGGTACGTGGTCCAGACCCAACACGGGGGCTCCCGTGGACAGGATGATTGCCCGACGCCACCGCCCGGCGCAGGGCGACCCCACTTTCCTCTCCCAACACCCCACCCTGGAGAGCTTGGTGGTCCAAGCCTCCACTTCCAAGAGCGCATTCCCTTCCGCTCCACCGGAAAGGGAATCCAAGAAGCTGGACCTTCTTGGGAAGAAAATGTTCTCTTCCGCCAGCTTAGGACTGCGGTCGGTAAACACTGCATGTCTCTTGGGCCGTTATTCCCACTCTGTGTGGGATACAGTTGCGCAGGTGCTGCCTCAGAGTCCGGAGGAGGCCCGGACAGTGCTCTCCCAGGCTGTCGTCGCCGCCGGGAGGGATGCGGCGAAGTTTACCATCCGTTGTGGGCTGGATACCGCCGACTCTCTGGGCAGGACAATTTCAACGTCAGTAGCACTTCGTCGCTACGCCTGGATGAGATAGACTGGCTTTTCGGGGGATGTCCAGAACACCTTCATGGACATGCCCTTTGATGGACGTCGCCTTTTTGGCGACAAAGCGGACAACGCTCTAGAGCGTTTCAAGGACTCACGGGCTACAGCCAAGTCCTTGGGCCTCTCCAGCCGCCCAGCGCAGTCTGCTTTTCGCCCCTTTCGTGGCTTCGGAAGGGGTGCCCCACTACGTCCCGCCCAGAGCCACAGGCCGCAGCAAGCTTCCCAACCTTCGCGCGGCCGGGGACGTGGGAACCAACGCGTGGTTCAGGGGGCCAGCGGGCGGGCCAGTCCACCAACCACCCCTCTGCAGCAGCCTCCAAACCCTCCTAGTCCGACTTTTCAGGCCCATCAAACGCCAGTGGGCGGCAGGATCCACCATCACCTCCCTCGCTGGCGCACCATCACGTCGGACAGGTGGGTTTTAAGCATAGTCCAAAGGGGCTACTCCCTCCCCTTCAAGACTACCCCTCCAGCCATGCCACCTCAAAACCACCGCATGTCGGAGGATCACCTGGGCCTTCTCCAACAGGAAGTTTCGGCTCTCTTGGCCAAGGGAGCCATCGAGCGCGTTCCTGCCCCAGAAGTAGGTTGTGGTTGTTATTCCCACTACTTTCTGGTAAGCAAGAAGGACAAGGGCCTGCGTCCTATCTTGGATCTCAGGAACGTCAACCGCTTCCTCCGGAAGGAGAAGTTCAAGATGTTGACGCTCGCTCAGGTCTTGTCTGCCCTCGACCGTGGAGACTGGATGGTAGCGTTGGACTTGCAGGACGCTTACTTTCACATCTCCGTCCTGCCGGCCCACCGGCGTTACCTGCGGTTCACGGTAGGCCACGAGCACTTTCAGTTTACCAGCACCCCTCGGGTGTTCACGAAAGTGATAGCGGTGGTCGCAGCTCATCTGCGCAGATCAGGGGTTCCAGTCTCCCCCTATCTCGACGACTAGCTGTTGAAGGCGGGCTCGCCCCAGGCTGTCGTCTCCCACCTCCAGACTACGGCCGACCTCCTGCATTCGCTGGGGTTCTCCATCAATGTGCCGAAGTCGCACCTGATTCCCTCTCAGAAGCTCCTCTTCATCGGAGCAGTTCTGGACACAACGCTGTTTCGGGTTTATCCTCCCGAGCAGCGAGTCCGGGATATTCGGGCTATGATTCTGAACTTTCAGCCTCTATCCCGGGTTTCGGTCCGGATGACCCTGAGGCTGCTGGGCCTCATGGCCTCCTGCACCCTGCTGGTCGATCATGTCAGGTGGCATATGCGGGCTCTGCAGTGGGACCTGAAGTTCCAGTGGGCGCAGCATCAGGGGAATCTGTCCGATTGCGCCCAGATCTCGGAGGACACTGCTCGACAGTTGCAGTGGTGGCTCACGAACCAGGATTGGGTCAACAGCAGATCCCTCTCCCTTCCCCAACCAGAGCACACAGTGGTGACAGACGCATCCCTTCTGGGATGGGGCGGCCACATGGGAGAGGCAGAGATCAGAGGCCTCTGGTCTCCAGCGGAGTCCGGGCTCCACATCAACCTTCTGGAGCTTCGGGCGATTCGTCTTGCACTCAAAGCATTCCTTCTCTCTGTCCGGGGAAGAGTAGTGCAGGTGTTCACGGACAACACCACCGCCATGTGGTGCTGCAACAAACAGGGCGGGGTGGGGTCGTGGACCCTATGTCAGGAGGCCCTCCGCCTCTGGACATGGCTGGAACATCAGGGCATATCCCTGGTGGTTCAACACCTGGCAGGTTACCTGAACGCCAGGGCGGACGAACTCAGCCGCAGGTGCATGATGGATCACGAATGGCGTCTTCACTCGGACGTGGTGCAAGGTCTCTTTCGACAGTGGGGAGAGCCTGGGTTAGATCTATTCGCCACCGAAGAGAACGCGCAATGTCAGCAATTCTGCACGTTGGAATTTCCAAGGCGGCACTCGCTAGGCGACGCTTTTCGTCGCGAGTGGAGTTGCGGTCTGTTGTACGCCTTTCTGCCTATACCACTTCTCCCCAGAGTGCTGAAGAAGATCCGGTGAAACCGGGCCCAAGTCATCCTTGTGGCTCCGGATTGGGCACGAAGAGTCTGGTATCCCGAGCTGCTCGACATGGCCATCGATCCTCCGACCCGTCTGCCTCTTCGGGAGGATCTTCTGTCGCAGCAACAGGGGATGGTCCTCCACCCGAACCTGTCCAGCCTCCACCTCCTTGCGTGGAGATTGAGCGGCGGCAGTTGACATCTTTTGACCTGCCTCCTGAAGTTTGTGATGTAATCTTGGCAGCCAGGCGTCCCTCCACTAAGACGGTATACGCCTGCCGGTGGAACAAGTTTGTGGCATGGTGCACAGCAAAGGTTGTGGATCCCCTTTCTGCCCCCCTTTCTGCCCCTCTTTCTGAAGTTCTCTTGTTTCTTCTTTCTTTAGCCCAGCAGGGCTCTGCTCTGGGCACTACCAAGGGCTATCTTTCGGCCATCTCTGCCTTCCTGATCAGCCCTCTCTTTTCAAGTCCCCGGTGGTTAATCGTTCCTTGAAAGGCATAACTCATCTCTTTCCTCCTATTCCCTTCGTTATGCCTCAGTGGGACTTGAATCTAGTCTTAACCTATTTAATGTGCGCTCCCTTTGAGCCGCTTCACAACTGTCCTTTGAGGCTTCTGACACTTAAAACTGCTTTCCTGGTAGCCATCACATCTGCCAGAAGAGTGAGTGAGCTCCAGGCTCTTTCCTCCAAGCCTCCTTTCCTGTCTGTTCATCCGGACAAGGTAGTTCTCAGGACTCGTCCATCCTTCCTGCCTAAGGTTGTCACTGCCTTTCACATCTGGCAGACCATCACTTTGCCCACCTTCTTTCCGCCTCCGCATCCTTCGAAAGAAGAAGAGAGGCTCCACCGTCTGGACCCAAAACGTGCGCTTTCGTTCTATCTGGATCGCACAAATCAGTTCCGGGTGGATGACCAACTCTTTGTTGGCTACGTGGGCGCCAAGAAAGGTCGGGCCGTACACAAGCGAACCATTTCTCGATGGGTCGTTTTGTGTATCAAAACATGCTATTCTCTGGCTAAAAAGGAGCCTCCTGTCGGGCTACGCGCCCATTCCACCAGGGCGACGGCAGCCACTACTGCCTTAGGACGAGGAGTTCCTCTACATGACCTCTGTCAGGCAGTTACGTGGGCATAACTGCACACGTTTACGAAACACTACTGTCTGGACAGCCAAGTCCGGAGAGACGGCTTCTTTGGCCGTTCTGTTCTCCAGGACTTTCTGGTGTGATCTTGGTTCGCAGACCCACCATCGGGGTTGGTATTGCTGGGGTATCTATTCTAAGGTAAGGAATCTATAACTAACGTGTTTCTTTCAGATGAACAAGTTACTTACCTTCGGTAACGATATATCTGTAAGAAACATTAGTTGGTTATAGATTCCTTACCGCCCCACCCATCCTCCCCGTTCTGCGAACTGATTTCCAGGGTTAAGGATATCCTTTCAGGGCCCTAGTTTTGTGCACCAGTGGTCAGTGTCTTGCATGGCTCTGCGTTTCTGGTGCGGAAAGTCGTGTACAGAACTGACGTCAGCGTGCGAGGGCGGCGTCTAAGTAGCTACCGCAACGTCATCCCGGCGACCACGATGCAAACGATGGACGCGGAGCCGACTGACGCCACCTACCGACGCACAGAGGTACTGCTGACGAAAAAAACTTTCCGGATCCAGTCTGACGCCTGGGGGTAATTCTAAGGTAAGGAATCTATAACTAACTAATGTTTCTTACAGATATATCGTTACCGAAGGTAAGTAACTTGTTCAATAATGCAATTGATCCTATAGATGCATCTATACAAAATATTATTTATCTTTTGCATCTACAGCGAGTTGGCTTAGCCTACACATCCATTCGACTATACCTTGCAGCAGTAGCTGCATATTTTCAAAGTAGACAACATTTATCCTTATTCAAAGTTCCAGAAATTAAATCCTTTATGGAAGGCCTTTCAAAGAATAACACCACCCAGGGTACCACCTGCACCTCTCTGGAACCTTAACATTGTTCTCACAAGGCTTATGGGTCCACCTTTTGAACCATTACACAATTGTTAATTACAATTTCTTTCATGGAAGGTTGCCTTTCTAATTGCTATCACTTCACTAAAACGTGTTAACCTTAGAAGAACCCTTCTTTCAACTTCATATAGAGTGGTTCTTCGTACAAACCCAAAATTCCTTCCAAAAGTGGTCTCTGCTTTTCATATTAACCAATCAGTTGAGTTACCTGTGTTCTTCCCTCAACCTGTTTCAGTAGCAGAAAGAGCTCTACATACACTTGCTGTCAAAAGAGCACACATACTATATTGATAGGACAAAAGATTTTTGCAAAACAACTTTTTGTTGCCTTTGCTCCACCTCATAAAGGAAATACTATCTCTAAATCCAGTATGTCTAGATGGATTGTTAAATGTATTCAGACTTGCTATGTTAAAGCTAAAATAAATTTAACCATGTCTCCTAGAGCACATTCTACTCGCAAAATAGGAGCATCTATGGCCTTTTTAGGTAACATTTCCATAGCTGACATATGTAAGGCGGCTTTATGGTCTACACCACACACATTTGTCAGACATTATTGTATGGATGTATTAGCATGTCAGCATGCTAATGTAGGACAAGCAGTGCTAAAAACACTTTTTCAAACAACTGCAACACCCACTGGTTTGCCACCACTTTAGGAGAATACTGCTATACAATCCATGCAAAGCATGTGTATCTCCAGCACACATGCCTTGGACGTATTATGTTACCCTGTAAGCATCTGTTCTTGGCATGTAGAGCTGTAGATTCACATGTGCCCTCCCTCCTCCCCGGACACCAGTGGTTGTTGCAGTTCTTATTACTCACATTACAAATGCATGGACATATCTATACTACATTTACTCCATTCTCACCCTCTTACGGGAAAACAATCTAACAATGGAGTTGATGCCCATGCGCAGTATCACCAAAAGGAGGAGTCATCTGACCTCGTGACTGGAAAAGACTTCTTCGAAGAAAAACAACTTGCAAACATCCGGACCCAACACTAAATGGCAGGAGTATGCAAAGCCTGTGAATCTACAGCTCTACGTTCCGAGAACAGATGCTTACAGGGTAAGTAACATAATCCTTCCTGCTCAAAAATGGTGTCATCCCACATTGAGGGCATCAACGTCGAGACAAGGTACGGCACCGACCTGTTTGCCGCCAAAACAAGGATCGACGCAGAGAAAGAGAAGAAGATTGATGTCGAAACGGGGTAGGTCAACGCCGAAGACTCACCGCCGTTGACGCATAGCAGCAGATCGACGTCGAGGAGCAGATCGACGTCGACACACAGTCCTATCGACGTCGAGGCGGTGCTGGCGATCAATGTCAAGGAGCAGGTCAATGTTGAGGCTTCACAGGCGCTCGGTGTTGAGGAGCATGTCGACGTCCAGGATACGCCAAAGGAAGAGGAGACGCATTTCCCTGTCACCAGGGTCTGACTATTCCAGGACTTACTCTCCATCTACACCTATAGTCTTGCCAGACTCATCTCATGCCTCCACTGCCTTCAGCGCCAATTCCAACTGCGCTAACACCTCCAAGATCAAGATCACGTTCCAGAATGCGCCATCGTTCTCTTTATAAGTCACAACATTCCTCATCAGGACAACTTCATCATCACAGTCGGTCACATAGATCCAGATCACGATCATGTTCTCACCATCACTCCAGATATTTATCCTCCACATCTACAGGACGCTACTCGCCTACCCTTACTGACTCTCCTCCACCTAGAGTCTCCCCGGTAGACTATATTACCACCTTTCATGAGGTCTTGGTGAGAGAAGCAGCAGAATTAAATCTCCAAATGACGGTGCCTACATCTTCGACATCAATGATATTCAAGACGCTTCACCAACGCACAGCATCCAGACCCCTCCTTCCTCTAGTACCAGGTATCTTGGAACTGGCCATGGACCTCTTTTTGACGCCAAGTCTGCTCCATCCAGGCTGCTAAAGAAGTACAGACCTTCTGAGCAGGATCCACTCTCCCTGCGTTCGGACCCTCCTCCAGACTCTGTAGTAATACTAGCAGCATAGAAACACCACGCTACTACTTCCGCCTCCTCAGTTCCACCAGATAAGGAGAGCAAGAAGTTGGATTCGGTGGGCCCCAAGGCATGTGGCACCGCTGCCATGTCCATGAAAGCAGCAAATGCAGCAGCGCTATTCGACGATACTACAGGGCATTGTGGGAATCTGTCCAGAGGTTTGCCGAAGATCTGCCTAGAGACAAACAGAAGGGTTTCTTAGAAATAATCAACGAGGGTTTGATGGTCTCAAACCAGATAATAAGTGTGGCTGCTGATTCTTCAATCCTAGCCACTCACGAATATTGCCATGGTGTGGCCCTCTGCAGACATGCTTAGCTCCGTCTCACAAATTTGAAACCGAAGTCTCAACAATAGATCTTAAACCTGCCATTTTCTGGTTCCACCGTTTGGCAGCCACACGGACAATAACGTGACTAGGATGAAGGCCTAAATGGACACCATTAAGGCGGTCGGCCTAAAGAGGCCCAAGGAACAAAGAAAATCATTTAGGCCTTACAATGGAGGGGTTCAAACCCCTCCATGGTATCAAGGATCACATCAACGACCCTATAACCACAGCAAAAACAGCCTAGGGGAACAGCTTCGCAGCAGCCAGCACAAGGCGGAAAGCCTACCACAGGCACAAAACCTTGAATTGGTCCTTCCCGCTCTTCCGTTACCCACGCCGATAGATAGAATTATTTAGCATTTTCTGGCAGAGTGGCAAGAAATAACAAAAAGATACCTGGGTACTGAATATTGTTCGCAATTGATACTCTCAAGTTCACAAGTTCTCCTCCGACCATACCACCAAAGCCATACAATCACCATCGGAAGATGCTGAGATCAGAAGTCAACATCTTGCTTCAAAAACATGCGGTGGGGGCTGTTCCTCACCATCAATAGGGAACAAGTATATATTCCAGATATTTTCTGGTACAGAAAAAAGGCAAGAACTAATTCAGACCCGTTCTCGACCTGAAATTTGCAAACAGATTGATTCGTCTGGAAAAGTTCTGGATTCTGGCCTTACATCAAATCTATCCTCATCTCCACCAAGGGGATTGGCTCTGCTCCATTGACTTCCAAGATGCTTATTTTCACATTCCAGTTGCAAAGAAACATCTGAAATTCTTGAGGTTAGTGATGGGGCAGGACCACAATCAATACCAAGTACTGCAGTTCGGCCTCAAGTCAGCACCCAGAACATTCTTGAAATGCATGGCAGTCGTGGCTTCCCACCTCAGGAAACACCGGGTCTTCGTCTATCCATATCTCGAAGATTGGCTTGTAAAGGTGTCAACCTTTCAAGAGGCACAGCTTCATTTCAACTGGACATGCAATCTCCTTCGCGTGGTGCTTCATGTCAATCACAGCAATTAACAACCAATCCCTGTCCAGACCTTGCATTATTTGGGAGACCTCTATCGACACCATTCAAGCAAAAGTGTGTCTTTCGGAGGAGAGACGCTCATTGATCCTTCAGAAATGTCTCTTTCTTATGACAGCATCTCATCCCAAGGTAAGGATGGTCTCATCCCTCCTCGGTTTGATGGCCTCTTGCATCTTCCTCACTCCGAATGCCCGTCTCCACATGCAACCTCTCCAAGAATGCCTCGAGGACCAGTGTGATCAGCTAACGGGCTATTGGAACGCCAGGATCAAACTGTCCCTCCATGCAAAACATTCCCTCAAGTGGGGGTGTTCCCCTTCCAATCTGCTTCAAGGAATGCCTTTTCACCAACAGGTTCCTTCTTAGACCATAGTGACGAATGCATCCCTACAGGGATAGGGAGCCCACATGGATCGTCTACAAACTCAAGGCATGTGGTCACCAGAGGAGATGTCTTATCATATCAACCTATTAGCGCTGGGATGCCCTCGGGTAGCTACGTGCTTAAGAAATGTTTTATTCATTCATTTATTCATTCATCACATCAACCTCCTCGAGCGGTCCATCTAGTGCTCAATGCCTTCCATCCATCATTCAAGTCACAGACCATGCTTGTTCAGACACACAATACAACTGCACTGTACTACCTCAACAAGAGGTGGGGACGAAGTCCAGGCCATTGTCACTAGAAGCCCAAACAATATGGAAATGGTCGATTGTCCGAAACCTGCAAATCACGGCAACTCACCCTCCAGGTGTGCAGAATGCACAGACGAATGCCCTTTGCAGAGTTCTGCAAGAAAACCACAAATAGGTCTTACACGACAACATCGTTCAGCACATCTTTGAACTGTGAGGTACACCCTCCATTGACTTGTTTGGCACCACACAAAACAAAAAATGCAGCGGCTTCGAATCCAGGTAGTACCAACAGGGGGCACTAGGGAATACCCTATTGATCGACTGGTCTGGCAAATTTCTTTACGCTTTTCCACCGATATCCCCTGATCCCGGCGGTCCTAATCAAGCTGTCCCACTCCAAAGCCAAGATGATCCTCATAGCTCCAGAGTGGCCACACCACTGGTGGTTCCCGTACCTGCTTCACCGGTCACAGCTTCCATATCTCATGCTCCCATGCAGACCAGACCTGCTGACGAAATTCGGAGGCCAGATGGTACGCCCTAATCTCATCCTCGAGTTTGGCTGTATGGCTCCTGACCTACTGCAGTATGGACATTTGAATCTGCCACAAGACTGTATGGAGATCCTGAAGGAGGCCAAGCGACCGTCCACCCAGTCAGCATATGCCTTGAAGTGGAAGAGGTTTTGCATCTGGTGTTCCTCCAAAAGTGTGGACCCTACAACTTGCCAAGAAGATGTCATTCTTCCATATGTATTGCGTCTTGCAAAATCTGGCCTGCAATTCTTCCATAAAAGTTCACTTGGCAGCTCTTACTGCGTACAGGAAATATCCTTCACAAACTTTTTTTTAGAATTCGCGCCATCAAGGATTTCCTAGAGGGTTTGAAGAAGGTTTTTCCTCCTATCAGGTACCCTTCCCCCTCCATGGGAGCTTCATGTAGTCCTTTCACGCCTTATGCAGGATCCCTTCGAGCTCATGCACAAGGCATCTCTCCAACACTTGTCTTGGAAAACCACTTTCCTTGTGGCTATAACATCTGCCTGCAGAGTTAGCGAGATCCAAGCACTCTGCTCTCATGAACTATACATTGTATTTCACTCTAGCAAAGTGGTCATGAGAACTCACACAAACTTCATCCTTACGGTTGTTTCGGACTTCCATGTCAACCCGACAATCTCATTGCCAACATTCTTTCAGAATCTCTCTACTCCAGCGGAAAGAACTCTCTACTCCCTGGATGTTAGGAGAGTTCTGAAATTCTATCTAGAGATGAGACATCCGCAAATCGGACCAATTGTTTTTCAACTATGGTCTGGTTCGTACAGGCTTAGCCACCTCCAAGCAATCCATTTCCCGATGGATAGTGTCTTGCATTTTATTGTGTTATCAAAAGGCTAACAAAACACTCTCAGCTAAGCCTAAAGCACACTCCAATAGGGGGAAAACAGCTACTGCTGCTTTACTACGCAATATCCCTATTCCACAGATTTGCAAAGCAGCTACCTGGAAATCGGTACATGCATTCACCAAGCACTGCTGCCTAGATTTTGACGCCATTGCAGTAGCTCAAGTAGGGCAGGCTACCCTCAGAAATCTATTTGCTTAAGCTTCCCATTGGATCCTCTGTCTTTCCCACTGCGCTATATGGGGATGGGCTTGCTACTCTATTCAGTGCTTGTGACTATAAATGGAATCCCCTACGAGCGAAGGACCAGTTTCTTACCTGTGACTCCTGTTCTCTCGTAGGGGAATTTCCATTATAGTCGTAAGCAACTCTCTCTCCTCCCTCGTGGTATGAACAGAGGTATTCATGTAATCTACATATGTTTACGCTTCGCCTTCAAAAAGATCTGAAGTAACTGCCACCAGCTGTGCATGATGGTCTGGGTTCTTAAAAGCACAGTTTCTTTTTTAGCCATATAATGACAGCCTATGAGGCTACTCTGTCCTGCTCTCCTTCATCCCTATCATAAAAAAGGATTTGTGAGGGAGATTTATGCTGTTTACAAATCAACTCAAATTGCTCGCGTTTACCTTTTTGTCTTCATGATTAAGAATTTGGCCATTGTAGCCTAGGTATATAGGCTGCATAGTCTGTCGTTTTCGTAAGTGTCTTTGCAGGCCTTCCTGAAGAAAGGCGAAGCTCCACACTTAAGGTATATTAAAGAACTGCTTCAAGGTCCCTACACGTGGGCGGGACTAGTTAGTGCTCATGACTGTAATGGAAATTCCCCTACGAGAGAACAGGAGTTACAGGTAAGAAACTATTTCATATGGATGTATGTGCTAAAGAACATTGCTGTTTATTTTGATCTGTGACTGTTATGATATGATGCGTATGTGCTCATTATTTGATTCAGTTGTATGTACACCTGAATGATGCCAAATTAAGGTAACTTCTTCTGGAGGGTTAATCTGTATATTGATAAGAGGCTCTACATCTGTATATTGATAAGAGGCTCTACATTGTCATGATCCATATGTACATGTACGTTAAGGCCTGGAGATTACATGAGAAGATTTCAGGCAACTCAGAAGCTGTGGTTCAGTCGTGAAGACTGGAAGGCTTGAAACACGTTTAGGGAGGCTGGGGCTGAGGAGTAGGAGAAGGGCCTTACAGAGCAGGCTCAGAGTCAGACCAATCAGATTGTCAGTATTATGTGAACCCTGTTCTTCAGGGGTAGCATACAAAGCATCTAGAGACCCACATTGCCTTGTTGCTTTCTTGGTTGTATGGTTTCCGCTGGTGTTCAGTTCATTCACTGTCCCGGTTCCTGCATCTTTGTTGTTTTACCCCTCCTTTTGTGCATATTTTTTCTTGCTCAATTTATTACATCCTCTCTGTGTGTCCCACTGTGTTTCTTTGAAGAACTGTACTACAGTGCAGTTTTAAAATATTCTGCTGCTGCATACTTTCTTGCTGTTCCTACTCTGGCATCCGATTGCTCACAAGCTTGGGGATGTCTCCCGGTCATTAAGAGATTTGATCATTGGAGTATCGGGGATACTGTGGCAGAACAAATAGAGCTGGGATGGAGGTTCTGACACGATTACAGAGAGAGACTGCATAATACCTTCTGAAGGTACTTTATGTATCTGTTCTCAAACTATTCGCTTACCGAAGAGTGATCGTGACGTCCACCCTTGATCTCTGCACAATCTGTTTCTGGGTCATACTATGCATGAGTTGGGAAGGCCTACAGTTATCTAGCTATATGGCTTGGAACCTTAGTAGGTGCTTGATGGTGCCAGGGGTTGTCCTTAATTTGTATTGCTGGTGTAACAAGAGGTCAGTATTAACATGATACGGATTTTCAGTTGAGGATGCACATCTATACGTAATTGCATAGGTTGGAGCAGTTATGCATATGATTGTACCAGGAGTTGTGAATGAGAGGGGTTAGGTGTCTTGAACAAGTAGTCCCTGGGACTGAGGAGGAAAGACTAATTACACCAATAGATAACACAATTGTAAATTTAAAAAGTGCCATTTATGTAGGAGCACAGAATGATACCATAACTATAGCTGAACAATCATAGGCATATCTTTCACCTCAGAGGATCTCAAACAATCAGAATATGGTTCCATTATTTCTAGGAGCCAATCTGATCCAGGTCCTACGAGCTCTTCCCCTATTTGGCTCGATGGCCTTCTGCATCTTGTTAGTGCCACTGGCCAGGTGGTGGATGAGGTTCTTTGAGTGGTCCCTCAGGAAGCGAATGCTTCAGCATCAGGAGAGCCTCATTGCTCATGCAGCTATCTTCATCTCTGCCTTTCCAGACCTCCATTGATGGATATGTGCTTTCACCCTCATAATGGTGGTCCTGTGGTCCTCCACAGCCTCAGCCCACCATGTTACAGATGCTTACTCATTAGGCTGTGGCGCTAATCTGTGGGCGATGACAGAATCCTGTGGTCCCCGTCAGAACAATATACACTCCTCAATGTGCTAGGTTTGAGAGCAATTATCCTGACTTTGAATAAGTTTCTTTCTTCCATCTGAGGAAGTGTTGTGCAGATTCGTGTGCACAACATCCATCCATTACCTCTAACGACAGAGGAATGAGTTATAGAGCCCTGTACTAGCCTACTTGTGGCAATAGGCTGTACAGTGGGGCATTTTCTGGTGGCAGCTCATCTAGTGGACACTCTATGAATGTAGTAGTGTACAGTAGCCGGTCTCTGTAGGATCATGAATGGGAGCTCCACCCTGACATAACAGGCATCATCTTCTTCCAACTGGGCTTTCCATGGATTAACTTTTTTTCGCCTCGGCTGCAACAAGAAATGCACTTTGTTCTGTGCCCTGCACGTTCCACTATATAGTGTGGGCTTCAAGCTGAGTTGGTCTCAGGGATTGCTTTGTGTGTTTTTACCAGTTCTGCTACTCTCAAAGACCCTAAAGCGAGTAGGAGAGCATTTGCTTTCGTAGCAGGACTGTCAGATCCTCCTCTCTAATACTCAGATGCTTTAGCTGCATGCTGGAGATTGAACTATTCCATTTAGAAGCATTCTATTTACCTGCAGAAGTTCCAGGTGTGATCTGCTGGAAGCCAGCCACCAACACATTCTATGTAGATCACTGGGATACATTTGTTTCTTGGTGCAAGACTTCAGATTTAAATTCTACCCCACCTGTCTGGCATCCTTTCCCTTGCATAACAAGGCTTAGTCTTTTCCAGTTTCAAAGTTTACTTGGCTTTTTTATGTCTTCCTGATCAACCTTCTTCGTTCAGATCGCTTTTAGTGGTGTGTGTTTCAAACGGTTTATTGCTATTATTTTTGCTCATGCCCTTTATTGTTCTGCAATTGGATTAAAGTTAGTACTTACATTTCTCATGGCATCGCTGTCCAAATTGATGCAGATTTAATCTGTTCATCTCCTGACTTTAACATGGTTTTTCTTACCTGTTCATACTTCATACGAAATATGGTGTTCGTCTTCCAAATGGGCTACGCTACCGGTGTCCCATCTTTCATAATCCCTCTACATCCATCCAGGGAAGAGGGCCATCTAGACAATCTAGAACCTAGGTGAGCCGTTTCTTACTTTTTTGTTCATACAAGATCCAGCTTTTTGTAGGGTTCACTGAACCCAAGACACTATGCTGGATGGGCCTTGGGAACTGCAACATTACTGTGCCCATATTGCAAAGTTTTCTTCGAAAACAGCAAGAATGTCAATGGAAATAAACAAACATGACATGACTCTGCTTGACTGTGTACTACTCTTTTTTTTTTTTTTGTCAAAGCTCTGTTTATTCAACATGACATGCAATTGACATAATACATCTTGGAGAGAACAAAAAAAAAAGGAAAAAACCAAAACATATAGGACTTTGTTACACACATTTGCATCTAACAAATGTTCATTTTCTCTTTATGCGAGGTCCACATGCCTCCCTCTCTTACTTCGAGTCATGGCCGTTTTGATAAAACAAACATAAGGAATGTCAACCCCAAGAGTGTTGTGAATAACCCTCCCCCTTGTGCACCCCCGACCTCCCCTTCCCTGGTGCTGGTGAATCATCTTAATAAACAAAGTTGGATAGTCGGAATTGCGTCAAATAGTAGGGCATTGCTCTTCTTTGGTTTAGCAGGACCTCTGCATCGCACTGAGGAG
Organism: Calotriton arnoldi; assembly: GCA_963921515.1. Classification (NCBI taxonomy): domain Eukaryota; kingdom Metazoa; phylum Chordata; class Amphibia; order Caudata; family Salamandridae; genus Calotriton; species Calotriton arnoldi. The sequence goes on along the minus strand of CAWUFW010000078.1, from coordinate 1,431,652 downwards.
CTACAGGTGTACCTGAATTTATTCGGCCCTGGGTTTTAAACCACTTAAAGCTGAAAGAGGTGCAAGGCTCTTACGGAAGGTGGGCATACCGCTGAGGGGAGGCCACTAGAGAGAAAGGAAACCAGCGGGCCCCACTTGTATTAAACGTTTTTGTAATCATCTCTAAAAATGTCTGCTAGTCTTTCCATAGTAATTATTCTCCAAAGCTGTGAGTGCCACAACGACAGGGCTGGAGCTTCCCTCTTTTTCCAGGCTGCCGCTATCGTTGTTTTGGCCGCCCCGAGACAGGCCCACATTATTGCTTTATCTGCTCTTGTCTGATGCCTAGCTCCGGGTCCCTGATGCCTAAAAGAACTTCCTCTATAGAGGTCGGTATGGGGTAGCCTGCATATTTTTGATGTGAGTTAAAATCTCCAGATCGGAAGAGTCGGGGAATATCTTTTTGAGTTTAGCGGGGTAAAGGTACCAATCAAAAAGTGTCTTGTAATGGGCCTCCCTTAGGGTCACTGAGTGATTGCTCTTGGTTATGTCTGACCACACTTGTTTCCATTCCTCTTCTGAGATGTCTCTCCCAATCGTTTGCTCCCAAAAACACATGTAGCGTGCCCGTGGGGCATGTACTGCCGATAGCAACAGAGCATGGAGAGAGGAAATCACCCCTTTCATGGTGCCCGCCTTCTGTACCCAACGTTCTATCGGGGTGCGTTCTCTGGTGGCGGCTTCTCTCAACCGAGGCTGGGATAACCAATGTTTGAGTTGGAGGTAGTGGAATTGCTCATTGCTTGGGACCTGGAATTCTCTTTGGCAACTTTCGAATGTAAGTACGTCGAAGTTGTGAAACATGTCTGAAACCATCAAACATCCCCCCTCCCGCCACATATCGAATGGGCCCTCTCGCAAGGCTGGCGGGAAGTCTGAATTGAAATGGATGGGGGTGTATGGTGAAAGGAAGGATGTCAACCCCCCATCCCTAGTGACCTCATCCCAAATTTTAAGCGTGGTACGTGTCGGGGTGCTAATGTATGCATTGGCCGGCCTATCTTTTTTCGACCTCCAAGGTACGTCCCAAATCGACCTACCCGTTATCGCCCTGTCCATGTGGAGCCAATGCTCATCGGATTCTCTCATGGACCACTCCACCACCACCACCCTCAGTTGGGCCGCCTTGAAATATAATGAAAAATCCGGTAGCGCCACACCCCCCTCCTTCTTCGGACGCCATAAAACATGGAACGGGAGTCGAGCTCTTCCCCCCTGCCATATGAATTTAGTAATAAGAGAACGCAGCTTGGGCAGTAGATCGTGATCCAGGTCGACCGGGAGCGCCTGGAACAAATAGAGTAGCTCTGGGAGCAATGTCATTTTAACGGCATTTATCCGTCCGAGCCAAGAGATGTATAGTTGTTTCCAGCGCTTGAGGTCTTGTTGCATTTGGGTCAGCATTAAGGGATAGTTGGCCTTATAAAGATCTTCTACCCTCGGGGTGAGCTGAATGCCTAAGTATTGAATGGAACGTTTGGCCCATTGAAAGGTGGACTGGTCCCGGAGCTGCTGGGCCTCTCCTTCAGGGATAATGAGATTTAGAATGACGGATTTCGATGGATTGACTTTAAAGTCCGCTACTGCTTCAAATTTACCCAGTTCTGCCTGCAATGCCTGTAGGGAGGGGCCTGGGTCTGTGAGTGTCATCAGGATATCATCCGCAAAAAGCGAGGCCTTGTGTTCTATACCCCCAAAGTGTATACCTTTGATCTCCGGGTTAGCTCTGAACTGGACTGCTAGGGGTTCGATGCTTAGGACAAATAAATGAGGGGATAACGGGCAGCCCTGCCTCGTGCCTCTGCTCAGTGTAAATAGGAGCGACTGAGACCCGTTGACCTGTACTCTTGATTGTGGGTGTTTGTAGTTAGCCCAGACCATGTTGATGAAGCTGTCCCCAAAGCCGAACTTTTGCATGGTCAGAAAGAGGAAAGACCAATCCACCCTGTCAAAGGCTTTCTCGGCGTCTAGGCCCACCAACAGTGCTGGAATTTTGAATTTAGAGACTTTTTCGATCAAGTGAATAGTCCCACGAATGTTGTCATGTGTCTGTCTTCCTTTTATGAAGCCCAATTGATCAGGGTGGATTAGTGAGGGCATTAAATTGTCGAGTCTAGCGGCTAATATGGCAGAAAAAAGTTTGGCGTCTAGGTTTAGCGGTGCAATGGGCCTATAGAAGGCGCAGTTATGTGATTTTTCCCCGGCTTGGGAATTACGGTGACCACTGCCTCGCCCATAGAATTCGAGACCGTGGAGTCCTCTGCTATTGCCTTGAATAACGAGGTGAGATGCGGCGTACGCTCCAACGCAAATATTTTATAAAAGTGTGCCGTCAACCCATTGGGCCCTGGGGATTTGTGTAGTTTGAGTTTTGAAATTGCTTTCCCTACTTCTTCATCAGTGATTGGCCCGTTTAGCCGATCGTTCTCTGCTGGCGGGACTTGGGGGAGTTCCAGTGAATCTAAGTATTGCCGCTGTAAAACCGTATCTGGGGGTGTACCTGTATAGAGGTCCCTATAAAACCCTCCAAAAATGGGTGCTTTTACGTCGTTCTTGTGGACCAGAGAACCGTCTCCATCCCGTATGCCCCCTATGTATTCATGCTCCCTTTTTTCGCGTAGCTGTCTTGCTAGGTGAGTCCCTACCTTACCTCCCTGAGCGTAAGATATTTGCCGGAGCCTTAACAGCGTGTGTTCCGCCCTATTTGTGCAAATCGCTTTGATTTTCCCTTTCAGTGCACTAAGCTGTCGCTGCAGTACCCGGGATGGTGCTTTCTTATGGTCCCTTTCTACTTTCTCAAGTTCCTCCTCCAGTGCTAATCGTTCCTTAGCCCTCCGCTTATTCAATATGGAGTTCAGTTCAATACATTTGCCCCTGAGGACTTCCTTGAACGCGTCCCAATTGTTCTGGGGTGTAGTGGCCTGGGGTTGATTTAGCTCAAAGTATTCCGAAATGGATTTCCTCAGCTCGTCTCTAAGAAGTCTGTCCCTGGTTACTGAGATTGGGAAGTACCATCTGTGAGTGCCTGCCCCGTTGCTCCCCCAAGACAAACTAATTGTCACTAGACTGTGATCTGAGAAAGTGATTGGGAGTATCTTTGCTGCCTGTAGGGAGCCTAGAAGGGATTGGCTTATAAAAATGTGGTCCAACCTAGAGTAGGTCGAGTGCACGTGTGGAAAAAAAAAGTGTAATCCTTGGTGGTCGGATAGAGCATACGCCATGCATCCCGTAAACCCATAGCCTGTATTCTCTGCTTGATTCCCTTGGAGAAGTTGCTTGTGGCTGCCCTATAGGGGTGTGTGCTGTCCATCTCAGCCTGCCAGGTCAGGTTAAAGTTGCCCATGAGTATCGTCGGTCCCTCCGCAAACTTGCCTATCCGATCTAAGAGGGAGGTGAAGAACACTGTTTGCCCTGTATTGGGCACGTATGTTGAGATAAGAGTGCAAAGTCTGCCTCTCAATTTCCCTTTTACAATAATTATTCTACCCTCCCGATCTGTCTTTATAGCCTCAGTTTAGAATTTTGCCGAGCTGTGAAACAACAGGGTGACACCCTTCTGTTTGGAATTAGCGGAAGATCTATGGATTAATGGATAGCTTTTATGACGAAGTCGCAACTCTTCGGTTTTTTTAAGGTGCGTTTCTTGCAGCGCAACAACTTCAAACTGGTGGTCTGTAAGGTACTTCCAGATTGTTTGCCTTTTAAGGGGCGAATTTAGGCCTTTTACGTTCCATGAGGCTATTGAGACCATGTTATAGACCTCTGTACGCTCTACCTCTCATGTCTTCCCCCTTCGACCCTTGATCCCCCTTTGTCTCCCCTGATCGTTTTCCACATTCACCCATGCCAACAGTGAAGAGAATCCCCGCATTCGCCTCCCGTAGAAATTGCCCAACTGTCCCTCGGTCCCACCACCAGGTGGTCCCCGTCCCCCCCCCAATAGAGAAAAAAACATAGCTCCCCAAAAACCCTGCGCTGGGCAGCCAACGGGCTCCCAGCCAGTTCAGTCTTGAAGAAAAATGACATGGTAACGGGTGACTTGGACACAGCCCTGACCGTCGGTTGCTTCCTGTAGAGAATTCCAGCTAGAAAGAAAGAAATATTTTGGATTATGGTCCAGTGCAACAAGTCATTTGTGACGAAGGGGTGAGAGTTCTTTCGCCAGTATTTCGCCTGTTCTCGTCTTGTGTCCCATTGTAGCTCTGCCCCATAGACCAAGAGGGAGCCTCCCTCCTGAAATTAGTTTGACTACTCTATACCTTCATTTTACGCTTGGCTTGCCTTCTGAGATCGTGCGCCATTGTTGTCTAGACCTTATTGTCGCGTCCACTCCTTTCGTAGGGCCTTGACTGCCCTCGTCTTCAGGGACAGGAAGACCCAAAATGTGAAGACCCTGTTCCAGACCTGAGACGTGTTGTGGTTTATTGTTAAGTTCAAAGGCGAGACCGTAGGGAAAAGTCCATCTATAGCGTATGTTGTCTTCTCGGAGTTTTGTCGTTATCGGCCCGAGTTGCTGCCTACGTGTCAGCGTGGAGGGGGCCAGATCTTGAAACAGCAGGCACTTGTATCCCTGAAAAGAGGTTTCTTCCTTTTTCCTTGCGGCTTGCAGAATCGCTGCTTTGGTTTTAAACGAGTGCAGCTTGACAAGAACATCCTGTGTGCGCCGTCGATCACCCATCTGCTGGTTTCCTATGCGGTGTACCCTGTCGATCTTAATCTTCAACTGGTGTGGGCTCAGAATCTCTGCAAAGAGCCCCTCCACAAAGGCCTCCAAATCCGGTCCCTGTGCACCCTCCTCCAAGTCCCTTATTCGAATGTTCTCGATCCGGGACCTGTTTTCAAAATCTTCCGCCATCAGGAGTGCCTGGTGAGGCTGCAGCTGGAGTTCTTGTTGCTTTTCCTGCATCCTGGTAGTGCGTGTGTCCAATTCTTGTGAGTGCTCCTCTATTTCTAGGACTCGGGAACCCACAGCATCCACATCTTGCTGGAGGGCTGACATGCGGTCAGAGAGGTCCGTCTTCAATTGCTCTATAGAAGAACTGAGGTCTTGCTTGATATCTGCCCACAGTTCTGACTTAAAGTCCCTGAGCGAGGCCATCAAGTCCTCTCTAGTGAGCGCCATTGTATTTGTCTGTCCCCCTTCGTCCTGGACTGGTCTCCTCTCTGTTGATACGAAGTAGGTGGAGACCTTATTCGTCGCTTTTTTTGGTGGCATATGGGCAGTACAGAGAGCCCTCCTTGCTGGGGCAGGCTACTCCTCCGGTTTGTGGAGAAGAAATATGTAGTAATGTTCATCTGCTGTGCAGGGGCTGAATCAATGGGACATTTCACTTTTGCAGCCCAAGGCGGCCATCTTGGAGTCAGGCATGTGGAGTGGCACTGAGGGTGGCTTCGCCGTACTCAGCAACTTTGTCGCTTATGGTTTGGAGTGGGGGTGCCTCAACGAGTTGACCTGAAAGTGTTTCTGCCCCTCCATCCAGATGCTAGTGTCCTTAATGCCCCCACTTCTTCAGGGCAGCCTCGATGCAGGCGCCATCTTAAAGTCAGGCAGTGACTTTCATCCCAGCGTAGGGCCCAAATATTTCCAGCCCCGGCGTGAGCTGATCCGAAGGGGGGGGCCACCCCGGTGCTTTTTCCCGCTGTTTTCGCAGGCCCCTCACACTTCTGTTCTGCCAGAGTGCTGGTCGGGTGCCTCCTCAGCGCGGGGTTGTAATCCTGTGTCGGGCGCCCTTCAATCACTTGGGCGTGGCGCCGCGAGGGAGAGACCTTCACCAGGCTCACCCCCCCGCCGCACAACGACCGCCGAGGGCCCACCGATGCCTCCGCTTACTGTTTGGGCCTGTGGCGGCGCGCTGGCCTAATCCCGCTCTGGATTTCGCGCGGGTGCAACTGCTGACGCCATCTTGGCTCTGCTCACCTCTCCCGGCCGCAGCTTGAACGGCTCAATTTGCAATGCAGTGGTGTATTCGTGCCCACGGGCACTCCGCTTCATCGCGCAGCTACCCTGGACCCAATCAGGTGAGTTTGGTTCCTCTAGCTTTAGGGTAGCGCTCGCCGATCGTTTCGGGGCTCCGGAGCTGGTGTGGATTACGTCCACCCAGCCATCTTGCCTGGCCACGCCCCTGTGTACTACTCTTAAAATATGTTGTGCTTTGGCAAAAGCAGCCTATGACTGGCATATGAGCCCTCTTGAGGAAGGCGATGGTGGCTTCTATTGTTCATATCCTCAGCATCCCAGTGGCAGATATTTGACAGTGTGCAATTGCCCCTCTTTACACTCCTTTGTCAAACATTACTATGTGGTGTATCGGACTGAAGTGGTGGACTGTGCTGCATGATTTCTGTAGTTAAGCACCACTGCTTAGTTCCATCTTGTGGTTTGAACTGCTGTGGAACTCATTCATAAGGTGAGGAATCTGTGGTATGAAATGTCCACCATAAGAAAAAGATACTTACCTTTGGTAACTATACTCTTTGCATCGTAGATAGTCATACACATTGAAAATAGTCTGAGCTGCCTGTGTAGACCCTGGGTCTATGCAGGCTGCGCAGAATTATTCAGTGTTTATGATTTCAATGCAGATTCCTACGATGCAGAACCAGGACTACAAGTAAGTAACCCTTTCTTCCCGCAGATTCACTTTCCTTCCTGTATGAGTTGATGGTGTTAATTATAAGATTCCAAAGTACTAATATGTTTATTGTTCTGTTTTTTTCTGTCTGCTGTCATTAAGTTTTCTTAGGTCATTGCCACACACCTTGGCTGTGAATGGGAAAAATTATAAGGAATTGACACCAGCAGGACAGACATGCCGTAGTCAAAGCCTAAGTGATCAGAGCTGCTATTGAAGTCACACAATGTTAACTGGCAGCACTGGAGAATTATTGCTGGGAAAAAAATCCAGATCTAGTCTGAAGCCGAGGGACATTCATAAGGTGTTGAGGAAACTGTGGGAAGGAATTGTATGTACCAGAAATATTGTTCTCTTCTAGAGGATCCTCATCATTAGTCATAAGCACTAAATATTCCCGCCTACGTGCGGGGACTCCGGAGCACACATTATATATAGCTTTGAAGTTTGTCCTCTTCCGGTGCGCAAGAGGACAAACTTCAAAGCCCTGGTACTGGCGCTTATAAGGCCTTCCACAATATAGGGGCCTCATACCTGAGGAACAGAATCCAGCGCTATGCTCCATCTAGAATTTTGAGGTCTTCCACCCAGCAACTTTCGACTATTCCAAGGTTCTCTCGCTCCCGCCTGGGTGGTCGTTCCTTTCAGGTGGTAGCCTCTCAGCTTTGGAACAGCCTGCCGCCATCCTTACGTCAGGCTCAGGATCACCTCAGCTTTAGGCGGGGTTTAAAAACCTGGCTTTTCTCACAGTAAAGCAGCCGTCATGTGGGTGCCTTTATTGCTCTGTCATTGGTTCTCTTTCTCAGCGCCGGGACACTCCAGGGAGTAGCAGTGCGCTTTACAAGTGCCCAGTAACATTAACACACATATATATATATATATATCTCTATCCAGCCTGTCGTTGTCGCACAGAAAACCAAGCCGCTTGTAATGGCGGGGCGGGGTCGCGAGCCACTATACATCCAACAAAGTATTGTTGCGACTTTTTAACAAACAATACGCCACGGCCACAGCAGTTCTTTCAGCGTGAATTTTTAATCCAAAAACCAAGTCACTCTACGCGTTTCGGAGCGGCCTGCTCCTTTTTCACGAGTAAAATATATATTTTACATATATCCATGCAGCCTAAATTAAGCGCTAAAAATGCCCAATTTACTTAGAGATTTCCTTTAATAAACCCCTTACCAGACTAAAGCATTTCTGTAAAACAGCGAGAGCCATACAGTGCAAAATAAAGCTTTTATTAAAGAGAAAACTGCAAGGGAATACAAAGGCATTGTTAGCCAATAGGCTGCATTAAAAGCATAACAAGTGAATACTGGCACCATGCCTTTCAGAACTCCAGGACCTCCTGTATCCGATCATGCCCCAAAGGTGACAGTTGGGTTAGTGCTTTTTTACAGTGACATGAAGAACAGAACACAGACATGTATGAACTGCTGCATGCAAGATTCGTCCAGGGAGGTGGGCGGGTTGCTTATGACTTTGATGAGAATTACCCTCGAAGAGAACTAGGTTTACAGGTAAGTATCTTAATCTTCTCTTCCAGGGGATCCTCATCAATAGTCATAAGCACTGAATAGAGTAGCAAGTCCATCCCACACCCCTGTGGCAAAAGCAAGCAGATGCAGCTGCCATAATCATCAAATAGATTTTGTAAGGAGGTCTGCCCTACTTGAGTGTCTGTCTTAGTGTCTGAATCTAGACAGTAATGCCTTGTGAAAGTATGCACCGATCTCCAAGTAGCACGTAGGCGGTAATATTCAGGGCTTTTAACTTTGATGAGGATTGCCCAGGAAGAGAACTATAATTACAGGTAAGTAACTTAGTCTTACTGAAGGCAAGTAACTTTCTTGTGTACATTTGAGTAGCAAATAAAGATAATAAGCACATGTGTAGGAACCGGGAACCCATAAAACTGTACATCCCAAATATTTCCTCAACAGCGTGCCCATGGGTGGATGAATCAGAGATGGTGTTAAACCTCAATTTCATGAGACACTGTGTCCCTGAGATAAGGCACCATACAGCATATCAAAAATCAAATCAAAATAAGGGCAGACTCAATTGAGTTCTCAAGCAGGAATAGAGATTTAAAGATTAATTAAAAAAATTAAAAAGGTGCTGTACAAAAATTATAAATACAAATGTATGTAGCTATTACCATGAAGGTCCTCAGCAAATCGAGCAATACAGAATAAAGTACAAAATCAGATAAGCAGCAAAATCGATAAGAAATGAAACAGCATCCCTATTAGCATTGGTAGGGTTTCAGAAAAATTCTGGCTTAACCCCAAATTTGAGGATTTATATACAGTTTTCTTGCACAGGAAAGCAACAATTTCTGCAGACTCATCATGGTATGAGCAAATGAATTACACTTTTAGCAAATCAGAGCACAGTTCTATTAAACGTCCTATTGCCTTACCATTTGAGCACTATCCCAATACAAGAATATTGGTTCTGCCCATTCTATGCTGTCATCCCGCGATTGCAGAACAAACTAGCTACAAGAACAACAGCAACCTATTGTGAATGAATGTAGTACAGTGAGCTAGCGGAACGGCCTTGGGAAACTGCAAGATACTGTGTGTAAGAAATTGGATTTCTGTTGCAGTAACTCTCCCCCCACCCTCACCCCCAACAAACACACACACTTTTTGCCAGATTTCTGATGCACTTTGACTGGATGTGCCCTTGGTCCCTGCCAATCAGGTTCCCAGGGCCAGTGTTATTTCCCAAAACTGTACCTTTGTTTCCACAATTGGCACAACTCTGGTCCACATGTAAGTCCCTTGTAAAAGGTACCAGTGGTACTAAGGGCCTTGTGACCAGGGAGGGTCTCTAAGGGCTGCAGCATGTATTGTGCCACCCTCAGAGACGCCTCACCAAACACATACACACTGCCATTGGGGGCTGTGTGTTTGGGTGCAGACAAAACCTAAGAGTCGGCATGGCACTCATCCATGTGTGCCATGCCCACACCTACTGCCTCTGGCATAGGTAAGTCACCCCTCTAGCAGGCCTCACAGCCTTAAGACAGGCTGCACTATACCACAGGTGAGGGCATAGCTGCATGAGCAATATGCCCCTACAGTGTCTAAGTCCATTCTTAGACATTGTAAGTGCAGTGAAGCCATATTGAGTACATGGCTGGTGGTTTGACATCACAAACTCCACAGCTCCATGATGGCTTTACTGAATACTCAAACCATTTACCACAATAAACCCACACTGATGCCAGTGTTAGATTTATTGTAAAATGCTCTCAGAGGGCATCTTAGAGATGCCCCCTGAAAAACGACCAACTCCCTCATGTCCAGCTGACTGGTCTGCACCAGCCTGCCGCACACAGACATGTTTCTGACTCCCTGAGGTGGGAGCTCTTGTGCTGTCGTGGGTCAGGGACAAAGGCTGCTTGGGGTGGAGGTGCTTCACACCTACCCCCAAGCAGGAACAGCATTCAGGGCGGTGAGCCTCAAAGGCTTCCTGCCCTTTGATATGCTAGCCAGGGCCTCTCCAGCTTGTGGAGATGCCCGCCCTCGACCAAGCCCGTCTTTTGGTTGGCAAGGTCAGCGGAGATATTAGTAGTCAGTAGAGGTGTGTCCCCTCTCTGCCAGGACCACCCCTAAGGTGCCCTGGACCGAGGTGACTCCCTCCATAGGAAATCGTCCATCTTGAATGGAAAAATTCTACCCAATCAGGTTAGGGGATGCCCCTCCCCAAAGGGAGGGGACATATAAAGGGTGTAGTCGCCCTAAAAGGCAAGTAGCCCATTGGCTATCAGCTGCCAGTACCTGTAAAGCCCTTAAATTCAGAATTTAGGGGCACCCCTGAACCTAGATCCTCAGATTCCTGCAACCTAGAAAGAAGAAGGACGAAGTAGGCGTTGTGCAGCAAAGCTTGATGAAGAGTGACTTGGCACCGGCCCTACCGGCCTGTTTCCAGCTTGCAGAGCCTGTGATGAAGACGACGCCTGTTGTGTGGCCAGTGACTTCTAAGAACCCTCAAGAAGACTGCCACTCTTTAACAAAGACCAGATCTTCAGAGGACAGCGGCCCTATCCAGAAAACTCCAACTTAAAGGACTCCGTATCCAGGAGGATCCGTGACCCCTGCCCACTATGCACCAGACACCCACGACCCGAGTGTGAGGGGCTCACCTGTCCAGCGATGTCTCCTCAGCGATCCAGATCTCGACTCCCTCGGTGGCTGACCTCTCCTGGCCCCACGAAGTCGCCTGCAGCCTCTATTTGAAGGGTCCCCCTGACCGCGACTGGATCTGGTAAAGAAAATCTGGCACCAAAAGGTACCCCTGCATCCTTAGCCCCCTGACCTTGGGGAGCCCAGCCGACGGTGCCCAGACCTTCCCCTGCATCCCAATTTACCTGTGCAGCCGGTGGTCACCTTCCTGGTCTGAGCCTGCAGCTACTTTGTGCAAACGAGATTCCCCATTGGAAAGCATTGGGCGCCCAACGCTGATTTGCACCCTGCACCCGGCCGCCCCTGTGCTGCTGGTGGTGTAGGTTTGGTGCTGCCTTGTGTCCCCCGTGCCTGCTTTAACCCCTTTTGTTTTCTTTAACCTCAGGGTCTGTGCCCTAAAACTGCGGGTACCTACCTGCAACCAGCTCCTCTTGTGGGCGCCCACAGTCTTCATTGACTAACATTGGGCCCAGTGACCTCTGCAACCGGTCACCCCAGTGCCACTGGTGGTGCAGTACCTACCTTAAACAGACTTTTGGCAAGTGTTGCTCTAAACCCCCGAAGACTGGAAGAGTAAGTTGTGTACTTACCTGTTAATGCATATACCTTTTTTTCCTTCCAAAGGATTGCATTGCATTTCTCCTACTACATTCAGATGTTTACTGTCTACAATTGCTAACGTTTGACAATTGCTGATTGACAATACAAAAGTAATTCTCATACTGTGAAAGTATACCTATTGCATTTTTTACTACTCTTGGTTCTAACAATAAAATAACTAAGTAATAACTTTTTATACAAAACAATTGGTCTTGGATTCAGTCTTTGAGTGTGTGTAATCATTTCTTGCTTGAGTGTGTACTACAAATGCTTAACACAGTCCTCTGATAAGCCCAATTGCTCGACCACACTACCACAAATAGAGCTTTTAGTATTATCTTCGTAAGCCTCTGGGGATCCACTGGACTGTGTATATACTACACCAAAGTAAGGTATAGTGTGCAGAGACAGCTTCCTACACTGTGCCCATATTGGAAAGTTGTTTTCGAGACCAGCAGGAACAACTTCAATGCAAATAAACAAACATGATTCTGCTTGACTGTGTGCTGCAGAAATAATGAACAGTGAACATGCAAGAGGAAACATGCATCTTGAAAAAGATTGTGGTGAGGCCTAGTTAGCATAAGCCAGAAAAAGGCACTTTAACAAGTCATAACAAATTTGTTTCAGATGCAATAGCACCATATTAGCATGCACGTGAAAATTTGCGAGTAAATCCACGTTTTGCACAGTCTTGATTATACACAATTTTTATAAATGCATAAAAACTCTAACATAAGTCTAGACATCTTCTGCAACTTTTACAATTCAGCAAACAAGCCTTTACAACTGGTATTAAGAGCAGCATATTAGGTGAATTATTTTCTGTTGAGTTAAAATTGACACCTATTTTTGGTATATATTATAAATACCTCCGTCATATAGTTTCTGGAATCTTTCACTCCATTGCTCATGAAAAAAGGTTTTTTTCTTAGATGAACCGGAGCTTTATATTTTGAATTCTGATTTGGAATCGTTCTTTTGGGTCTGTACTTGCTTTGCTAACATTGTTTTAGAAGAGCCCAGGTATGTGAACTCTCTACATCATCATCTGTTGGGCTCTGTTAGCTACTCGAGCCCATCCTGTGTCTACTGACATTCCGTAGGGCTTTAAATCTTATATGTCCCGACAGTGCCTATTATTGACATTAGCAAGGATTCCGTTCTTTTCTTACTTAAAAATATGCAGCATCAAACATTTCAAATTAATGGGCAGCAATGTACGCTTTTAAAGACTAAATGGAGGTTGGAATCAGATCACAATGTGAAAGTACAGCTGTGCTTGAAAAGGGCAAAGGTCACACACCTGGGAGTGAAACCAGCAGAACTAATTTTGAAAGAGTACAAACAGTCATGGATGGTGAGACGTTGCTAGTGCCTGTAGGAAAATCTGCCATTTCTGTGTGGTCACCCCACTTGTTTTTTTTTTTTTTTTACCTTTTGTTGGACCCTTTTTTATTGCTGTTTTTCAGACTCTGCACACTGGGACAGTGCTGCCCAATTCCCGGTGTACGTACTCTGACCATTAACACTTGGAGGAATGGTTAATCGCTGATTGGCGTCTTTGCATTTTCTATATGGCCATAGTATATGGTTAGAAAATAAACCCATGGCATGAAAAGTTAACTGTCGCCTGTGGACTGCAGCAGTTGTTGCGTCATCCCCTAGTGTGATAACAGAGACCATGTTTCAGGCCTACCATTGAAGCCTGACTGCTTCAGTGTAAAACCTGCAGCGTGACCTCTGTAAATAGTCCTTTTTGGCAGGTAAAAATCTCCCCTTTAAATATTGAGTCACCCTTATATACGCCTTGTAGTCAATAAGGTTGGGTGCATGGTATTTAAAAGTGGGACTTGAAGCCTTTAGGCTTAGTCAATTCCCTGATGCCACAATTAAAGGGCCGGGAGGAATCATCCTGTAGCAAGATGGTTGAAGAGAGTGATACGCTATTCAAGCAACTTCACTGACAAAATCAAAGACCCTCAACTATGCATAGCAGACCAGTGCCCATCATAACCCAACAATGCCATAAGCCCACTGAACCGCCACTTTGGCGAAGGAAGTACAATACGGATCATGGCATGTCGCTAGGCAGAGATAATAGACTAATGAATATAGAGGGTCATAGTGCCCCAAGGGCAAATCAACATCATCCACCACCTAGAGTTCAATAGCAACAAACGCTACACACGCACCAGATGGGAAATGCAGGTATGCCACGTAGCACGACCCAGTACAGGGGAGACCTCGATCTAAAAAATATGCACCACACTAGCAAACACACAAACAGAATATGGGAACACAGAGTGTATCTAACAAATGTCCCAAAGTTAAGTCAATCAAGCTGGGATGATGAGGATGCCCTCAAAAACAAAAGTTATCCTCTGGATTGGGCACAAACGGCAATGTTTGTCGGTTGTGTGTTCAGACATAGTGTGGACTGAACGGTAATAAAGTGAGAATGGAAACAACAACAAACTCGCCCTCATTGTTAATGAAAAAACAACAGTAGATGGCATGATTGCCATGGAGTTAAGATCTAGCTCAATATTAAAATATACGAGGTTTAAGTTACACAGACCATCCTCTGATGCAAACCACTTACTGAGACACCATCATGCTCTGATAAGCGAAGCAACCCATAGCCAAACCATGGTGGACATTGAGGCTGTAGGTTGATTAAGTCAACCAGCCCTAGTTGATACCAGTACCATAAAAATGATATGACCAGGGCCAAAAGCTGGAGGGAGTGCTAGCTGCAAACTTGGACAGGACCTTGCACCAGGTAGCACAGAGCAAAGGAAGTGGAAAGTCAAATTTCACTACTGGTACTGAGGTATGGTTAAATGCTGAATTAAATATCCCTAGAGCATCCCACTCAGAACTACCAGGCCTGATTTCGTGGAATGTGGCAGGGTTAAAATATAATTTAGTGGATCCTTATTTGCATAAGTACATTGACCGATTTCATCTATGCCTCTTTCAGGAGACTTGGCTAATAGATCCGCAACGTAAGCTAGGGTATTTAACCTTTCACGTTAACACAATTCCCTCATCAAGTGGCCATCAGGGGGGATGGTCCTATGGATTAAAGTTACATTAAATGTTCAGGTTAGTGTGTATCATATAGATTCATCAGATATCCTAGGGGTAAGCATTAATACAAAAAATAAAACTCCACTCGCATTAATTTAACATGTATAATAGACCAAAGAGAAGTAATCTCGAGTCACGGGTCATAGAGACATTAGATAGTGCTCTCAAAAATATAGCCCCCAATGATACAATTATCAGAGGTGGCGATTTTAACTGTACATATGAGCCAATACGTGGCCTAGAATCAATAAGGGAGGATGAGGATATGGCAAGAGGCATTCACCTATCAGAGGCTGGCCCACCAGTACCATGTATGTTATGTTATGTTATTTAATCTTATAACGCGCACAGATACTCCGAGGAGTGTCCCGGCCCGGTAGCAGCTATGCAATTGGTACACCTCACGTTAGAACACGGTCTGGGGGAATGCAATGGCTGGATTAGCTCTGATAACATCGATAATACCTGCTCATATACATTCAAAAGGGGTAGTGCCCGATCATTGATAGACTATGTTCTACATAGTATAACAACATGGAATAGGATAACCGCCTTTAAAATTGATAATAGAGAAGACCGTGATCATCTTCCATTATGCATAGAAATGCTAGGCTGTCTTTCAGAAACCTGATCATCTGTTAGGGATACATTGTTAATACAACTGACGATTGGAAACAACTGCAGGACAGTTAGATGGCGTCACGGATTGAATAATCTGGAGACCTTAGCCAATAATGCTTTTTCTGAAGTTGTAGGCCCACATGTCGCTTGCACTCCCCTAGTAATACCAATTATGGACATTCATCAATCATTGGTAACAAGTCTAAGGCCATATTTAACTAAATTGCCATTTCAAAAAAAAAAAGAAAGACAAGGAGCAGGAAGCAACCTTGTGTAATCCACGGTACACCAGGGAATGCAAAGAGGCTAAGAAGCTCTTACTTAAAAGCCTAAAGACAGGAAATGCACTAGTGGTAAGAGAGGCCAGGGCTAAATATAGGAAAGCACTACTTATTGCACAAGGACCTGGGAGGAGATGAATTGGAATGACCTGCTCCAAATGGCAAAGGCCAAAGACTATCACATTTTGGAAGATAGTTGCCCATGGAAGCAAAGATACAACTACTTCCATGGAGCATTATTTGGATCCTGCTGCTTGGACTCGACATTTCACTGACCTCTACTCTAAACCGATGGAGTATTCTCAACACCCACAATGGCTCTTGAATGGCTGCACAAATACAGACAGGAAATATATGCTCCACTTCAGCCTAGAAGAAACAGCAGAGGCAATTGATGCCATTAGAATGAGAACATCCCCTGGTTTGGATAAAATTCCAGGAGACTTGCTTGAACACGATAAAGAAGTGCGGGTTCCCTATGTAAATGTGAATAATGATGCAGTAACATTGGGAGCACCGGTGCCTTCCACATGGAAAGGGGCCGAAATAGTCCCAATTTACAAGAAAGGGAGCAAGTACGAGCCGGGGAACTATAGGCCCATTAGTCTCATAGATGTAATGCAACAAATCTATGCCAGGCAAGTCCTGAATAAACTGAACCATTGTATGGACTATAACAACATTCTACCATCCTATCAGGTAGGGTTTAGAACCAGTACAAACACAATTGAGCAGATTTTCAGGCTACTATCCATCCTGTGGAAATATACCAAAATAAGGGACGGGCACATGTACATTGCATTCCTAGACCTAAGGGCGATGTTCGATCTTGTTCCAAGAGGGCCCTTAAGAGCCTCGTTGAAGAAGCAAGGGGTACCTGATGACATCTTGACCCAGATAATTAGGCTGCATCAAGGTAACTATGCCTAAGTCCGTTGGGGCTTGCACGGCGACCTCACTGAACCAATCCCTATTAACAGAGTAGTGAGGCAGGGGTGCATACTCACACCTACCCTGTTCTCACTCTATATCAGTGATGCCCTTGACCACCTTAAGAAATGTAGCCATGATTCCCCAAAGCTCTGTGGGACCCCTGTCCCTGCATTACTTTTCGCGGACTATACCATTTTGACAGACGCCACTGGGGCTCCAAAGCCTACTTGGTGGCTTCAATGCGTACTGTGCTGTAAAGGGACTAGAAATAACCATCAATAAGACTAAGCACGTGGCCATAAAACCCCACAAGTCCTTTAAGAAAACTATCACAGTTGGTGAGCAAAAATTGAGGCATGTATCAAATTTCTGTTCCTTGGGTGTAACACTGGATTCTAGATTATCATGGATCCCACAAATATATAAGGCGAAAGCGGCCCTTGTACACAGTTCAAGGGCTATCTTTAGTAAATATCAAACATCCACAACCAAAACAATTACACCTGCCTCAGTAATTCACAAACACAAGGCTCAATCAGTAGCCTTATATGGGGCCAGGTTGTGGGGTATAGGTAGCCCAAAACAGCTCATTCGGAGTGAAAACAAGTTCATAAGAGGGCTACTAGGTTTACCAGCATCAACACCATTAACACCCATGTACCAGCATTTAAATATCAAACACATAGACCATATAGTAGTCCTTAGTCCCATGCTGTATTGGATAAGACTGTGGACAACGCATGAATTAGCACAATAGAGAGACGGCCTTAGTGAATTGTTGGAACTCGATAGATCTGTAACTTTCCCCTGGTTTCGACTCATCCAAACGTGGTTCAGCAAATCAGCCTAACTTCCTATTGGAGCAAACCACAAACACTATCACTGAGTTCCGAGAAACAATTGAAGCAAGTTTATTGGGAGTACCTTTTGAACACTCTTCCCCAAAATCCTAGACTAGGTAGGCAACAAAACAATTCCTCGTTGCCAAGCTAAATCCAAGTTTTGAAGAGTTTTCAGACACAGTCCAACCTCACCTGGCAAAAATATTGTATTTGAAATTTCGCTATGAAACCCTCCAAATTAAAACTTTTACTACAAAGTGGAAGTAGCCTAACAATGTTGATGAAGACTCTATTTCCACTTTATGCACTTTAGGCAGCATTGAAAACATTGAACATATTTTGTTCTTTTGCACAGCTTATGACAAGTTTTGGAAGAAATGGACTAGTCCTATATGCAATAAAATGGGGTTCAGGAAGTACTTAGAAACTCTAAGAGTCCTAAAATAAGATACAACTCCCCAAATAGTTTTTAGGATGAGTAAATACTTGCTTGCAGTGGAATTTGCACGTGAAAAGATGGGTCTGAAATTTTAACATGCTATGAATGTATTATTTATTGGTCTTAACTAAATTAAGCTCTTATTAATATTGATTGAATCTCTTGTAAATGATTGCATGTATTACATTGATTTTACAAAACGTGATGCAGAATTGTATGTATGCTTTTAATGGAGGCAAACCTAATTTGGATCTGTCACAGACATTTCTTGAAAGGTTTGAATCCTGAGGTGACATTACCTTTGCACACTGTAAAATGTAGGTAAAAAACGGTGTCAAGGAGACAATATATAGCTCTGGATCCTCATCTGGTGACACAGAAAGAAGGGAACTGACTTCAGCAGGGGGAGTTGGCGCCAACATGGACCCCTCACCTTATTTCCGTAGTGGAATGGCATCAGTGCGGACCCGCATGGGACAACCTGGTGTGCTCGGGACCTACTGGTATGCAGAGGTACTGCTCAAAAGATTCTGAATACAGTCTGATGCCAGAGGAATACTCAAAAGGTGAGGAATCTGCAGTTAGAAGTCTTTTCTATTACTCCGGACTTCATCAGGTGAACAATTGACATTAGCGTTATTATTCTTCGCCATGCCTGGCTGTGATCGACAGGCTTTTAGGGTGATGTCCAATTGTCCCTTACGGATATGCCCTTAGACTGGACTCGTCTTTTTGGGACAAGGCAGATACCGCACTCGAGTGCTTTAAAGAGAGCGGGGATACAGCACAATCCTTGAGCCTAGCCGTTTAAGGCTTTGGCAGTGGCACCCCGTACAAACAGACTCTTCAACCTCAGCCTGTCACCCATCCTTATTGTGGCTGAGACCATGGTACCCACCGGTCCCCAGGTCAGGGACACAGTACCAGTCAGCCAACTGCCCCCACAGCCCCATCTGTCAATTCCCTTTAGGGTGCCCTTAGTGAAGCACAGCCAACCGGTCGCGTCAGGATCCAACTTTTCTTACCTGGTTGACACTTTATAACATCAGGCAAGTGGGTCCTGCAAATTGTACAGAAGGTGTGTGCCATACTCTTCCTGACCTCTCCACTACACCTTCCACCATCCCTGGAACGACTGACGGAGGACCATCTGACCATTGAATGGAAGGAAGTGCAGACCCTGTTGGTCAAAGGGGCCATCGAGAAGGGACCGGCATCAGAAGTGGTTAGTGATTATTGCTCCCGCTAGCTCCTGGTGACAAAGAAAAATGAAGGCCTTTGTCTTACCTGCGCTCTCTCAGCACCTTCCTCCGGAAGGACTCATTCAAGATGCTCACCCTGTGTCAGCGATGTCCTTTCCTTGGAGCTTGCATGAAGATCTTTGGGGTCCACCTCCAGGCACCACCAATTCTGATTGCCTTTTTGGCACAGAGGATGGCAGTGGCCGGGTGAGGGAAAGTGTGTTGGGGGAAGGAACAGCTGGAAGGGAGATCTGAAAGAGAAGAATTAAATGTTTAAAATCTTCAGCACTTGAGGTTGTTCTTTCTCTATTACTAATTGATTTGAACATAACTTATTGACCTGTTCCTTGGGGGAGTTTTGGGGGTTATCCTGAAGTGAAAAGAATTCAGTGTCTCCAGAGTAGTAATAGGAAAACAAACCTTTACATTTTTATCCTTAATCCAAAGCAACTCCTTTTTAGGTCTCGCCTAGTGTTGCTGCGCACATGCGCAGTTCGCTCGGCGAGATTTATTGCTGATAAGTACTTTTAGAAAAGGGCGTTAAGCCCCGCCCCTTATTTCCATTGGCTGGCATCACCGTTTATGGTAAACGGTGGCCTGCCATTGGAAATTAGGGTTTTTGGTGGACGCCCTTTGGCCTCCGAGCCGGACTCGGTGGCCTGCTATGCGTCTGTCGCAAAGCAGTTTCTTATCTTTATGGGGCCATGTGTTAGAAACACATGGCCCCATAAAGACAAGAGATCCCCATGCTCCGGCTCCAGCGCGGTCCTCTTTCACTTTCGGGACCGCGCTTGTTAACTATTGTGCCTAGAAGGGCTGCCTTGGGTTAACGAGGCTTGGTACCCCTTACAACAACGCTAGATTCCTTGGGAATGTCTTGTTTTGTTACCTGGTTTTTTATAATCCGATTACATGGCCCCTTTCTTGCCACTTTTGGCTGCAGACATACCCGTCTGAGGTTTGGATTTACTCACAAAAGAACTTAGGAAACCCAAATATTTCTTGTTTCCCACTGTACAGCAGAAGGGCTTCACCAAGTATTCTCTAACTCCGAAAACACCTGGAGTTTCTCTAGTGCTGCCGTGTGCCCACCGGCCCCAGGCACGCCTCTGACCTCAAGGCCCGGCCCCTGCCCCTGCCCTGTCACACTAACAGAGCTTTCAGTTTCCCAGCTCCATATATGACTGACTCATGTAGGGTAAGTGTTTTTGCTTCGCATTCTTTGACGAATAGTCCCTTCTTCACCATTGGAAAATTACGACTACAAGTCCCAGAAAACCTGGACTGGATGCCTGGACCAGGGAAGCTGGAGGGCTCCGCATGAAGAGTTGTAAGTTCTCAGGCCTCTGGCCTGGTCTCGGTTTGGCTCAGGACACCGGCGGCCTCGGCGGCTCCCGACAGACAGCGGTGCTTCATGGGTGTAGCAGCTCTCCCTGTGTCTTACATAAAGGTCTGGAGTAAAGCGCGCGCGAGGCGTGTTGGGGGTTGTGGCCTCGGCGGTGCCGGAGGCCGGCCTCTCTGCCCTCCTGCCCCGTGTTTGCAGAGCCCTGGCTCCGGGGGTGTTTGTTCAAGTGGCGCTGCGGGACGAGGTGCGAGCCAAGAGTTTACAGCAGCAGGAATGTGCTGGCTACCAGTTCCTCTCAGCAGCCCTCCTCTGCACTGACACGCACGCAGCCATTGTTACCACAGCACCGCCAGTGAGCCCGGGTCCTGCTCCAGTGGCCAGGCCCGGCCAGGGCTGCAGATTCAAGGCCTTTACTTGACACGGTGTGTCACCTGAACAGTGTCTGGGTGCCTCTATGCATGGTTTCTGTAACTACATCTTAACATAACACAAAACAAACCCATACAACTGAAGTAAGCCAGACCTGTTGGCTTTGCCAATGACTGTTGGCATCGAATTGTATTGGATATTTAATACATAAGTAACAACTCATATTGCTATGAATAATTAGAATTGAAAGTGATTCAATTCAGAAAAAAAGATTTTATAAAATTCTCAAACTGAGGTTGTGAATTAAACATTACAGTGGCTTGTGAAAGGGGATCTTCTCTTCTTCCTTTCGCACTGCTTTCCTCTGCAAACTCTCCGTCTGTGTTATTCACTTACACCTTTTTTTCTACTAACAACACTTTAATATCCCTCCATCTCCTTGGGTCACAATTTACTTCCTCTTTAACTGTATTTACTTCCTTCTGTCTCCTCCACTTCACCGCCCCTCTGTCTCACAGTCACACATAAAACAAGCATTAAAAATGCAATAGGTCTCGCCTTTCATTAAGTTAAAGCCATTTGCTTTGCTATACAATACCATTAGCAAAGCAAATGGCTTTAACTTAATCAAAGGCGAGACCTATTGCATTTTCAATGCTTGTTTAACAAGTAATCTCAGCCTTTAAGTCTTTGAAAACTAGAACCTACCGCATTGTAGGACTTTGGGTCGTGTCTCTCTCCATAAATTAAGCAGCAAGACAGGATTCCGTTACTCTGTTCTAGAGAGCTATAGAGAGACAATATACATACACAAACAACTTTTACTCCAAGAGAATCATATATTCTTGTAGAAAATAAAGCACATTGAGTGTGATATTGAGTGGCCCAAGAAGGAACATCACCTGCATTTGAGGGAGCTGCTACAGGAAATTCTCCTTCTCCTCAAGGGAGTGATAGAGATACGTTATTGAAGCTTGTAACGCGCACAGATACTCCAAAGAGTGTCCCGGCGCGAGATAATTCCCAAATTCCGGAGAAAACAGAGATTTTACTCCATGTTCTTTTTGAATAAGGAAGAAGACGGTACAGTGGAGACTAATCCTGGACCTCAGACAACTGAACAAGTTTTTGATGTAAACTTTGTTTTCATGTTCAAGAAGTCCTCTTGATGATCTAGGAATGGGATTTCCTAACTTCCCTGGATCCTAAGGATGCATACTTTTACATACCTGTCCACTATAAACACAGAAAATACCTCTGTTTTTCAGTGGCAGGACAACATTATTAGTTCCAGGGGAGCAAGTCAGCGTTTTGGATATTACCAAATGCCTTTCATCAGTCGCAGCCTTTCTCAGGAAACAAGGTCACCTGGTATAACAACACTTAGATGACTGTCTTGTCAAAGATACATCAAAGGAAGAGGCAAAGGCTTCTACAAACGCCTGCATCAGTCTCGTTCTGAACTTTGGTCTCATGCTGAACAGAGAAAAATCGTTAGAGCCCCACATACCAGCTCTTCTCTCTGTCGGCCCATCTCTCTGCTCCCCTACCCTGCAAAGGTCCTCGAGAAAGTGATTAACCAGCAGCTCACTCAACATCTGGAACAACACAACCTCCTGGACCCCTCCCAATCTGGTTTTCAAGCTAACCTCAGCATCAAAACAGCCCTGATCACAGCCACCGACAACATCAGGGACCTCCTGGACCGTGGCAAAACGGCAGCGCTCATCCGCCTGGACTTGTCAGCTGCTTTTGACACTGTCTCCCATCACATCCTGATCAATAGACTCCACTACATCGGGATCCAGCGAGGAGCCCTCCAACGGATCACCTCATTCCTCACAGGAAGAACCCAGAGGATCCGTCTACCACCTCAGAGCCCAAAAGGATCATCTGCGGAGTCCCCCAAGGATCATTCCTCAGCCCCATCCTCTTCAACACCTACATGACCCCACTGGCCCACACCATCAGAAGGCACTACCTCAACATCATCTCCTAAGCCAACGCCACCCAGCTCATCCTCTCATTGTCCGAAGACCCCTCAACAACCGGAGCCAACTTCCACAGATGCATGATGGACGTCGCTGAATGGATGAAGGACAGCTGTCTCAGACTCAACATGGACAAGCCGGAAGTCCTCATCTTTAGGAACAATACCTCACCCTGGAACAGCGCATGGTGGCCCACGGAACTCGGCCCACCCCCGGCCCGACAAACCACGCTCACGAACTCTGCATCATCCTGGACAGCAAGCTGTCTATGAAAAAACTGCTCAACGCAGTCTCCTCCGCCTGCTTCCACATCCTTCACATGCTCCACAAGATTTTCAGGTAGCTCCCAGTCAACACCAAAAGGACCGTCACGCAGGCCCTCATCACCAGTAGACTGGACTATGGAAACACACTCTACATAGGAATCACTGCATGCCTCCTGTAAAGACTTCAGACGATACAAAACTCAGCAGCAAGACTCATCCTTGACCTCCCAAGACACACCCACATCACACCCCACCTGAAGAAACTATATTGGCTCCCGATTCAGAAGAGATGCCAGTTCAAGATGAAGACCCATGCTTACAAAGCCCTGTACAAGAAAGGACCAGCATACATCAACAAATGCCTGACCTTCCACCAACCGACCAGACTCCTCCGATCCACCTCTTTTTTCCTCGTTTGCACCACCAGGATCCATTGAACTAACAGCAGAGTACCCTCCTTCTCGCACCTGGCGGCCAAGGCATGGAACATCCTCCACCTGCATCTCTCTCAGGACCGCCCCCTCGCTCCAGCAATTCAGGAAAGAACTCAAGACCTGGATGTTCGAATAAACAATCCACCACGCAGCAGCCAACACCTCCACTGCCTCGAGTCCCTCACAGATGATTAATGTTTGGTTGATTGACATAAAGATCCAGTTTCTGGATGCAATACTTGATACTCAGTCACAAAAGATCTAAAGAACAATAAAGCTCCAACCCATCTCAAAGAGTCTGTCTGCAAAACATTCAGTCACGGTCCGACAGTACAAGTCCCTGTTAGGACTCCCTCCGGTATAGGCCTAGTTCCCGTTTGCAGACTCTGGATGAGACCTGGCCAACAAGAATTGGACAGGCAATGGAAGCACATAGACGGCTCATGGAATGGCACAATCTAAGTCACAATGCGGGTTATAGACTTGAAGGATATCAACTGCTTTGTGGCGACCTCCCATTTCAGGAGGGGCCCTCCTATCCTACTGCTGGTGTACAAAAGGAACTTCCTATTGTCCATCAATGATAACTTGCATGTTTCCATCCAGGACTGTTACCAGACATTTCTAAGATTCTATGTGGGGGTTATCACGGGCACTTTTAAGTACTGACTTTCAGTTTGAAATCTTTCTCTCGAGTGTTCACCAAACTCATGACACCTCTGAAAGCTGTTCTACTTTGAGAGGATGTAATGATCCATTCTTGGTTAGAAGATCTACTGGTCCTTGCCCCATTCAGGGATCAGGTGCTTCAGGCCACACTCCAGGAGCTAAGGTTTCTTTTTTTGGGGGGGAATCTTTGTATTGTATCTTTTTATTTGTATCTTTTATGCATAAACATAAAAAAGAGCATACCCAAATTACATCAAAAAAGGTACAAAGAGAATCCCGTCAGGCCATCGTACCTTGGATAGGAAGATCTATTCACAACAGTTCATGAGTGTTCAGGAGCTAAGTGTAGGGGGAATAGGAGGTGACAGCAGGAGTCGCCACCCTCCATCATCTTCCAGTGTTCTCAGAGGGGCCAATCTCGGCGTTCAGTGAAGCTGAGAACCCTCCACCTCAGGGCCACAGACCTCCCTCAATTGACCTCATACTTTCTCATATTTCTTAGGACAACCCCTGGCAGCATAAACCACCTTTTCAGCTGCCATGCAAGCATCCATTCCCACAATCCATTGCGCCTTAGTGAATACCTCCTGTACCCCCAACACCCTCTGCACGTCCCTCTTAGCAACCAACAAGCCCAACGAACAAAACAGTAGCTTCTTACGGGGCATGTCTATGTCCCCCGGCACTCCTAAAAGCACGAATTGGGGGCTAAGTGGTAGCTCTTCTTCTAATATGGCCTCCAGTTCTGTCAATAGTGACACCCAGTATTTTTTAATCTCCGAGCATTTACATATGGGATGGAAAAATTACCCAACAAGTGTTGTGCCGCGCAGACAGGTGGGTTGGGGAATCTTCCCCATGTTCTTCAGCCTATCCCAAGCAATGTAGACCCTGTGAAGGATTTTAAGCGGAATCAAGCGAAAACGCGCCATAATGGCCACCTCCCAAGGGTGTGTTAGTGGTGCCTCCCAATCCACATTCTCCATATCTCCCATGTCCAGTTCCCAGCGCCGAAGCCCTCCAAGGCCATTGTGACATGGAAGTAGACTTGTGTGACTCTGTGCCCTGGCCATCCCCTTCTGTTCATGCACCAAAAGACACACAACTCGTATTTCCACAGGCCAGAAAAGAATACTAGGACTCTAAGGCATATGCTACAGGGTCTGAAGAGGCGGGACTTGACTCTTGGCCTTGAAGGAAGGACTTGTATTTGGCTAAGAAGATGCGCAATCAACAAGAGAGGAACAATGAGGAGAGATGCACCTTGAGGGACTCTCCGAGGATGCCGAACCGCTACAAGAGGAGAACCCAGCCGCCTTTCTTGGACCATCAGAAGATGCTGATGGGCTTACTCGACGAGGAGGATCTGTCCGTTCCAACCCAAAGAAGGAAAGTGACGAGTTGGAAGATGGAGCGACCCGCCGGCGTGCCACCGGTCCCACCCACGCTCCTGGAGGTGAATGGCTAATGCAGGTGCATGCCAGGATCCGGGCTTGGGGTTGGAAGGAGGGAGGTGAAAGGGGCACTACTAAGGACAAGAAAGGGGGGTGGCCCACACTAACTACCCTAACCAGGGCTTTAAGTGGGCCGGGTCTCACCTGTGATGAGCACCGGCAGTTTTTTAAGGGGGGCCTCGAAACGGGTCTCTATCGGGCTCTGTTTTGTGCCCTGGCACAGGCGGCCCGTTTTTTTGTCCGGACTGCAGTGAGAGTAGGCACATCGATGTGCGCTGCTCTCACTTCTCACTAGTGGAGAAGTTACTGCATGACATCATGCCAGGTGAGCGTTGTAGGGGAAAGGAAATCCTTTAAAGAGAGTCATTTTCTCGCTGGATTTCTTTCCCTTCTCTTTTTGAAACTCTGGAGCGGCAACATTGTCCTGTGGTCACCAGGACATTAAGTCGAAGCTTTTTCAATAATATTCAAGCCATAGTTGCTGCTTATTTATCTTATGCAACTAACGACCATTGACAAAGCCAATAGTCCTGGCTTGCTGTTGTTATGATGTTACTTGTATCATATATCTAGATGAAATTACAGAAACAGCAAAATACAAGTTGGGCGGCACACTATGGTAAACAGATTTTTACCTTACGTGTTTTTAAGCCACGCCCTTAATTACATTGGCCACGCCCCTTTGAGAGACCCCCCCAGTTTTTACATCCCACTTAAAGCCCTGACCCTAACTGTAACCACCCGGGGCACTTGATAAAGAGAAAGGGAAGGTTGTTTTCTTCTGAGCACAAGTTTTGAGCACTAATCCCCCAGACTTCTTGCACTCCTGTTTGCCATGCACTGAGTGACCATGGTGAAGGAAATTATGAAAAAAGAGGAAGATAAATAACTCACCTGCATTGTTCTCGTTATACCGAGGATACCGGCGGGGAGGACTCCTGACCGGGGACCTGGGAAGAAGAGACCAGAAGAGGATAGTCAAAACCAGAGAGCAATCTGTCTGACCTCACTTGTTAATAAACAAAGAACATTACACCGACGCTCTGTATATATACCAAATAAACATCAGTACACAGATAGCGGACATCCATCAGGTTTATTATTGATGATTACCTTATACGAGGATGATATCGCTCTCCTCAAGGGTCCAGTCCAGAGGTGATACTCTGGCAAGGAAGCCCAGTCCACTGTCTCCGCATGGAGAGCATGTCGGAGCTGGGGGTATTTAAGTGTTGCGAGTGTGCGAGACCATACTGCTCTCGTAAACAGGCGAACAATTTGAGTGCCCCATCAACCATCACATTCCCTAGACAGACTATGCCAAGGCTGCCCAGGGGGGCCACGTAGGGGACCCTCCAACAGGGCGGCCGCCTTAGTGCCACAGGAAGGCACAGAAGTCTGCTGACTAGGCTAAAAAAAAAAAAAAAAAACATCTTGGTCCCAGATTATGGTAGGTCCGCTTAGCATTTCGTCTTTCGGAGGTCGATAATACGAGTACATTTGAGGGACAAGGGGAATCCCTAAGTTGCATAAGGACTTCCTTCCGTGAGCTGCCCAAGGGAATACCTGAGGACATTTTAAGTTTTGTGTCGCAGGCGACTGTGGAATGCACCTGGGACTACCCACCCGTTAGTGTGCAGGGTTATTGTGTAATAGGTGCAAGTTTGAGTTTTGTTTGTTTGTTTTTCAAGAATGCAATATGGGTTCGCAACCTTACATTTCTTTAGTTGCCAGGAACAAAGGTCTGGGTGATTGGCCATTCTGGCGCCATGAGAGTGGCACGGTGGGCGAAAAGCATGTATGGGGGCAGGGCTTTTCCGCCACCGCGAAAATTTGGTTGGGATACCCAGGCTTGCGTGGGAACATCTTGCTAAGAAGTTGCAGCAGAGAAGAGGGGAGGGTGTCTCCCCTCCCAACATCCTGGTCATACACCCGTGTGGCAATGGTCTGACTTTCTTGGGGAGGAGGGAACTGCTTCAAGAAATGAAGTCCTCCATGTGTAGGTTCAGCAACCTATTGGGGGCTGGTTGGTTATAGTGGTCAGAGATAACCCCTTGGTTAGTGTGGCGAGGAGCCCGGTCAGGGAGGCCGTGGAAACCTCACGCAGGAAAGTTAACAGCCATGCCAAGGGGGTTTGGATTTGTCAGGCATGGTTTGCGGCATGCCAAGTCCACAGGGTGTTTTTGAAGAAGATGGGTTCACCGTCTAGAGGGGGCATGGACTGTTTTTGTTGGACCTGGGGGAGGCCCTGGAAGCAACAAGAAGAAGGCCTACCTTGTCGGGGGTTATTGTGTAAGTTGTGCAGACTGGTGTAGGTATAAAAGGGTGTACAGTGCTCATTAGGGGTGTTGGCAACCGAGCATGTCTTAATTTGGCCAGGACCAAGGGTCTGGGTGAATGGCCTTCCGTGCGTCTGGAGTGGCGCTAATGGAGGAATTCAAGAAATGGAGGCATGGGTTTTTCCCACCACCAAATTATTTGGGTTGGGGGTCCCAGGCATGCACTGGAGCAGAGATCTCGTTCCTCCGCCACAGAGATCACGTGGCTAGGTTAACCGGGTATGCACTGGAACGAGCTGATGAAGCTGCAGCAGAGACTGGGGGGAGGGATCGGTCCACCTCACATGATGGTCATACACTTGGGAAGGAATGACCTGACGACTCTGGGGAGGAGAGGACTGCTCCAAGACAGGAGGGACACCATGTGTCAATTGAGTATTTAACTGGGGGCATGCGTACGGTGTTGGTCCGTAATTTACCTTGCCCAGTTGGCAAGGAGCCCGACCGGGAGACGCAATTGAGATCACGTAGGAGAGTGAACAGCGCCATGCGTAAAGTCACGGAACAAAGGGGATTTGGCTTCATCAGGCATGGTTTACTTCATGCCAAGTCCACTGGGTTGGGAAGTGGATAGGATTCACCTCTCAAGGGTAGGCATGGACCTAATTTTGCTGGACCTTGGGGAGGCCTTGGAAGCAACAGGAAGTAGGTGGGAATATCTGCCTTGGTGGGGGGGCCCTGGTGGTGACGGTGGCCACCCCCAGAGCTGTGGAGGAGTTACAGGGCGATCCAGAGTCTGCAAGGTACAGAAGGGTACTATATTGCAGCGGCACAACAAGGGTGCTAAGCCAAGGATACCCAGGGATGTCTAGCGGGTCCCCTGGAAGAACTACGGCGCCCCGTTAGTCCTACGGGCGGTTGTGGGTCTGAGCAACCGGGGGCTGCCTGGAACGCTCCGCCCACCTGTTGGGGGGCGTGAGTAAGGGAGTAAGGTGGCCTCTCCCAATAATTGGTAACCACCGATTGGCGAGGCCACGGTGCAATTTGGCTTATCAGACGGGCAGGCGGCATAGGGGCTGGCCTGCCCTGGGATCGCCCATAAGATAACCCACCATGTTGGCATATTTGTTATGCAAATAAACCTGCAGCAAATTTCTCCACTAAAAAAGGTGTTGTGTGGTTTATTTATGTATGTTGCTGTATGAGAACTGATTGTTGCCGATATTGGCACTATGCTACTTGTTTCCCACCGGCCAAAGCCTTGCAGCTTGCTCACTTCAGCAGAGTTTCCCCCCCCCCACCCAGAGTGGTGTGGTCCTGGCGACCTTCCCTGTCCATCCCAATTTAGCCTTGTCCCAAGCTGCCAACGTCACCCATACCGGCATCAAGAGGCCCAATCAGCCCTTCCCATCATACACATATGTCACGATGTTCCGGCTGTTGACCTGCCGGGAGAGGAGGATCCCGACATGTTCCCTCGTTATCTCTCGCCCCTCCTTTCTTTTCAGTCCTCTGCAGCTTCAAAGGTGCTGTGGAGCTTTAAGGACCTGGACGCTCGGGACTCTGAGCCCGCCCACCAACCCGGACCGGGGATTCCGATTGGAGGGGACGGACACACCTCCGGAGTCATAACGAGGCCGCAGGAGGAACTCAGCGCGCAAGCCGACTGGACGAAGGAGAAGGAGGAACAGCTGACCAGTTTTGCCAGACCGACATCGTACGAAGAGCTGCGACCGGGAGGACCAGAAGAGCCGGCAGTGAAGGAGACGGAACACTGTCCAGTAAAGGGGCGCCGGACCCGATTCGGCACCGCGAGGAAGCCAGCCACGTCCCCGGAGGAACGTGGCTACAACAGGTACGTGCTCGCCTCAAAGCAGCGTACGATAAGGAACCACTGGGTGGGAAGCCTGTTAGAAGGGCGGAGGGAGGCACGCAAACGCCCCGCTAAAATACCGACAGTACAATCCTACTGTTGTACCTCGTTGCGCTTTTTAACTTCACGGGTGGCGGATGGTGGTGCTCTCTCTCTCTCCCTCACTTCCCTTCCCCATTATCGTTCTAGTCCAGACGGACTATGAAACTGACAGTAGTTTCTCTTTTCTTTTGATATATACCCTCCCTTGGCTCCTTCCCGACGGACGTGATCGCTGAGACGACCCCAGACCGGAGAAAAGCCCCCGAAGATCCACTGACGGAAGTGATCCACCCCCGATTGTTTGGGACTTTCATTTGCCCTCATATACCTTGGAATAAAACTCGACCAAGAGTACCTAACCTTTCGTGTCTGATTCTTGGCGGGCCCCACACATGGTGGAGAACACGGGGACACTAGCTCCATAGACAGAATGGAGAACCTAATACAACAGCTGATTACGAGTCAGCAGAAGCTGGAATGGGCCCTCGAGAAACAGATGGCGTCGGCCCAGGCCGACCGCGAGGTGTTCAAGGACTCTATGGGTCAACAGGTTGAGTGCATACAAAGGGTAGCCGTCGACCAGCTCCAGCTGACTTCCCAGATGCAGAACCGCACCGGGGGCCAACCAACCAACCCCCACATCTCCTTACAGAAGTACCTCCCGGGAGAGGATCCCGATGTATTTCTAACCAACTTTGAACGGGCGGCACGGGCCTGTGGGTGGCCGGCCGCCAAGTGGCCCTTCTTCCTGGCCCCTTTGCTGAGCGGGGAAGCACAGGCCGCCTACCAGGTGGCTAATCCTACGGGTACCACTCCATATGCGGAGGTGAAAAACATTATTCTAGACCATCTAGGCGTGGATCCCGAGGCCTATCGGGTACGCTTTCGGAAGGAGAGGGGAATGCCCGGAGATAACCCCAAGACACTATACTTCAAGCTCAAAGCTGCAGCCGACAAGTGGCTGAAACCCCAGGAACGGGGAAAGGAGGAGATTATGGAACTAATCTATCTGGAGCAATTCTTGGAATCCCTCCCCTACCCCACACAACGATGGCTGAGGCAGCATCCTAACCTAACCGCCTCCCAAGCAGTAGATATGGCCACCACTTTCGCCCGGGCCCAGCCCCGCTCCCTTCCTGTGGACACAAGTAAACAACGGCTGACCGCACCTCCCCCAAGAACAGAGAGAAGGGTCCCAAGATCTATACCAGAACCGCCACGTCCTCGCTTCCACCCCGAGACCCCAACGTCCAGGGGACCACAGTGTTTTGACTGTGGGGAGTGGGGCCATATCGCCCGGTTCTGCCCCCTAAAAAAACAGACAGAAGAACCCATGGACGTGAGCTGTATCCCCCGTACGGTCCTATATACAGAGGAAATGGGGCCATGTTTTTATGTGAGTGTGCAGGTGAACGGAAAGCCAGTAAAAGCCCTCCTTGACTCGGGCTGTCGTCAGTCTGTTGTTCGGGAATCCCTCGTGTCCTCTTCTGTCCTTAGCACCGCCGAACGCATACCCATAAGGTGTGTTTACGGAGACGTTCATACCTACCCCGTCATACACCTCCCCATCCTCGTGTCTGGTGAAAAGACCCTCCAGGTTAAACTCGGGGTGTTACCATACCTCCCGGAGGACTTGATATTAGGGCAAGACAACCCATTCTTTATACAACTGCTCAGAGAGACCATGCAGGACCTTAACCCTTCTCCCCCAGGACAGGTAGCTCTTCTCACGCAAGCCCCTTGGCTCTCTGACCGGAGTTTCCGGTATTGTCAGGAACACGACCCCACCCTACAACATGCCTGGTCACGAGCCAAACAAACTCCCACAACACAAAACCCGGTCTATCCTCTGTTTCACATCTTAAGGGGTCTCCTATACAGAACAGAGAATGATAAAGCTTCTCCCCAACTACTCGTCCCACAGGCCTTCAGAAAGCAGTTATTGTTTTTTGCACACACACACCTGCTGGCTGGACACCGGGGAACACAAAAGACGACACAGATGCTATTGCGGAATTTTTATTGGCCGGGGGTGTATTCCCAGATCTCCAAATATTGTCAAGAATGCGAAATCTGCCAACGAAAAAACCCGTACCGCCCTCCAGCTGTTCCCCTACAACCGCTCCCTATCATAGGTAATCCCTTCGAGCGCGTTGGGATGGACTTGATAGGCCCCTTCCCCGCACAAAAAAAGGCAACCTGTATGCGCTAGTCGTCGTCGACTACGCCACCCGCTATCCCGAGGCCTTTCCTCTGAGAGCCCCCACTACCACCAACATAAGTGACCGTCTGGTCGAGTTGTTCTCCCGTGTCGGTTTTCCTAAAGAGATACTCACCGACCAGGGGACCCCTTCGTCTCACGATTGATGTCCCAGGTCTGTAAGACACTAGATATATCCCACATAAAGACCTCGGTATACCACCCCCAAACCGATGGTCTTTGCGAGAGGTATAACGCCACCTTAAAGCTCTCTTTAAAAAAGATGTTGTCCTCAGAAGGTAGAGACTGGGATATGCTACTCCCTTTAGCTCTCTTTGTAATCCGTAGTCAACCTCAGAGCAGTTTGGGGTGTTCACCCTTTGAGCTTCTTTTTGGACGGCGTCCGCGCGATCTGTTGGAGATCACCAGGGAAGCCTGGGAAGAGGAGAAGCAGGAAGAAACCCGTTCTTTCCTTGACTATACCTCTGCGTTGCGCACCCGCATCCATAAACTACGCGATTTCGCGGACGCCAACCTCGAAAAAGCCCAAACCAAGCAACAACTCTTTTATGATAAAGGGAAGAGGTGGAGACATTTGGACGTAGACGATTGGGTTTTGATCCTCCTACCGTCTAGTCTAGCAAAGGTCCGCTCAGAATGGAAGGGGCCCTTCCGTATCGTAAAGAAGATAGGGCTCACCACCTATCTGGTACAGCTATCACCAAAGAAATCCCAAATGTACCATATAAATCTTCTTAAGAAGTGGCTCGGCCCAGTGCCCCAAAACGTACACTTAGCGCTTTCTCCGACGGAGCCAGAGAGCACTATTGAGCACCTGGGTGTAAATGAGGCCCTGACAGACTCCCAAAAAGGGGCCCTACTTGAAGCCCTTCTGCCATACTCTCCTCTTTTTTCAGATTGTCCCGGAAAAACTAACCTGATCGAACATTCCATAACCACCCCACCAGGTAAAACCATCAAACAAAGACCGTATCGGATACCTGCAGCCAGACGGGAGGCCATCAACACTGAGGTAACAAACATGTTGAAAATGGGGGTGATACAACCCTCCCAAAGCGAGTGGTCATCCCCCATAGTCCTCGTGCCCAAACCTGACGGGTCCGTACGTTTTTGTATAGACTTCAGGGCCGTCAATGCTGTCTCTAAGTTCGATGCACATCCGCTACCGAGGGTGGACGAACTCATCGAACGGCTCGGGGATGCCGAATACATAACCACGTTGGATCTCACAAAGGGGTATTGGCAGCTGCCCCTCAAACCCCAAGATCGGGAGAAAACCGCGTTCTCAACCCCTACGGGTCTCTTTGAGTTCACAGTCCTCCCCTTCGGCCTACACGGGGCACCTGCCACCTTCCAGCGACTTATGAACAAGGTCCTCGCAGAACACCAGGGATATTCAGCGGCTTATCTTGACGATATCGTCATTTACAGTCCTAGCTGGGAAGCGCATTTACGACACTGCCAGGCGGTTCTACAGGCCCTTCAACAGGCAGGTCTGCATGTGAACGCAAAGAAGTCCCATGTGGGTTTTCAGCGGGTCAAGTATTTGGGATATCTCCTAGGGAACGGGGTAATAGAGCCACAGACAGAAAAGATCAGGGCAATAGTCAACACTCCCTTCCCTTCTACTAAAAAGGAAGTCCGGGCCTTTCTGGGTCTTTTAGGTTATTACCGTAGATTCATTCCCCGCTTCTCAGATATAGCAGGTCCCTTAACAGACCTACTTAAACAGCAGGTGAAGGCCAAAGATCTCTCACATCCTTCTTCTCTGGCCCTCCGGGCATTCCAGGACCTAAAAGATGCCATCACTACTGCACCTATACTTAGGTCCCCTGACTTCACGAAACCCTTCCTCCTCCAAACCGACGCCTCCAATCGGGGGATTGGGGCCGTCCTTTCCCAGACCTCCCCGAAGGCATGGACCACCCGGTGCTGTTTATCAGCCGTAAGCTATTTCCCCGCGAAGAAAGATACCCCATCATCGAGAAGGAATGTTTGGCGATCAAGTGGGCAGTGGACAAGCTTAGATATTACCTGGAGGGTTCACATTTCATCCTGTACACAGACCATGCCCCCTTGCTCTGGTTGAGCCGTAATAAGGGACAGAATCCGCGGATCCTCCGGTGGTTCCTCTCCTTGCAGCCCTTCTCGTTTGAGGTTCGACACCGGAGGGGTTCTGAGAATGGTAATGCGGACTTCCTCTCCCGGGTTCCTCTGTTCCCCGACCGGGAACATTCTGGGGTGGGGATGTGTCACGATGTTCCGGCTGTTGACCTGCCGGGAGAGGAGGATCCCGACATGTTTCCTCGTTATCTCTCGCCCCTCCTTTCTTTTCAGTCCTCTGCAGCTTCAAAGGTGCTGTGGAGCTTTAAGGACCTGGACGCTCGGGACTCTGAGCCCGCCCACCAACCCGGACCGGGGATTCCGATTGGAGGGGACGGACACACCTCCGGAGTCATAACGAGGCCGCAGGAGGAACTCAGCGCGCAAGCCGACTGGACGAAGGAGAAGGAGGAACAGCTGACCAGTTTTGCCAGACCGACATCGTACGAAGAGCTGCGACCGGGAGGACCAGAAGAGCCGGCAGTGAAGGAGACGGAACACTGTCCAGTAAAAGGGGCGCCGGACCCGATTCGGCACCGCGAGGAAGCCAGCCACGTCCCCGGAGGAACGTGGCTACAACAGGTACGTGCTCGCCTCAAAGCAGCGTACGATAAGGAACCACTGGGTGGGAAGCCTGTTAGAAGGGTGGAGGGAGGCACGCAAACGCCCCGCTAAAATACCGACAGTACAATCCTACTGTTGTACCTCGTTGCGCTTTTTAACTTCACGGGTGGCGGATGGTGGTGCTCTCTCTCTCTCCCTCACTTCCCTTCCCCATTATCGTTCTAGTCCAGACGGACTATGAAACTGACAGTAGTTTCTCTTTTCTTTTGATATATACCCTCCCTTGGCTCCTTCCCGACGGACGTGATCGCTGAGACGACCCCAGACCGGAGAAAAGCCCCCGAAGATCCACTGACGGAAGTGATCCACCCCCGATTGTTTGGGACTTTCATTTGCCCTCATATACCTTGGAATAAAACTCGACCAAGAGTACCTAACCTTTCGTGTCTGATTCTTGGCGGGCCCCACAACATAGTGCCTCCAGGAGGACTCCGTCAAGGAGCTCCTATCCAGGAGCCCCCCTGGATCCTCTCTCGGGGCACATGCCCAGTCATTTATCACCTATATCTGTGAGGCCCAGTAGTACGCCCTAAAGTGCGGTAGAGTAATTCCTTCATTGTACACAGATCGGCAGAAGGTTGGCAAAGCTATCAGAGGACTTCCCCCATCCCAAAGAAACCGCCGGACCTCCTTGTCCAGGCGGCTAAAGAACATTTCAGGTATGGGGAATGGCATCTTCTCTAGGACGTAAAGTAGTTTCGGGAGGGTGATCTTCTTGTAAATGGTGGCCCTGCCAGGGAGCGTCAGGGGGAAGCTTCCTCTATCTGGCCACATCTTCCTGTAAGTGCACCAACGGAGGGTCCAGGTTCACCTCCCGGAAATGTTCTGAACCCTGCGTAATATAAATACCTCAGTATCTAAAAACATCAGTGGTTGCCTGCAGGGAGGCAGGAACTACCATATCTCGATCCCATAGGTCTACTTTGAAATAAAACTGACTTGCTCCAGTTTACCCTGTACCCAGAATAATCTCAGAATTCCTCCACCCTTCCCAGCATGGGATTCAAGGATACCTATGGCTCCGGGACATACAGCAGGACGTTGTTCGCGTACAGGGAGATCTTCTCTGTCTGCCACGCACCAGGCTACCCCCCACCCCCACCTCCAGTACCTGACCCAGCACGCCAGAGGTTCGATGCACAGAGCAAATAATAGAGGGAACATTGGACAGCCCTGCATTGTGCCCTGCCCCAGCAGGAACAATCCTGAGATCACCCCATTTATCGTCACTGTTGCCGGGGGTTCTGCGTATAGGAGGGCCACCCAGCTACAGAAGCAGGCACCGTAGCCAAACCGCCTCAGCACAGCAAAGAGGTAAGTCCAGTAAATCAAATCAAATGCCTTCACCGCGTCCGTGGAGATGACCGCCAATGGGCGGGGGACCCCTCTCACCGTGTCTAGCCAGTTGTGAAGGCATATGATGTTCTGTCGCATTGAGCAGTATGGTATGAACCCCATTTGGTCACAATGGATCAGCATGGCTATCAGCCCATTCAACCGGCAAACCAGAATAGTGGCCAAGAGCTTGGTCTCGATGTTCAGCAGGGAGATGAGGCAAATGAGCCGCACTACGACCTCGGCTTCCCCCCTTATAAATTACCGTTAGCAGGGCGTGCTGCAGTTCCGGATAAAGTATCTCCGAGCTTGAGAGCCCTTGAACATGGCCAGATGGTGGGCGTCCACAAGATCTCCCAGCCTCTTGAATAATTCTGGAGGTAACCCATCAAGGTGTGGGGTCTTCCCTCTGCTCATGGCCCTCAGTGCCTCCGAAAGCTCCCCAAGTGTGAGTTGCCGCTTCAGCATTTCCACTGCGTCACTGTCCAGTTCTGAGAATCCCAGCTCTCTCAGGAAACCCTCTATCTCCCCTTCCTCTCAATTTGGCCAGGGTGCTTTAAGAGCCAAGTAATACTGTGCAAACTCCTGGACTATCCCCGTCTCTCTATGTAATCTTGTCCCCTGTACTAGTAATTATTTTTCCTATCCATCTGGCTACCTCTTCCCTATTATATTGTATTGTATTGTAATTGCATCCTATGGCTCAGCCACGCCAACAGGCGGCCAGCTTTGTCCCCGATCTCATAAATCTTGTGCGGCACCGAGAGGTACTGGTGGCAGGCCACCTCCTCCGCTGTATTGCAGTACTCTGTTCTGGTTGTCTCCAAAAGTCGACGTGTCGCCTCCTCCGGCCTTGCGCCATTCGATGCTCCAAGAGCCGCACTTGTTGTTCCAGTTTAAGTATTTTACCCTATATGTCCCATTTCTTACGGGCTATCACCATCTGCAAGTGGTCTCACAAGACCGCTTTGTAGGTTTCCCACACTACCCCAGGGAAGTCCACTGAGTCCCCATATTCCTCAAAGTACACTGTTGTGTCTGCCCGAATCTGTGTGACTGTGGCAGGGTCCTGGAGTCCCCAGGTGATAAGGCGCCATCGAGGGGTGTCTGGTCGTCTTCCACCCCTCAGTGAGATCAGCAGTGGGGAATGGTCAGAGATTCTCCTCACCAAATAATCTACCCCTTTGTTTGGAGGCATTAGCCCCGCCGGGATGAACAGGGAGTCCAGCCTTGAGAATGTCCCATGAGCCCCAGAGTAGAAACAGTAGGAAACATCAGAGGGGTGTATATAACAAAGGGAAGGGTGGAATGCTTGAATTAATCTCAGCCCCTGGTGATCACTCGGGTGCATTCCAATCTATAGTTATTTTGCACATCATGTCACCTCAGTTTGGATCCAGCCATATGCAAATTAGTCTTGACCCTGCTCCAATCGAAACAGTCCTACCAGAACTGCCAAACCAGGTCCTCCCTGAACCGGAACACAAGCAACCCAGGACAGGTTCCGCCCTAGTTATGGGCTCATCAGCCAGGTACAGCTTGGTCCTAGTGACAGTGTGCACAGGACACACGTCTGGGCATACCCGTCCCACTTAGGACGACAAGATAAAGTATACAAAAAAGTGATCCATGGAATGCTTGAATTAATCTCAGCCACTGGTAATTACTCGGGCCGCATCCCAATCCACTGTTATTTTGCACATCATGTCACCTCCGTTTGGATCCACCCATATGCAAATCAGTCTTGACCCTACTCCAATCGGAACAGTTCAGCCCGAACTGCCAAACCAGGTCCTCCCTGAACCGGAAAAAAGCAACTCAGGACCAGTTTCGCGCTAGTTATGAGCTCATCAGCCAGGTACAGCTTGGTTTCAGTGACCAATGTGCACGGGACCCATGTCTGGGCATACCCGTCCCACTTAAGGCAACAAACTGAAGAATACAAAAAAGTGATGGATGGCATGCTTGAATTAATGTCAGCCACTGGTAATCACTCGGGCCACATCCCAATCCATTGTTATTTTGCACACCATGTTGCCTCAGTTTGGACCCAGTCATATGCAAATCAGTCTTGACCCTGCTCCAATCGGAACAACCCAGCCCGAACTGCCAAGCTAGGTTCTCCCTGAACTGGAAAACAAGCAACCCAGGACTGGTTTCGGCTCTGAGCTTTAGGTTTCTTATCATTTGGCCCAAACTTCATCTACTTTTGAGCCAGCATATGGAATACATCATTCTAGATGTCAGACCAACCTCAGGGTAGTCTTCTTTCTGCCCATCTAGCTGAAAAACTGTCGGATTTGCTTGTTGCAGAAGAAGCTGCTTCAAGCAGAGGGATAGCTTCAGGTTCAGGGGAGACACAGAAAGAGGTTTCTTTGTTGTGCCATGCACCCCCCTCAGGGATTG
Source organism: Calotriton arnoldi (assembly GCA_963921515.1). Taxonomy (NCBI): domain Eukaryota; kingdom Metazoa; phylum Chordata; class Amphibia; order Caudata; family Salamandridae; genus Calotriton; species Calotriton arnoldi. Next base: position 1,393,315 of record CAWUFW010000078.1, on the reverse strand, counting down.
GTTTCTGATGGCTTCTTCTATGCTCTTTTTGTGTTGTCTAAGCATCCTCTGTATTAGTATTGCTGCAGGCTTGTGTACACCTAGATCTAGTGGTCCTCCAAAAGGTACAACATTGGGTGCCAACATCGGGGATCTTTGAAACACTCATTATTACATCAAGCATCTGCTGTTTTGTTTAGTGGTGGTTTTCTCCCTACGCTTTGACAATAGGTGCTTCCGTCAATCCCTTACTCCCTGACCATGGTTGCTGTCAGCTTCGGTTCGGAAGCCACGCTGGGGGCGGCTGTGTGGCAGAGTCATTCAGCAGGAGGAAATCTGGGGCCAGATGTACGAACAGTTTGCGATTCGTAAGTCAGTCACAAATAGGTTAGCGACTTGGAAAAGGTACGTTTGGTATGTATCAATGCGTTTTTAGGTTCCATTATAATTCTCATTTTGCGTTTCTTATTTTTTAATGTACTATCTGTTCGCAAATTGCGAATAGTTGTAAAAACTGCTTTGTGCACTCACAAATTACCATCAAGTGGAAGCAGGGGGTAATCGGGTGCAAGCTATAAAAGGGGTAGAAACGTTGTTTTGTCCCCACAATGGCTGATCTGTATGCCATGGTGAGGAGGGTGAGGCTGTTTGCGCCACACCAGCCACGGAGAAGTCAAACACAAGACAGTCAAGGTGACTTTATTCAGCTGACTGAGAAGGATATATATAACAGGTATAGGCACAGAAGCACTGTTATTTTGGATTTAATTTCTGAATTAGACTATGCTGTCTAGGGAAAATCACAGGAGTTTTTTTTTAGTTTAAAAAGTTATGTTGTCACTGAAATTTTCACCTAAGTATAATGTTACTGTAACCTTTGTTTTTTTCAGTGAATTTCTAAGGCTTTTTTAATGAAAAGGAAGATATTGTTACCGTTCCTAATTATAATGTTACTTTAACCTTTGTATTTTTGGTGAATGTTTAAGGTTTTTCTTCTGCAAAGTAAGATAAAATTACAGTGCATGTGCGTATATATATATATATATATATATATATATATATATATATATATATATATGCAAAGCAACTCCTTCCCTTCTCGCTCACTTTGTCGGCTGAAGAAAGAGCACAGACCCGGTAAATCTTTACTGTTGGCTATTTTATTATTGTTGCTCCCAACAGACCATGGTAGCCATGACGCGTTTCGTCCCTCACAGGGGACTTGATCACATGACGCGCTTAAATAGTTGCCATTTTTTTCTTTCTTTCTTTTTTTCAGTGCACATGTGACTTAGTGCTTAAAGTGATATGAATAAATTAGTAACACTGAGAAATCATGGACATAGAAGAATTGCAGCGTGTGGAAATACAATTTTTTAAAACATGACCTAAGTCTATTTTTTTCCTTATTTGTCATTCTATCTTATTACCACTTTGTCCGTTACCTTTTAATCGTGAAGGTAATGTGGAGATATAAATGATTATTGTATAAATACATATAATCACATTATCTAAACATATAAATATATAAATAAATATATATATAAATATGTATACAAATAAACAAATAAATAACTGGATAAATCCTGTTTGTTATAAATACATACATATTGGCTTGTATACAAATTTATGTATGCTCATACCGGTATAAATACCCGATTTCATTCAATACCAATTCTAAAAAAAAAATCACAATCCACATCCATATAATCCATAAAAGAACCGTTGTATTCTTTTCAATTACAAATATATAATCAACAATTCCATATTGCTTTACCACAAAACCTAAGATCAAAAGACTCTGTTATTATTCACTGTATCGCCTTAGTTGTCCAATAGTGTTACCATGTGCAAAATTGAATAAAATAAAGTGTCTAGTGCCTATAACTTATCAGTGCTTAAGAACCTATCTAGCTAAAAAAAATTAAAAGTATGAGGAGGACGTTGGCCTTGATATACAGCATATTGCTATTTAATATTAGATAATAAGATGACGCCTTGAGTCATAAACCTGATATCGTTGACTATACTTTTCATCATTGCAATTTTTATCCAAGCAGACTGACATGTAATTCCTCTGTAGCATTCAGCCCTTTTGGGTATTTGGTGTCGAGATTCAATATGTAAAACATTTCTAATTTACGAAGAGCTTTTTCTCGATCACCTCTCCTTTTAGTTGATGGGACTGAATCTATAAGGAAATATTTAAGATCTTTAGAGTTGCCCCCATGGACTTCATTAAAATGGCGTGCTACTGGATAAGCCTGATCATTATTTTTGATGGCCCTTAGGTGCTGGAGTACCCTTTTGTGTCCCTGCAGGATAGTACTTCCTACATATTTTAGCCCACAAGGGCACTCCAGCACATATACCACATGATCTGTTTTGCAGTTCAAAGACTTCTCAATTTTTCTAATTTGGCCGCCAAACGGAGTCTCATAGGATGTTGTATTTACTCCGTGTTGACAGGCTTTGCAAGTCCTGCACTTATGGAACCCAGCTCTTTGATTCAACCATGTACTGTTTTTTACTTGAGTACAACAGGGGTCATTTTTGACTAAGACATCCTTCATTGAAGGAGCCTTACTGTAAGTAATAGAAGGTTTTTGCGGAACAGCTCCCCCAATTACCGGATCTGCACGAATAAGATGCCAATTCCTATTTATGATGCTTTTGACTGCCTTTTCTTGTTTGTTGAATTTCAAAATAAATCTAAAATTCTCAGCATCATTTGCTAGTTCACTTGTATTCGAATCATGTTTAGTCAATAAGACCTCCCTAGATATCAAATTACTTTTTGCAAGAGCTAGCTCTAAACATTTTTTGGTGTAGCCTCTTTCCTTAAATCTTGATATACAATCATTTTGTGCCAATTTTAAATCATGGTCATTGCTGCATATTCGTTTTAACCGCAGCAATTCACCGTAGGGAATACTTTGTATTAGGTGACCCGGGTGAGCACTGCTGGCATGCAAAATCGCATTGCCAGCAGTGGCTTTTCTGTGAAGTTTGGTCTCTAATCTGTCTCCATTTGTGTATAGCTCTACATCCAAGAAGTTAACCGTAGTTTTACTAATGGATGCAGTGAATTGCAGATTGAGTTGGTTAATGTTGAGCTCTTTCACAAATGTTTCTGCTTCCTTCTGGGTACCCTGCCACACCAAGAAGAGGTCATCAATAAATCGCCACCAGGTCTTGACATTGTGGTTCATGTACTTGGTGTGTTCCTTCATGAGAACCAGCTCCTCCCACCAGCCCATGTGAAGACATGCGTAACTGGGGGAGAAGCTGGCTCTGATGGCTACACCTCTTAACTGCTGAAATAGTGAACCTTGGAAAAACATTTTTTTATTATTTAAACAAAATTCAGTCATCTTAATCAACATGTCAGTATGCCTGGTGACATTAGAACCTCTACGAGACAAATAAAATTGCATTGCCCTTAAGCCATCCATATGTCGGATAGATGTATAGAGTGAGGTAACATCAAGTGTAATGAGTAAATAGTCCGTTTGCCACTTAAAATCCAGCATTTTTGCCAAAAAGTCTCCTGTGTCACGTATATAAGATTTTAACTGCTGGACATGCTCCTGCAGGAAGAAGTCAATATAGACCGATGTTCTTTCCAATAGGCTGTTTTTAGCAGAAATAATTGGCCTTCCTGGGGGTTTGTTTATATTCTTGTGAATTTTTGGAATCAAGTATAATATCGGAATCACGGGTTTATCAGTCCTTAAATATTTGTATTCATCCACTGACAATAAGCCTGCATTTTTCCAGGCCACTAATTTAATTGCATAAATGCTGCGAATATTGTTAAACGCCTGTTGGTTACTACGGCAATAACATGAAGTGTCATTTAGTTGAGACATAGCCTCCTTGATATATTCCTCTTTTTTCCATAAAACAACGTGTCCGCCTTTATCTGCGTTTCTCACTACTATCTCACTGTTGTTTTTGAGCTTAGTCATTAATTGTTGATATTGTATCTCCCTTTTGTTGATCTTTTTCCTGTTGGTATTCAGTATCTTGCGGTTGAGGTTCTTTAAACCACCTACCACTTTGTCATGGAACGCATCGATTGTATCCTTTAGCATAATGGGATTAAAGGTGGAAACTGGTTTAAATGGAGTAGTGACTGGCCTGTGTGTTACCCCCAATCGTTCAATGGCTTCAATGCTCGGACTCAATGACGCTTCCTCATTCATTAAATCCTGCATATCTTGTAATAATCTTTGATCGTCCACATCCAAATTCGTTGATTCTGTGGTTACATCCACTGAATTGTCAGGTATGATGTTTATTTGTTCTTGAGTTTTTGTAACACTCCTTTCTTTGGTATTATGTTTAGCAGTATTTTGTAACATGAAATATTTTTTTAATTTTAGTTTTCGCACGCTCTTATATACGTCAACTCTGGTTGCTGCATAATTGAAATATATATATGATTACATGATTATGATATACATGATTACCACCTGCTTCCACTTGATGGTAAATTGTGAGTGCACAAAGCAGTTTTTGCAACTATTCGCAACTTGTAATTTTATCTTACTTTGCATAAGAAAAACCTTAAAAATTCACCAAAAATACAAAGGTTAAAGTATATATATGCACATGCACTGAAAAAATAAAGGTTAACGTGACATTATATATATATATATATATATATATATATATATATATAATTAACAAATATTCAACATGTCTGGGAGTCTTTCTTTTAACATTTTAACATAGTTTATATGGTTGCATTTTGTAGCCTGAAAACGTTTAAATGAAAGACAGAGACTTCAAAAAACAAAACACACACATATCTCTGAGCCTTTCTTTTAACATTTTTCAGCCCACAGCATGCAATCATAAAAACACCCACAAAAGTGGCTTGCACTCCAGCTGAAGAGCATACAGCTCCAGCTAGGAGAGCTTTAACAAAATGTGGTAAGTTCTCCTGGCTTCATGGAGTTAATGACCAGGAGATTTACTGTGTTGTCTTTAATGTTGCTGGGGGGCTGCTACACTCCCTGCAGCCCACACAGCATAAACAAAATGCTTGGTGATGCCGCTGCCCCTTGTTGGGACCTCACCAACCAATAATATTTTTTTAATAGCCCTCACAGGGCATTATGGGGCACTGCTTCAAGGAGATCCTGCAGCTCATTTATTATTCACTTTAAAAAAAAATATGTTTGTGGTTGTCCCAGGGCCCACCCAGGACACTCATATGTTTTACACTGCAGGGGGTCTCCGCAGCCAGCACCATACTAGGCGATGGCGAGAGCCAGCCCTTTGTCTTTGCTCCCACCCGGGCGGAGCAGTATTTTGTAACTGCTCTTTTTGGGTGGAAGCAAAGTTGAGTTTCCTGCCCATGAGAGTGCGGGCAGGGAACCGCAGTGTCCCGGGGGTGGGCTCCCTGGAACACTGTTAGTATTGGTCTCCGGGGGATGTGTGAAGCCACCTCTCCTTTTGTAATTTGGCCCAGTGGGATGGGGTTTTCAGGGCCCATGCCACTCCCCCTTTTTTTTTTTTTTTTAAATCGGCCTCGAAGAAGGGGTATCCTGGGCCCAATAATGGCAGTGGCACAGGGATGGGGACCACATGCCCCCCTCAACATAAATTGATATTCGGCCCCGTGGGATGAGTCCCTGGGGCCTCATCGAGGCACGAGTTGGGGGCCACATGCCCCCCTCTAATTTGTATTCAGCCCCACGGGATAGGGTGCCTGGGGCCCCAGGGTGGCTGGGGAGAGAGGGCCCACTCGTGCTTGAAACGATACTGAAAGAGCTTTTTGGAGCCGGTGCCGTGTTTTCGTTGTGCCTGGACACGAGCGCGGAGCCAGGGAGCGGCGTGAACGGAGCTGCGGTGCGGTGCGAGGCTGAGAGGCTGCAAGGCAGGCCGTGAGGTGTGTGTGGGCCACAAGGAAGAACTGCAACGGGCGTGCTTCGAGCCCGGCAGCACTACCGCAGCTACGCCACCTGTGCCTGCTTGTGCCGCGAATCCCGAGCTGCGGATTGCCTGCGGCAGTCTGAGACCACGGAGCTGAATTGAGTGCCGGTCCCTGAGGTGGGGGAACTGGAGGAGCGAAGCCGGAGCCTGAGACAGAGCCAGGCAGCTTGCCAGGCAGCTTGGGCGAGGTGAGGGGAGCAAGCGTGAGGGGAGCGGAGCTTGCTTGGAAGGTGGTGCTCCCTTGCGCCCCCCCCTACCCCCGTGGCCGTTTTCCTGCAACAGAGGATTGAGCAGGTCTGACCGGCGACCGGCGATACACGCAGCACTCACGCAGCAGAGGAGCAGAGTGCAGGTGGTGCACTAGTGAGGAGCGGCTGCCGTGAGGGAGGTCCTGTGACATCAACCCGGGTAGGTCCCCCACCCAGCTGCAGGGGGCTTGCAAGGGGGTGTGGAAGGCCTGTTCCGCGAAGCGTGGAGCAAGGTGCACTGCAGATAGCGGGCAGTCGGAGGGTAGCAGAAGGCTAAGGGAAGGTTGAGGAGAGGCTTGCAGAGGCAGAGGTGCTTTGCGCAGGAAAAACTCTCAACAGACTCTGTAGCTCCCAACCAGTTCCCAACCAGCGCTGGACAGTACTGAGCAGACCTCACCCTACTCTACCTTATTCCAGCCTGGCACAAACAAGCCTTACAAAACAAACCAAGGAATAAACCAAGGAACAGAAATTGCCAACAAAATCTATCACCGAATCTGTTAAAGGCTCGGTAAAGGAATAAAAGTGACAAAAGGAGACAAAAGGAGATAACAACTTTAGGAAACGCACAACAGCTGCCATAACTGCTGCCATAACAGCTACGTCAGCACACAACAACCTGCACACAACAATGCGATCAGGGAATTCAAGGCAGCAGACGGTAGTAAACCCTGCCAAAAGAACAAGGAGGACAACTAAGAAGACACTCAACAAGGGAAGTGACGAAGCACAGGCGAGGACTAAGTAGGCAGACCTCCATCTGATTTCTCCACTTATCGCCAGCCCACAGTCCTTGCCAAACAGCATGGCTAGCGGCGCAAGCAGTGAGTCTATCTTGCCCAAACCAAGTCACCAACCTAAAATATACACAACATTTTCATTTATAAAGGACGCCGGGCCGGTATTGTGCCTAAACAGCAACCAAGTAACCAATCTTCCCGATCCACTTCAACCAATCAAGGCACACCAGACGGAACACCAGATGGTACAACAGCTGCGGCAGCAGCAGCTGATGCCAGATTGCAGGGACTGCGGAGTTTTATCAGTCACTGGCAAAAGCCGCGGAAGCCGCGATGCAAGTCCAACAGATGCAGCGGATGCAGCGGATGCAACGGATGCAAGCAAAGAGGCAAAGGCTCAAGGAATCGAGGCAAGCGAGCACCCAAGACATGACGCTCGGAGCCAATCAGAGTCAGATTTGCCCAAAAACATCGTCATATCAAAGGGGAGCGGGCATGACGCTCTTGGACAGGCCATGAGCCACGCAGTGACAGTCAAAGAGGAAGGAAAAGATGGAAAGAAAGGCACCAACAACTATATTCCTCCTAGGTGTGCTAAGGAAGGATCCTTGGATAAAACGCCACCACATCATTTGGGAGAAGAGGGGGAAGAACTGGAAGTACACAAGCATCGTCCCAATACCAAGACCAACACCTTCCCAAACGGAGGTTTAGCTCTGCCTGGATTCCTTCATCGACCCAAAACTCTGCCAGAGGCCAAAGCGGAAGACAATCCCAAAGAGAATTTTATCTCCTTGGGCACTCTCGACCATGATTTACCGGAGGCCAAGGAGGCGATCGTGGCCAACGTGGGCAAAGTGGGCAAAGTGGGTAGTAAAGACTCCCACAACATGACAACAAAAAATGAAGCCGGGAAAGCACTATCTACATCCCATTCGGCAGTGCAAGATTGGTTCGCTCAACCAACCTTGGGACAAATTCAAGCACAACTTGGTGATGACACTGCCCTAGCCCAATCTAACAGAAATACGCAATGGGCACCAATACGAACACCAACGTCTCAAGACACTGAACCAGAGTCATCATACCTCACACCAGAAGAATGGGAGGAACTGGTCGCTTCATATTCCATCGCCCCCGGAGGTGAGCCACAAGGAAGAAATAACAGCTCCCCAAAATCTAACACCGAAAAGGACAAACCACAAGATAAAGACGACATCTGGTCCACATTGCTGCACACAATGCAAATGTCTGTGAACGCAATGCAATACCAATCGGACAAGATGGACCTTCAACTGTCAGTCCTCAACTCACTCTCCATTTTCGTCGCCAACATAGACAACAAGCTGGCAGACCTTAACAACCTGATCAAGAGGGCTCAGACAGAGACACAACTTATTCAGGCTAGCTGCACCTGTATAACAATTGTGGACAAGCTGGCGACACTACCATCAGCAATGGACAATCTTCTCGCTGACATAAGAAAGGCAGTGTCAGACAAACCAGCCAATGGATTGACTCATACGAGCAACGGTGAGCAGTCAACAAAACATCCAAGTAAAAATCCAAGAACCCAGGCACAGGCCCAGCAAACTGCAGCTAAGACATCAGATGGAAGGCAGCTTTGGGAGGCCTTGGACCTATCAACATCAGGGACAAATACCAGCTCACCGAGCCAAAGAGCCACTGCACCCCCAACGAGTAACATCTCACACACATGCAAATCCCCTGGAAAACATGCCCCGACCGAAGGTGCACAATTATCCTCCAAACAGCGGAGAAAACAAAGGAGGAAGGGGCGAAATCAAAAACCAACACAGGCTTTATTAAACAGCTGGGGCACAACCCAAAGCCCCGGGAAAGTTCCAACGGATGTTCAACGAGACTCCTCAAGTAGGGAGGAAGAAGCGACGGACCCAGGCCGGGAAAGAAGAAAGAGGCTAATCCAGGAAAAGGCAACAGAAAAGAAAGAGCACACATCCCCAAATAAACCCATAAATGACGGCCCGAGCACAAACCGGAGAACAGAAGAGGATGCTCAATAGCGGAATCATCAACAACAACAAATTCACGCTCAGTGACAGACTGGGCACCCAATAAGGCCACACAAGGCTCAGCAATACTATCAACAAGAGAACCTACGGAATTAGTAGGTAAACAAATAGCCAGACAGGGAAGTGTATTTACAAATGGGGAGACAACTACAACACCAGGCCCAAGTACAGAGACAGACCAAGCAAGTGATAACCGGCTCCTCGACCCGGTAAAATCATCATGCGGGCCGCCTGCGTCAATTGAGGTCTTAACAGAGACACAGAGTAGCTCGGACCAACAAAAAGTGCTTCCATGCACGACAACCATAATTGTGTTTCACCCAGAGTATACATCGAAGGGACGGGTTGATATACTAAACAGGGGCAACATTCTGCGACTACTAAGGTCCACTAACAGTTTAAAGAACATAAAAACCACCGAAATGGAGTCAGTCGAGTTTGTAGAGTCACCAGAACAACCTGGAATAGAAGCAACAAAAACAGTCTGGGCCACACCAGACCTAGCTGAGAGAGTCTTAAAGGAACAAACTAGACTCAATGCCTGGGGCATTAAACTACGGCCTTTCGCAAAACCAAGGTATCCAGACCCTTTATTGGCCGATCCAAAGAGCCAAGAAGAATATCCTAGTTCTGCACAACCGAGCACACAATTATTCTCAGTACTGCGAGGGGCACGCAGCAATAGCATTGAGTACAGAGAAAACGGAGAACGCAATGAACAAAGGACACACTCAACTAGAAGCAGAGCCATACAAGAGTGGAGCTGGTTATCCAGGACAATAAACACCAAACCTGAAAGTCTGTGACATCCCAAGCTTAACGCATCCGCATCTAAAAACTCCCTGAAAGTCTGTTCCTGGAATATCAATGGTCTGGGAGATAAGACCTCGGACCCAGAACTGCAATCTTATCTGCAGAAATTTGATATCATTTCGCTCCAAGAAACATGGTGTGAAGTACCAATTGCACTGCATGGTTTCAATTTGCTCTACTTACCGGCAACAAAAAGCGCCAAATTCGGCCACAACAAGGGAGGCCTTGCGACATACAGCTCCATAAAGAGCATCTACGCAGCGGAATCAATGCCATAGAATCTAGCTCCACCCAACGCAATGCAAGCACTCCGAATCACCTTACAGGGGACGACAAAAAAAGGGTATATAATACTCATAAATCTTTATCTGCACCCACGCGACAAAATTAGAGGTAGTCAACAATTGAAGGAAGAACTGGTGAAAATAGTAACGGAGGAGAAAGCAAACAGCTGGATCATCACAGGGGACTTTAACCTAAATATGCTCAACAACAGAGCTGAGGACAACTACTCAGAAGAGGATCCGTTTGCATGGGAGGAAATGCCTCAGGATAACAACACAGATGGAAGATCCACAAAAACTTCTCAAAAGCTTCTGGCGTTTTTAGAGCAACTGGGCTTTTGTGCATTAAACGGCAGATTTTCAGGTGATCGCCCACAGACAGCAACATTTCACAACGCAGTAGCAAGGTCCACAATCGACTATACATTTTGCTCTCGCTGCATGTTCTTAAAAGTAAAGGACTATTGCATTGGAAGCTTAGATTATAGCGATCATCTGCCCCAGGAAATCACGGTAGAAGAGCCATCAATATGCAAACTTCTCCCAGCAAATACACTCTGCCCGGAATTTACCAATAACGAGAAAAGAGTGAAATGTAGAACAAACGATCCCGAAGGCCTCTTTTCCCTTGCAAAACAACTCCTCGAAGAAGCGCAAGTAGCCGACCATGACAGAATAGGAAGCTGGGAGGTGTTTACAAAAACCCTACAGAACAGCTATTGAGACATAAAAGGACACTCTCGAAACAGGAGAACAGCTCACCCTCAAAATCAACGCTTAGGCCACAATTCCTGGAATAATGCCGAATTCAAAAAGCTAAAAGCATTGATAAATCAAACACTACGGAGGCTGAAGAAAGACCCCACGGCATTGCAAGAATTGAGGCAGCTAAAAGCCACCCTCAAAAAACTAACTTGGCGAATTAAAAAAGAAGCTGAAGAGTCTCTTTGGGCCAGACTCCTGCACGACATCAAAAACAACAATAGCATGCAATTTTGGCAGAAGATCAACGCTCTGTCTAACCCACGGGGCCAGGGCATCAATTCACACGTTACAGAAGAGGCATGGACAACCTACCTTGAATTACATTTTAATAAAGAACAGATTCCCCAAACCTGCTCAACTAACCTCTTGCCTACCCTGGAAACTCAATCACCCCAGCTAATCTCCAATGCAATACCGGGACAGGATTTTATAATCACGAATACACAAATCTGCAAAAGAATCCTTAAAGGCAGACGCGAGGGGGCTCCTGGCCCAAACGGGATCCCGCCCTTACTATTTAAACAAGATCCAGAATTCTGGGCTTCAGTTCTAAAACCGATCTTCGAATCAATTTTGCAAACATCAACAGTACCATCATCATGGAGGGGCTCGATTATTTCACCCATCTACAAAAAAGGCAACAGGAGTGATCCGAAGAGCTATCGGTTGGTAGCTCTTCTGGACAATGAAGCCAAATATTATGCAGGTGTACTTCTCCAAGAACTAACGACACGGGCCACAGAAATCGCAGCAATACCTTACAACCAAACCGGTTTCTGCAGGAACATGGGCACTGCTACTAACATTTCAGCCCTTTCACTAATGATTGATGCTGCACTTGTAATAAAACAGCCCCTGTACCTGTGCTTCATCGACTATAGCTCGGCGTTTGACCATATAAACAGAAATATATTGTGGCAAAAATTAAAAAGGCTAAGAATTCCACCAGTGCTTCTAAAACAACTAATTCTTTTGCATAGTAACACCTGGGTGCAAGTAAAGATGGGGGCAGGAGACCATTTAATGAAAAAGATAAACACAACCTCAGGATTAAAACAAGGTTGTGTGCTTGCCCCAACACTCTTCAATCTTTTTATGGCCGAGCTTTCAGTCCAACTCAACGAAAGTAATTCACATGCCCCCAAGTTTGGAGGCCGTCAGCTATCCAACCTCCTATATGCAGACGACCTGGTGCTTATCAGTCGGACACCTATAGGTCTACAACGCTTGCTTGACATTACATCCCAATACTCGGAGACCAATAGACTAAGCATTAATCAAGAAAAAACAAAAGTCATGTGTGTAAACTTCCGGAAGACAAAAATAAAACACAACTGGTTCCTGGCAAAATTCAAGCTGGAAGTCGTACAAGACTATAAATACCTGGGGGTTATCATCGATAACAAGGGTAACTACAAAACGCAATGTGAGGCAATAAAAAAGAGGGGATTAATGACGGCAGTGGCATTAAGAAATCTGAAAAATAGGACCGCTGGACCAAGCTTTCTCCCCCTAACCAGGGTGATACAGGCTAAACTAATTCCATCAATCACCTATGGAAGTGAAGCCATGAGAGGGAGAGATGCGGAAACACTGAACGGCACCATTGCAAGAGCCTTGAGAATGATCTACGGGTTGCCAGGATATACATCTCCGGCACAAATGAGGCTCGAATTCGGGATGCAAAGACAAGAGCTGGCCCGCAAAGGAGCTTTCATTAAAATCTGGTACAAAATCAAAAAAGGGCGACCTGAAACGCTAAACTCCTACTTGTGGAAGGAACTAGAAGCCTCAGAGACTGCCCAGCTAGACATTTCTTGGATACTGCACTGGACCAGCTGGGGTTACGGCAACTTTGGGAATCATCAGGGTGCATGGCAAGCTTCAAAAAAATAGTAAATAACACTGTCAAAAATGAATCTATTATACAAGACAAAGCCGTCTTGTCAGAACGCACACACGGCTGGCTCACTGTACAGTCCTACAGCAAAGCAACCCCCCAAGCATACCTCCAATCTAACTTCTCTAAAATGACAAAAGAGAAGTTCCTGAGATTCCGGTTAGGCATATTGCCATCTGCATATCACTTGCCCCCGTGGTTACGCCCTCCGAAGCCGGCAATTTGTCGTCTCTGTGGGGAAGGAGAGGAAGACATAGTGCACATCATAATCATATGCAGGGAATTAATGCAGGAGCGCCGGTCACTACTTAGACCATTTTTCAACAAGAAACAAATACGGTCCTGTAGGCAAGCGGTGCTAGCAAGTTTCTCTGGTGAAGATATTCAACTAAGCTGTTGCCTGGTAAAATTCTTAACTGCTGCTGATCTCAGACTAAAAAAGAAACAACCAGATCATCTGAGAAGTGGCATTGGAGCCGGGCTGGAGCCGGCCCGCTGACCCACCATGCAAAAGTTTCTGACAGCGTCTTTATCACACCAAGTACTAAGTACTCTTGTACATCTAAGCCGCGAAGAAAAACATTATCAAGCTAATCTCGGCCACTTTGCACTGAGCCATAAAAGTCGTTCCTGCACTACGCACTTTTACCCGTACTCAATCGTCTCCCTCATTTTGCTGCTAAGACTTTGACCAGAGAGGTTATCTTACCTTCTGAACTGCTGCTAAATCTCCGCTTACAAAAAAAATGAAGAATCTGGAATGTGGCCCACCAAGGCCGGGGGACTCGATCTCTTTGCAATTTTTACTGTGTTTTTAATTGTGGCTACCAGCCTTTTAAATTGAAGCTTTATTGTTTTATAAGAGATGGTCATTTTTGTAAAGGTTTTAACTAACTGTACAATAAATATATTACTTACTTACACTCATGCCAGCCTCCACAATTATTTAAAAATAATGACCCCCCCCCCCCGGCACTCGGCCTGGGGTCATAATAATAAAGAATAACTAGCACCAGCTGCCATTTTTTGTTGTTGCTGCGATCCTATAAGAGTTCCACAGTATCACGGCAAAAAACAATTCTTTTAAAATGTTACCCCCGGCGGTATCCCCAAAGAGCCCTACCCTGCCCCCTGATATATTTTTTTTAAAACAATCTCAGGACAGGGGACTAAGTCCCCGAGCACTGTCACGGACGCCGCAACATTTTCTTTCATGTTGCGGCCAGCCAATCAGAGCGCTCGCACATGTGGGACCTTCACTCCTATGGGAGCGAGTTGGCCGAATGGAAAAAAGCTCCTTCAGCCAATCAGAATGCTCTATTTTTTCCAAATAGATTTTGCGGGACTCTTGCGAGAGTCCCTTGAACTTAACTGTCCAGATATAGAAATATTTCTGGACCTTAATTTCTAAATAACTACTGAACAGATTTATACCAAATCACAAAAAGCACATTTACTGGGTCAAGATCTAGCTCCCTGCCAAATTTGGTGTAATTCCATTTAGGAGTTTTGGCTGTAGCGCTATTCAAATATGTCTATGGAAAATGCATGGGGATTTTGCATTTTTGCTTCCCATTTTTCTCGGCCTCTTCTTGATGGATCACCCCAACACTTTAAGAAACTAAGCAAAAAAGAGAACTTTTTGGAACGTTTTGTGAAGATTTGTCAAACGGCACCAAAGTTATTAGCAAACCAAAAAGGCATTTCCAATGGAAACACAATGCTAACTATAACTACCCAGTGGCAACGGCCACTGGGTAATGTATAAATATATATATATATATATATATATATATATATGTATGTATCTATGTATACATTTATGTATTTTGGGGGCACAAACCCCTTATGTTATATATATATATATATGTATATACATACATTGCATATATTATTTTTTTCTGTTTTGAGGGAAAAAACATCCCACGCCTCCTCTTTTTTACTCCTAATCTTCCATTACATTGTCCCTCCCTGAACCCTAAATTTACCTCCCTTTACCTCTACACACCCCTAGAGCATAAAATAACCCATACCTCTATAAACCATTAAACCCTAAAATCAATCTTACCTCTACCTGCAACTTTACCCCATTTAAAAAAAAAAAAGTACCTGTGTAGTAAAGGTAATAGCCTAAACCCTGAACACACGTGCACGGTAACGGCTGTATGGCCCTCTGTGGTGATCTAATAAGTGATGTAAGACAGTGGTGGAACACTTCATGCCTTGTGTTTCATGTTCTGCCTTTGGAATGTTGTTCGCCAGGTTGGCAGTTGCCTCCTGGTGCTGTTTGATGAGAGACTTAATAAATATCTCTACATTATACTCTCTATGGTGTGTGAGTATATTACTACAATTTGGCGACGATTGGACTAGACGCCCACCATGAATTGCCTGTGTGTCTTCAACAATATTCCTGTCATGACAAAGGTTCGTGGAGCAGTGCAGTTTGAGGTGAGAGTGCTGTGCGTTTAGCTATCAACAGCGTGACTTACGAGGCGGCTTATTCACGAGTAACCCCCCCCAGTCTAATCCACATAGACTTACATTTTCGTCTTGATCTGAGAGTTTTGGTTGTTCCGGGCCAGGTGGGAGACACGCGCAGCATCGGAGGGTTCAAGCCAGCGCATCGGAACCATCGGAGCGTTTCGAGCCAGCGCGCGCCCAATTTGAGTGTCTCGAGTCAGCTCGCAGCATTGCCGTGCACACGCACAATCTTTACTGGGTGATATGACCCCGTGTGGTATTGACACTCACTCTTGACAGTAATGTTTCAACTAACTGGTAATTGTTATGGTGCTCAAGGGAGGGGGAACCACCCAATCTCCCACGTCTGATCCCTGCGGATCTACCTTACACACAACATCAAGCCCGAGCACACATATATCAAGTTATCTAATTGGTAGTTATAACATAGGTATTCATAACACTATTCGGATTCTTGTGAATTTCTTTTTCTTTTTTTGATGTTCCAGCCAACACGTGTTTCGTCGTCCGGGAAAATGACCCTCGACTTCCTCAGGGCTGCCTTGAAGCGATAATTCGTGGTAAGCCTCTAAGCCGGTTATACTTCAGTCCCGGCCAGTAGTTAGTAAAGGTATAGTCAGTTCAATTCCCAACAGTGTAAGTAAACATGTCCACGGCCGTATTTGGAGCCGGTTGGGGACGCGGAAAGGCACCCGTACTAGTGGATTCACCGGGCAATACTGGATGTCCATTATATATTTCACCCAACGACACGACGCGGATCGGCATGAGTGTCAGATTTTAAGACGATTTGGACTTTCCTGGAGAGTTTGTGAACACCTGCAAACCTGCCAGTTTGTGAGCATCACACACTTCTCTCCAACCTCCCAGAAAATGGTCAGCGGTTGTCTAGCGGCTTAACGGCTAGAGCAGCCGACCTTAAAGCAGGGGAACCGGGGTCGAGTCTGGCGGAGGCTCAAACGTCCTGTGATTCTAGAAATCACGTAATCTCCCTGTGTCTAAAAATGAATGTGTCCATCTGTAATGCAACTGGTGCTCGTGTAAAGCGCCGGGTACCTTCGGGTCGAGTTCGTGCTATATAAAACTGCAAAAATAAAGTGCTGGAGTTGACTCTTTTCCAAAGTGGGATGGGAACAGAAGCCCGCCAAACTGTATGGGATTGTAGTTGAAGGTGTTTCACCTCCAAGAAAAAATGTAATAATTAAAAAACAAAATGCCCGTTGACAGAGAGCTGCCTTTCCCCAGTGTGGAGTAGGAAACAGTGTGGTGTTGTACAGCGCTGACATCTCAACTCCGGGGACACTGCAACTCAGTAAAGTGGCCCACGACACTCCCAGCAGTACACCTGGGAACCTGCCTCTAGTGATGCATTCTAGGCATGCTGCTGCCACTGCTTGTAACAGAAATTACTAAGTTTTCACCTGAAGTATTACTGCAGCTAAAGAGTTACTGTTGCTTTCTGTGAATCGGGTTCCTTCAGCTCAGGAGACGCATTATACAATTCGGGTTTGTGGGTACGGTTGGTCAGAAATAGAACTGAATGAATGCGTGCATGAATGAATTGAGTATTTGTATAGCACTGAGAACGTAATTGTTTCAAGGCACTTCTTGCCTGTGGGACCCATAGATAAAAGGGGCTGCGCTTTCACTTTTCCTCTCTGACCCAGTCAAGGTTCTCCCAGAGTGGCACAAGTACCCCGCTAGTCCATCCTCCAGGTGTTAGGGCCCCTAGTCCTTCTTCAGTGAATCGATGAGGTTGCAGGGGTTTGCGTGCGTGTTTGTGGCCGGTGGGGGACAGTAACAAAACACGTTACATGCCCAGTTGAAATCTGCTACAGAGCAGAGATTCGCACTGAAAGCAAGTGCCAGGCAGCATTCCCATCAATATTCCTGAGCCCCCACAGCGCATTCCTTTCTTGGCCCCTTCCCTCCACTTTGAAGCTAGGGAGGGGGCAGGTGGAGGCTCCGGGTTGTGGCATAAGATAAGCACATGGGTCTGTAAACACATTCTGCTGGGGAACAACGGATGACAGCGGGGACAGAGCTCCCCTTGTCTGTAGCGGTCGGCAACAAACTTTGGAGCCACCATCACTGACCCTCCCCCGTCCTCATTCCATGGAACCCGGAGGTGGGGACTAGGGGAGGCCGCAAGTGAAGCTGGAAAACTGCATGCAAATTCCAGTGGGGAGCGACAGATGCGGCTGCCCATCCCCCGCCCGCTCCTTCGGCAGCAATCCGAGAGGAAAACCGCGAGCTGGGCTCCCTCCTGACAAGCCCTCTCCAGTCAGCCACACTCCCTTGCCTGTGCAGAGGGGCCCGAGCAGGGACCGCTGGCGAGCTGCTCCCTCCCAGCTTCCGTGGGGGTCGCAGGCGAGTCCTCCATGTCGCAGGGGCCGGTGGGAACGGGTCCGGCACTTTCTGTACTTTCGGAAAGTTTCTCCTCTGGAGCGGCGCGTTCAGCTCGGCCCCTTCGGATTTAAAGTTCGCGGCACCCAGGCACCGACCATGGTGGTGGCCCCGAGGACAGACACTCACGGCATGGCCCCGGGACTGGACCCCAACCCTTGAGGCTCGGGAGAAGGAGCTCTGAAGCTGCCAGTTAGGCACACCACCCCCGCGCCTGAACACATGTGATGTGCGTGTTATTTGCCACGGGGTAGCCTGGTTGACTTACGTCCCAGTGACAACGCAGAGGTATGTGTGTGACCCTTAAGGGCACAGGTCCTAAACTTGGCAGAGCAGAGTCAGTCACAACATAAACGGTACACGTGGGGTAAACATGGACACTCTAGAGATACAAACATCACGGGTTGCAAGACTGCGGTATTGGTCTCTTGAAAAACGCACTTACGGGGTTTGTTGTGGTTGTTTCCGACATGGTAGGACTTCTGTCTTTGATTTCATGCGTAGCACGCCTCAATGAGTCGCTAGAGTCCTGCAGACACAGCTATACATGCGAGCGGAGGTAACGTCATTCCACCCTTCAGCAGCAGGTTGTTTATTAAAAAGAGAACATTCTATGGCCAAGGACGAAGAGAATTCAGTTTGTGCTGCGAGTTATAAAACGCTTCCTTCAGTAAATATGTCACTTGTATGTAGTGTTGATGCTGAGTTGTGTTAACTAAGTGCGCCTAGTTCGGGAGATAACAGAGCTGAGAGGTGAAGGGAATTGTCTAAGGTCACACATTGTGGGAAATTTGTCGATTAAAAAGGCCAGCGAGTTGCTGTGAAACGTTCGAACTCCTGCAGGGTAAGCCAACCCTTAATCTTTGAGAGGTCAATACACTAAGCGCCATTTAACTATATGATAGTAAAGCATGTTTCTTGCAGCGCTATAAAGTAGCAAATGTGTTAGCAGGCACTGGTGATCAGTTGCCTGGACTATGGAAATGCTCTTCTGGCTGCGGTAAATGAATCCCTCCTGGACAAGCTCCAGGTAGTCCAGAATACAGCGGCCCGTCTAATTCACAACCTTCCAACGAGATCAGCCTCTGTCCCTCTACTACATGCACTACACTGGTTGCCAGTGCGGAAGCAGATTACCTTCAAGATCTGTTGCCTAGTGCACAAAGCACTTAACGGCAAGGGACCTAGCTACTTGAAGGAAATACTTATTCCCTATCGTCCTACAAGATCTTTGAGATCTGCCAATAAGTCTCTTCTTATGGTACCACGCATTAAGAAAACATGCTCAGGGGGCCGTGCTTTCTCTTTCTTGGCTCCCCATCTTTGGAACAAACTTCCCCTACACCTGCAAGAATGCACCGTTCATTACAATTTTAGAAAATTATTAAAAACTGAATTATTTTAATTTATTAAGCTCCTTGCCCTGCATCTTTTGATCCCGCTGCGTCGAGATATCCCTTCGGGGATGATTCATGCGCATTACAAATAAATAAATAAAAATAAATAAATATATATAAATACTATATCTATTACATGGTAGAATTGGTGGACATACAACTTCTGGGTTTCTGGGGCACAACACAGTGGGCGCAGGATGCACTGAAAGGCCGGGTTATGCCCCCAGCGGTCTCTCTTAAAATCCCAGTTTTGAAGCCTACAATTGGTGATTTTGAATAACATTGGAGGGGTGGTGGTAAGGGGGGGTTCTCATTGCCGTTCCTTCAGCAAGATTTCCCAAAGAATCCATTTTGGAGCAGACGCCTTTCTTGCGAGCTAAAAAGAGGGATTTCTCACGGCTGGCTTCACCCATAGAAAACAGAGAGCATTTAAAGTCTATGGAAACCGTCAAAGAAGTGAATCGCTCTGCCCCGGCGAGAATACGTTAAAACTATGCTCCCTTGAGAGGAATACACGCCCCCTCGCACTACGAGAAAAAGAAAAGAAACACAGAACAATCGGTTGCGAGTGTCCCGGCAGCTCCGAAAGTGAAAGCGCGCACAGCACGCTGAATGTAAACAAAGCACGTCGCCCTGCCTCAAGCTGGACAAACTCAATAAAGAATATAGTGCTTACCGTGTAAGAACCGAAGTAAAGGGGCCAGTAGCCTTTGGAGGATACAAATGATGACAAGGCCGTACTAAGGAGGGACTAACAAACCTATTAAGGAATCAGACGCCAGCAGTTACGAAGGACAAAGACACAAGCCAATGAAAAACATGGGCAGGGGAGTGGGCGGGGCTTCTCTCCCGTACTGAACTACAACAGATCATCCCCAGAGCAGCGCTTGCACGCTGGCTCAGGCTCGACCTAAAAAGAAAATAAACTGCTAGGCTAGACATTTTACAAAGAGAATGTGCGTGTTTCATTTTTCCCAGAGTCTGCTTTCACTTTCTCATGCACAATGTAGGGATTTAAGACAAAGCATACTTTCAGTGCTCTTGAAATAGGAACGCACGGGGCAGGAGAGATGTGGTACTATCCTTGTGCTCTCTTCTGCTGTATATGCAAGCAACAGCAGGTCAGTGACTTGGTACAATTTTCATATTTCAGACTGGATTGCAATGTCATCGTCATTAACAGCAAATGTACTTTCCCATGGACGTTGGCACAATTTATTAGGTCTCACATTAGCCAAAACCTTTTGATTTTGCTAAAAATATATGCATAATATATTCATCTGACACAAAGCTGGCCACTCGGAGGATTGCACTCTAATCCAGCAGTGCAGGACCCATTTAGCTACATCCTATGCGTGCTGCTTTACATCTCACAGTAGCACTCAGATATGAGATGCTAGTAATAAAGTCCATCCGAGCAGATCTTCCCGACCACTTCTCTCACCAAACATGCTTGCTCAGGACCATGAACTGTAAACAAAATATTAGAGTGGACAACCCAGTGCACTAACCATATAAATAGATTAAGATCATATGAAATACCACAAAAAGACCTGCAGAGTTGCTTAAAACTGCACGTATATCGAAAAAACGTGAAGTGCATGATTGCCTCAAACTTATTTTGACTTGTACTTATGTTGGTTGTCTATTTACTTATATACTATTGCGCAACCTCTTCTGATGTGTCTGTAAAACGTACCTTTTATTTCGAATTTTTGTCCTGAATTTTGACCTTCTGTCCTGAATTTTTGTCCTGAAGTTTGACCCTTTGTCCTGAATTTTTACACTCACCGTCCTGAATTTACCCCCATGCCAGTTGGTCACCCTAATTTCGCTGTGATTCTGTGCAAATCAGTATATCTCCCCGTGCCTAAAAAATATATAATGCAACCGGTTCAATTTCTTCGGATCGAGTTCGCGCTAGATCAAAACTGTAGGGGGCGAAAGACGAGCACGAGAACCGAGTTTCACTTTACGCACACAGGGAGCTGTCTTTTCTGCGCATGCGCTGAAGATAAATATCTCCTCTCTGCGCATGCCCAGTCGAGGCAGAACACGCTGTGGCTGCGCATGTTCCTGGGCGCTGTTTACATGTAGGCGCTTTAGTGCTCAGACTTGTTTCCCGTTATTCAGGGAGGAGCCATGTACTGAACTTTGACTCCTCTTCCGTACTAGAGTATTTACCGAGAGGATCGAGGAGGCCTGGACAGCAGTGTTATTTACACACCATCCTCGGTCCGGTTACAGTCCAGGCTGCGTTTTGACCTTTGAGTTTACACGGCGGCGCAGGAGAGAAATGTTCAAGCAGGGATCGGAAAAAGTGAGTAATGTTATGTACGTGCTCCGCTTTTTTTCTTTGAAGAATGTCGGGATGTAAAATATGTTGTTTTAAAATTCTACAATATTTCGTACAATAACGAGGCGTGTGCTGTTGTTTTACATGTGACGTGAATTGTAACATTCTCTTTCCAATAAGCCGGTGTCACGCTCGAGGATGCTTTCAAGGTAAGTTTATTTGCACAACAACTAATTACGTCTTCACATAACGAGAAGCCTGGGCGAACTGCCGTTGTATGGAATATGGTCATATCATATGAGGCTTCCATATTCAAGATTCCATCCAACCAGTCCGACCAGGATGTAGCATGAATCAACCCCTGCAGAGCACCCGAGGCCAGAATCACACAGATACACCTCTGTAGCATGAAAATTAAAGACTTACCCAGCCATGCTGCGGTGTGTTCCATATGGCTGTTATATATATATATATATATAGAGTCAACAAAATGCCCAAAAGCTTTTAAGGGCGCACTCCAAACAAACGTACCATCCGGTTTAAAGTTGCGAGGAAGGAACTCGCGCTGTTGCATAATAATGAAACTCCGGACCTACTTAAGGCAAATAATGTGTTCTGTACAGGACTATAATACCCAACATGCACTATTTTTGTACTGCTTGATGCGAAGCCCACTGAGGGCGTGGCATGTGTGAATAAATTTGATACAGAACCACCGGTGCATTTCATTTGACGTGTGACCTTTGACAAAGAGGCAGCCAGCCTCGAAACGCGTTAGGTCTTGCAGCACGAACCTATGGGCAACAGCGCGAGTTCCTTCCTCGCAACTTTAAACCGGATGGTACGTTTGTTTAGAGTGTGCCCTTAAAAGCTTTTGGGCATTTTGTTGACTAATATATATATATATATATATATATATATATATATATATATATATATATATATATATATATATATATATATATATATATATATATATATATAATATCAGAAAAGCCATATGGTTGTCCCGGTGTTTTGATTTGAATATCTGGTCACCCTCACCCAACACAGGGCCAGAAATCTCCCAGAAGTTTTCAAAACAGCACTTATTGCCTGCTGTGACACTTTGGGGGTCTTATTAAACCTCCCAGTGACACTGCCCATGAGATGAAATTTACATTAAACAGGTTAACTGCAATTTAAGTTCTTAGAAAGTATTGGGACTCGTGAGAGTTATTCCACACACCTCATCTTCGTCCAGAAAAGCCCCATAATGTTTTGCCCGGGGCCTGTTCAAAATATTGCGTTGATTGCTGCCTCAGTATTTGATGGCATACAAGGCTTTAAGTGGGATGGAAAAGGGATGAGGTGTGTCTTTAAAAGGGGTTTGCCTAAGAAGCGCAACTAGGAATCCTTTCCAAGAGGTGTGGTGTACTAAGTAAAGGAGTCCAGATCGTGGACAAGGTGGTAGGTTCCAAGATGTAATTTATTATATTAAGTTCCAGGTAAGTAGATAGATGGTAGTTTGCAGTAAGATGGTAAATACTTGCCGTAATAGCCTCCACCAGGAGCAGCCTCCCTCTGCTCAGCCTCTCATCTTCAACTCACACTCTCACCAAGCCCACACACCAACATTCCGTGACATCATACAACATTCTCCAGTCAATCAGGCTGAACAGAAGGGAGATTATTGGTGTAAAGAAAGAAGACAAGAAATCACACTATAACATATCCTCTTTCTTTACATCAACAAAAGAAAAATAAAAGAATATGAAACGGTAAAAGATAGCAAGGCGTACCATCTTAAATGTAATAATACATATTAAGAAAATGCAATAATGCAATAACATAAAAATGCAATGCAATAATATAACCGCATTAAATGCATAATGCAATAGCATAAAAATACAATGCAATAATAAAACAGCATAGAATGCAATATTACAATAACAAGAAAATTGCAGCAAAACTATGGCACGCACACCATCCCTTTTCTCACAAAGGAAGGCAAACCGAGAAAACAAAACATATGCCAAGAAATGCGCACACCTGAAGGGACAAACAGTCTCAGGCAAAGCAATAAAGCAAGAAAAGCAAAGCACGTACAACACTCGTACGCCTGACGTCTCAGGCACCCCTACACTCCACAAGAATAGGTGGACAAGCAAGAGCAGTGAAATAAACAGCGAACCAGCACTGAAAAAACTGACAGGACCAAAACAGGAACATAGAAAAGTACATACGTGACAAATGGTACTCAACAAGAAGACAGCAGGAGATGTACAGGGATACACTCACCCATGAAACAGAGAAAAAATGTAAAGGGATACACTCACCAATGAAAACGGCATAAAATAAGGTGGGATACACTCACCCACAAAACAGAATGAAGAGAACTGGGATGCACTCACCCACAAAACAGCATAAAATGTACTGGGATACACTCACCCATAAAAACAGAATAAAAATGTACTGGGATACACTCACCCACGAAACAGAATGGAATGTATAGGGATGCACTCACCCAAGAAAACTGCAGAAAACGTATTGGGATGAAACAAAACTTGCTCATCACCACAAAGTCAAAGAATTGAGGACCATAACTGCTCAGCACTAGAAAGTATAAACAGAATTGAGCAGCATAATGGGTCAGGACAATAAATTAGGATGCCTTACACAAAGCAATCCCAGCACTTTTAACGAAAACCCTGTAAAACGACAACTAGAAGTAATCTGCTCACACATAGAAAATACAGGTAATAAGCATAGAGCATTACAATGTAATAAAAGATAAGTGCAGCATATCATCATGACAAACATATGCAGATGCAAAATTAGGCAAGATAAGTAATAATCATACAGGTGAACCTTCTAATATGCAAATGCAGGGAAGAGATTAATTCAATTAAAACAAGAATTAATTACACCGGTACTCGACCCAAGTGTCCTCTGAGAAAGGAAATACATGTTATAAATTAAATAGAAAACAGTTCCATAATATGCCCAGAAGATGGCGCACTAAGCACAATATAAAGAACATTGGCATCCATAATATGAAAACCTTCACGTCCAAAGAATGATAAACCACGTTGCAGAAAAGTTTGAAATATTTCTCTATCTAAACTGTGCCACACTGGAAATCGTAGCTGAAGACTGCAGCAATATACGTTTGTTATCCAGCAGTCTAGACACAAAGATGTAAGTCCCGGTACTTTGAATGGCGAAGAAGAGAAGACTCACGGGTGCTGGGAGGGAATTCGATGATCACAGGAAGACTCCTCCACATTCTTAGTATAGCGTTGCCATGGAAACTCAGCATGCGCAAACTGATAAAGCTGCATGCTAAGAGTAGAAGTAACGTCATGACTGCTAACTCGCAGAAGAGGTCTGATGTCCAAACGTGGTAGAATAATCTCCTTCGGTGGTACTTGCGCTTCATGTGCGCAGTACATGGTGAAAAGTACTTCTTCCTACCAAACAAAAGATGGCGTCACGCAATCGACGTGCTTGCAGGGTGGCTCACGGCGTGTGCGTGCGCGTGCGCCCACGGGCTTGCGCATGGCAGAATGTGGATGACGAAGACATGAAGGCCAGGTCCGTCACAGGCAAGAGGTGAGAGCGCGCGCTCACTTTCAAGATTTAAATGATGCATGACAGTTGCCGCCGGCCTCAATGTAGGGAAGACCAAACCCTAAGAAAAAAACCAAAACAAAAACTGCACATTGCTCACCATGTCGGTCTTCTCTCAAACAGCAGGCAGGGGGACCCAGCGAGAGGTGTACTAACACGGAGACAGGCTGAATAGCAAACAAGCAGATCTCTGGAATCGGAATCCTCCGATGTGACGTGACTAGAGTTTTTCCGTTTCTTGCAATGTTGATGAAATGTTCACAGCAGCTCCACGTCTTACTGAGAAAGATAAAAGTGATGCCAGATAATGACTAAAAGTCACTGACACTTTCTTGAATTTCTTGAAGCAGGTGGCTGCACAAAGCTCACGATCATTGTTGAAAGTCCCAGTAATTGTGGAACAGTGAAATGCTGTTGAAAAGTTAAACGCTCTGAGCAAGGTGTCAAATTGGAAATGACACTTCAGTATATCAATGAAAAGGCCGTCAATATATCACACTTCTGTCCAAGGTAGCAGAGAAAGTAGCTGGAAAACGTAAGAGAGACTGGCACTCACAGGTTGAGGCGACCGGTGGAGTGGTCACTGGTGGGGCTCGGGATGCCAGCCTCTTCATGTTCCATTGCAATTTCCTTAGATTCAGTTGCAGTTACATTAATCCAATCAGATGGCATACGCAGGTTTTTCCTTGATAAATCGTCGCCAAAATGTACTAAGTAAAGGAGTCCAGATCGTGGACAAGGTGGTAGGTTCCAAGATGTAATTTATTATATTAAGTTCCAGGTAAGTAGATAGATGGTAGTTTGCAGTAAGATGGTAAATACTTGCCGTAATAGCCCCACCAGGAGCAGCCTCCCTCTGCTCAGCCTCTCATCTTCAACTCACACTCTCACCAAGCCCACACACCAACATTCCGTGACATCATACAACATTCTCCAGTCAATCAGGCTGAACAGAAGGGAGATTATTGGTGTAAAGAAAGAAGACAAGAAATCACACTATAACATGTGGCCTATGTAAATAAGGGTGTTGGAAAATAGCCTTGTCTGAATGGTTACCCCAAACCATTGCCTTTCTCCTCCCCTTTTTCGGACCCTGTTTTTGTTAGCTTTAGGCAGGGCTTTAAGTGGGAGGAAAAAACGGGGGGGGTCTCTCAAAGGGGTGTGGCCAAGGAAATTAAGGGCGTGGCTTAAAAACACATAAGCTAAAAATCTGTGCTTAGCATAGTGTGCCGTCCGACTTGTATTTTGCTGTTTCTGTCATTGCATCCAGATATGATACAAGTAACATCATAGCAAAACCAAAGGGGATGATGGACGGAGTGTTGAACATTGCAAGCACTCACCCCCAGTCAACTGATCTGGGTTTAATCCATCATCATTCTTTAGCTCACTCCGCCACCCCAGTTCAGACATGGCCATTTGCAAATCAGTCTGACCCTGTGCCTAATGGGAACAGTCCAGCCTGAACTGCCAAGCCATGTCTTCCCTGGACCGGAAACAAGCATCCTGGGACCGGTTTCGGGTTCATAACCCTCAACAGCCAGTGGCAAAGTGAGCAAGGGACCCACGTCTGGGCATACCCTGCCAACTTAGGGCGAACATAGCAAAACCAAAGGGGATGATGGACGGAGTGTTGAACATTGCAAGCACTCACCCCCAGTCAACTGATCTGGGTTTAATCCATCATCATTCTTTAGCTCACTCCGCCACCCCAGTCCCATCTCCTTGTGTTTGCTTTGTTCGCCCTAAGTTGGCAGGGTATGCCCAGACGTGGGTCCCTTGCTCACTTTGCCACTGGATTCAAGATAGCCTGGCTGAAGAGGGGTGTTACCCCGAAACCGGTCCCAGGATGCTTGTTTCCGGTCCAGGGAAGACGTAGCTTGGCAGTTCGGGCTGGACTGCTCCCATGAGGCACAGGGTCAGACTGATTTGCATATGGCCATGTCTGAACTAGGGTGGCGGAGTGAGCTAATGAATGATGATGGATTAAACCCAGATCAGTTGACTGGGGGTGAGTGCTTGCAATGTTCAACACTCCGTCCATCATCCCCTTTGGTTTTACAAGTAACATCATACCTACAACAAGTCAGGACTATTGGCTTTGTCAGTGGTTGTTAGTTGCATAAGATAAATAAGCAGCAACTATGACTTGTATATAATATTGAAAAAGCTTCCACCTAAAGCCCTGGTGACACCACAACAATGTTGCTGCTCCTGAGTTTCAAAAAGAGAAGGGAAATCCAGAGAGAAAATGACACTCTTTAAAGGATTTCCCTTCCCCTACAAGGCTCACCTGGCATGACGTCATGCCGTAAGTTCTCCACTAGTGAGAAGTGAGCAGTGTGAGCACGCGCATATCGATGTGCCTGCTGTCAGTGCAGTCCGGAAAAAACCGGAACGCCTGTGGCAGGGCACAAAACAGAGCCTGATAGGGACCCGTTTCGAGGCCCCCTTTAAAAAACTGCCGGTGCTCAGAACCGGTGAGACCTGGACCACTTAAAGTCCTGGCTTTAGGACTCTGGCACTATACCACTGCTAATCAGTGTTAAAGTGCATGTGCTGCTCCCCTAAACATGGTTACATTTGGTATATCAACAGTTGGTATATTTAATTTATCTGTAAGTCCCTAGTAGAGTGCACTACCTGCACCCAGTGCCTGTAAATTAAATGCTACTAGTGGGCCTGCAGCACTAATTTTGCCTCCCACACAAGTAAGCTTTTCAACATGTCTCAGGCCTGCCACTGCAGAGCCTGTGTGTACAGTTTTACTGCCACTTCAACTTGGCATTTAAAACCCTTTGCCAAGCCTTAAACTCCCCTTTTATTACAATGTCACTCCTAAGATAGGCCCTGGCTAGCCCCTCGGGCAGGGTACTGTGTAAGTAATAGGTAGGGTATGTACTGTCAAAGTGTTGCATGTCCTGGTAGTCACAAACACCTACATTAGTTTTTCACTACTATGAGGCCTACTCCTCTCATAGGTTTACATTGGGCATTCCTTAATATACTTTTAAGCTGTAATTCCTGATTAGAAAGGAGTAGCTGTGTCATTTTTATATCTTTGGAATGGTAATGATAAATCCTCTTTACTGGTAAAGTTGGATTTAACATTACTATTTTAGAAATGCCACTTTTAGAAAGTGGACATTTCTCTGCACTTACAGCTCTGTGTGCCTGCAGCCTGTCTCCAATACACGTCTGGGGTGGGTGACTGCTACACTTTGTGCCTTCCCTCTAGACAGTCACAAACACAGGAGGGTTAGGTGTGTGAGTTCTCATTTTCATTCTAATGGCTCTTCCTGGGCAGGTAACAAGGGAGGGGCTGACACCTGAATAGGCAGTGCTCTATCCCCACACAAAGGACTGATTACCCCCCCACCCCCACCACAGGTAGTCTGGAGCCAGGGCTGTGGAAAAAAAGGGCCTCTGTGCTCTTCAAAGACCCTTCTTTGAAGTCACCCCCACTTCACAGGGACTACTGGGTATAAGTATTGGGTCTCCGACATGACCAAATCAGACACTTTTCGACTTCTGACCTGTAAAGACCCTCTGTAAGAAGAATTGCTGTGCTGCTACAAGGACTGCCACTCTGCTGGACTGCTGCCATGGAAGAACTGCTTTTCTGCTGTGCTGCAGCGCTGCACTTTGACCCTGCTGAGGGAGAACTGGTCTCTGCCTTGAACCCATAGTGATCTCAAGGGCTTGTTGGCTTGCTTTCTGTTGCTTGAGACTCAGTGCTATCAAAGTCTCTGCCCCTGCTCCTGTGCCTGGTTCATTGGAAGTGGACCCAGATACTTGCACCAGAGAAATCGACGCATCTCCAGTCTGCTTAGAGCAGAACCAGCGCATCAACCCTGTTGCAGGTGTAGAATCGGCGCATCACTTTCGGAACCGCCGCTTCACATCCTGAAACATTGCTTCGGAAGCAACGCACCGCCGCCACAGCCTGTAGAAGATCGACACATCGCCCTTCCAGTGTGGATTAACCCGGCGCATCTCCTTTGGAAGCTCCGCACTTGGAACTGGTGCTTCACTCAACGGACCTGACGCATCACCACAGTTGCCGGGAGAAATCCGGCGCATCACCACCACTGATTGGGGATCATCAACGCATCTCATGCTGCGACAATGATTAAGGTACTTTTGCTCAGCAGGCCCTACGTGAGTCCTGCAGCCAGCCCATGCTTATTCGCAGGCGGCCATAATTCTTGACTTTGTACTGGTCCAGCGCGACCAGATAACTCCCATTGGCCCTTATTGCTTCTAAGCGCTAGAACTCTTTTTATTCTTTAAATATTCATATCTCGACTTCTACTCATTGGATATTTGTCATTTTGGTCTTGATTTATTTATAAAATTATTGTCTATTTTTCTAAACCGGTGTGGAGTCATTTTGTGGGTTTTTTCAGTGTGTTTGTGTGTGTATTGCACAAATACTTTACACATTGCCTCTTTAGATAAGCCTGTCTGCTCTGTGCCAAGCTCCCAGAGGGTGAGCACAAGTTATCTTTTAGTGGGTATCTAGCTTACCCTGACTAGGATTTTGGCTCCTGCTTGGACAGGTTGCATACCTCTTCCAACCAGAAGTCCAATTTCTGACATTGGTGATCAGTGGTGAGGATAGGACTTGTGTTTGTGCAATACCATATAGTAACTCATTGGCCACTACTACTCTATACTAAATACCATTAAGAGTTTTCAAATTCTCCTTTTACTCAAAGGGTCATTTTTATAATTATTTTTTTTTAAAATAGTTTTTTATTGATTTTAACTTCAAAGAATCACAAATCATAAGTATGCATATCTTTCAAACATGTTACATCATGTAGCTGTGGTGAAACATTGTACATTCAATTAGTCCAACAATCCGGATATATGGCTAGTGCGCCTTAACATTTCCATTTCGACAGTTGGGGATATACATATGTCTCCTCTGTGCGCATTCCACCCACCCCATTTTTTATCCCATTTCTTAGGGCACCCTCTAGATTTATACACTTTCTTTTCGGCAATCATGCATTTATCCATTTCAGCCGCCCATGTCCTAGTCGACGGTCGTTCCGCTGCCCCCCATTTCATTGCTATCGCTCTCTTAACTAGTGTGTACCCCAGCATGGCTAATTGCTGTTCCTCTTCTGTGAGATCAGTAGCTTCCCAAATATTAAGAAGCCCCAGCGGTGGTGTGAGTGTTATCTGTTTCCCAGTGGCCTCTTGCAGATGTGTCGTCGCCCCTTCCCATATGTGGCGTAGGAGTGGACAGTCCCATATAGTGTGATAGAAGGTTGCCTCTTGATGACAGCCGCGCAGACATAGAGCACTCTGTCTGGTTCCCATTTTTGCTAAGGTCACCCCTGTGAGATATGTTCTGTGAAGGATTTTTAATTGGATCAGTCGAAAACGAAGAGTGATAGCTGCTTCCCTTGGAGACATCAGTGCTGCCTGCCAGTCCTCGTCCTCAATTTGCCCTAGATCTGCTTGCCACCTGTCTCGCAGAGTCTGAAAGGGATCTGGCAAATTGTTACAGAGTTTGCGATACGTCAGTGATATGGCTTTATCTGATCTGGGTTCAGAGAGCAGCCGGTCCTCTAAAGGGGATGATTCCGGTAGGGTATCCAGGTCTGGAAGTGTTGTTGTGAGTGTGTAGCGGATCTGCAGATAACCAAATATCTCCCCCTGAGCCAATTCATACTTTTGTTGTAGTTCACTAAATGTAAGGAGTTTGCCTTTCTTCACTAAATGGCCTATGGTGGATGTTCCAATTGTGTCCCATTTATCAAAGCCTGGTTGATAGCACAGGAGCCTAAGTTTTTGAGTAGACCATAAGGGCGTGGCCTGGGTCAACACCGCAGTCCAACCCAGACGTTTAGTTACCTGATGCCAAATGTCGACCGTCTGCGCAGTAGGGCCCACGTACCTCCCTTTTCGGACTTTTGTATATAGAGCTCCTAAGCACCCCTCTCTTCCCATCTGGTACTTGTCTAGCATATATGCAGGGTCTATCGGAGAACGGTACAGCCAATGATTTATAGCTACTAATTATGAGGCCCAGTAATAAAGTCTTATGTCCGGAAGAGCAATCCCCCCCCATCATACCACCCTCTAGTCAATTTGTGCAACGCTATACGAGGCGCTCCCCGTCCCATAACAGCGAGCGGACCTCACTTTCAATATTTTTAAAGTACGAGTCAGGAACCTTATATGGGCAGTTTTGAAGGATATACAAGAAACGCGGGAGAGCCAGCATTTTAAACAGGGCAGCTCTGCCTAGCAGAGAAAGCGGCAAAGATCTCCAGTATTTAACATCATTACGCAGCCTGTCTAGGGGGACGGCTAGATTTTTGTCATAAAAGAGTTGGGGATCCGGTGTAACATAGATCCCGAAGTATCGGAATCCATCAGGGGCTATTTCAATCTCACATCCCGGAGGAAGCCTGGGGACCGGACCCCGGAGGACAAACGGCACCGATTTGGTCCAGTTGATGGCGAATCCTGAGTATTTGCAGAAATTTATGAAAATATTCAACAGTCTATGTATTGCAGTATACGGGGACGCTAGATATATCAGGATATCATCCGCATATAGCGAAATCCTATCTTCGTGCCCTTCTGCCCATTTCAGCCCTCTGATTAAGACGTCCCCTCTCACCCAGGATGCCAGTGGTTCAAGAATTAAGGAGAAAATCAGGGGGGATAAGGGGCATCCCTGTCGGGTGCCTCTACCTAACGGGAATACTCTGGACGTGCGATTATTGATTTTTACCTGATCCCGCAAATCCGTGTAAAGAAGTCTAATCCACCCTAGAAACTTCGGGCCAAACCCCAGGCGTCCCAGCACCTCGAAAAGATAGGGCCATTCTATAGAGTCGAACGCCATAGAGGCATCCAAAGAGAGCACTACTGCATCTTCCTCTATATAGGTTTGGCGCCCCAACACATTGTGAATGCGATGAATGTTTAGAGCCGTATTCCTCCCCGGTATGAACCCGGATTGGTCCGCATGGACCAACGAAGGGATTATTGACACAAAGCGGGAAGCCAGGAGCTTTGCCAGTACCTTTGCCTTGACATTAATTAACGATATCGGACAATAGGATCCGCAACTGTCAGCGGGCTTACCTGGCTTTCGAATGACAACAATAGAAGCTAGACGTTGGTCGACCGGTAGAACCCCTTTCTCAAGACTTTCATTATACATGTCGTTAAGGTGGGGCGCGACCCTTTGGGCCATGGACTTAAGAAATTCAATAGGGACCCCATTGGGCCCCATTGCCTTCCCTGACTGGATGCTATTTATGGCTTTGCAGATTTCGTCATCAGTCAGATCTGCCTCCATGACGTTCTTATCTGACTCCGATAGGGTAGGTAGGCGTATGTCCGCCAACAGCTGACGGGAGTCCTCGGCCGTATATTTAGTTGATGGGGGTATAGACCTTTTCTAGATGATCAGCAAACGCTTCCGGGATGTCTTGCGAATCTGAGATCTGTTCCGTCCCGTCGACGGTCAGTCGGGGTACCCAGCGTTCCCCTTGTTCCCTTTTCTCCAGCCAGGCTAACATTTTCCCTGCCCTGTCTCCCATCTCATAGACCCTATGTTGCGATTGGAGTAATCTAGCCCGTGTCTTCT
Organism: Calotriton arnoldi; assembly: GCA_963921515.1. Lineage (NCBI taxonomy): Eukaryota > Metazoa > Chordata > Amphibia > Caudata > Salamandridae > Calotriton > Calotriton arnoldi. Next base: position 1,360,767 of record CAWUFW010000078.1, on the reverse strand, counting down.
CCCCCGCCAGGGCTTTGTATTCTAGCTGTTTAACAGTTAATTGATGTGCCGTATCCTCACTGGGTGAGGAGGCATTTAGTGCCTCCAATCGCAGGAGTTCACTCTCCAGCTGGGAAATTTGCTGATTCTGTTGCCTAACATATCCAATTTTAAGCGCCAGGGCTTGCCCTTTTAGCACCGCCTTGTATGCTTCCCATATGATCTGTGCCGAATCCACGGATCCGACATTTTCATTGAAGTAGTGGTCCGTCTGTGTAAGCAGAGTCTCCTTTATGTCTGGAATTTTAAGCATCCAGGGATTGAGGACAATTGTGTTACGATGCCCTGCATTGCGATAGGTAAGCTCAATCCACACTGGAGAATGATCTGAAATGCCTCTTGGCAGACCACGTGGGCGTCTAAAATGTCCAATATCTGCTAAATGTGTTAGGAAGTAGTCAATGCTGGACATGCTCTTGTGTGCATTGGAGTAGTAGGTGTAGTGAGTCAGGCCTGGCTGCAGGGCGCGCCATATATCTGCCAGGACCATGGCTCGCGCGAACCCCCTCCATTTGCGTATTGGGCCGCATCAGGGGATGTCGGGGATGCCTGTCTCTAAGGTCGTCCATAGTCATGTTAAAATCCCCTCCCAGAATTAGAGTGCCTATGGGGAGATCTACCTGAATTTTCCCTAAGTCAGCAAGCGCCTCCCTGCCCAATGTAGGGGGAAGATATACCGAGACCACATTAATCGGCCTCCCTTCCCAGCTGGCCTCCAGAACTGCAAACCTTCCCTGAGGATCCACCCATGTGCGGGTGGGAGTGAGTGCAAGGCTTTTTCGAACAAGAATACCAGTACCCCTCGAGCCCGAGGTAAACCCTGCATGGACCAGCAACTTGTACCCCCACTGTGTAAGGGCCTTGCACTTATTGCCCACTAGGTGCGTTTCTTGCATCAAGACCAGATCGGGGGCCTGTCTCTTAAGATATTGCAACACAACCCCGCGCTTTATCTTGTCCCCCATCCCGTTTACATTCCATGTCAGAATGGACAATGACGTTTCAATCTGAGTCCCGGCCATAGCTCACGTGTAAAGAACATGCGAAAACCTGTGGGCACATTGTGAGGGGCACCCGCCACACAACATTTTCACAACCAGGTGGATAGACATGAAAGGGCAGTCAAGTACAATCCAGCTAGAGAACCACATGAATGCATACCTTGCAATTGAAATGAAAACAGAGATAATTAAATCTGACTTTCGGCGCTTTGTGATTAAAAAACAAACATAAAACATTAATACTCTTCCCCCCTCCCTGCCCCCCTGCCAGTGGATTTCAAACTACCCACTCCCCATAAAGGCAGAGTGCCTGTCGCCCCACCCCCTATTGAAGAGGTGCTTGGTTGCAGCCATAGCCCCCCGCCGTGTTTTAAGGATGGGATCACATTACAATGAATAACAGGGATAGATACCGGCCCCTTTACCTGCCGTGATATTAACTCTTCTGACAGTAAATTCTGCAAATCTTTACTTGTATAACTACAGCACAATCTTTTGCTATGGTCCAGGAGAGATGCCCCATTACGCTCCACCGGAACCAATGTCCTACCTTTTAAACACTATTTATATAAAATGTGTCCATATCCACACCACAGACGCCATTTTTTCAGCTGCGTGCCATGGAGTTCATATCCCTCCGGACTGGATCACCTCGTTGTCCAGCATTTTGGTCAGGTCTGGAAGATCGGGGCCCTCCATTGCGCTCTTTTTGCGGCTTCTCTACCCAACGCCAGCCATCCAGCCAGTCCCACGCGTCTTCAGGGGAAGAGAAGAACCATGTCTTGCCTTCTGATTCAACGCGGAGTTTCGCCGGGAAAAGCATGGCGTATTTTATCTCCTTGTCTCTCAGTGCTTGTTTGATCGCCATGAAGCTGCGACGTTGGGCTTGGACATTTGTGGTGAAGTCCGGAAAAAAGGAGACCACACTGTCCTCCAGTTTAATTGGTGGGTTAGAGCGTGAAGTCTGGAGTATGATGTCGCGATCCCAGATATTGAAGACTCGCGCTATATTCGGCCTTGGAGAGGCCCCCGGCTTAGGCCTGCCCCCGGGGACACGGTGCGCACGTTCGATGGAAAAATAGTTTGAGAGTCACTTTGCTTGCAGCTGTTTCAGAGTGAGGTCTTCAATGAACAGATCTACCGCAGGACCTTCCGCCCGCTCCGGGACTCCCAGGATACGTATGTTGTTTCTTCGGGCCCTACCTTCGTATTCATCGAGTAGCCCCTCCATTTTATTCTGCTGTTCTTGCAATTGGCTCACTTGCGTCTTAAGCAGGGCAGTGTCTTTATTTAACACACTTGTGACATCCTCTACCTCCTTTACTCTGGAGTCCATTTTCCTCAGGTCAGCTCTAATGAGAGATACCTCAATATTCACGGTGTCAATGCGAGTCTTAAGGGAGGTCCGTACTCCTGTAATGGCCGCCATAATGTCCTGGAGAGTCAATTCTTGCTGCAGTGGTGGGCATTGTTGGCTGTCCGCACCCTCCTGAGAAGCGGCGTCTTTATTCTCACTCGTATTAGACCAGGCAAATTTGGCAAGTTTATTTTGCGCAGGTGTCTTGGACCCCTTCCTGCTGGCCATTGTGTGGGTGCAACGTGCGTTATAGGGCCAATTTATCAAAGGGCGGTCCCAGTACTGGCCGCCGCCTGTCCATGGGGAAGAATTCCCTGCAGGCCTGTCTGGTTTCCTGGTCCACCAACCTTGCTGCTTTCGGGGGGAGGGTAAGGGGCCGAGCGTGGAGCCAAGCATGTATAGTCCCCCTGCTACCGGAGGTCTGTAGAACACTTGTATGGTGGCAGCTCCCCACCGGTAGCCCCCCCCCCCGAGCTTCCCCGAGTCCAGATTGAGTGCGAGGTAGGAACAGGCCAAGGTTACGCCCCCGGTGCACCAAGCAGTTTACTCAGCGACTCAATTCAAGTGGGCAGTAAAAAGTCCCTTATGTCCTCTATGCACACCGCCTTTCAGAGTCCCAGATCCAAATTGGAGCGGGGACCACAGGACCTCGTCGCAAGTTCGCACCTCTTGCCTGCGCCCGAGGATTGATTGCGCTGGTGCCTAGGTCTTCAGGGACCCCCAATAACTTAAAAGTGGTGCTAGAGACTTTCCCCGGTGTACCGCTGTCTTATTAACTGCTGCACTTCAGACCCCCTCCGCCCCCCCATGGGGCTCAGAAGGGCATGCTTCGCTTCGAAGAGCTTCGCGCAGCTTGTCTTTCAAGCCCGCAGCCCCAACACGCCGTCAACTGGGGCTCACCGCCGCCTTTGGCCAGTACCAGCCTTTCAGGGGTTTGACGGAGAGCAAAGGCTCGTGTGCAGACTCACCACTGTGGCGATGTCACTTCCGCTGTTATTTCAGGCCGCCCGTCTCCGTGTCTCTCAAGGCCTGTGAAGCCGGGGCCTCTGTTGCGATCAGGGCCGGTCCGCAGTGCTTGCGCCCGGCGGCTGAGTCCCGCCTTTACCGGGCGCGCGTAGGGTGATTTTGATGCTGTACTTTGGCGCGCTTACCGGTCCGCCGCTCATCTGCCTTGGATGCCGCCGCCTGTGGCCCGCCCCCGCAGCGCTCCAACACTGATAGCACCACTCTGCAACCACATCATGAGGCTGCGGAGCGAGGGCGCGCCGCCATGTTGCGCCACGGAGCTCCGGCCGCGTCAGCGGTCTACCGCTGGTTTTGTTGGCGTTCGACCTGATTTGTCGCCACACAGTGCTCCCCAGGGCTTTGGGGCCGGGACCACACTCCACCTCGGAGTAGGGCACAGGATTTTGGCCGGATTTGTTCAGGATAGGCGGTTAGGGCTTCGGAGCTGCGTTAGATTGCGGCCATTACCGTCGGCTGCTAGCCACGCCCCCCCCCCCTCATTTTTATAAATTTGACTCCTGCTTCACCTTCATCCATTTGGGACTCTTTTTGTTGTTGCACTTGTGATACCTTGTAAGAATGTCCATGGATCTCAACTACCTAGCAAACTACACTAGGAGTAAGCTGAAGGAGTTCTGCAAGGAGAGGGTACTGAATATGGACAGGAAAGCTTCCAAAATAGACCTACAGATAGCCCTCCGAGCCTATGAGTAAGTCAGGAGGCTGCAAGCATCAACAGAGGAGGAACACTCTGAGTGGAGGGAAGGAACTCTATTCCTCCTGAAGGGGAATCAAGATACCCAGGAGGGGGCAGGGTGCAGTGTATCTTCCAGGGGCCAGTTGGACATCAATTACATTGAAAGCTACAGCATGGCTGAGCTGAGGAAGTTGTGCAGAGAGAGAAAGACTGAAAATCCCTAGGGGTGAACCAAAGTTTGAGTACCAGTTTGCCCTTAGAGCCTGGGAGATCATCCGTAGAATGCAATCTGTACCACAGGAAGGATGTGAAGAGGACTACCTCAGCACTCTTGAGAATGCAGATGATCCCTGGTTGTACCTGACCTCAGAATCAGGGCTGCAAGAGGGCAGTGGCCCTGAGAAGGAGGGAGAGGAGCAGAGACATGACTCGGCCATGGCTACAAAAGAGAGCGGGGATCTCCCAGAGGGAGAGTCCCTTGCTGGATCCTATGCGGGAAGCAGTGTCTCATCCAAAAGCCTGTCACCTGAGGAGCTCAAGGACAGACAGGCTGAGAGGGACCTGAAGCTGCAGCTGGTCCAGATGGCTGTAGAGGAGAGAAAAGCTGAGGCAGAGAGGGCCTTGGAGGCGAGAAAGGTCTTGCTGGCTCATGAACTGAGTCTCAAGGAGCTGGACTTAAAGGCCAACCAGCAGTTAGATTCCAAAAATGGTGGCAGTAAAACAACTGGGTCCAGTGCAGAAGAAAGAGTCCACATACCCAGAGGCTTGTTTCCCGACTTCAAGGAGGGGGATGACATAGACAAATGCTTTTAGACATATGAAGTAGCTCCAGAAGTACACAGCACCCCTGAGGAGGATTGGGGAGCTGGCCTTTGGAGTCATATGCCTAGTGATGGGAGGGACGCCCTGCTGGCCCTAGAGAAGGGGGGCAGGTTGAGGTATCCTACCATGAAGGAGGCCCTTGCCAGGAAGTATGAATTCATCTCAGAAGATTGCAGGTTGAAATTCAGGGGTAGTCAGAAACTGTCTTACCAGTCCTGGGAGGATTTTGTGGGGTACTTTTGCAAGGCACTGGATGGTTGGGTGAATGGGTAGTATGGTAAACACTTTTCAGGGGCAGTACAATTTCATGGCTAGACAGCACATGTTCCGTCACTGTTTTCCAGGGCTACGCCAACATCTGGTTGATTGTAAGTACTGTGACCCCAGGGAACTTGCAAAGGAGGCACACCTCTGGGTGAGTACTAGAGTGTCTCAGGAGGAATTTGGGACTGATCCTAAGGGAGGTGGCTGAGGATCCCCTCAATAGAGTGAGGGGTAGGTTCCCAGTAACCCAGACAGGTTCCATTGTAGTGGTGGTGTGGGTGGTCCCATGTCCCTTCTAAGAGTATGAGGAGAGGTGGGGGTGGGCAGAGACCCAGGGTGCTCTATTCCCAGAGCTTGGGTTGTTCCCTGGGGGAGCACTAGCAGGGGGACCTGATTTGTACCATGAGACCAGCCACTGGGGGTAGTCCCACAGTGTCGGGAGAGCTGGGTGCAGTGGCGGTTCGCCCATAGGGGGCGCAGGGGCGGCGAACCACCAACAAATGGCCCAGGCCTGCCTCGTCTCTAATTACCAGCTGACATGATGTTACGCTTTAACAGGAAACCTGAGTTTCTGTTTTCAAATTAAAGTGCAACATCATGGCAGCAGCAAAGGGGGCTCCACTGTCCCTTTCAAACTGCGCATGTGTCAGGCTGTGGCTTCTTCAGCCCACCTCACACATTCACAGTCGATAGCAGACATGAAGCACTTGCCTCGGGCAGTGCAGCATGTCTGCTAATGAGGCTTCGGTGGGGCTTGTCAATCTTCATCCCTTTACCCTATCAGATATCAAGTTAGGGGAGAAGGGCCTGCCTCCAGCCCTATCCTGACATCTGATGGGGCAGTAGCTCTTGTTCGAGGCCAGAACAAGCAAAAGCTATCATTTATGACAACTTCCGCTTGTTTATTATAGCGCGCAATTAGTGGTTTTCAGAATGCTGGAGCAAGAATCAAGGCAAAGTCGAATTTGGAGTCCCAAGGTAAAATGGTAATAATAGCTTTTGTGTGTGTGCGTGCATGACTGTGATCGTTTGTGTGTGAGTGTTTGTCTGTGCATGTGCATGATTGTGATTGTTTATGTGTGGATAGTTTTATTTATGCATATATGCGTGCGTGCGTGCGTCTGAGTGTGTGCATGTAGTTTTCTCTTCTGCCATGAACATGTTCTATACATGCCAGCATTTAAACTTTGAAGAGAGGGAGAAACGTGTGTGGCTGGAAAAGCATGAATATTCTTTTTTTTCTGAAGCCTCATTTCTGAGTTCAGTTACCATTTTTTAATGGTTTCTCTTCTAGAGTATGTCATTTGCAGCTTCAAATGGAATGGAAGGATGGTGGACATCGGGTGGAGTGGGCATTGCAATGCTCTTCATTTATTGAAATTATGTTCCTTGGCGCTACATGGCACAGTCAATGCCAGATTTTTGCAAACTCACGATAACTACTACACGAAATTAGGATGGTTTGTTATATTGTGCAGATACCTGAGAGGATGGGGTCTTGCCTCGAGTTCCTCCTATTTTGGGCCATTCAAGGTAAATTGTGCAGTCCAAATGTTTCCTTTGCATTCTTGTTCTTGTAGTCCAGTGTATAACATTCTGCATTACAAATACCAGAATACAAAGAACCGTGAAATGAGTCACTGAACGTGTAACTGTTTTATTGGTTTGGAAAACTTCAATGCTCTGGAATGCTCATTTCTTGATTAAAAGGCTGGCTTGGCATTGCCTCTTTTGTGTGTGATTTCCGAGCAGAGCAGGTTTGAGGCTTGGTTTGTTCCCAGGGAAGCAGCAGGCTAAGAGATCTGATTGTGGCACATGGGGGGGCTACTCAAGAGACAGTGTGTGCTTGCGTAGAGTGGCATGGGCTTACCTGATTAGATCAATACTTAATTTTTTTTATTACCTTAAGCTGGAGCACGGACAATGCTGTGGCTGAGAGGGTGACAGGTGTTTGAATGTTTCAGTGCATTGGAGTCTTGCAGCAGCAAGACACAGGCAGCACATATTGATGAGTCGGACCAGTCGCCTGTATCCTGCCAATGGAGGCATGGACAGTGCATAGGCAGGCACTGGATGCCTACCTTCAGTGCCCTCCCATGGAACAGCCAACGCCCTACATTTAAACCCATAGAGGCTCATATGTGACTATAGGGCAGGCTCAAGATACGGGATGACAACTGCTTGACATACATTATAACTAATTTACGAGTTCCCTTGTCTATAATCAGCAGATTCTTCAAAATCGGATTTCTGCAGCCATGAATCGGGAGGGGGGAGACTAGTTTTCAAATCAGCAGTCCCCTAGCTCGCATGCCACAACTCAGATCTTAAATTTGCGCCTTACCACTTTTCAAAGCTACCAGCCGCCACTGGCTGGGTGGGGCGGCTACCTCAAGCGTCCTACCAGTTCTGTCTTCTGGGGGTATCACTCCACAGCGGAGGGTACAGAGGCCCAGAGGTAGGGGCAAGAGGTGGAAACTGTTCACAGTGGGAGGACCAGTGGGTCAGGGGTTGCCAGCTTTGAGATCAGAGCACGCCAAGACTGACCCTAGTGAGGCCACGTCTGGCCTGGGGGGGCTCCATGCACTGTTACATGGCCAGAGGGCTGGAGACCTGTGCCATTATAGAAATGGGGTTTCCCAAAGACGGTCATAGACCTGGGTTCAATGCGATACAAAAAACAATGGTCCCTGACCCTTTTTTTTAAAAGAGAATGATACGTATCACACAGCACAGTTATTGTTTGGAATTATTTTAGAGCATATGACCAATTAGCTCAAAGTAATCAATACAATGGTTTATACAAAAGTGCAACAACCAAGGCGTATACAACAAGGTTTTATTCACATCATTGTCAAATCAAACGTATACTAAAAACAATTTGGAAAAAAAAGAAAAAAAAGAAGTGGGGGGGAAAGGTAGCTCCAGTGGAACGTGCGAGAAAGAAGGTGCTCTAGTGTATAGGAATTAAGAAGGGAAATTCCAGACAGTATGATAAGAAATTAAAGATCATTCCAAAAGGCGACTGATAATTGATTCACAGTCAATAGTAACCTGGCCACATTTAAAACAATCAGAATTCTTTTTATATTCAAATTGCAGACATATAAATGTATCCTTATATAGCACGTTGGGTTTAGGGCTTGTGATCCAGGTTGATTAAATGAATGGGCGTCGACGTTTCGACCCGACTGGGGGCACAGAGGGTAATTTAAAACCTCAGCCTGCGGGTCTTCTTCAGGACAGGGGTGGAGCAACCAGAGTTAGGTGTGTCTTCCTAGTAGCACACCCGCAGGATTATCTGGCGGGTGTGCTCGTGCGGACTGCGGACGCTCGTTTTTGTTTACGAAACAATAAGAATCAAGCCTTATTGCTTGGATTGCGTTACCCTTTACTTACGGATGGGGACGCCTACCATGACTCACTAGACGGGAGTGAATCCCCGCACCCCGCCAGATAATCCTGCTCTAAAATAATTCCAAACAATAACTGTGCTGTGTGATACGTATCATTCTCTTTTAAAAAAAGGGTCAGGGACCATTGTTTTTTGGAGACCTGTGCCAGGCAGACTCTTTTTTATTTTTTTGTCCTCATTCGCCGCCAACCTCACTACACTTCGCACCCAGAGAAAAAGTAGGGAGTTAATGAAAGGACCCGCCTACTAATATCAAACGTGCATGGGTGCCAGTGAATACCGGGTGAGATAACTCTTCTACATAGCTCCAAGAGCAAGATGGCAATCATCCAGACACTTCCCGAAGGGAACCGGAAGTGACCCGACTTGACCAAGAGAGCATTGAGGCAGCATAATCATAGGACACGGGGGGGGGGAACCCTAATCGCTGTCCACTGAGCCCAAACCCACTCGCAGTAAATCCCAGAAAGCTGTCCTCTTCTTGCTGCAGGTTCTAGCCAGATCCAACTTGGAAACCTCAAACACTGAGGAAAGCCAGTCCACAAGGGAAGGAGGCGTGGATTCGGTCCATCTTTTACAGATTTATCTTCTAGCCAACAAAATAGCATAAAAAAGCAGCAATCTGGATGGACCGGAAACTTGATATGTGAAGCCAAAGATGATCAAAGAGAGGTCAATGTGCAGAGGGTAACCCAAAATGTTGGCCAAGTAATTTTCAACACAAAAGGAGACCCCCTTCTTCCCGGCTGACCTACTCACAAGCTGATGTTCCAAAAAACAACCTCCTCCTACTGGGTACTTATGAGATAGTTGGGATTGGACCCAGCTTTTCAGCTGGAGAAATTTAAACTTTGAAAGGCCGTCCCCCACTCTACCTCTGAGTTGCTCCCAAGAAAGAAGACAGCCATCTTGAACCAGATCCCCCCAAACTACCAAACCTGCTTTTTTTAAAGGCATTGCCATCCTGTCATTCAGGCACTCCGGGCCACCAGGAGATTCCCAAAGGGGCGCTGAGCTAGAGAAATAAGAGAGCTTGACTGTTACCCTGAAAAGAGCCCAGGTTTTAGCAAGGCCTTGCAAGACCTTTAGCTTGACCTTCTTGAAGAACTTGGGGTCACCGAATTTAAATAAAAAACCCTCCACAGGTAAGTTGGCCCCCTAAGCATGGCGAGGAACATTGCCCCAGCGCCAGTACTAACCGGCATTTTCAAGAGCATGCGTGAGTGTGTAAACTGAAAGGCCCAGGCATAAAACAAAAGATCTGGTAAGGCTAGGCCCCTTTCTCCCTCCTCCGCCTCAACTTGATCCACGCTATTCTCAAAGATTTATAAGCCCACACGAAGGAGTTGATATCCCGCTGTAGCTTATTGATGGCGGATTTTTCGAAGTGAAGAGGAATACATTTAAAAAGAAAGGTGATCTTTGGGAGTATCGACATCTTCACAAGGTTGACTCTCCCAAGAATAGATAAGGGGAGGTGAACTGAACCCATGATTTCAACTGCCTCCGGATTTCTCTTGCTATCCGGCTCAAATTGATCTCCGAAATCTTGGAAATATCTTGGGCTATGCTAATCCCCAAGTATCTCATTTTAGAGCTAATCTGGTGCTGATGCTGAGGCCCCTCAAGATTCCAGGCCATAACCTCTGTCTTTGAGGCATTAATCTCATAACCTGACACAAGACCAAATTCCTGTGCCTGCTGAATTACTGCTGGAAGTGCTGTTTGCAAGTTCGTCGACAGAATTAAAATATCGTCGGCGTAAAGTGCAACCTTCCTCTCCCACTCTCCATACTTAAACGACTGGATGTTACCATCGTCCCTAAGCCGTTGAGCAAAGGGCTCGATATATAAATCAAAAAGGAGAGGGAGAGTGGACAGCCCTGCCTGGTCCCCTCATAATCTTAAAGGGGTCGGTAGTATTACCATTAACAGACAGTCTGGCAGTTGGTTCCTGATAAATCGGCTGGACAGTGCGGCGAAACTTTTCCCCAAGGTCAAATTTCACCAGGGTTTCTGTCAAGTAGGTCCAATTCACCCTATCGAACGCCTTAGTGGCGTCGAGAGTCATAGCTGCTAGAGGGAGTGAATAAGTAGAAGCCAGATCAATTTCTCCAATGAAATCATAAGTAAGATCTTATAGTTGACGCCCTTTGACAAACCCCTTCTGGTCCAAATGAAGGATATCCCCTACCATCTGACCCAGTCTAGCAGCTAATATTGAGGCGAAGATCTTGTAGTCGGCATTTAAAAGTGAAATGGGCCTATATGAGCCGCAACTAGAGGGGTCTTTACCAGGTTTCAAAATCAATATAATTATGGCATCGTTCCAAGAGGCTGGGAGTTTTAGGCCATCCTGTAAAATCTGATTGAATAGCCTCGTCAGGATCGGAACGATAATATCGCTCAGATGTCTATAAAGTTCCGCTGGGAGCCCATCTGGACCCACAGCTTTCCCGTTTCGACTCTGTAGAATGGCCCCCCTGACCTCCTCCTGGGTGAATTCCCGATCTAGATATTCCCGCTGATCGGGATTCAAAGAGGGAAGAGAAATGTTATCCAGCCAGCTCTTAGCGATAGAGTTATCCACCCTTTTGTCCTCTTGATGGATATCCTGGAAGAAAATCTGAAATACTTCACAGATTTCTTCGTCTGAGGATAAAGTCACACCCCCGCTAGAGATTCCCTTAACATAGTTCCTTGCCCGATCTGATTTAGTTTTCCAAGCAAGGAGCTTACCTGCCCCTTCTCCATACTCAAAGTGGGCGATTTTACTGGCTTCCCACCTGCGCATGAGCCTGGTATGTAAGAGATTTCCTAACTGGTCCTTTAAATTATTAATATCATTTTGCCGAGCTTGCAGGGTTTCGGAAGAAACCTGGGAGTTCAGGTCTACTTCTGCAGCCTTCAGCTTGGTTTTGATCTGTGAAATCTCCTCTTTATATTTTTTATTTCTATAAATTGACCTGCTTGTAATTTGGCCCCGCCAAAAAGCTTTAAGGGAGTCCCAAACAACTGAAATCAGAGCTGAGTCTAAATTAATCCTCAAAAAGCTTTCAGTTTCCTGCAATAAGAACACAATCTCCTGATCTTCCAAAAGCAAGGCTCGATCGAAGGACCATGACCTGTTGAAATTGGGGAATGGAAACTCTAGTTTCATCAGAATACCAGAATGGTCTGAAAGATGAGGGGCAAAATATACAATATCCTTTACTCTGCTCTTTAAAGAATGACTAACCAAAATGTAATCAATTCTAGATTGGTGGTGATATTTATAATTCCTGTATGAGACTCCTAACTGCTGTCCTGCTCTTTCCCTCCAGATGTCAAAGAAGGCGTACTGCTTCATTGCTACCAAAAGGAAATCCCGGGATTTACAAGGAGCCTTAGCTCTGTTATTCGGTGATTTATCTAGTAGGGGGTTCAGGACAATATTAAAATCGCCTGCTAGGATAACAGGGTCAGGGAAATCTAGCAAATGAGAAAAGATAGACTTCAAAAAAGAAGGATCATCTTGGTTGGGCCCATAATAGCCCACAACTGTGAGCAGGGTCCCCATGATAACTGCTTTCACAATGACCGACCTGCCACCTGGGTCAACAAGCTGTGCCAGAATACGAGCATTAACTGATTTTTTAAACGGAATCAAGACGCCTCTTATATTTGCAGTTTGGCTAGTACAAACATAAGAGCCGACCCACCTTCTATTCTTAAGAAGACTATCTGTTTCTTCTTTGAGTAAATGTGTTTCCTGGAGGATAATGACCTGCGCGGGAGAATCCGCCAAGTACTGCATAACCTTATCTCTTCTGGGTCTTACGCGCAGTCCATTAACGTTCCAGGACAGAAATCGGACCGAACTCATGGCGGATCCTCCCAGCTCCAAGTCTCCATACGGGATAATTGAGAGAACCAATACCAGCACCAGCACCAGAAAGACTCAGTATTTTTAACTCTAATCCTTGAGGTTGGCAAACTGACAAAAAGGTGAATGAGAAACCTTTTTTGAAGTTTAACCCACTTCCTACCCCAGCACCCGTGCCCATGCAACCCCACCCCCGCCCCTGGAGAACCCTTACCCCGATTATCTGGACAGAGGGTCCAGAAATTGCATCCCGGAGCCACCCGCCCCACCTACTAATAACGAAAGAGAAAGCCCTACGTGGAAGTCTATATGTGTGAATACTAAATGATATATATTGTGATACTTAACTTTTCTTTTTAACTGTCTATATATCTTTTGTACTTTTTATTTCTTTTTCCTTCTATTACTCAGCCTTCTCTTTAGTGTCAAATTTAAAGCTAGCACACTCCATGCATCATACATCTATTTAGATTGCTAATCCTTATTCCCAAACCAGGTAGAGTTCTTAGGGGCCCCCCTTACTGATCAGATCAAGCAGCTCGTCCGCCTCCTGAACTGATCTCAAATTATGCATCCTATTATTATGCATTACTTTCAGGAAGGCGGGGAACTTCAACTGGGCCACAGCACCATGTTTCCTAAACTCTTCTAACTTCCTTCCCAACTCCCACTGTCTATCCAATGTGATCCTGGAAAGGTCGGAGCGTATTTCAAAAGAGAACTCCTTAGCCTTCAATGTTTTCGTTTTTAATGCTAAATTTAGAATCTTCTCTTTTAGTGCAAATGTAAGAAAGTTAACTAAGATCTTCCTAGGCTTGGACCTATTAGGATTCCTACGAAAGGGGTCCCTGTGAATCCTCTGTATATCCAGACTTAGTGACTCTTCTGAGTCTTCTAACTGGAGGGAGACCTTAAGTAGGGAAACAATATAGGATCTAAGATCTGAACCCTCACTCCCCTCTGGGATATTCAAAAGACGCAAGTTGTTCCTGCGGGCATTATTTTCCAACATTTCCATTCTTACACGAAGGTCTGCCCCCTCTTTCCTTAGTGACAAAATATCCGACTTTGCCGTCCCCAAATCTGCCTTTAGCTCTCCGACATTATTTTCTAAGGCAACCGTCCTTGAGTTCAGCAAGTCCACCTTTTTCTCCAAAGACTCGCAGAAACTTCTGATCTCTGCTTGATTGCTCGCCGACACCGCAAAACCCTTCTTTATGTCTTCAGACAATGTTCCAAAAAGAGCTTCCAGAGCTGAGGGTGGAGGCAGAAGTATAGAGGTCGAGCCAGAACCAGAGCCAGAGCCAGTAACCTCCCGTTCTTCACCCATATCGTTGTTTGATTCTGCTAATTATTGGAGTTGGGATTGGAATTGGGGCAGGGTCTGAAGTTGGGATTGAGAGTGCCCTAGTGGGGTGCTGGCAGAATTAGTAATAACAGAGTTAGTAATAGCAGAGCTGATAGGGCTAGCTTCTAGCACCGTGCAATCAAGGGTAATATTCGAGTTTCCCTGCGAGTTGATTGGAAACTCCATGGTTTTACTAATTTTACTAGTTGCTGCAGCCAGTGATAATATGGCAGATGCTGGAGAGTTTTGGGTGACTGCGATCCCTCTAAGGGCTTCGCTTTGTATACCAATGCCCAAAACCTCTGGTTGAACCCTAAAATACGAGCGAAGTGAGGGGGTAACCTTAACTGGTTCACTAGCCGGTAACTTTTTAAGTCTCCTGGACTTTATGGATCTATCTTTAACAAAATAGGTCTGGAAGGCCGAACTACTAGGTGGAGGTGAGAGTGAAGAAGGCGCACTTGGCAACGATGATACAAAAATATCGGTAGAGACTTCAGGCGCCTTTAAGGGAGCCTTATTGGCGTTGTTAATATCAGCTTTACGTGGATCTTCAGGGGCTTTATTGGTGGTATTTACATCCTTGTTAGAGTGAATTTCAAAACCCGCTTTTTTATGCCTCTTGCCTCCCCTTTTAATATTTGACTCTGATTGTAGCCCTTGTGACAGGGGGGGACAAACCTCTTGGGGCACTCGATTTTCAAAAACTAAGACCTGCTGTGGCCTCCGACCACCAGTGCCCCCCTCGATGCCCCCTGTACCTGTTCTCGGCAAAGAGACCGAAGCCTCACCAGTACCTTCCTGCCGGATTTTCTCACTCCTCCGATCACCTGCCTGGAAGAATCCGCTGATGCTGGCGCTGCCACTCTTCACCCGGAGGTGGCCGCGAGCAGCCGCTTTGCGGCCCCGACGGAGCTCCAGGGCGGCCTCAGACCAACGAGGCGGAAAAAAGAGGCGTCCTCCCGCCTCACCACAACACATCCCCCGCTGCAACACCGCGGTGCAAAGCTGTGGAGCAGCGGAACACGGGCACCAAAAAGACTCCGGACCCGGACGAGCCCGGGAAAATCAACCGAATACCATCCGGCAAATCGTTAATTAAGATTGAGCCAGCAGGTAAGCCGACGGTGGGCGCGGGAGCTCCGGGAGCGAGCGACCGCTCAGCATGCAGCCGCAATGTTCTCCCTGAAGTCAAACTCTTGCAACATTGCAAATGCTTGTTATTGACTCCCTGGCCCTGTGCCAGGCAGACTCTTGCACAACACATGCAGAATGTGTTTCCCCTGGGGGCGATAGTTGTACTCCCCTGGAAGTTCTGCCTTGCCAGGCAAATGTTCAGCCTAAGGGTACAGACCCTAGGTTGAAGAACCAGGTTCAGGATATCACCCCATAACTGGTGGGAGGGGGAGTGGGAAAAGGCTGCAAGGCACCTGGGGCTACTGCCCCCCACTCTGAAAAACGTCCAAGGTCAGAGAGCCCTGAATGGTCTGGCTATTGACACTAGCAGCTGTGAGTGGCCTCTGCAGGTTGTTGTCCTTGTGGACAGAGTTTTCCTTGGGTTGAGAACAGAAGTCAGACCCAAGGGATGGAACGGGCCACATCACCTTGTTGGCCATGGTGGTACTGTCTGCCTCTGGGTTGCATCTGTGAGCAAGTTAAGGTTAGGTGCTGCACAGATGGGGTCCACTGGTGAGGAGAAGGGATTTATAGCTCCTGTGCTTTTGGACCCAAACTGGTTTTTATTTTATAACATTTTCCCTAATTGTATGTTTCTTCCAATTCTAGTTTAAATTCGGCTTTAATTTGGGGGAAGTGGAAACTAGCAAAAGTTGTTTCCGTTCTTTGACCGTCCCCGGCATGCCTGTTGTGTGCTTTGGTGACAGTGGTCATGAACTTAGTGTTTCAAGAGTGTGGCTGTTGACACCAGTCCCTCCGTCTCTACCTAGGGGTTGATTTAGCTATTTGCACCGGAATAAGGATGTTCATGAAGACCAAGGCTAAGAGGAAAATGAGTTAAGGAGGGATGGGGAGCTACATAGTCCTGCAGACTGGTGTTTGGAATTTCCTGAATGCATTTTGGAAGCACAGGAACACAGGATCACAGAAACTCCATAGGGTGAGAGAGCACAATTACTAAGGGCACTACAATTCAGAATACAGATAGGACTAGGCCTGGGTGAAATTTAAATTATGCCAGCGTAATTTGGCTAATTTCAGGAATTCTGTGTTACTCTTGTTATGCAAAATTCCTGAAAGTACAGGATCCAATGATGGAATGCCCATGCTGCATACCGGGAGGTAGGAGGCCTGGACAAGGAGACAAACTGTCAAGAAGGCTGTAAGGCAGGAATCACAAACGGAGAGTACGTAAACTAGGACTGAAGGGAACTCCACTAGGGAGAAAGGTGAAGGGTCAAAAAAGCATGGTGCGAACTATAGCAATAAGCGAAGAGTCACAGCAGCCACTGTTGCCAGACAGGGAAACTCTATTCAGGGGGAGTATAAATACTTGGTTTGCTACTATTAACTCAGAAGTGTGTCTGATTGTGTTGGACCTCTATTGGCTGTTGCTCTACATCTAAGTCTGGGAATGCAGTTTTGCGACTACATATTTTCCACTGATCTGTGTGTGATCTCTTTCAGTTTCCAAGTCTTCTGTGTCCAAACATGTTTTGGGACCTGACAACAGGAGTGGGAGGGAGGAAGAGCCGATTCAGAGCCTTCGCAGAATTAAAAACGCAGAAAGGGTCTTGTTTCAGTGGGATGGTAATTTGTGGGATATTTATCGTACCAGATAAAATCAGACTCCGCTGAGTTGGAATTTATCAGCTGGAATAATTAACAACCATATACAGTGTCTTACATTCGTATTTGTGAATACCGTGTTTTTTTGTGCTTACTGCACCAAAATCCACACATGCCCCTGGTATTTACAATGTAATTTCCCAGTGTGAGGAAATGTGGTGTATTAAATGGTGTGGTTGTGCGACCTCACCGTGTAATACACTTACCAACTCCCTTAGGTTAAGTAGGTTCGTCTGTAAAACCCTGGGTAGCTATGGCACTGAGCAGCAAGGCTTACACAGAGGAACAAGTGTTAAGCATTTAAACAGCGCAAAAACAGAAGAAATTGACACAATACCATATATAAAAATAGACTGTAATTTTATAAGATTTTAGACACTAGAATGAAAAAGATCCATCGGAGGGTTCCGGAGATATAGATTTTTTAAGGAATAATAAATCAATGCAATTCCACTCAACCGCGAACAAGCCTTGGCAAAACCAATGAATTGGACACTTAGAAACGTTTTGGAGGAAAACTTAGGTAAGTTTCCATGCGATTGGTCAGAAGTACTTGGGGCGACCAACTTTGGCAGGGAGCTAGTCAGGGGGACCAGCAAGGTCCTCAAGAACAGTTACTTTCACAGGAGAAGCAGACCTTCAACAGTTCCAGGTACTTCATCCGCGTTGCAATGGGTTCCTTTTGAGTGGTCTTGATGCGAGGGATGAAGGATGCCGAAGATGCGCTTAAGGATGCTGTGGATGCGACACAGTCGACAGAGGTCTCCCTCCAGGGATTTTTCGGTCCACAAAGTTGGTGAGGGAGTCCTAGTTGCAGGGTCGACGTCCCACGAAGTCCTCTCCCGTCTGGCCGAAGTCCAGTCTCCACTGGACTACCAGTCGCCTGTTGACGCTGTCAGGCAAATCCTTCCTGGGTAGATAACTTTCCTTCTGAGGGTCCAAGCCACTCTCGGACAGCATTACCGGGCTCAGCGAACTCAGTTGCAACTCTGTGCGCCGGATCTTGGTCCTAGATGCTGAATGTCTGTGGTGGTAGCGGCTTAAAGATTTTGGGCTACCAACTTGCCCCAGCAGGCTTTTTCAGCTGTTGAGTCCCTGTGCTGCAAACAGTACGCCAGTCAGCTGACTCTTGGAGTTCTCTTGGCTTGACTGGGCTCTGGAGACAGCTCTCTGTGAGCAGGACACGGCAGGCACACTCCCTCTCTTTGCTAGTCATCAGGTACAGCAGGTGCAGTCCTCGTCGGTGCAGCCTCTCTTTGCTGGTCCCTCGGTGTAGCAGGGCTGTCCTTCTTCTGAGTCGGTCGAGATCTGAGGTCTGGGTGCCTTTATGCTCAGAAAGTGCGCTCAGGGCAGGATGCCGTCGGTAGCTAATGGGTTACTAGGTTCCCTCTCACTTTGTGACCACTTCCTGTAGAGTGTGGCATCTGGCTATCCCAGGATGCACCGTGTTGTCCACTTCCATGATGGCAAGACCCTCTCCTGGTGTACAGACCTCATTAGCCCAAGCTGGGATGTGGGTACCTCAGGGCTACACACCCCTGGGGATACCGGTTTGGCAACTGGTTTCCCCTCTCTGCCTCCTGTGCAGCCTGTCTACCTCAACAAGGGAGCAGCCCCCCACCCCCCCGGTGCTACACATCTGCCCTTCAATGACGGTGTAAGAAGCTGGCTCTGTATATGGTATGCCATAAGGTGGTTATACCATGCACAGAGTTCAGGGGTTCCCCCAGAGTGTACAGGGCTCAAGGTAAAACCCAAAGTGCTCTATTAGTGGTAGTGTGGGCGAGCAGCCTAAGGCCTAACTCAGAGGAGTGTAAGACATTTATTGCACAACATTGTCCAATAATGGACACACGATTCAAAATTGAGATCCACACCAATTTTTTGAAAAATAAGCTTTATTTGTACTTTATTTTGAAAGACCAAGATCTTTGCAATAAGGCAAGTACGTTTTTACATAAAAATACTTTTCAGTTTCAAAAGTTGACAGTGCAATTTCTGAACAGTTCAATGTTCTCCTATGGGGAAAACAATATTGTGGTTAAACAGTTAAGTATCGCACTTACAGTTCCAATCATAGAGACCAAAGGTCAGCAAGAGGCAGGGGTCAAGTGAGTAGCAAAACTGCACGACCAGCGGCACAGGGGCAGCCGGGTGCAGAGGTCAAAATCAGAGTTCAGCCCAATGCGTTTCAATGGAGACTGGGGGTGCTTGGAGCCACACTGCTTGCAGGTAAGTAGATCGGTTGCAGAGGCCAAGCTTTGGGGGTCAGGACGAGCACAGGGTGGGGGGGGGCCACAAAGCATCACCCACATACACTACCAGTAGCACAGGGGCGGCCGGGTGCAAGGTGCAATTTCCGCATCAGGCGCCCAATGCATTTCAATAAGGATTCTGTTTTCGACAAACAGGCTGCAGGCGTTGCACCAGAGGTTGCAGAAGGAAGACCACCAATAGCAGAGGTAAGTAGAACCATCGGTTCAGCTCTCTAAAGCTTCGGGTGCAGGGGTGCCTTTCGACGTCGGAGTCTTCTTACCGGAGCCGGTCGCGATCACTGGGAGCCTCTGGATTTACACTGCAGGCGCAGTTGTGGAGGTCAGGAGAAGTCGACCAACGCTGGATTCGAGCTCAGGATCGCTGGGGAGACTTCACTGAGCAGGTGGTGTGCCATTCAGACTCTGGCCATGGGTGCCGGGTGCAGAGTGGGCAGGAGTCACGGTTCCAGCTGGATCCGCAGCCCTTGGAGTTGTTTTCATCTGGACAGGCCCGCTGTCCACAGGAGATTGGAGTCTTTTTCAAAGGCAGCAGTCCTCCCAGCGTCAGAGGTCGCTGGCTGCAATACAGGTCGCCTTTTGGTCGCAGGTTCTTTGAAGCTGGAGAAAGGCCGGTAGGGCTGGGGCCAAGGCAGTTGGCGTCTTCAGGATTCTCTGCAGGGATGTCTTCTTTCTTCTTAGGTCATCGCAGATCTCGTTTTCAGGTCTGGGGGAGCCACATAAACACTAAATGTAGGGTCGTTTTAGGGGCATAGCAGGTAGGGCCAATGGGCACCTTACCTGCGGTGACTACACCTACTATTATGCCACCCTCCTGTGTAAGGGGGGCATAGTCTTAGCCCTAATTGGAGGAGTTCCCTCATCTTCAAGATGGAGGGGACTGAAAAGTGAGCTTAACTTTACCTCCTCCACCAGAGGGGTGGAGTTGGCAAAGGTGGGCACGCCTCCTAACCTTTCTAAGTTTTACCACCGGTTGTCCTGCCCAAAGTGGGGGTGAAAACCAGGTGCTGCCATCTGCTGCTAGCAGCAGAGGCTGGGGGTCGCATTACAAAGGCAGCAAGCCTTTGAAGCTTCCTCTTTGAGCTGGCCCATCCTGGGAGGAGGAGGTGTGACACCTCTGCCCAGGATGTGCATTGTCTCTGGTCCCAAGAGCAGAGGCTCTCCACCCTGGAGTCCAGAAACATGTCTGTATGGGCAGGCTGCCTAAATCCAGTCAGTGCCCACACCAGAGTTGGTAGGTTTTCAGAGGTCACCTCTGAGTTTGTGGTACAATGAATCCCACACCGGCATCAGTGTGGATTTATTGAAAGAAGTAGTTTGGTAGGGGGGGGGGCGCTAGGTGGCGCACGAGCGGAATGGCCGTCCAGACGTGAGGCTCCCGCAGTCTGGCGCCGTTATCCTGCTATTTATCCTGCCCAGATGGCAAAAATCGCCTAATAATAAGCGGAACCACGAGCCCGCAACCTAGGGAATTGGCGAGGCGACTTTGATGCCTGCACGTCGCTGAATGCCGAAGCAGCAGAGGAGAGTACAAACCCCGCTGTGCGGCCCCGAGCGGTACGGAACTGCCGCTGGGCGCGGACGCCTACGCAGGGACCGGGGCTTCCATGTGGCGCATGGGCCCGGGCGTCGCTGTGCCGGAGCATAGGAGGTGGTGAGTGACTCAATACCCCCATCGTGCTCACTATCTGCAGGCAGGCCAGAGCGTAAAGAAAGCACTGAGGCGCCCTAGAACAGTGGAGGTCCAGATATTAATGTACGGCGGGAGGCCGTTGTGAGGAAGCTGTGCGGTGCGGAACAAACACTGGGTGCGGAGGCCGACACGGAGATCAGGGCTCCCAGGTGGCGAGTAGGCCCGAGTGCGGTGGTGCTGGAGTCTACATAGCGCTGAGTGTCCCTACGCTGCGTTGTGCTTCCTGCACCTGAGGAATGGCCATAGCGGAGCGTGTGCGCTGAATTGTACTAGCTCAACAGGGACCCCGTTGTGCGGTGTGCTGTCGCAGTGGGGACGCCGTGCGGGTGGCGGATCGGCCATTTGCGGCTGTGTATCTGTATGCATCGATTGTAGCGGAAGGCAAAAAGGCATTTTCTGGTGGCAAATTCTGCAGCAGTTAACAGGCCTCGCAGTCCGTAAATAAGCGGATAGTTTAATTCCACGTTGTCAGCGCAGACTCTCAGCCACCAGTTGGGGTGCTGGAAGTTTAAAAGTGGTGAATGCCCCAATATCACACTGTGCTCCCTGCATCGGTGAACTGGCCATGGCTGAATGTGTGTGCAGATATATCCTAGAACACCCGGGATCCTGTCGTCGCTGAGTGCTGGGCTGTCGCAGTAGGGTCGTCGTTCGGGTGGCGAATCGGCCATTTGCGGCTGCGTAGCAGGCATGCTGACATGGGGGACGGAAAGCATTGAATACTGCGAGAGGCAAAAAGGCACTTCCTGGTAGTAAATCCCACAGAGGTTAACGGGGCTCGCACTCAGTAAATCAGTGGATAGCTACAAACTTCGCATTAGCAGCATGGAACCTCAGCCATAATTTGCGGAACGGGGAGAGGTCCTGAAGCACTAAGGGCATGCGGAGAAGTAGGGAAAGCTAACTGTAAATCAAGCGGGCCCTACAGCTGACTGAGGTTCGCGTACCTTGTCAGGTAGACACTAACGCAACTGCACTACCTTTGTCCAGGAGCCCGTCCCTCAAACAGCATTGGCAAAGAAGAGCACTGGACTATACTACCACTCTATTGTGGGTTGGGAACCACTCCAAAAAACAGACACCGCAGGTACTACGTCGAACTTGGATCAGTCCTGGGGGATCTCCTAGTGTGCCCCTTATCCCATATAAGACTCGTGGGCGCTCACAATGGGGAAACCAGATGCGCGCCAGCCGCGCCTTACATTTGAAGCAAAGAAGAGTGCCCGTCTGCAGACGGCGGAGGGAGATAGTGGCACGGATGTGCCACAACAAGACTCACAATCCCCCCAAGGTGATGATATGAAAGCGCTGCTACTGGAAGTCCGACAGGGCTTTGCAAACATTGCTGGCAAAATGGATACCCTAACTACGCGAATGGACGCAGTCGTCCGCAAAACAGAGGGCCATGAGGTGCGCATAAAAGAGACGGAGCAGCGTATATCGGATGCTGAAGATGCAACGTCCCACATCCAAGACTCCGTCTCACAGATGGATAAACTGCTAAAACTCATTGCTGCAAAGAATGAGGATATTGAAGCAAGGAGTCGGAGGAATAACATCCGCGTGCTGGGCATACCAGAAAGCACAAATACAGGCAAAATGGAGGACTATATCGAGAAATTGCTACTGGATGTGGTGGGGGGTGATGCTCTTTCACCACACTTTATAGTTGAGCGCGCACATCGTTTCCTGGGCCCGAGGCCTCCCCCTGGTAGTATGCCCAGACCCATAATTGCGCGCCTCCTGAATTATAGAGACAGAGACACTGCCCTCAGAGTGGCAAGGGAGAAGAAGCAGTTGTGCTTTGAGGGGTACCCTTCACCATGTATCCTAATTTTACTGCAACAGTACAAGAGGAAAGGCGCAAATTCCTCCCGGTGAAACAAAAACTACGATTGGCCCAAATAGATTATGCTCTCCTTTACCCTGCACGCCTCAGGGTCACGCACCAGGGAAGCAAACGTTCTATACGAAGCCCCAACAGGTGGAAGAATTTCTTAAGCGCCTTAAAAACCAAAAGACGGATGGGATTGAGCCGGACGCCGCTTCGAAGACGCACCCGCCGCACACGGACTGATGAGGGATCTGGGCCATGGCGGGCTGCTCTCCTCACTGACCATAGGAAATACATGGACGTGCTGCAATGGACATATACATCAATGGAACTCAAACTAGTGGGCTAAGTGAATAAGCTGGCGAGATATGCCAAGGGATGGGATGTAAGGACCGAATGCAGCCGGACACCTTTGTGGCAATCAGGGGTTTTGTTGTTCTCTCACAGCCCCTGAGCGGCACGAGGTACCCGTGCGCCATCCAGCAGGATTCCCCCTGAGGGTGATCCCCATAACAGATCTCTTCTGGTCACTGACTAGACAAGTTGAACGTAATGTTCGTTTTTCTGTGGGTAACAGGGAGGGGGAGGGACAAACACTACTGGCATGTTTGGGATGTTTCAGTGGGGGGGGGCGGTAGGGGTATGGGTTAATGAATGTTATGGCATGCACACTTTGCAGCACTTCACTGGTAACTGTGGCTATCGTTGTATCCGAACACTATTGAGTACAGCATTGCAATGTTGCAGATATTGCACCAAAGGGAGCTATGGGTGACACGAGGGGTGTAGGGCAGCTGAGACTTATGTCCTGGAACGTCAGAGGATTGGGGGACCCCCGGAAACGTAGACAGATATTGGCCTACTTAGATCGTCAACAGATTGACGTTGCTATGCTTCAAGAGACTCACATCAACCCAAACCTTCCTACTACATTTGCGAGCAAATGGGCGGCGTGCAGATTGTTCTCTTCATACTCTTCCTATGCTCGCGGCACGGCGATACTGATCAAACGACAGACGCCTTTTGTGCTAGATGGTACAATGGCGGACCCACAGGGACGCTATGCGGTGGTTTGGGGACATCTGGGTACAGACTCAGTTACATTGGTATGCAGTTATGGTCCAAACGTAGACACTCCTGATTTCTTTACCACCCTCTGGGGTAAAATTGTAAATATAGGCTCTACTCATATAATATGGGGGGGGGACTTTAATGTAGCCCTTGACCCGATGCTTGATCGTTCCAATCCTGCACCGCATCATTATAATAAATCGCAGGTAATCCTCCAGGGGATAATTGCTGAGGGAGGATTGATAGACACATGGCGCCATACACACCCACAAGCCAGAGGGGGCACGCATTTCACAACATATGCGGCAACATGGGCTCGACTGGACTACTATCTCGTCACTAGGGGCCTGGGACCGGCAGTTAGAAACGTCACACACCCTGCCAGAACATTTTCCGATCATTGCCCTGTGAAACTCACGATCACCCTACTGGGATATGATAAACCTAGGCCTAGCTGAAGGCTGCAGCCCACGGCGTTACTAGACACTGTCTTTAATACTGAGTTGGGGGAGGAAATTCGTGACTTTTTTCAGAGAAATAGGGGATCTGTGGATAGTGTGGAAACAATATGGGAGGCCTTCAAGGTCACAATTAGAGGGTATTGTATTTCCAAGAGTTTTGGGGTACTCAGGGACATTCGGGGAACGTTAAGGACCCTGGAAAATGGCCTGCAGGCGCTAGAATCTCGAATGGCAGCAGGGGAAACGGGACAAGTGCAGAAGGACTTCCGAGTGAAAGTGTCGGAGTATACGGAAACGGCAGCGAGAGAGACGAAATTTAGAGGGAGATACTGGGAGGCTCGTAGGTACGGTGAGGGTGAACGGCCCGGAAAGGCTTTAGCTGAAGTGACCAGGCGATCGCGCTTTTCTAATTATATACTGGAAATTAAGGGACCTGGGGAGGTAGGGACACCATGGACATATTAGGCACATTCACTGCACACTATACTACACTATATACCACACAACGCAGAGGTGTGCTCGACCTAGATAGCTTCCTGGGCGATGTTGCTCTCGGTTGGTTAGGTGACACACAAAGGGAGTTCTTATGTGCTCCGTTCGAACTTGACGAAGTTAGGGAGGCGATAATGCAGATGAAGTCGGGCAAAACTCCGGGCCTAGACGGCATTCCTGCCGAATTTTACAAAAATTACATAGACATTATGGCCCCTGTGCTTAAAGAAATATATGAAGAAGCCTTGGAGGCTGGCACACTCCCCCCCTCGATGAGGGAAGCACTTATCACGTCCCTTCTGAAGCCCGATAAGCCCCCGAACTCCTGTGACTCATATAGACCGCTGTCGCTGCTAAATTGCGACACGAAAATTCTGGCCAAGATCATTGCTAACCGATTGGCACTGATGATGGACAAACTTATCCTACCGGACCAATCGGGGTTTGTCCCCGGGCGTGCTACCACCCACAACCTCCGCACCCTCTTTACTCTTCTTCAGAATGTGGCCCCCGAACTTCCTTTAGCTGTGGTATTTCTCGACGCTACTAAAGCGTTCGATTCTGTGGAATGGGACTATCTCTTTGGCGTGATGCGACGGATGGGCTTTCCCCCTCTGTTCATTTCCTGGATACAACTTTTATATCAACAGCCTAAGGCTAAAGTGCTGATCAATGGCCGTCTCTCCTCCGCGTTCTCTGTCTCGAGAGGTACTCGACAGGGATGTCCACTGTCCCCTCTCTTATTTGCCATTGCGGTTGAACCACTGGCATCCAAGCTACGTCAACACCATCAAGACAAGGCATTCCGTTGCCACTTACGTCAAATCCTGGTATCTCTTTATGCAGATGATATCACCCTGTACATACGAGACCCCCAACAGAACATTAATCCTTTGCTGCGGGAATTCATTGTGTTTGGACAGCTCTCGGGGGTGAGTATTAACTGGGGAAGTCGCAGGTGTTTCCCCTAACACCTGCAGTTACGGCCTTTGCTTTGGACTATCCACTGGAGTGGTGCGATACAGACCTCCGCTATCTAGGGATACAAATTACTAGGGACAGAGAGGAGCTGCTGCGACTCAACTATGGTACAGCCATTAACCGACTTGCCAGTAATGTCACGCGATGGATCTCTCTACCTCTCTCGCTTGCCGGCCGTGCCTCCCTGATAAAAATGGTGGTACTCCCACAGTTTTTATATTTGTTCATGAACGTGCCATATCACCCTGGTCAGAATTTTTTTAAACTCTTCGCTCGGAATTGCTCCGTTTGCTCTGGGGAGGTAAACAACCAAGGTTAAAGTGGTCTATGCTCACAAGGCCTTATGCGCAGGGTGGATTTGATATCCCAGACTTTGAAGTTTATTTTTATGTGCGCAGGCTCATTACGCCTATTATTGGATCAACCCACCCAGACACATGCCACAGGTGGCTGCGGAACACTGGCTTGCTAACCCCATCCCTCTGGATGGATTACTACAGACGCCTAGTCGTACTCGTACTACGCCGCCTACCACTATTACGGGCACTGTGGACGCATGGCGTCGGATTTCTGATCTTCTTGACTCCCCCATGTTGTATTCCTCGAGGCTTCCTTTGACCTATCATCCCAAAATGCCTCTCCTACAGGAGTGCGGTTTTCAACAACTTTGTGCACGCATCAAAGTTACTAAATGGGGAGAACTCTTTTCAGATGGGGTATTTTGCTCTCCAGAACAATTCTTTCGCGGGACTCAACCCACACCCCTCGATACATTTCTTTATATCCGACTCCGACAGGGAATGCGGGCCATTATCCCAGAGTTCCCCCAGGAACCTGCAAATCTTGCTCCTCTCCATCAAATGCTGGGATCCACAGATGGAAAACACCTAGTGTCCCGGCTCTATCATACCATACGCGCACAACAAACGGAAGCCCCTAGTAAAGCCCGTACACAGTGGAATACTGAACTAGGTAGAGAGGTAACCGACGAACAATGGACATACTGCTGCCTCCAAACTTCACAGATCTCTGCTAGTTGTAGATTACGTGTGATTCACTATAGATTCTTACACCGCCTCTACTATACGCCTGCTAAAAAACTTCGGTTCAAGCTGACCGATAATGACAAATGTGAAAGATGTCACAGACCTGGTGCGGGGTTCCTACATCTGGCATGGGAATGCCCGCAGATACAGGAGTACTGGGTGCAGATATTTGAAGCTGTTGGGCAGATGACAAGTATCACGCTGGATGTTGACCCTGTGCTGGCGCTGTTGGGCTATACCGAGCAGGTACCTAGGACGTACCGTAAGTTCATCGCCATATCGTTCCTGCTAGCCAAGCGTAGGGTGGCATGTAGATGGGGAAGGGAAGAGCCCCGAAATTCAAGGAGTGGCTAGATGACTTACTTTATTGTCAGGGGCAATTAACAATTATGCAGAAACACTTCCACATGCCTCTAGACCTAAGGACATATGGGGCCCTCTCCAAAGTTATCTTTTAATGCAGGGCGCAGATAGGTCAGATGCCCCCCTTTTGGGGCAAGATACTCGATAGACACATGATCACTCCCTACTCATGTCATCTGAGATCTTTACTTCACCATATAGGACGTGAGTGCCGCTTCCCAATACACACATGTGGTGGGCTACGGTCCCTGCTGTTACCACTGACGTTCCACCCCCTAAGACCTGAGAACCCAAAGACAAAAGTATAATATGCTGTTGATTGAATGTTGATGCTGGCTATCTGGCGTATAATTTGCTAATAGAATGTACCATAATCACAACATCTGATCTTGCTAATGTGGTGCTATGTCAAGGATATCTTCATTTGCTGTATTCAAAGTTGGGTATGCATGCTCCTCTTTTTTCAGTGCTGAGTTCAAAGTTAGATATTTGTGCTCTTCTCCTTCAGTTCTCTCAATGCAGGAAGGCTGCAGAGCTGTACAATGATTCTCAGAAGATGTAATGTATGATACATATGATGGAAATTGTTAAATAAAAAAAAATAAAAAAAAAGGAGTAGTTTGGTACCAAACACTCCTGTGTTCAGTGAAGCCATCATGGTGCTGTGGAGCCGAGTTTCCAGCCCATGTACTATCTAGGGCTTCCCTGGCACTTACAACAATAAGGAATAGACCCCAATATTGTAGGGGCATATCTGCTCATGCAGATATGCTCACACCTGGGATATAGTGCACCCTGCCTTAGGAATGGTAAGGCCTGGTAGAGGGGTGACATACCTATATCTTAGGCAGTGCTAGCTGGCATGGCACACAGGCAGTGTGCCATGTCGACTTGGTCATTTTGTCTGCACCAGGCCCTGCATGCTGCAGTGGCAGTCTGCATGGCCTAGGTGAGGGGTCCCAAGGGGACCTTCTTCAATCCCAATGCCCTAGTTACCCATGTACCTTTTATTAGGCACTATTAGGCCAATTGTGGATCCGTTTTAGGGAAAGAACGCTGATACTGTGTACCGGGACAGCAGGGACCCAGTACTCTGCAGTCAAAGTTACAGTAAAAGCCAGGCAAAAAGTGTGGGGGTACTGCAACAGAACCCCATTTTCTCACAGACTGCTTCACCTTTGAAGCATGCCTCTTGGGACTAACCCCCAAGTGGCATCCTGGTGACACCTCTCTAGCTTGCAATCCCATTGTTCTCCTTCCTGATAGTCGTTAGCATGGCTCTCTAGGAGGACAGAAAGCTGTCTCGTGGACCAGCCCCATGTGTGCCTGGGAAGGAACAGGAGTTTTAAAGGCAACAAAGTGGCAGCTTTTCTAAAATTGCACACTGCAACAAGTTACATTAATTTTGACTTGGGATACATGCTGGGTTTAATGTAACAAGTTGTTTGATACCTTGGAGTGCCTACTTGGGTCTCACCGTTCAGGATTTAGCACAGCTGAGGGGGTCAGCGTGTAACCCTGTACTTGCCAATTGGGCAGCCAAGCCTTTCCTCAGTAAACCGACAGTTTTGCGAGTTTGACCGTCAGGACATGCAAAGTATATGTCCTGCCTGTGACATATGTTGCACCCTGCCTTTAGGGCTCGGTAGGTCTTCCAGTGGGGTGACTCACACACATGTCCAGGGGAAGTGGTGGCTGTGCCATTGCTTTCAATGGCAGAGTCAGGCTAGCAGTGCACAACTGCTGTACCCGTCTGCAGTGGCGGACTGGAGGACTTGTTTTACTTGGGGACCTCCAGGGTGGCACAATCTGTGCTGCAAGCCCTGGGGTACCCCTCTAACTTACATGCCCTTGGTACCAGGGTACCATTTACTAGGGACCTGCATGTAAGTTAGCCATTTCCAATTGGCTATAGGCTGTTCGTTATACACTTCAGCTCAATCACCCCCAGCTCCATCATCTTGGCAACCTCAGCCTTGATGCTGGCCTTGACCTGGTCGGACTATCTGTAAATTTTACTCTTGACAGGCAAGCTGTCACTGGTGTCCACATCATGGTTACAGTCCTGGGGTCAGAGAAAACAGTCCAGCAAACTGCTTCAGCAAGTAATAGCAGTCCATTTGTTGCTGGTCTGTCAATGTGGGGGAGAGAACTACTCCCAACACAATTCCATCTTGGCCATTAGTAGGTAGGAGGTCTGGGAAAGGCTCTCTGTTTTCTTCCTCGCCTCCATCTGTTACCATCAACATGGTGGTATGTGCCCTTTCATGGTGTAGCTTGAGCCTATTCATATGGATCACCCTGTTAGGGTTCCTGGGAGTACCCAAGTCCACCAGGTAGGTGACTTCCCCCTTCTTCTCTAAGATGGGTTAGGGCCCAGTTCACCTGTCCTGTAAGGCCCAGGGTGCTACAGGCTCTAAAGACCCACACCAATTGTCCTGGTTGATATTCCACCACGGAGGACTTTTGGTCATACCAGTGCTCAACAAGCTCCTGGCTGTCCACCAAATTCTTGTTTGCCTTCTTCGTGTACTCAGCCATTCTGGAGCGAAGGCCAAGCCCATACTCTACTATGTCCTGCTTAGGCTCTTTTTGGGTTCTCTCTCATCCTTCCATAACCAAGCTAAGTGGACCTCTCCCAGGGTGTCTAAAGAGCAGCTCAAAGGAACGGAACCTAACTCCTTTTAGAGGGACCTCCCTGTAGGCAAACAACAGGCATGGGAGTAGAATGTCCCATCTCCTCCTGAGTTTCTCAGGTAAACCCATGATCATGCCTTTTATGGTTTTCTTGAATCTCTCATCTAAACCATTTCCTTGGCGACGATATGGGTTGGTGAACTTATAAGTCTCACCATGTTATTCCCACATGACCTTCAGATAGGCAGACATGAAATGTGTGTCTCTATCTGAGATAACCTCCTTAGGGAACCCAACCCTGGTGAAAATTCCAAGGAGAGCTCTAGCCACTGCAGGAGCAGTGACTGTCCTAAGTGGAATAGCCTCCGGATATCTAGTGGCATAGTCCGCTACACTAGGATGAACATGTTCCCTGAAGCTGTGTGTGGGTCCAGGGGATCAATAATATCTATCCCCACCCTCTCAAAGGGTGTCACCACCACCATCAGTGGTATAAGGGGAGCCTTTGGCTTGCCTCCTACCTTGCCACTGACTTGGCAGGTCACACTGGAGTGACAAAACTCCTTGACCTTCTCTTTTTTTTTTTTTTATTGTTTTGTTTTCATACAAGACATTGGCATTTTACATGAACATCCATTATGTCCACTTTATACAAAAACAAATCTCTCGTTGAATATAAACAGAAATATAAAGATTAAGCACAAATCATAGCTAATTTGATTTAGTCCATAAGGTTCGAGATTGGTGCCCACATCCGTAACCCCTATCTTTTTTCTTACGACCCTTTAAATTATAAATCGCTACCTCAATATTATAAGCTGCAAAAAGTCGTGCACGCCAATTAGAAACTGTAGGAGGGTCAACACAAATCCATTCAGATGTTATACAAAGACGGGCAATAGCCATTGCAATAAACACTAATTCTGCAGTTGACCTTGTCCAATTATTTGTCACATTGTTACTTATTCCAAAGATAATAAGAGCTGGATTGACTGCAACCGGAATCCCTAAAGACAATAAAAAAAAGTTTCTATACCCTGAATGAAATCAGTTAGTTTTGGGCATGCAAAAAACATATGTACTGTATCTGCAGCTATAAGATTGCATCTGTTACATTTTCCCCCTCGAGCACCCCCCCATTTAGCGATCTTAGCCGGAGTGTAATACAGGTCAAATATTGACATATAATGTTGACTTTTTAGGCTACCTGTGATTAAAATCTGGTTAGCTAGTGACAAGGAGTCTTCTAGGTCTATTTCAATCCCCCCCATTTTATTAGCCCATTTACATGATTGTGCCGCCAAATCATCAGGAAAACATTCAAGCAGGATAGAATATAATTTCCCTAACCGGCTTTTTTTTTATCATTAGTTCTATCAAAGGGATTTTAACGGTGTTGAAAGGTACCCTCTGATTTTCTTTCTCCAGATAACTTCGTATTTGAAGATATTTAAAAAAGTCTCCCCTTCCCAACCCATATTTATCCTGCAAAGTAGAACAAGCATTTGCAATGCAATAGGTCTCGCATTTACGCGAGTTTGAGCTATTGGCATTGTAAATGGCAATGCCTTTTTTATGTTTTGGTTTTTAAAACATAAAAGGCATTGTCTTTTTTTTTTTTTACTTTAATAAGCGCGGCGCCGTCTTCACGGACACCGCGCTATGCAATGCAATAGGTGTTGATTTTGGTATTGTAAATAACAATGCCTTTTAATTTTTTAAAAGACATTGCCATTTACAATGTCAATAGCTCAAAATAATGTCATTGCGAGACCTATTGCATTGTAAATGCTTGTTGCTTCTGTTGACATGCAGCACTTGTGCTGTGTCTTCGTGAATGTAAGAAATCACTATGCACAAGCTCAAACTGATGGCTTTTACGGCGCTTTTCTTCTGTAGACAATGGGTTGGCGGGCAGGGAGCGCGCGTAATAAATAGCCAAACGCTACTTCCGAATTTGAAAATACAATCTCTCATTATATATAAACATATCAGCACTGACTTGTTTTGATCAGACCTTGGAGGACCAAAACGAGATCTTTCCAAATACGTTCTGGGGGTTGCACACAATGCCCTGCCACCGACCGTTGTTTGAGAGCCTGCGACCTGCATCCAACACAACACATAAGCAGGTGCATTAACCCTTCGATCACCCTTACTTTAACTCCCGCATGTGATAACCTGCACGTGACGCACTGTGCTCTGCAGCTGAAGCATTCAAGCCCTGGGCTCCCTCGATGGCGCTGGAAACTCACTGCAGATCAGACCGTCCCCATCGGCGGTGGCTCGGAGAGCTAGCCCACACGCTTTTGTTGAGACATAGTTGAACGAACACAGGGGCTTGATTATTATTATTTTTTTTTGGAGGCAGGGGGGGGGGGGAGTATTTGCCTTCCATTCCGTACAGTGGTTGTACGAGTGTGGAATTTATACAGCGCACACCTAATGAGAACGCAGTGGAGCTCGGTGCGTTGTCACAGTAAAGAGACTGCAATGTGTGATCTAGAAGCAGCATCTGTCCGTGGAGTGTTTCTGCTGCGGTCTGATGTAAACACGTGAGGTGTGCAGGCAGAACAGAAGTGTAGGTAGCACATGTATTACCCTGAGCTATTAAATGCGGCCCTCTTACGCAGGATTCCGGAAATGAAGTACTCAACTACAATATAACCGAGCAAACACCAGAAGATACAAAGGTGCCTTTGTGAAGTTTGTGCTGTCAGAAGAAGAAGGGGTGCGCAGGCATTACATATGTGGTTGGTTCTTGACATGTAGTTAGCCATCCTGTTGTGGATGACTTAAAGGGGCCATCCAGTGAACTACGTCATAACTCAAACCCCAAGCGGCCATCTTGAAATAGAGCCGCATTCTAGAACAACTATTGACGACTGTTGGAGATGCTGGCTAAGAACTGTTTTCTCAACACTGGTGAGCAGCACGCATGCTATAATCCCATGCCGTAGAGAATACGTGCATGGCTGTATAAGGACGGGTGGACGTCACACCTGGGCACTACGAGTACTGCACCAACTAAAGCACGACTGCATTCGGGACTCGGAGTGAGAACAGTAGATGCGGACCTCTTCTGTTACCATCCCAGAATTCAGCCGTGCTTTAGCGGATGCAGGAGCCATAGCCGTCAGGCGCGACAAATTCCCTTACTTAAAACGGCCCTTTTCAGGTTGAGGAGACCTGGGTAGAATCGGAGCCGGGCTCGGAACTAAATGCAGACCCGAAAAACAAGTTCACATCAGCCCCGCACGGGGCTATGCAAAGGAGTGTAGGACGCAAGCCTGGGCCTCTAATGGGCTTAGGGGAATGAGACATCAAACCCTTTTGGAACAAGAAGCGCGAGCAACAAGCATTGGCCGCGCGGCCGTGAAACTGACACGGCCGCGCGGCCGTGAAAGTGAAAGTAAGCGGGTTTTGAAAGTGCAAACAGTGGCTTTTGCTGGCGACCAGCTTGCGTTCACGCGAGCGTCCAGATGGCGAGGGAAGCCATATGGCGCCTGATCGCGCGTGCACGCTCGCGTGAACGCAGGCTAGTCCGCAGCAAAAGCCACTGTTTGCACTTCCAAAACCCGCTTACTAAAAGTCTCGCCAGAGCAGCGCATGCGCGCTGGCTCAGGCGAGACCTAAAAAGGTACCAGTTGGCCATGCCAATATAGATCCCCCATTACTGAAAGACCTTTATTCCCCCAGTTGTATGTAACCTGATCACGAAAAATTGGAGGAAGAATTAGTGTATTCGCCAGTGGGGAATAGGCATTTAAATTTGGGATCTTTAGCCTCCGTTGAACCTGTTTCCAAACCTTGTAGGCTGCCCTCAAGATCTTAAACCGTGTCTTTTTGTAGTAACTGGGTTCGAAAATCGCTGCCAGGCAGCCCACTGCTTGTTTCCCCAAACATAATTCATATATAGATGGGCTACATGCCAGCGGTATATCAACCCCAGAACCCACAAGGAGTATCGTCATATGTTGAAGTAATGCTGCCCAGTAATATAATATAAAATTAGGAACAGACAAACCCCCTTTCTGGCTGGGAAGCATCAGCCATTTACCTGCTTTTCTTGGTCTCCGGTAGCCCCAAAGAAATCTAGTACACATCCTTTCAATGTTTAAAAAATGGGAGGGTGAAAACTCAAGGGGTATTGTTCGAAATAAATACAAAAACTTAGGTAAAATTAACATTTTTAAAACATTACAACGCCCAATTAGGGAGAGATGTAAGTGATCCAATCTCTCTAATTGCCTGTATGTTGAATTAATTATCGGCTTTATATTCAGATCTGGGATACTTTCCACTTGGGTGGAGATTGTCACACCCAGATAGTCTGCTTCCGTAACTACCGGAAAATCTAAAGGGCAAAGCGAACCAGAACATAAGATTTGGGTCTTATTGGCATTAAGCTTATACCCAGAAAATACTCCAAACTGGGCCGCTAGATCCTTGACAGCTGGAAACGCAGAGCGGGCGTCACTGGTAAGTACGGCAATAT
This sequence comes from Calotriton arnoldi, assembly GCA_963921515.1. Taxonomy (NCBI): domain Eukaryota; kingdom Metazoa; phylum Chordata; class Amphibia; order Caudata; family Salamandridae; genus Calotriton; species Calotriton arnoldi. The sequence goes on along the minus strand of CAWUFW010000078.1, from coordinate 1,326,800 downwards.
CATCAGCGTAAGCTAATGCTCTGTACTTGACCCCACCAATTTCCATTGCCTTAATCCGGGTGTAGTTCTCCAATTTTGTTAAAAAGGGGTCGATATAAAGGGCAAATAAAAGAGGGGAACAGGGGCGACCCTGTCTTGTACCCCTGCTGATTGTAAACGCCTCCGATTCCTGCCCTGCAATCCGAACCCTTGCCTCCGGTAATGAATACAGTACTTTAACCGCCTGAGCAGAACCCCGAGCTAAACCCCTTCCATTGTAGAACAGACCACAGGTACCGCCAGGAGACCCTGTCAAACGCTTTCTCAGCGTCCAGAGGAGAACTCCCAGCGGTGCTCCCGTGGCCTGTGCCCAATCCAATATTGCCACCACCCGACGTATATGGTCTGTTGTATCCCTCCCCGGGATAAAGCCATGTTGACCTAGGGATACCAACGGGGTGAGAACCTGTCCTAATCGGTTTGCCAAAAGTTTAGAGTATATTTTGCTATCGGCATTAATCAATGTTATTGGTCGGTAAGAAGCTGGCATGAGTTCGGGCTTTCCTTTTTTCTTAAAAACAATGATAGTGGTTTTCCGCCAGGAATCGGGAATTTGTTGATTGCTATGGGCGTGTTCGAGTAACTTTAAGATGTCAAATTTAAGTTCCTTGCGGAAAGTTTTATAAAATTCCAGCGGAATACCATCAGGGCCCACTGCTTTACCTGCTGCCAACGAGGTTATCGCTAGCTCTGTTTCCTCCCAGGTAAATTGGGATTCTAATGCCAAGTTTTGGTCAGAGGAGACTTTGCCTGTTTCAATGTCTCTCAGAAACTCCCTTAAGAGATCCCCTGGGTAGTCCTCCATTTGTCCATCAGAGCCCTGAGACGTTTGGAGATCCTGCATATAAAGTTGTTTATAAAAGTCCTTGAACCCCCTAAGAATACCATCTGGAGAGTCCTGGATCTGACCATCTAGGTTCTGTATTTTGAGTATGCGGTTAGTAGTTTCTCGCTGTTGAGTCCGTTTTTCAAGAACTTTGCCCGTATTTTCCCCCAGCTCCTATGACTCTGTCCTCTGTTGTATATAATCTTGGCCGCCAGTTCCTTACTAAAATTACTATAAAGTTTAGATTTGAGGATAGCAATCTTCTGCAGAGTGACTTCTGTGCCTGCCCCCATCTGAATATTACTGATTAGCTCACTTTCTTCTATCCGTAGTTGTCTTATCCATTCATTGGTTTCATCATGTATTATTTTTTGTCGTGCTATTGAAAAGCTAAGAGTTTCCCCTCTAACGGCAGCTTTAAAGGCATCCCACACTGTACTAATAGAAGCTGTGTTTCGATTAATAGAGAAAAACTCCACTATCCAACTTGCCATATGAGAACGATATGTGACATCCAATAAAAGCTTTCTTTCGAACGTCCAGGGCTTAATGATCTTTTTAATACCCTGTACTGGAAGTTCAATAATTAAGGGATTATGATCGGATATTATTCTGGGAAACATCTCAATTCTACTAGTATGCGCTATTTGATTTGACAGAAAAAATAGTCTAGCCGAACATATTTATTATGGGGGCAGAATAATAAGTAAAGCCAGGATCACGTGAATTTAATTTGTGCCAGCAGTCAGCCAACCCAAATTCGGTTACTAACCCTTGCAAAGCTCGAAAAACCCTAGGCTTCTTCCCTTGATAGACATGTGAGGTTGAGTCCCATAGGTCAAAATGGCTGTCTAAATGTAAATTAAAATCTCCGCAAAATATTAAGGGGGTTGGCCAAAGTGCTAATTCCACACTTAAAAAATTAAGGACATCTGGATCATCAAGATTAGCCCCATAAATGGAACACAATGTAAACAAAAGATTAGCTATTGAGATCTCCACTATTACCCACCGGCCTTGCTTATCTGTCTTGACCCGTTTATATGAACATAGACCATGTCTGGCTAAAATTGCCACCCCTTTAATATTAATACTCTGTTTAGTACACGCCAATAATTCATATCCAACATCCCCCAGCCATCTACGATTATTCCATTGTATATGGGTCTCTTGAAGACATACTATATATATCTATGTGCATAAGTTGTAATTGTCTTGCCAAAACTCCCCTTTTCCTTTTATCATTAAGCCCACATATATTGACTGAGCAGATTCGGATATTAGCCATCCTCACCTGAAAAGAAAAATCGCTCTACAAACCAATGAATAGACTGATCAGCTACATTCCAAATGCAAATTACATACCTAACAAGAAAATCAATGAAAACAAAACAATACTTTCCCCATCCCCCGCCCACCCCCACCACCCACCCCCACCCCCTTCCCTTGTCCACCCAGCCCACCCATCCCTCGCACCCACCCTGACCCCTGACTTATAGGCGTAAGGGCGAATGGCCCTCAGTGATGACGAGCGTGCTCCTTCCCCCTCCCTCTCCCTAAGCTTTACCCCTGCCCCAGAAACCTATAGGCAGAAAAAAAAGAAAGACTTCAGCAATTATTGTACACAGCATCCTTAACCCAAACCATCAGCATTATCGCCCTGTAGGGTGCCCAGGAATTCTTTTGCCTGAATTTCAGAAGTGAAAAACCTTGCAATCCCATTGACTATTACTTTCAGGCTTGCCGGATTGAGTAAAAATACTTGCACCCCTTTTGCTAGGAAGCCCGGGATTAACTGCCGAAGCTGCCACCTCTTTTCTACCGTCCCCTGACAATAATCTGGCCGGACAAAGAACTCACAGCCTTTACCCTTCCGTTTTCTGTTGGGTCTTGCTAAATCATAAAGAGCCTCACGGGCAAGAAAGTTATTCAAACAAATCAGAATTGCCCGAGGTTTATCTCCTGTTTAGCTGTTCTTTTTAGAATGTTTGAGCGGAAGCGGTGGGCCCTTTGTAGTTCTTTCTTCCAGTCCCACTGTTGTAGGTCCGGAAATGCCTCACTAAATAATTCCTGAACAAACCGAAGAACATCAGTTCCTTCCAGGCCTTCCGGAACTCCTAATATTCGGAGGTTGTTTCTTCTTGCTCGGTTTTCTAAATCCATAAGTTTCCAGGTAGTGTCTTGCTTCTGAGCTTCCAAAAGTTGAATCCGAGTTCGTTGCCCTGCTAGTTCGTCCTCCACTGCTGATATTCTGGTTTCTGCTTCACCAACTCTTACGGAAAAGTCTGAGCAAGATTTTGCCACCCTACGGATTGCGTTTTGGACTTTACGATAACCTCCCTGAATCCTTGCGCTTTCAGCCCGTGTCTCCTCTCTGTGGGCCAGAATAGTTTGGTAAATGGTAGCAAGGGTGACTACTCCTAATTGATCTTGATTTGAGAGTTGATCATGTCCAGCTACTCCAGTTGACCCATTTCTTTCATCCAGTTTCGGGGAGTAAGTATAATCCCATGCCAGTGATCTACCTTGGTCTAAGGATTTACCTTGGCCCTGGGAGTTCCATTTAATCTTGCGGACAGTATTTGGTGCTTTTGAGGTGTGATCGCCCACAAAGTCATATTCTTCCGGATTCGGACCAGGGGTACCCAGGTCACTATCCTCATCGGCCCACCCCCCCTCCAGACTTTCTTCTCCAGAGGAGAGGGATGGGTCAGACAAAGAGAAAAATTTCTCCCCGCTTTCACCATCTTTACCCAGGCCAAGGGTGCTCCGATCTAGATCTTGTGCAGCTGTTATTGATTGCTTTGTCCTAGAGGTTGTCCTAGGGGTTGCAATTGACGCACCCGGCAAAGTTCCCAGAATATCGCTGTGGCGAACTACATCACCAACAATGCCTTGTGTTTGAGTCCCATCACGTTGTGGCCGTTTGTCAGCATCCCCCCCTTCTACCACATTGGAATTTACCAGCATTGAACTGTCCCCTGCACACTCAGCCATACCTGCAGGGATGTGTTGTAACACCAGGGCGGATTCAGCAGTATTTTCGATATTAATCAAACTTTGCTTGTTTGCCCGGGTAGCCTCCATGCTTAGCTCGTGACTCAGGACATCACTGCAGACATTAGAAATTAAAGACTCAGCCGCTGGATTCAGAATCTTACCCTGGTTTTTTTCCTCCGATTTTGCCTCTCCTGCATTTTTTGATTTGGATTGCTGTGTGCGGAACAATGAGTACACTGTGTGTTTCGGGCGCACAGCAGGGTCTCCTCCGCCTCCCTTCTCACCTTCACGCTCCGTAGCCCCGCTGATTCCTTGTCTGCCTGCAGATTTCCCCATTGCGGCGTGACTTTTCTCTGGCCCCCCATCGATTTTGGACGGGCTGCCGGTAGTCGCAGGTAGACCGCCGCGTATCCTAGTTGTTTTACCTGACGCCTTCGGCCCCATCGAGCTTGTTAGCCACGACCCGGTTAGCTGTCCGGTGGCCCAGAAGAGAGGATTCGTCGGAACCAGACGCGAGGGGGCCGGTATGTTAGAGTATAGAAACTGCAGCCGCCAGAGCATCCTTTTTCGAAAAAAGTCCAGGTATTGCTTTTTCTACTCTTCTGCCTTTGTTTGCTCCCGCTAAATATCTTCCAGAGTCAGCATTTCAGGGTGAAGGGGTATAGCTCAGGGAGCTCATGGAGCTTGCTCACACGGCTGAGATGTCAGCCGCCATCTTGCCACTCCTTGACCTTCTCAGTCATTTTGGGCCAGTAGAAGTGGTTGACCAGCCTCTCCCAGGTATTGGTCTGCTCCATGTGCCCAGCCAAGTGAACATCATGTGCCATGTTAAGGAGGAACTCCCTGTGCTGTTGTGGAACCACCATTCTCCCGGATTCCCCTGGTTTGGGGTCCGGTGGCTCACTGCACAAGAGCCCCATCTCCCAGTATATCTTATGGGTACCACTGGTATCCCCTTGTGCCTGTTGAACAGCTAACTGTTGCAGGTCTTCTAGAGTGGGACAGGTCCTTTGTCCATTGCTCAGGTCCTCCCTAGAGGGATCCCCTGCTCCTTGGTGTTCTGCCAGATCTGACAAGTTTCCAGGAGTCAGTTCTTTTTCAGGTACCAGGCCTTCCCCTGAGGGTTGGGCTCCTTTTGGGCCTGTGGATCTTTAGAGGCTGGGCTGCCAGCCTTCCTGCCCCCCCCCTCCCCCCCTTAGGGACATAGTCCACAGTTTTAGGCTCCAGGATCCCTTGACTTTCTCTCAGGACCTTCTTTGCTCTGGTTGTGAGACACACCCATTCAAGGAAACCCAGCATTGCTGCATGGGTCCTCCCTCTTTCTCTGCCCAAGCAGAGATTTCTAATTCATTGCACAGCAAACCCTCCACTAGGATAGCGGATGACACAGCTACCTTCTTTGGGCCAGTAGCTCCTCCCACTCAGTCAAATACAGCCATAGGGTGGGACTTTGTGACATTGTCAGCATTGATAATCTCGTGCACCTCCTCAGGTAGGATCTGGTCTGGGGAAACTAGTTTAGCCATAACCATGGTTATACTGGCACCTGTAGCCCTCGGAGCCTTCACCTCTACCCCATTGATTTTTTGCCACTGCCTATGCTAGAAGGCCAGTGGGCCAAAGGCTCAATGTTGTCCCCACCCAGGGACACTAAGGTCCCTTTTGGATCTCTAGGGGTAACTTCCCATCCAGTCCCTACACTAGCTAGTCTTTTGGACTGGTCACCAGTGGGTGCTTTTTTTGTGCACATTGCATCCCCCCTTTTGTGCCCTGGCTGATTACAGTCAAAGCACATCCCCGCCTTCAAGGGGTCAAACTTCGTTCCTTGTTACCCCTTCCCTTTTGAAAGGGATGTGGCTCGGGGCCCTCACCACCCTGGCTAATTTTGGGGACTCTTTGGGGCTATCTTTCTTTTTATCCTTTCCCCTGAGAGGGGGCCTGACCACTTTTCTTCTGGTTACCACCCAGGGTCTTTTTAGGGACCCTCCTGGGCAGGAAGGTTTCTGCCTGCCCCACTGGCTCCAGTCAACAGGCTGTGTTATCCTCCAACAGCTCTTCATCCCCACCACCTTGGGGGTAATTCCTTCCTCACTCGTGGAGGTACCCTGTGAGCCTCCTCCCAGGCTCTCAGGGCCTTAATCAAAGCAGGTTTTTTGGCTTTAGCTCCCATATTGATTTTCCTTTCTGCGCAGAATGTCCTCAGATGATTCCTCTTGCAGGAGAACAGTTTGCCAGGTCGAGCTTCATGGCTCCTTTGTCGCAAAGTGGCTCCTTGGCTTTGGTCAAAAACTTATGGAAACTTTTTCCTCCTCTTCTTGAACTTGTAGGATATTTTACCAAACTTTTCAGAAACTCTCACCCACTCCTTTGGGAAAGTTTTTTTTGTAACTTTTTGGGAGACTGTACATCAGAGTTCAACAACGCCCACAGAAAATACTTTTTGGCAGCAAGAACTTATTTTCAGGTTGTTCAACTCTGCGTATTCTTAGGGGTCTTAATTTCAACAACTGTATGGTACCGCTAAACACAAGTTCTGGATCTCACTGCTGCCACTTGGGGCGACCAAGTCCATCATGTAGCTAGTCAGGGGGGCCAGCAAGGTCCTCAAGAACAGTTTCCTTCACAGGAATAGCAGTCCTTTAACAGTTCCATGCACTTTATCCATGTTGCAATGGTTTCCTGTGGAGTGGTCCTGATGCAAAGGATGAAGCCTGCTGCAGATGCTCTAAGGATGCTGTGGATGTGACGCGGTCGATTGGGGTCTTCCAGCAGGGATTCCTTGGTCCACGAAGATGGTGAGGGAGTCCTGGTTGTGGGGCGGGCTGATCCAGCGGGTTACTAGCAACAAGCATTCATACACCGAATACTCACCTGGGCCCATTCATACACACTACGCTAGCAATTGCCGCTGGTGGGTCAGTTGTACTCTTTATCAATATCCCTGCTACCAATTACTTTTCTGATTGAAGAGTAATGACTTACCAATGGACCCTTTGATAATTGGGAAGTTTAAAATGAGTGACATTCAATGCAATCCATAATCCTGAAATAATCACTGAGTCAGGAAGTTTTAAAATGTTTATCTAAAGTTGAGTAGAGTAAATTACAAAACCACATAATACTTAATCGTATATCAAGGATGAAGCATACTAATAATCAATTATCGATCAATGACTGTCCCTCAGAAAGAAGAAGATAGAGACAGCAGCACAGCTAAAGGTTGCATTTATATTTACCTAAAGGTGCGAGAACCAAACCCCTTGGCCAAGGAGTTGGAAAAGATAGGTCCAAGAAGGATGAAGACCAATGACCTCTGGACCAGGTTCAGGACAGGACAGGACAGGTGACCTCTCTATCAACGACGCCTGCGTCGTTCCCCTCTCTGATACTTCGCTTCTCCTTGCTCCTCTCGAGTCGTCTTCTAGGAATCCACCGCCCCCACCTCAGGACCTCTCTGGACAGTGAATCAACCTAGTTCTGCTCTGCATCAGCGTCTGGATCAATGAATGTAGTATCGCTTCCTTGCTTGACTGACTGACTGACTCTATAATTAACTAATCTATACCTATTATATCCTTCTACACCCAGGTACCTCCCATTAATGTTTCAAAATTATGGGCCCACTACTTCTGATTGGACGGGGACAGGGGGTTGATCCTCACACCATGTCAATTTAGATCACTTTCTTTAAGCCTATTGTTTGAAAAGACCACCCCTCACAATTAATACATTTGCTTTATTTCCCACCCGTCTCACGACAAAGTTTAATACATTGTTTATATAAATTGTTGCATTCTGCAGGAACATCGCGGATGCAGTGGAGTTGGCCACTAGGTCACGGCCTTGGATGACGTCCAAGTTGACTTCATCGCTGTGCCTTGTTTACTGGGCGCATGCGTACTTCACATTGGCTCCAAGCTGCCTCTCCGTTAACCCATGCCCCATTTTACGAACTAATAAAAGTCAAAGAAGAAAACATTAAAATCACAAATAAATGTTTTCACTGTATACCCCCTATTTCTACTCTATTCCCATTTAATTATAAATCTATCCCGCATTAGTAGCATTAGAATACCACAGTTTTAATTGCAGCATATGCGCAAGCTTTAGCACGTGAAAACATTAAGCAGCCATTTTAATACACACTGCGCAGAAGCAAAGTTTTCCCTCCAAGCAAAGAAAGACGTCATACCACGTGATATGGTTGACACATGCGCACTGAATTTCCCGCGCTTTAGTGGCCATTTTGGTTTAGACAAGCGTTGCTTATTAGTTTTTGAACACATAGGCAAGCTTCACTCGTATAGTGTTCATGTGTGCATTTGTTAGCGACATTACAAAGTTTAATAAATTAATACTGTGAGAGGATTGCTTACGAGCAAGTCTCATTGTGAGTTCTTGCTCCATCAATCCCCTCTCTGATGGCGTTTCTGAGCCATCAAATACTACCCACAACCAGATGCCAACCTTTTAGCATAAAATTGTCTCAGCTTCATTTTTACACTTTCTATTTTTATCATCTCCTTTCAGTTTCTTGTATAATTCACTTTTCAGATCTTCTAGTTCAATTTCATCAAACTTTCATTTTTTTCCTTTTCCTGTCACTCTATATTTCTCATTCTTTCTACAACATTTGCACCATATTATTATTGACAGTACTATTATTGCTATCCCTGCTAAGGGTACTAATATTTGACCTATAAGTCCTTTCCCTACATTAGCAAACCAGGTACCAATTGACGCAATACTACTTGTCAATCTTTCCCATACACTATCAACTTCCAGTGGTTTTAGTTCATTCTCAAGTTTTGTTATATTCTGTATATACGTTCCAATTTCTGCACTTTTGTCAGGTATGCACGTGCAACAATGTTTCGTTTTCAATAATTTACAGACTCCGCCCTCTTTTGCCAGTATTATATCAAGAGCAAGTCGATTTTGCATAACCATTGATCTAATCGCAACCATCTCCGCATTAATCATTAGAAATCCTCCAGCAGTGTCCGTTGATAAACGATCAACCACTGTAGATAATTTACATATCTTCCTTGAGTTCAGAATTATTCCCACTGAAGGTATCAATGCACCAAATATGTCACCTACAATTTCAGAAAAACTAGCTCTTTTACTACATGTTAATTCACTATTGTTTTCATTGCTCCCAGTGTTTCTTTTTACGTGGTATATTTTTGGAAATACTATTCCAAAATAACAACTTCCATACCACCGTGCAGGAAGCCTAAAGTAAGCCTTATTCCCACACACATAATAGATTCCAAGAAAAACTGAATCTGTTCCTCCTTTTAGTCCCCAACCTCCAAGAATTAAGAAATTATGTTCACATTCACTGGTACCGATGAAAATATTGTTATAATCAGTCTTTAACCTATGTAGACAAATTTTCCCGGTCTTTACAAAATCCAGAGCCATAGCAGCTTGAGCCCTGCCAGGTGTGTAACTACCCTCTTTCTCAGCCCAAGGTGGCAGATGAGCCTTATGCTCAGATGCTTTCTTTTGGAAATGTTGTCTTCTATCTTCTACTAAATTCAAAAATATCTTTTCTTCTTCATGTAACGAACATGTTAGATTGCTTCTATGTGCACGTGTTATATCTATCGACTTCATTGTTAGGAAAAATTCTCCCATAAACTGTGCATCTTGACTACTAAACACTGGGTTCATTTTCTTTCGAATCGGAACCTCAGAAAATATCACATCTATATCTGAATAATAATACTGAAGTCTCCCTGTTTTATAAAATAAGCTAGTCAATACACTACATGATATGCCATAAGTTAATGGCAAATGGTGATATGTTAACCCTTCTGCTACTGATTCTGGTAACTTCATACAGACATAACAATTACTAACTTCCATGGTATCTACATATTGAAACAATAATTTTGTGAAAACATTTAAACTAGTGTCGTTATCAGCTACCACATGACGAAATTCTGGTTCATCTTCTGCTTCTAATTTTACTCTATTACCTTTCAAGTTATCTATCCTTCCCTTCGTTTCGTTGTTAATCTTTTTATCTATTATCAGAAGGTAAGGAATTGCTACAATCACAACTAACCATACTACAAGCACCACTACCAGACTACATATGCACATAGCACAGCATCTTTTACAACATTTCTGTTTCGGTCTCCCAGAAACTCTGTCGTCAGGCATTTTGACAAGGAAGATTTCTCTTCTTATCTTTTTCTTTCAAGACTTTAACGTTATCAAGGTGGTTTTATTTCTTTCTCATAGGTCAGTTCCTCACTTGTTCTTTCGTCACCACTTTCACTTGACTCTGAACTCTCGTAGTCTTCAAGGATTATATAAGTCCAATCAGGACCTTTAAATTTGTTGTTCACAAGTTTCAGTCTTTTGCTTTTTTGTTTTTCAGTTCCACTTGTTTGTCCAGTTAGGCTTGTTACTTCATTTACTTGTTCTGGATCTTCACTTCTGGTTTCTATATGGTATTTTACTCTTTTAATGACACTAGGCCAATGATCACCTTTTCTGGCTTTCTTTGTTTGCACTGTCTCTTCACTTCTTATTTCTTCTTCAGAAGTTCTTTTATTTTCAGGTTGTGGCACAGTTTGTTTTTCTTCGTTCTCGGTTTCTTCTTCTATTTGTTCTTTTTCAGGTCTTATTGGTTTTTCTTCAGTTGCTCCAATGTGAGTTTCTAGCAACTGACCCTGTTCAGGATTTACGTCTTTATGCTTGAGGTTTTCGTGGTTTTCTTTTCCCTGAACGTATTTTCCTAATTCTAACTGGTTCTGATCAGGGCTTATTGCACTTTGTACTTCTGCAGCCTGACCGCATTCTTCTAAACCTGTCTGTCCCTGCTCAAATTTTGTTGTTTTGTTGTCGATTTGAGCCCAATTCCCTCTCCCTATCTGGTCCTGCTCAGGCTCTTTTATCGTGTCATTTTCTCCTTCCTGAGCTGCTTCTTCTTCACCTATCTGGTCTTCCCTAATTTCTTCTAATTTTGCTCGGCTTCTTGTTCTGTTGTAAACTTCTGGTATCTCAACCACTGGTATCCAGTCCTGACTTGTGCTCGGTTGTTCTTCCTCAGCTTCTCTCGAATCTCTCACCTGGGATTCTTCAGCTGGCCAACCTTCAGCTTCTTCAGTTATTGATGCTGTCTGAGGATCTTGTCCTTCAGGCTCTGGCACCCTTTTGGTGTGGCTTACATGAATCCAATTAGGCAATCCTGCACATTTCACTGCTGTGTTCGTAACTAGTATGACCTGACAAGGTTCGCCCCACCTGGGTGATAAACACGTTTCTCTGGTGTGATGCTTCACAACCACCCAGTCTCCGGGGTTCAGATCATGCTCTTGTTCAGGCTGCCTGGAAACTGCGTCTTCTCCAACCTGGTGAGAGACAGAACGCACCAGGTCAGCCAATCCTTTGCAATAATCTAGAACCATATCATCAGTTATGTTCAGCAGTTTATTTGTAGGTACATGTGCTTGTCTCATTGCTCTTCCCATGATTATTTCATGGGGACTCAATCCGGTATTTCTATCAGGAATGCTCCTGAGTCCCATTAAAACAAGAGGCAATGCATCTGGCCAATCTAGCGATGTTGATGCACACATCTTTGACAGTCTTGACTTTATTGTGCCATTCATTTGTTCAACCACTCCAGAAGCCTCTGGGCGGTACGCACAGTGCAATTTCTGTTCAATTTGGAATGCTTCACAGATTATTCGAATTACATCGTTGTGACTTCCTCTATCTGATTCCAAAGTTACTGGAAAACCGAACCTAGGAATGAGTTCTTGTAGCAACAGCTTTGCGACTGTAATACTGTCATTCCTCGTGGTAGGGTAAGCCTCCACCCACCTTGAAAACAGACACACTATGACAAGTACATATTTCAGTCCTTTACATGGTGGTAACTGTATGAAATCTAGCTGTAATCTCACAAAGGGACCTTCGGCCTTTCCAAATTTTCCCAAACCAATTACTGTTTTTCTTCCTGGATTATTCATTTGGCAAGTTAGACACCTTTGGCAAAGACTCTCTGCTGCAGCCCTAAACTTTGGATTATACCAACTTTGTCTGAAGAGTCTAATCATGGCATCTCTCCCTACATGTGTGTCTCCATGATACATTCTGGCCATTTGTGAAATCACAAGTCAAAAAGAAAGAGGGGGAGAAAGAGGGACAAAGCTAGGTCCACCCTCCTAATGCAATAGTAGACCTACAAATCCGGTGTGACCGGATAGGGACCTAGCTGGGATGTAGACTTTCACTCAATGCGAGCTTAAAAGTCTTAAGGAAGGGAAACTTTCCTTTGTTGAGTCCCCTCACTCACCAGGGTTTCCCCATGGTGACATGCTTCATCATTGGGGCCATCTCAACCCGCTACGGGCTGAGGCGTGCTACGACTTGCGTTGAGACGTAGGAGCACTAATCGTGAGAAGCTATGTGTGGTGCAGTGGTGTGGTGGAGTGGAATTTATTAAAAAGTACCTAACTAGTGGGCAGAAAAAACTTTATTCGGGCTCCTAGTTGGTCTATTAAAACCGGGGTAAGTCTCTAGTGGGCCTATCCGAATGCGTTAGGGGTCCCTATTAGACGTCAACATGTTTCAAGCTTCCCCACAGCTCTTCTTCAGGACAACACAGGGTCCCACCCTGTGTGTACCACTCCAAAGTGACCTACAGTGATTTAAGTGAAAACAACTAAATGCTGCAAAATAAGACAATTATTAATAATACATACGATACGCATTTGTCACGTAGTATGGGTACATAATAGTCCCGTAGTATCTGTAAAAGAATAAAGAAAGAACAATGATTAAGGTAACCCTACCCCTCTTGGGGGTGGGTGGAATGAGGCGTAATACCCAAGGGCTCCTTGCGATGCGTGCTTTCATTCTGCCAAGATGTGATTAACCATGCAGAGCTGCGAAATAACATGCTTGCCTAAAATTATGGTGGAAATTTAAGTGTGTTAAAGGAAAAGGGGGGTTAAAAATGCACCTGGTAACTACACCGTGGACATGACAAAACAAACAGATAGACAGACATGTAACGTGAAACATGATTAACATACTGTAATTTAAGCAACAATGTGCCTCATGGTCTCAATCGGGGTGAGAGGGTTCCAACTGGAACTCTAGAAAAACGGAGGAGAAACATTGTCATTTGCCGTTTTTCGATCGAGGATCGTGTTGGAAATGAAAGATGCAGAAGAATACCAAAAACGCGCTGAGAGCAAACCCCGCAGCGTGCTCGGTTTCCGTATACAACCTGTAATGCAAAACCACTCACTTGTATGATAACCTCTCGGTCAGTAGACCTAGTAATTCTCCCTCGAGACCGCATATTGGCGTCTCTCGCTAGGGAGTTGGGTTAAAAGGAAGTGTTTCCGTCTAGTCATACTAGGATGACTAGAACGCAAACCTTCCCAAAATGGCCGCCCAGTCTTGTGCTAATGGCGTAGCCCTGTTGGGAAAGAAAAAACTTGCTTCATATATGAAGACGGGGTTCAAGTACGTGCTACAAATTCATAACAAATACAGAAACACAAAACAGTGGTTGAGACAAGTGGTTCACCGGCAGTATGCTCTGCCTATCATGCGATCCTTAACGAACGTGAAAGGCTGAGTGCACTTTCATACTGTGTACTTAGTTTTTTTTTTTTCAAAGTTGCTGGATTTACTGCCAGAGGGAAAACAAAAAAGGGGGATAAACCCATAAGAGGTGCTCAATTAATGAAACGACCTCTGATGGTGATGGATGAGGGGATGGTGTGTTGGAAAAAAGATATGCCATTAGACAAGTGGTCATTGAAGTCTAGGAAAATAGTGTGGTAATTGGTGTATATTGCATGTAATAACACCGAGTTGATGGTACCTAAATAATTACGGGTTCTTGACCGGGGGAATATGTTGCACATCCTGCGGTTTGTCAGTATTCAGATATGGTGTGTTTGAAAAACAGGATAATCTGCTAGATCTCTAATCTTCAGGTAGAGAATTCAGTATTAGAGTGGATATGTTAGGCAAACACTGAGATCCTCAGGTGTGAGTCATTGTGTGAATTGACCCCACGGAATATTGTCGTTCAGGCCCCGACTGTCTGCCCGTAGTTTAAAAACCCAGCGTTGTTCTTTCTCATGGAGTCTCTTTTCTTGGTTCTCACTATACTTTATATGTTCTAAGACCACCCACTTCATGTCGTTCGGTGTATGCTTAGTTTCTATGAAGTGAGATGTCATTTTTGTAGTGGCCCTCTGACATCTTATATTACTACGGTGTTCCACTATTCGGGTGCTGACTTTCCTGGTAGTCATCCCAACATAATGGAGGTTACAGATACAGGTAATCAGGTATACGACTCCTATGGTGTTACAGTTAGTGAAGTTTCGTAGTTCCCAGGTCATGTTGTTATTGAATTCCACTTTCTTAGTGGCAGCAGTCAAGTGGCAGACACTGCAATTACTGCAAGGATAGTGTCCTCCTGGTAATGGTTGAAGCACCCTTTGCGGCCCATCAGGGTTCCCCATATTTCTTGGACGTGTGTGGACAAAATGGTTTCTCAGGTTTTTGCCTTTTTTGTGGCTGAACATGGGTTTTGGTATGTTTAGATCACCACTATTGAGTGTCCTCCAATGTTTGTTCACTATTTTCATTACTTTGTTGGATGCAACATTGTAGGTTGTTATGCATATTGGTCGTTTCTCTTTCATTGTTGATTGTCGAGGTTCAAGGAGGGCCTCTCTGTGATTATTCAGGGCTCTTTTTTGGGCTTTAGAAACTAACTGTCTAGGATATTTCCTTCCTATAAGTTTCTCTGCCAGGTCTCTAGCTTGAATATTGTAATCATCTCTTTCAGTACAATTACGTCTTAAGCGCAAAAATTGTCCGAAGGGAAGGTTCTCTTTCAACTGTCTTGGGTGGAAACTGTCGTATATTAAGAGACAGTTTCTGGCTGTAGGTTTGAAATGAGTAGTAGTTGTTAAGAGACCATTGTGAGCTTTTATATTCAGATCAAGGAAAACCATTTGAGATCTGCTCATGGTGAAAGTGAATTTGAAAAAGGGTCTTGCAGGTTTAGCCAATTGATGAAGTCTGTTGCTTCTGCTTCATTGCCTCTCCATATTATGAACACATCGTCGATGTAACGTTTCCAAAGTTGGAGGTGAGCAAAATGTGGGTTTGAATCATGCAATATCTTTTGCTTCTCAAGGTGGTGGACATAAAGTCCTGCTACACTAAGGATGTCTAATGTTGCTTTTTGTGGTAGACTAGTATATAAACTTTCCACATCCAAAGAATACCAAAAACGCGCTGAGAGCAAACCCCGCAGCGTGCTCGGTTTCCGTATACAACCTGTAATGCAAAACCACTCACTTGTATGATAACCTCTCGGTCAGTAGACCTAGTAATTCTCCCTCGAGACCGCATATTGGCGTCCCTCGCTAGGGAGCTGGGTTAAAAGGAAGTGTTTCCGTCTAGTCATACTAGGATGACTAGAACGCAAACCTTCCCAAAATGGATGTGTGTGGACAAAATGGTTTCTCTGGTTTTTGCCTTTTTTGTGGCTGAACATGGGTTTTGGTATGTTTAGATCACCACTATTGAGTGTCCTCCAATGTTTGTTCACTATTTTCATACCAAAAAGGAAGCAGATTTCCTGGAAAATACCAAACCCACTACCCCGTATTTCTACACCATCCCCAAGATCCATAAATCTATGGACAACCCACCAGGAAGACCAATAGTCTCGGGGATAGGCTCAATATTAGAACCCCTTTCTAGATTTGCTGACGCTTTCCTGCGGCCACTAGTACAAAGTACCAGTACGTACTTGCAGGACACAAAGCGGTTCTCTGTCTTCTCCAAGACTAACCCTTTGATCCCTCAACTAATATCCTGATTGGCTTGGATGTGGAAAGTTTATATACTAGTCTACCACAAAAAGCAACATTAGACATCCTTGAGGAAATACTATTCCAAGAACCATGGCGTTACCTCGCACCCAGACATGTAGTCCTTGAATGTTGCCGGCTGGCCCTTACAGAAAATTACTTCAGATTTGAAGACACACTGTTCCGCCAACAGCATGGAACTAGCATGGGAAGCACTTTCGCGCCGAGTGTAGCAGGACTTTATGTCCACCACCTTGAAAAGCAAAAGATATTGCATGATTCAAACCCACATTTTGCTCACCACCAACTTTGGAAACGTTACATCGACGATGTGTTCATAATATGGAGAGGCAATGAAGCAGAAGCAACAGACTTCATCAATTGGCTAAACCTGCAAGACCCTTTTTTAAAATTCACTTTCACCATGAGCAGATCTCAAATGATTTTCCTTGATCTGAATATAAAAGCTCACAATGGTCTCTTAACAACTACTACTCATTTCAAACCTACAGCCAGAAACTGTCTCTTAATATACGACAGTTTCCACCCAAGACAGTTGAAAGAGAACCTTCCCTTCGGACAATTTTTGCGCTTAAGACGTAATTGTACTGAAAGAGATGATTACAATATTCAAGCTAGAGACCTGGCAGAGAAACTTATAGGAAGGAAATATCCTAGACAGTTAGTTTCTAAAGCCAAAAAAAGAGCCCTGAATAATCACAGAGAGGCCCTCCTTGAACCTCGACAATCAACAATGAAAGAGAAACGACCAATATGCATAACAACCTACAATGTTGCATCCAACAAAGTAATGAAAATAGTGAACAAACATTGGAGGACACTCAATAGTGGTGATCTAAACATACCAAAACCCATGTTCAGCCACGAAAAAGGCAAAAACCTGAGAAACCATTTTGTCCACACACGTCCAAGAAATATGGGGAACCCTGATGGGGCCGCAAAGGGTGCTTCAACCATTACCAGGAGGACACTATCCTTGCAGTAATTGCAGTGTCTGCCACTTGACTGCTGCCACTAAGAAAGTGGAATTCAATAACAACATGACCTGGGAACTACGAAACTTCACTAACTGTAACACCATAGGAGTCGTATACCTGATTACCTGTATCTGTAACCTCCATTATGTTGGGATGACTACCAGGAAAGTCAGCACCCGAATAGTGGAACACCGTAGTAATATAAGATGTCAGAGGGCCACTACAAAAATGACATCTCACTTCATAGAAACTAAGCATACACCGAACGACATGAAGTGGGTGGTCTTAGAACATATAAAGTATAGTGAGAACCAAGAAAAGAGACTCCATGAGAAAGAACAACGCTGGGTTTTTAAACTACGGGCAGACAGTCGGGGCCTGAACGACAATATTCCGTGGGGTCAATTCACACAATGACTCACACCTGAGGATCTCAGTGTTTGCCTAACATATCCACTCTAATACTGAATTCTCTACCTGAAGATTAGAGATCTAGCAGATTATCCTGTTTTTCAAACACACCATATCTGAATACTGACAAACCGCAGGATGTGCAACATATTTCCCCGGTCAAGAACCCGTAATTATTTAGGTACCATCAACTCGGTGTTATTACATGCAATATACACCAATTACCACACTATTTTCCTAGACATCAATGACCACTTGTCTAATGGCATATCTTTTTCCAACACACCATCCCTCATCCATCACCATCAGAGGTCGTTTCATTAATTGAGCACCTCTTATGGGTTTATCCCCCTTTTTGTTTTCCCTCTGGCAGTAAATCCAGCAACTTTGAAAAAAAAAACTAAGTACACAGTATGAAAGTGCACTCAGCCTTTCACGTTCGTTAAGGATTGCATGATAGGCAGAGCATACTGCCGGTGAACCACTTGTCTCAACCACTGTTTTGTGTTTCTGTATTTGTTATGAATTTGTAGCACGTACTTGAACCCCGGCTTCATATATGAAGCAAGTTTTTTCTTTCCCAACAGGGCTACGCCATTAGCACAAGACTGGGCGGCCATTTTGGGAAGGTTTGCGTTCTAGTCATCCTAGTATGACTAGACGGAAACACTTTTAACCCAGCTCCCTAGCGAGGGTCGCCAATATGCGGTCTCGAGGGAGAATTACTAGGTCTACTGACCGAGAGGTTATCATACAAGTGAGTGGTTTTGCATTACAGGTTGTATACGGAAACCGAGCACGCTGCGGGGTTTGCTCTCAGCGCGTTTTTGGTATTCTTCTGCATCTTTCATTTCCAACACGATCCTCGATCGAAAAACGGCAAATGACAATGTTTCTCCTCCGTTTGTTCTAGAGTTCCAGTTGGAACCTTCTCACCCCGATTGAGACCATGAGGCACATTGTTGCTTAAATTACAGTATGTTAATCATGTTTCACGTTACATGTCTGTCTATCTGTTTGTTTTGTCATGTCCACGGTGTAGTTACCAGGTGCATTTTTAACCCCCCTTTTTCCTTTAACACACTTAAATTTCCACCATAATTTTAGGCAAGCATGTTATTTCGCAGCTCTGCATGGTTAATCACATCTTGGCAGAATGAAAGCACGCATCGCAAGGAGCCCTTGGGTATTACGCCTCATTCCACCCACCCCCAAGAGGGGGTAGGGTTACCTTAATCATTGTTCTTTCTTTATTCTTTTTACAGATACTACGGGACTATTATGTACCCATACTACGTGACAAATGCGTATCGTATGTATTATTAATAATTGTCTTATTTTGCAGCATTTAGTTGTTTTCACTTAAATCACTGTAGGTCACTTTGGAGTGGTACACACAGGGCGGGACCCTGTGTTGTCCTGAAGAAGAGCTGTGGGAAGCTCGAAACATGTTGACGTCTACTAGGGACCCCTAACGCATTCGGATATGCCCACTAGAGACTTACCCGGTTTTAATAGACCAACTAGGAGCCCGAATAAAGTTTTTCTGCCCACTAGTTAGGTACTTTTTAATAAATTCCACTCCACCACACCACTGCACCACACATAGCTTCTCGCGATTAGTGCTCCTACGTCTCATCGCAAGTCGTAGCACGCCTCAGCCCGTAGCGGGTTGAGATGGCCCCAATGATGAAGCATGTCACCATGGGGAAACCCTGGTGAGTGAGGGGACTCAAGAAAGGAAAGTTTCCCTTCCTTAAGACTTTTAAGCTCGCATTGAGTGAAAGTCTACATCCCAGCTAGGTCCCTATCCGGTCACACCGGATTTGTAGGTCTACATTTGTGAAATCAGACAGTCGGGCATGACTGGTCTGCCGTCTGTGTATACCCATACATCGTCATCTGCTCTTCGGGAACATCCTATTTTTATCCAATCATCTCTTTCACTCTCATCAGCATCGTCTTGCAATCTCTTCACATCATTCCATGTTTCAGGTGGTGCACATAACATAAGTTGGCAGCTGATTCCCATCCTTTCAACCTTTTTAGGTCTCGCCCTGAGCCAGCGCTTGCGCTAGTCTGGGCGAGACATTTAATCAGTGGGCTTTCAGAAATGCGACCACATCTTTTTTGGCTTGCCTAGAGCGTGCGAGTACGCGCACAATGACTAGCAGAGGCTTTCCTCTCTCGTCATGGTGCGCGCACATCGCACACCATTTGCCAGCCTGCTTTCACTTTTGCCTTGTAGCCGTGCACATGCACAGCTGCTGCTCGCACTCCCTCCTCCCTTCTCCCCCTCCCTTCTCGCCCAGCCCTTCTTGTCACCTCGGCTTGCACTCACCCCTCCTTTCTCCCCTTTCGGCCGCTTTGATGTTCTCAGTGAGCCGCGCGGCCAATGCTTGTTGTTCGTGCAGGAGTGAGTTCATGCCGGCGTTGCTCACGTTATGTTTTACTTATGCTGGGTCTGTTCAAGCTGAGGTTTGATCGGGTTTGGTATGGCCATGTTGTGATTTCTTCATGGCTCGTGGTATGTGTGCTCACGAGGTGACACTTACCAGACCCTGCTGTTGAGGTCTGAAATGTTTCTACACTGCCACTTAAAGCAGTAAATCACCCAAGGGTTCCATTTCAACCAGCGCATCACGAGGACCGATCTTCTCATTGATGAGGACTCCCTTTACAATAGTATCCATCATTTTCCGGTTTATGATGAAATAAGAACATACTTATAACACGCAGCAAGAAATGTAAATCTACCTAACAGACTTCAGCAAAGATAAACAATGACGTAAAAGCTGTTGAATCCACAACGTCAATAAACAAATATATGTATGTGTGTGTGCGTGCGTGCGTGTGGGGTGTATATATATTTAGCAGTCGTATTAGAGTAGTCGAATAGTCAAAAATAGCGTAAAAAAACATACACGGCTTCTAGCAAATATTCAGGGGGTAAACGTGTATGCCATCACCATGCGCAACTCGCTGTCCGGTCATCTCCTTTTTCATTATAATTAGTATCTATGAGCGGCAGCATACAACATCACATCACTCCTTGAAGATACATTCGGCCAGAACCCTTACATGCTGTATTTAACTTGTCATGGTGCATCTCCGTGGAAGCGTATTACAAACTATTATGCAGGCAGATAATTCTCAAGCTATTACATAAAAATATTAAGTCGGTGAATTTGCCTGTTAGGCGTGTAATATACGTGTACTGTGATCTTGCCTTTCTTTTACGAGAAATTTATTTTAAAAATCCGTATTCGAAGGGGGCAAGCCAATGTGCAGTGGCACCCGTGCACGTGTGTGTGTGTGCGTGGGTGGTGTACACACTACCAGACAGGAAGGTGCCCCCACGAGTGTATTTTTGCGCTTGGCGCATCTCCCAGGACCCGGATTATTGCAGGTAAAGTACCAAGCTCCTACACACCGCGCCCCCAATTAAGTAAAAAAAAAAAAAAACCCTGTTGCTTCTTTCACTAACCAGTCGCCAAAGAGGAAAAGATGTGAATAATGTGGAAGGATAAACTTACCAGGCGGCTGCGAAGGGGGGGCCTCCATCATGTTGCAGACGGGGATTTGACTGGACACGGAGCGCGCACTAATAGGATAATGTGGCTGTGATGTGAGCGAGTACAGCCTGCTCCTCGCCCTGACCTGCCGTAGTTTACGAATGGTGCTGGCGGCTAATTCCATCTCAGCTTGCAACCGCTTCAGGCAACCGCCACCTGCAGATAATTATCAGACCGTCTGCTGAGGCAATCAGCAGCGCTGCTCTCGAAGAATAACAAGGGGGTCCATAGCAGGGCCACGCGACCAGACCAGCGTGCTCCCCTCCCTACTACCGGGGAGCAAGAAAGGCAGGGATGTCCTTAAATTGCAAAGCCAACGAAACTCCTGGGCAAACGTGGTAGGAGGATAAACAAGGGCACGGCGGAAACATGGCAACAGTCACCACATGCTCCCAACCAAAACTCGATTGCTGTTTAATTTCCTAAATTATAGCGCAGAGACAATTATTGTGTCTTGCAAACCCTCAAGGAGAGCTCGGTGACAGCCGATCAGAGGTGAGCTTGTGAAAGCTGTTTAGTCGGCTTCGTCTTCCTTTTCTCAGGTTACACCAGTTGTAGGGAAAAGCACTCCTGCATGAAAAATTAAACAGATTATCTTGTAATCAACTGTAGGATTAGCCCGGCATTTCTACTTCAAAATAAGTCTAGTCGAAGGTTTCAGGGCGACTGAAGTTACCTTCATTAGTTTCCAGAAGCTAAGTTTCATGTTTGTAGTGGCATTGGTACGTTCAAAACACCACAATGACTTATTTTATTTAATTGTCTTTGAGACCTTGTGGCTTCTTCTCTTAAAAGAACATAAGGCCCACTGACACCGGTGTGTCATTTGTAAATTTGACAAATTTCTACAACCAATGCCACCTTGACAAGCCGATAACTCTCGTGCTTGAAAGGGCATATACACGGGGTCTTTCTTTTTGCTGTTGGCCCCGCATTGAGGATGCTCCCACCCCTTAAGAGTAAGATGGCAGGAAATCCCCAGGCCTTCCAGAGGTAGTTCAAACCGTGGCTGTTTACTGGGCTCAGTTACTTTAGGGCAGGAATCAGCTAATTTTTTATCAAAGCTCCTTCCTTATATCAGGTGTTGGTCATTTGCGTCTTTATATGCATGCCGTAATTTGGGGACCGACCTTAAACATGTTAGGAGCCTGCCTCACTCCTAAGTGAGAAGATTCCTACATGTGTAGGTGATACCGGTAATAAATTATTCCAAGTACTGTTTCCCTCGACACAGACCTCTCTTTCAAAGAATACAACATCAAGGGAACCACCACAGCATGGTTCCAGCTGTCTCCTCTTGAGAAAAATAAAACCCTTCCTACTGGAATCTGACTTCATAACAGCAGTGCAAGCCCAGATCCTCACCCCCCTGGACGGAGGCAACACTCTGCTCAACAGCCTCCCTGACACAACACTGACTAATCTGAAAACCAGCCTATATGGTGTGGCTCTTCTCATCAGGGAGATTAAAAAGTAGAAATACATCACCCCTACACAGAAGGAACTGCAATGCCCCCTCTTCCAGCCAGCATCATCTTCTTTATTGCCAGGTGCATCATCCATAAGGTGATCAAAAACTAGACAGCACTGAGAAACTGGAGATGAAGAAAAGCAAGAAGGAAAAGACCAGAAATCCCCAGCCACACCCATTGATAGCAGAACTGTTCTCACGCTGCTCCCTACATCTCCTCTTCAATGAACGCTACCACCTGCAATCTGCACTGTTCACGCTTATTGCACGCTATTGGGTAGCTTTACTACAGTGATTTAATGAGCAACTAGAGTGCTAACATTCTGAATTTATGGCAAATGTGTGACACATCTGAATGCCTTCTTGAGAGAATCAAAGTAAACAAGCATTGGCATAGCCAATAGGTCTCGCCTTTGGGACCTTATAAGTGTTTAGTTATCCAGCACAATATCCTTGGTGCCACAACATCAAGTGTTGCATGGCTAAACACTTATAAGGTCCCAAAGGCGAGACCTATTGGCTATGCCAATGCTTGTTATTTACTGACAACCTGTTTTTGGCACAGTGTTGAGCCACCAGATCTGCGTATCTGTTACCGACTACCACCCAGTCATCTCCTGACTGGTGTGCGGCACATTTCACCACTGCCAATTCTTTTGGTGATTGTATTGCTTCCAATAATTCTTTTACAAACTGTCCATTTTTGATTGGGGATCCTGAAGAAGTCATGAAATCCCTCTGCATCCACAGTTGGCCAAAGTCATGCACAACCCCGTACCCATATTGACTGTCCATGAATATGGTTACTCTTAAATTTTTCCCAATTTTGGAAGCTTTGATCAGAGCAATTAATTCAGCTACTTGTGCAGACTTGACTCCTGGTAAATAGGATGCTTCGACTATTCCAGTTAGTTCACATACAGCATAGGCTGCACTCAGTTTACCATCCTCATGCCTTAGGCATGAGCCGTCCACAAACAGCTCCCTATCTGGATCTTTTAGGGGCGTCTCCTGTATGTCAGGTCTCGGTTTTGTACATAATTCTGTGACCTTTAGACAATCATGTTCTGGATCGTCCTTAACTTCTTCAAAAATTGGATCTGGCAATAACGTAGCAGGATTCACAATAGTGCACCTAACTATGGTCACATTTTCAGCACCAAGGATAATTCGTTCATACCTTGTCATCCGACTAGGTGTGAGATGCTGAGTTCGAGTTCTTCTCAACAGGATCACAACTGCATGTGGGACAAATACTGTTACAGGATATCCCATTACTATTGACTCACTTTGTTCAATGCTCATACAGGTAGCAGCAACTGCTTTCAAACAGCCTGGCAATGCTGCCGCCACTGAGTCCAATGTTGCAGAAAAATATGCTATAGGACGCCTGTCTATTCCATGTCTTTGAGTTAACACTGCAAGTGCACAAATTTCTCTTTCATAGCAAAATAGTGCGAATTCTCTTGTATAGTTAGGCATGCCCAAGGCAGGTCCCTCACACAATGCATTTCTTAATTTTACAAATGCACCAGCACTTTCATCATCCCATTCAACTGGATCTTTGGCTTTCTTTTTGGTTAACTGAATTAAAGGTTTTGCTAGTAGTGAAAACCCTATTATCCATTGTCGACAGTACCCTACTATTCCAAGAAACATTCTCACTTCTCTTTGTGTTTCTGGCATTTTCATTTTCTTGATTATTTTTATTCTATCAGATGTTATTCTTCTTGTTCCTCTTTCAATTTGGTGTCCCAAATATTTAACTGCTGTGGTACAAAACTGCAGTTTTTCAGGCGACACTTTATGTCCTTCCTCAGCCAAATGGTTGAGTAATGCAATTGAATCTTCAACACAATCATCATCAGTGTTGGATGCTACCAGTAAGTCGTCTATATACTGCACCAAGACTGACTTGGATCTGGCAATAACGTAGCAGGATTCACAATAGTGCACCTAACTATGGTCACATTTTCAGCACCAAGGATAATTCGTTCATACCTTGTCATCCGACTAGGTGTGAGATGCTGAGTTCGAGTTCTTCTCAACAGGATCACAACTGCATGTGGGACAAATACTGTTACAGGATATCCCATTACTATTGACTCACTTTGTTCAATGCTCATACAGGTAGCAGCAACTGCTTTCAAACAGCCTGGCAATGCTGCCGCCACTGAGTCCAATGTTGCAGAAAAATATGCTATAGGACGCCTGTCTATTCCATGTCTTTGAGTTAACACTGCAAGTGCACAAATTTCTCTTTCATAGCAAAATAGTGCGAATTCTCTTGTATAGTTAGGCATGCCCAAGGCAGGTCCCTCACACAATGCATTTCTTAATTTTACAAATGCACCAGCACTTTCATCATCCCATTCAACTGGATCTTTGGCTTTCTTTTTGGTTAACTGAATTAAAGGTTTTGCTAGTAGTGAAAACCCTATTATCCATTGTCGACAGTACCCTACTATTCCAAGAAACATTCTCACTTCTCTTTGTGTTTCTGGCATTTTCATTTTCTTGATTATTTTTATTCTATCAGATGTTATTCTTCTTGTTCCTCTTTCAATTTGGTGTCCCAAATATTTAACTGCTGTGATACAAAACTGCAGTTTTTCAGGCGACACTTTATGTCCTTCCTCAGCCAAATGGTTGAGTAATGCAATTGAATCTTCAACACAATCATCATCAGTGTTGGATGCTACCAGTAAGTCGTCTATATACTGCACCAAGACTGAACTCCAGGGTAGCACTAATTTCTCCAAACACCCTTTCAGTATTTGATTGAAAATGGAGGGACTTTCTGTGTATCTTTGAGGAACACGATTCCATACATAGACTTTATTTTCGAATTTAAACGAAAAGAGATATTGGCTATCCGGGTGCAACGGTATTGAAAAGAATGCTTGGCATAGATCAATCACGGTGAACCATTCTGCACTCCAGGGAATCTGATATAGAATTACTGCAGGATTTGGTACTATAGGACAACAAGGTACCACAATTTTATTAATTTTGCGCAAATCCTGAACAATCCTATACTTTCCACTAGGCTTCTTTAAACCCATGATTGGTGAATTACAAGGGCTACTCATAACTTCTTTTAATATGCCTTGTTTTACCATTCTGTTAATTTCTTCAACAACTCCTGCTTTTACCTCTGCACTCATTTTGTACTGTCTAGTATTTGGGAAAATTGCACCTTCCTTTACAGTGATTTTTACTGGGTCTATTTTGGCCATAAGTCCTACTTCTTTCCCGGTGAAATCCCATACCTTGGAATTCACTGTAGTTCTTAGTTCTTCTGGTAATTTGTTTTTCGTTATCAAAGAGAACATCTCATCTATTTCTGTACCTTGCTTGGCTATCATAAACTTATAAACATGATCTTCATCCGGGGTCTGTATTGCAACACCATCCGGTGTGCAGAAAATAGTACAAATCATTTTGCACAGTAAGTCTCTACCCAATAAGTTTACTGGACTAGAATCACACACTACAAATTGGTGCATTTCTCGGAAGTTTCCTATTTTTACTTCCATTGGCTCTGTAAGGGGTGTTCTGATCTTTTTATTAGCTACACCTACAACTTGGATAGCTTCTCCAGAGAGAGCGAAGGTCTGGGATGTCTGCTGTTCTCACAGTAGAACGGGTAGCACCAGTGTCCAAAAGGAAAGTGATATCATTACCTCTTACTTTCCCTTCAACATATGGACGTGATTGATCTACCGGCAAGGATGCGCCAAGTACGCACTCCTTCTCCCCCTCTCTTAGGCACCATCATTGATGGTCATATGGACCAAATTCATCCTGTAAAAGAAACTGTGAAGTCACATAGTCATTCTTACCACTTCCTCCTTGATATCCGACGTCTGTACTGTGCTTTG
Source organism: Calotriton arnoldi (assembly GCA_963921515.1). Classification (NCBI taxonomy): domain Eukaryota; kingdom Metazoa; phylum Chordata; class Amphibia; order Caudata; family Salamandridae; genus Calotriton; species Calotriton arnoldi. The sequence continues at coordinate 1,300,711 of CAWUFW010000078.1, read as the reverse complement.
CTCTGCTTACATTACCCTGTATAGGGGCAGGTGGCAACTGACTCTGAGGATTTACACCCTGCTGTGAGTCATTCTGCATCTGTGGATTTAAATTATGATTTGGGCCATTATTATTTCGAATCTTTTTACATTCATCCTTCCAATGCCCCAACTTTCCGCATCCATGACAAGGAAATTTCTTTTTAGCCTCTTCTCTACTCATTCGTCCTCTCCCTTTTCCACCATTCCCTGTGTCACCATTCGTTCCAGAATCTTTTCCCTGATTATCAGTTGGATTATCCAAATTAATTCCCTGTCGCTCAGCCATTTTCACCTGAGCCCACATCACTTTCTCTTGCAGTTTCTTGTGCCTATCCTCAATATCGTCTCCACAATATTTTGCATATTTCAAAATCTCATCTATGGGCTTCCCCTGCCAGCACAACATGTGTTGCTTAATTATCTGACAAATCTATGGCTTTAAACCATAAACAAATCAGTAGACAAACTGACTCATATTTTTATCTCCAATGTCCTCAAATCCACTATATTGTTTGAACACCTGTAATTAGACGTTCATAATAGGCATGTACCGATTCATTTGCTTCTTGGGTGGTCCTGTCTATTTTCACCCAATCTGTTTCCTTTGTTGGTATTTCCCCCTTCAGGTAAGTTATCACCTGCTGATACTTTTTCATTACATCACTTGATGGAGCACCTGTTTTTGCATCTCTAGGATACTCTTCACTCGGCCAGTCAACTGTAATTTTACAATCTGTCCACAAATCGGCAGGTACCACTATGTCAAACAAACCATCCAAATCTTTCAACAATACCTTTGACACTTTCACAAACCTCTCAACCTGTTTGTACCATTCAATTGGCTTTTCTCTCAACTTTGGAAAATCATTAGTAAATGACAGAATATCTTGTCTACTCCATGGAACATGAACGTAACCTCCTCCAGGTACTTCCCGCATCGGGTACATCTGATCTACTTTTCCTGTTTCCTTCAATAAATATTCAGAAGTCGATCTACTGTACCGTGCCTCTTCCTTTTTCTTTGTCCATCTAGCTTTCCATTTATCTAGATCTCCCCATTTCTGTAGTACTGACATTAATTCTTTTACTTGTAGTTTTCGGCCAGAGGCATTCATGTTTTCTAAATCTTTGTCAGAAAAGTCTGCTCTATAGGGTTTCTGTAACACTTTTGACTTTCCTATTTCAATTCCCATCTGCAAGGCCAAATCTGATAATTTCTCATGAAATATCTTTACATTTCTAGTTATGCTTCTGCATACGAATAATAGTTCTTCTTCATCGTAAGTATTTAGACGATCTACTCCTACATTTCCTGCTATCATTTCTTCTAACTCGACTTTTAATTTGTAGATGTCCATGATCTTTGGGGGTGAACTCTATCTGTCTGATCCTTGTGCCCACCTTTCTAAGTCTTCTGGCGTTACTACTGTGGCACTCTTAGTTCCAGATGAGGTTACTATATTTACATCTTTGGAGCAACCAGGTGTTATTCTTCTAGGAGTTCTATTTACAGATCCTCGAATCGGTAAATCCATTAGGGATATCATAGATTCACAATCACTGATATGGTCATCAATTATTAAAGTTTCAGGTTTGGGAATCTCTACAGGTGTAGGCATGACTAGAGGTTTCGGATAATTTACTTTGTCACCATATAAGGGAACCACTGGACCAATTGTTACAGGTATGGTCAGGGAATCAGGATGTACATTCAGCTGTGTTATTTTCTGTATCAATTCTGCTCTGTTTCTGTCTATAGCTTCTTTTTCTTTATCCTGAAGTACCCTATTAACTGGTGGATTATGCAATACTTGCGGTACCAATGGTGTTCTTAAAATTGGTGCACTTGGGGTACATCCACTTGTCCCTTCCTGATATGGTGGCGGGTTCTTTAATATTTCTTCCATAAATTCATCTTCAGAATCTCCAAACCCTGTCAAGTGGTTTGTCTTTTCTGTACATTTGCTCCCTAACGACTCTTCTGCTATACAAACTGGATATAAACCCTCTGTAAGCATCGCTCTTCTCCACTGTTTCATCTGACTGTCTCTTGACTCATTTTGTTGTCTAGCGAAAAATCCCCTATAACCCCGATTGCTTCTTGGTCGGTCACGTTCAAATGCCTCTGTTTCCCACTCTTCTAGGGCTTCGTATTGAGTTAATCTTGGTCTGGGTTCTAAGTCATTCATCCTCATTCTCAAATTTTGAAGAATTCTCCCATTGAAAGTACCATTCTCTGGGAATGCTAATATTCCATCATTTTTGGTATATTCTATCCAATTTTCTAACCATACGCAAGTATGATAACCTCTCTCCATCATCATGAATGAAGCGGTCGTTTTTGCTGGTGGAATGATAATTCCTTCTCTAGTTTTGATGGTTTTATCCTTCTTAAAATAATTCTTAACCTTTTGTAGAAATGACAATTTTCTCTTTTCTCCATACATTTTGGGTAAATATCTATGTATCGAACTATATTCTGCAAAACCTAGGAATCTCCTGTCTGGACGGGTTCCTGTTAAAGTCGGATCGCGTTTCCACATATAATCTCCACTATCCACTAAGATTTCGACTTCTATGCTGACTACCAATTAAATTCCAGCTAACATTTGTCTCTGAACCAATCCTAGCGCGGCTTTTCAATGACGTCTGTCTGACGACCCCTCCTTTACAATCTGCACTTCTCTGTCCCTCGCTGTTTCAACCAATCCCAGCGCGACACCTGTGACGTCAGTATTGCTCCTGACTACTGACCCCTCCTTTACAAGAGTTGTTCCACGCCCGCTGTTTCAACCAATCCCAGCGCGGCGTTTTGTGACGTCAGCTTCCTCTCCGGCAGCTGACCCTCCCTTTACTAAAATCGTACGCAAAACTTTATTTTCTTTATACTTCTTATTAAAATTCAGTAACAACATAAAACATTCGCTATCGTGCCAGTTTCTCTAAATTGAAAAGGATAGTTTCTCTCACACTTAGTAAAACCTTTCCGTTTACTAAACATACACTACGAGTAAAACCCTTCCGTTTACTCTTCACGTAAGCTTCAGAAATACCTGCTACTTCTTCAATGTTACCCTTTCTAGGTGATATAACATCAAATTTTTACCAGCGTATTCCTTTGCTATTACTCACACGCATCCCTAACAAGTACTGATAGCCCTGCTTAACTTTTCAGCACTATTTCTGCCTGACAGATAACCTCACTGCAGTATGGCTTCCACTTACCATCCGCTATTCAATTTTCCCCGGGGAATTCTGGACAACATAAAACAAACCTTTTGAACAAACGGATGTTAGTTTATAAAAATAAAATTCTCATTACCCAATTAACAAAGTGCAACCATCCTCTGATAACCAGAAAACTGATCCAGCGGGTTACTAGCAACAAGCATTCATACACCGAATACTCACCTTGGCCCATTCATTCACACTACGCTAGCAATTGCCGCTGGTGAGTCAGTTGTACTCTTTATCCATATCCCTGCTACCAATTACTTTTCTGATTGAAGAGTAATGACTTACCAATGGACCCTTTGATAATTGGGAAGTTTAAAATGAGTGACATTCAATACAATCCATAATCCTGAAATAATCACGGAGTCAGGAAGTTTTAAAATGTTTATCTAAAGTTTAGCAGAGTAAATTACAAAACCACATAATACTTAATCGTATATCAAAGATGAAGCTTACTAATAATCAATTATCGATCAATGACGGTCCCTCAGAAAGAAGAAGATAGAGACAGCAGCACAGCTAAAGGTTGCATTTATATTTACCTAAAGGTGCGAGAACCAAACTTCTTGGCCAAGGAGTTGGAAAAGATAGGTCCAAGAAGGATGAAGACCAATGACCTCTGGACCAGGTTCAGGACAGGACAGGTGACCTCTCTATAAACGACGCCTGCGTCGTTCCCCTCTCTGATACTTCGCTTCTCCTTGCTTCTCTCGAGTCGTCTTCTAGGAATCCACCGCTCCCACCTCAGGACCTCGCTGGACAGTGAATCAGCCTAGTTCTGCTCTGCATCAGCGTCTGGATCAATGATTGTAGTATCGCTTCCTTGCTTGACTGACTCTCTAATTAACTAATCTATACCTATTATATCCTTCTACACCCAGGTACCTCCCATTAATGTTTCAAAATTATGGGCCCACTACTTCTTATTGGACGGGGACAGGGGGTTGATCCTCACACCATGTCAATTTAGATCACTTTCTTTAAGTCTATTGTTTGAAAAGACCACCCCTCTCAATTAATACATTTGCTTTATTTCCCACCCGTCTCACGACAAAGTTTAATACATTGTTTATATAAATTGTTGCATTCTGCAGGAACATCGCGGATGCAGTGGAGTTGGCCACCAGGTCACGGCCTTGGATGACGTCCAAGTTGACTTCATCGCTGTGCCTTGTTTACCGGGCGCATGCGTACTTCACATTGGCTCCAAGCTGCCTCTCCGTTAACCCATGCCCCATTTTACGAACTAATAAAAGTCAAAGAAGAAAACATTAAAATCACAAATAAATGTTTTCACTGTATACCCCCTATTTCTACTCTATTCCCATTTAATTATAAATCTATCCCGCATTAGTAGCATTAGAATACCACAGTTTTAATTGCAGCATATGCGCAAGCTTTAGCACGTGTAAACATTAAGCAGCCATTTTAATACACACTGCACAGAAGCAAAGTTTTCCCTCCAAGCAAAGAAAGACGTCATACCACGTGATATGGTTGACACATGCGCACTGAATTTCCCGCGCTTTAGCGGCCATTTTGGTTTAGACAAGCGTTACTTATTAGTTTTTAAACGCATAGGCAAGCTTCACTCGTATAGTGTTCATGTGTGCATTTGTTAGTAGAGACATTACAAAGTTTAATAAATTAATACTGTGAGAGGATTGCTTACGAGCAAGTCTCATTGTGAGTTCTTGCTCCGTCAGGGCCGACATCCCACAAAGGCATCTCTGGTCTGGCCGAAGTCCAGTCACCACTGGACTACTAGTCACCCGTTGTCGCAGTCACAGGCCAATCCTTCCTGGGTCAATACATTTCCGTCTGAGGGTCCCAGCAACTATCCGACAGTACTCCCAGGCTCAGCAAACTCCGGTGCAAAACTGTGCGTCGGGTCATGGTCCTCGGTGTTGCATGACAGCGGTGGTAGCGGCTTGAAGACTTAGGGCTACCAACTTGCCCCAGCAGGCTTCTTCAGCTGTTGTTTCCCTGTGCTGCGAACAGGCCAGTCAGCTGTCCCTTGGAGTTCTCTTGGCTTGTCTGGGCTCTGGAGACAGCTTCTCTGTGAGCAGGACACAGCAGGCATAGTCCCTCTCTTCTGTGGATGCAGCAGGTGCAGTCCTTGTTGGTGCAGCCTCTCTGTGCTGGTCCCTCGGTGCAACAGGACAGTCCTTCTTCGGTCCTTCTTCCGAGTCAGCTGAGGTACAGATGCCAGGGTTGCCCTCTTTATGCTCCGAAAGATATTTCAGGGCAGGATACGGTTAGTACCCAATGGGCTACAAGTTCTCTACTACCTGGTGACCACTTCCTGTGGAGTGTGGAATCTGGATGTTCCAGAATGCACCATTCTGTTCACTTCCAAGATGACGAGACCCCTGTCCTGGTGTACAGACCTCACTAGCTCTCTGGGTGTGGCTACATCTCTGGGTACCAGGCTGCCATTTACTAGTGACTTACTGGTAAGTTAGCTATTTCCAATTGGTACAGCCAATTTGACATACACTTTCGAGTCAGGGCACTGGCACTGAGGTCTGGTTAGCAGGCCCCAATGCAGTCTTAGAGTAAGAAAACATCAGTCAAAAAAACTAGGGGGTGACCATACAAAAGGAAGCAGTTCCTTACACCCCCATAAAACAAATATCAAAGGGGTGTGGGTTTTATCACAATGCTCCTAATTCCGATGTGTCCGGTAACAGGGGTTACTGAGCATATCGAAATTTAGCGGCCAGCTCCTATTGAGGGCCAGCTAACGGGTCATTCAGTGATACCACACCAGCTGACAGCTGATCAAAACCCTCCCCCCAGCCGCATACCAAGGTTTCCCACCCATGTCTTTTTGCAGTCACCTGGTTCATGGTGTCTTCTGGTTGCATAATAAGTTGCTACCAGAATGTTCATGCTACTCTCATCTGAACTAAAAAAACTGAATATTAAGCCCAGCTAATGTCAAACTAGGCCCTGAGCTTGTAAACTGTCAAACTAGGTTTTGAACTGCTTCATTCTTGTGTAAAAAGAAACAAATTAAAACACTGATGGACAGTGGAAACATGGCCAGGCTAGCCAGTGCTGCTGCTGTTGTTGACGACAGGCAGGAAATAACTACTACAAGAATGATAATGGACTATAAATTACTGGTGTTTACCAACTACAAACACTGGCCTGAGAGCTGCATTTACTGGTGAAGCTTGCGCCACCCCCCTGAGATGCCAGCATGTTTGCTCTCTCTGGCCCTGTATAGTCCTGGTCCTGCATGAGCTGGGACATAGAGGTGGTAAAGTGCAGGAAGAAGCCGAATAAGCTGTGCTGATTCGAGCAGACTTGCTGGCAAGATGGCAGCTTGAGAGTGGAGCAACTGGGCCTGAGGGCGCCCCAAGCCCACAAATAGAAGGTTCTACCTGAAGGCAGAGGCGTTTGAGGCAAGAACTGCCGCTCGGGGTGGTGCCGCTGTGGATTGGTGAGTGAGAAGGCTCAATTGCTGGAGGCCATGTTGCACCAGTGACTGGTGAACCCATTTGATGTGTTGCTCAATGGAGGTAATGTGGTGACCTTTAACAGAGCGGCCTATAGCTTGTTGAGACCAGTGGCTTAACGAAACTTGAGGGGGCCCCACTGCAAAGTACATGGAGGCCCCCCCGCCCCATTCTCTGCACCAGACAAGAGCTGTCAGGCCAGCGACCCGCCATACTGCAGGGGCTGCGGGGCTTTTGTTGCGCCACTGTTACCAATACAGCCGTTCTAAGTAACCCTGGATGGTGGAGTTAATAGTTGGGCTTAGTTTGCTGGCAGTCTATCATAGGTGGTGGTCTATCCATTACAGGGTCCCTGCCATCAGTACGCCGGCGAAGTTTGCCCTATTTTAGGTGGGTTTCCTGATGCAGACTCCTGTCATGATATACAACATCGGGTCCACTCATCGTTCAGTTTTGCCAAAAGTGCATCCACTGCTCCCTCTTTCACACCTCCTTCCTCCCTCGTGCTTTCTATCTCTTCCTTTCCATTATTTCTGAGCATCCTATCTTTTCTTCATTCTCATCCCAGCCTTTCTTTCTATTCTCTGTCACTTTTATCTCCAACTTTTTCTCTCCCATCCCGTCAAAATCATTCCACTATGCTTTTCCTATCTCCTGTGCAGTATTTCTCTCCCTTTCTCGGCTCTTTTTATGCTATCTGCTTTGTATTTCCTTCGTCCATTTTCTCACCCTCTCCATTCCCTACCTCTCTTTTCTCATTTCCTCTTTTATACCCCACCCTCTCTTCCTTATCAGCTTTCCAGCTGATCTTGTCCTTATAGCACCTCGTGATTTCTTTCCTGCACACTTTCTCACTGTGCCCCTTGATTCGCGCTTCCAGTGCATTCTTATCTATCACTATGCTCTTCATAAATCCTGTACAGACCTGGAGCCTTGATCTCTCATCTTGAGATCTTATTGCCCTTCGTCCTCAAACTCTCCCAGAAACCCTACCCTCAAAGTTTGTATTTATTTACTCCAGAGTCTTCACTGGTGTCTCTAGAGAGGCCAGATGGTGCCAGTTCCCCAGTGCTATTTGTCCTGGCTCCCCTGGTGCCCACCACCTCAGCTGCTCAATGTATTGGGTGACGACACCGAAAAAACAGACACTGCACCTTGCCACACACTTTAAATTGTCCAACTACATTTTGTAGCAAATCAGTGTTGTTTGATTAAAATGTTTGAATCTCTCTCTCTCTCCAACTACATACACATGCACACACACTCACACACACAAAAAGGCCACTGATGGAGGAGAGGATTTTGCTGGAGTGGGGGACACATCCTTAGCTCTGACCCACCACAAGCACTTTTTGTTTTGGACCATGTATAATAGGCTTGTTCAAACCCCTTCACTTCCCTTATCACACATACAGCATTCTTGTTTTTTTCTGTACAGTGACATAGCAATGTTGTTGTGGACTGTTATGCAAACAAAAAAAAGCCCCCAACAGGTCAATACCTCATATACAGAGACATCCACATTGACACAACTCCCAAAACCCCCCAGGCATATTCCAACATAGGAAAAGGTAAAAAAGAGTATAATGCATGAGGTGCATCATTTAGGTCAGCACAGTGGCTTAAAGAGGATGTACACTTTTTTTGTGGTCAGAGTACGTTTATCAACGTTTTCCAACAGCTGTGACATTAGTAAACCTGGTCTTGATTCTCTGCCTGCTGCCTTTTAATTTCGCTAATTGATCCACACACTGATAATAAATTGTAAAGACCAGGCAGGGCTAAGGTTTTTAACACATGCAACTGTCTGTTACCATTCTTGACCACATTATTGTTAAGGACAGATGTGTTTAAACAGTCCATTGTTGTATTTCCTGGATGCTAACAACTCGCTCTTGCTTCTTTTTCCACTTCCACGCCACTACCTCCAAAGCCATTTACTGATAAGCACCACTATCGATCAAGGACAAAATCATCCCAAAAAATAAACTGTGTTCACCCCACACCGTCTTCCCAATAACTCACTTTAAAATACTCCGCTGATCCATTTAATGATTGACAGCAGCCCTTGAAACATACTTCCTGTAGAGTATCACAACCCATCCAACCTGCTACTGTTAAGAGAACAACTTCAGGATCTCCTGCCAACACCCAACCTACCAACATTTGATGCCGCTACTCAAGACTCACTAGTTTCCCCAACTCCTGACTTATTGATCATCAGCCCAAAACTAAGACCGACCTCTTTCTCCAACCTACTGTCCTGCAGAAACAATCTAAGGTGTCTTTCCCGAATTTCTCTAAATCGATAAAGACAACCAGTCACAAACATAACCTTTCACACTGTGCAGCTTTCTCTTCCAGGGTGTCTGAGAGACTGACAGACAGACACACGTTCATTGTAGAGTGAGTCTCAGCACTTCTCTTGTCAATTGACAAGAGACAAGGCGTTTGATCGAGTGCACTGGCCTTTTTCTGTGGGAAATACTGGAGAAGGCGGGTCTGGGTACACGATTCAAAACATGGGAATTGTGCAACTATTCTAGCCCCGCAGCTCGGAAGCTGAGCAGGACTCTCACTTCATCCAAAAGAAATGGACTGACATACTCCACAAAATGCACACCTCCTCATTCTGTGCCTCGGGAAAAGAAGCAATGCTTAAGATTACACACTATTGGTGCTACACCCCAGCCAAAAGGTGAAATGGAAACTCAACAGTCCTAATGGCTGTTAGTGCAACTTCGGCAACCCTGACACACTGACTCATCTCCTCTGGCTCTGTCCCAAACTCAAACGCTACTGGTTGGCCGTGCTGAAAGATATCAATGAAATGTTTGCAACAGATATACCCTGTATTTCTAACTACATCCTACTGAGACTCCCCAATGCCGACACACCCTCTACACTCTAACAAAGGGAAGGCAATGTTAAAGGCTTTGGCTTTGTGTGGAGCTAAACATGTCATCCAAGCCAAATGGGGTACAGATGCATTGTCATCTCACTTTGGCTGCATAAACTGTGGGACCTTACAGGGATGGAAAAGCTTACTGCTTCCCTGCAGAACAAGTTGCTACACTTTGACAAAATGAGGGGCCCATGCATCCAATCTCTGGCACAGGACTTTTGGGAACTTACTAGTCCTTTTTACTTATGAGTACACCAGCTTACAGGACGAGGGGGCACGCCTGATCAGCAAGACAAAGACTGACCGCCGTGGGTACCATGCACTAAAAGACCCAGCCTGCTGACACTGAATATGTTGCGAAAAAGTTAATTCTGGTGAGAGAGGCTATGCTCCCTGGGTGACAACCCCTGATATTTTATCCCTCCCCTCCCGCCTTTCCCAGTCCCCCCTGGTATCCTCCCTTCCTCACCTTCTATCTCCTTCATCTGTTCTCACACTGTTATGTCCCACTGTTCTACCTCATCGGCCTTTGGATTTAGGTAAGAGTATTTGTTCCTGGATAAATTAATAAAAAAGATCTGAACCATAAAAGATCAATAGGTCTGCAAAGTATTTAAATTTTAACATTGTTAATATAATATTCCATCAACACAAGTAAAATTCAAAGTGGTGTAAGTCAATAAGAAGCACCATTTACAAGGAGAATAAAGTGAATTAAAACATTTTAGGGAAAAAGCCAAGACCTCATTATATCAAGCAGAATAGAATATGCCACCAAATACTTAGATATTTTATAAACAAAGATATTCTAATTGCACCAAGATTGAAGAAAAGTACATTCAGGTTGATTAGAGTGATGGTAAATGTGAGCCTTAAATGTCAAATCATCAATGTATTAAGAGTTATCAGCTTGGGAAGTTTAATCCCTGACACAGAGCTGTATTTTAATTATGGAATATGCAGAAGTGACCCATGAGCCTTAATGAATGAACCTCGATCCCGCTGAGCAGTCTGAGAAGGTAGCACCTTTGGGGGATAAGGCAGTGGCTGATCAGACCAGTGTGAGCTATTTACACTTAGCTAGAGAGCTTCAAACTCTGTGCTCACAATCCAGCACATCACACATGCACTGAACACTGACAACCAACTCATGTAAAGGGAATACTGTTCTCCTCTCCCTCCGGTGTTTCCTTTACCTAATTTTCTTCCTGTTTGTCTCCTTTATCCATTGTTTCAGTGGATTTCTCCTTCCGCATTATTTCTCGCTATTTTGCAAAGTCTTTTCAGAAGCCTTCTCCCTTTTCCCTTTGTCTTTCACTGGATCTCTCTTTTACTTTTTCACTCTCTTTGTGGGTTCCCGGTCTCTTCCACCCATTTTCCTATTTGGGATCTTGTTACCCTAAATTTATGGATCTCTTTCTTTCTTTCTCTTTTTTAACATTTTTTATCACCTCTCTCTGGGCTTGTTTCTTTCACCCTTTCTGCCTCCCTGGGGCCCATGCTATTGCTCCCTGAGGCCCTACTTCATCCATCTTCGCCCCATCTCTCAATCTATTTGAAGGGATTTCTTTCACTCTCTCCTAGGTTATCTAACATTACCTTTCTCTCTTTGCTCCTTCGCCACCCCTCCCTCTCGTTATCTATACCCTGACACTGGTCCACGCAACACAATCTACCATCTCTGGCTTCTTTAATTTTCCCTGCACAACATATTTTGATGATGTTCAACAGAAATATAACGTATTGTTTTTCAGTGATCCTTACAAAACTCAAAATTCATATTCTCTCTCTCTCGTGGCTTAGCTGCCTTTCTCCCTCATTCTCAAGGGTGCCTCGTTTGCTCTTGTGCGTCTCTTCCACTCTTTATGTGGCTGTCCGGGTTTCTCAGGCTCCTTTTATACTTTTTCTTTGGGGCTTTCTTTCACCTTTTGATCTTGTATTCTTTGAAATGCCAGAGTGTTTTCTTCCTAAGTGCAAATGAATACATTTTCCATAGCTCTAATCCTGTTTTCTTTCTCACATGCACACATTTGTGCTCTTTAAAGATTACTTTTTTCCTCTCTGTTTATATATTCACATCTCAGGGTGCTTTAAGGTTTCTCAGATTTGTGGTCTTATATTTTCGCTGTTACTCTCAAACACTGTAAACCTTTTTCACTCTCCTTTGGTCTGCAGAACTCTCTGATAACCCTCTTCACCTCAAGGCACCTCTTATAATAAAGTGTTTCTTTGTTCTGTATTTCTGCAATCTCAAAGGCATTATTGTACAAATTTACCAACCTCAAAAAGATGAAACTATGACTTGGCCTAGTTGAGATTCAAATTCATGAACAACAGATCTCAAAACATGTCTTCTCTTTTGATCTCACTGTATCTTCTCTCTCACTTTCTCCCTCTCTCAAAGTCCTTTTCTCTTCTTAGTTCTCTCACCCTTCGTCTCTCTCTGTCTCTGTCTCTCTCTCTGCCTCACTTACTCTCATTCTTTCCATTTATCTCCTTCTCATTATCTTGCTTCCCCCCGTTGTCCGTGCCTTCTCCCCTCCCCCCCGTTGTCCGTGCCTTCTCCCCCCCGCCCGTTGTCCGTGATGCCTACCATTTGCAATGCAATACGTCTTGCGTAAATGCAAGACCTATTGCATTGCAAATGCTTGTTTATGCGGGCATCAGGTTTGCCATTGCCCCGGTTCTTTCCCTTCCTCCCCCATCGACGGTGGCACCATGCCTTTCGTCAGAAAACCTTGCCAGCGTGAACTGCATGTTGTGTACTTGCGTCTGATACAACGTAGCTGACCTGATGATCGTCTGCTCTACCACACAAGAAATAAAACAATCTTGAAGGAGCGAGAGGTACACTTTACCCTTGCCCTGGCACGAGGCTTCAGCTACGACTCGTTGTGGTCAGAAAAAGTTTTCCGAATCTCCCCTGCTCTTCTCCTTTCGAGGTCCGTCAACTGGAAACGTAGCCGGGGGAGGGGGGTTACACTCTTCACACAAAAGGAATCGCGTGTTGTGTAAAACATTTGCACAGTGTCACGGGGTTTATTCAAGTGGCACAGCGCTGGGCATGCAACGCTAACAGACATTGGCCCGTCGAGAGGGCACAGGACATTGAAGGAGACGTGCAAGAGAAACTAGCCGGCGCAGTACATACGACCAGCAGGTCACTACACATACTACATGCTATACATGCCAATGTGGAACTCTTTGAGCACAGAACATACAACACACTAGGAGACGCGGATATGCCAATGTGAAACCCTTCTAACACAGAGCTCACTTAGACAGTGGAGATGTGCATAACAATGTGAAGCAATTTGGGCTGTCCTTCACATACCAGAATACAAGTGCACACCAATGTGAAACAATCTGGGCACAGGACATACTGCACATACAAGGCGACATACATGTTAACAAGAAACACATTGTAGGGGACGTTCATGACAATGAAAAACTATTTGGGCACAGTAGAATCACAAGAAACGTGTGCATGTCATTGTGAAGCTATCTAGGCACAGTTCATTTTACACCTGCTAGAAGACATATGCATGGCAATGAGAAATGTTCTGGGAAAAGTACACTCTTCACATCTGAGGATAAGTACATGTAAATGAGAAACTATCTGGGCACAGTACATACCGAGTTTGCCTATGTGTATGCCAATGAAAAACTATTTTGTTGCAATACATACAACACTCAATAGGAGACAGCTTCTTGTCAACGTGGTACTATCCGGGCACAGTACACATTGCACTCACTAGAAAAGATGTGTATGCCAATGTAAATCTTTATGGGCACAGCACACGCAGTGCCTTGTGTGTGAATGCAAAACTATCTGGGCACAACACACACAGTGGCTTGTGTGTGAATGCAAAACTATCTGGGCACAACACACAGTGCCTTGTGTGTGAATGTAAAACTATCTGGGCACAGCACACACAGTGCTTGGGTGTGAATGTAAAACATTCTGCTCACGGTACGTAGAGGACTCACTAGGAAAGCTGTGTGTGTCAACGTAACATTTTCTTGTCACAGATCATACAGAGTTCTCTAGAGAAGACGTGTGAATGTAAAACTGTCTAGACACAGCACATATGGAGCTCTCTAGGAAAGATGTGTATGGCAATGTAAACCTATCTGAGTGCAGTGCATAGAGGGCTGTGTGAGTTAATGTAAAGAGAAGAATCTTCCACCCCCAGGATGCTATTAAACCCCAGAACCAACCAGAAAGCGTCCAGGTACCATTGTCTTGGTGGATATCAGATGCGAGCTGCTTGTACTCCTGATACCACTTCTAATACTTCTACAACCATCTTATCCTCTAATGTTCCTGTCCTTCTTGAACTGAAGAATAAATCTACCTTTTGGATACAACTACATCTCAGTCTACCTACTTTCTTGAATTCCACACTGGCGATGAGGATGGGATGGTTGTAGAAGTATTAGAAGTGGTATCAGGAGTATAAGCCCCACCGGGAGCAGCATCCCTGCTGCTCAGCCCACATAAAGCAACTGACAATTCCACTCAAACATACACACAGGGAACATTCTGTGACATCACTTACACTGGCTGAGCAGCAGAGTACAGAACACAGAGAAAGGACTAGACATAAATAAGAGCTCCCGGTGGGGCTTATACTTTGTTTGGTGGTGAGCGAGTTACTGATGGTACGTCTTTTGATGTTGAAATTTTCTGGTGATGTGCAAGTTACTGAGCCCAAACCATTTTGATGGTACATTTTTTTTTTGATGTTGAAAATTTCTGGTGATGGGCAATTTTTGTGCTCAAATCTTTTTACATTTACAGTTTTCTAGTGCTAGGATAGCTGGTTACTTCCATCCTAAACTATTCTTTCTTTTTGTTGTGCTGAAACTATACTTGAATTGACTGTTGGTGAGCGTGATATTTAAGCTCATGCTACTCATTGATAGCATATTGCGTCTTTATCTTTGTATGCGTTTCCAGGTGGTGGACATTTGCTGCGTCCAAACCTTTTCTGAGTGTTGGGTTCTTCTGTGCGTGGATTCTCATACCACATTTACGGGGCACATTCGCTCCATTTTTAGGTCTCGCCTAGCGACGAAGCGCATGCGCTGCTCGCCTTGGCGAGATCTATTGTCGTCGGTTTGGTGGGCGAAGGGGGACATGAGATGTGCACTTGCCCAGACAGCCGATGTGCACGTTCACGCCGTCTCTTCTCTGCCGATGTCCGCTTGCGGCAGGACAGCAGATGTGCACGCTCACGGCGTAGCCTTCGGTTAAGCCTCTCGGGTGTCGCTCCTTCTCGTGTGAAATGCCGCGCCGCGTGCCAGCCTGGCCGGCGTGGCCGCACGTGTGCATGCGATTTCACCCTCCCTAGTTATTTTACGCGTGAGCGCCTTTAAAGATGTGAGAGACGCTACCGAGCGGCACGTGCGCAAGTGGCGTCACGCACCCTATCTATATGCACCTCAGCGCCGTTAGGGATGTGAGAGACGCTACCGGGCGAACAATGCTGTGTCAGGCAGGAAGTATCACTTCCCTCTTGTTTTTATCGCACCCACCTTGTTTTAAATTCATCCACAGGCCTCTGAGAGGTTTGCCCACTTCTAAATCGGGCTCGAGTCTGTGCAATTAAAAGCCGTGCAAGTACTACTTCCCGTGCAAATGGTTTTGCAGAAGCAGCACTTACATTGGTAATGAAAGCTGCGTTTGTTCCGCGACGTGTGGTGCCAAAATATTCAACATAAAAGCTTACTTTTAAAAGCTATATTCAACCAAAAGCTTACTTTTAAATGCTAAGTTTTTAACTAAATCTACCAACTAACCGGAACAGAATTTATAAAGGGAGAAACCTGAACCGCTTTGCAAGTTCGGCAGCTTTCGCTTTAATATATTGAAGGGCTCTCTTCCATGCCATAGAGAACGGCCTGTCTGGTGTAGTTCAACTGTACTCCTGTATGTGATGTAAAACACCTAGTGAGGATTCCCGTACAACTCCCTGCCTGAATCAGAAGCTGCTCTTGTGAGCGGTTTACTTAGCTTTTATTTTTTTTCAGAAACGGTATTAGGATTCCACTGTCTCTATTCCTAAGTGCTTTTCTCTGTATAATGGTACTAGGCTTTTGAAATGTTATGTTTGATCAGTGAGTCATCCACAGAGTGAGTTACTTGCATCTGATTTTTCTGGGGCAGCAGAGCTAGGCCTCTCTTCTGTTTGAACTAAGCACCAATTAAGCAGTGAAAATTGGTAGAAGGTGCGGGTTTCCAGTATCTGAGGAGTAGCTCTGAAGGTGAGAGATTAGATAAAGAGAGGCGGCCCCTCTAAGAACACAGGATGTCCTGGAGCCTTGACACTCCAGGAATGGTCAATGTGTGAAGAGAAGTCAGTCTTTGGAAAGAATGGTGAAGTCCCTCAGGCGGAGTTTAAATGTCTCAGCTGTTACTAGTGGAGTGGGGTGGGTGCTTTTAGGAATCCTCCGTCTCAGCGCAAGCCAGCTCTCTTTTTGTCTTCAGCAGCATCCACACGTTTCTGACAGTCTTCACCTCCTACTGTATAAAGTTCATAATGCGGCTTAGAATGAAAACTGTCAAAGCGTGGTAAAAGTAGAGTGCGGTAGGATTTTTACCTTAATTATCTTACTTACTGGACCATGAGATACATAGATTTTTAATTTTCCTCAGACCCCACTTTACAACTTTAAATTATACCAGGTTTCTGCGAGTCTTCTTGCCTTATCCTTTGACTTCAAACCTAACAAACCAACAACGACCTTGATTCTGAAAGGACATTGGGGTATCATCTACGTACATAGCTCAATTTATTTAAGGTCTTGCAGCCGAGATGTGTGAGATCTCCATGTCGGAAGCCCAGCCTTTCATAGTGCATAAAATGAGTACCAGTTTTAAATGCATAACAATAATTAATTATAGAGTGTTTCAAATACTCACTTTGTGCTCATATTATTTTCACTACAATTCTCCAACGACAGGCAAATGATAAAGTACCCCTCTTTTTCGTGGCTGGTGTTCTTGTGGATAGAATTTCTTTTTTGTCTAAGCAATTGATAGCCACATATGGGTCTGTGTTAATGACATTACCAGGAGGTCTTCTGTCCACGTATAGGTCATTAAACTGCAGATTTTATTAAGGGGCAGCTGCAGCACCAGCACTCTTGGTCAATATTCCACAGGCGCAAATGTATTCAAGACCAATAATCATATTGTGTGAGCAGTGTTTCCTTGGCACTGGGTTTGCAGCTGGTTAGCAATTAGATAAAAGAGCTCTTGGAAACCTCTTTAAATATGCGCTCACTCCGCAATATCCTCCTTCCTCTGGATTAGCACTACAGGGTGTTCTATTCAACCATGGATGCCAATCTATGCAACATCAAATGCTGCAGAAGGAACACGTAATTGCCTTGTGACAATGGATCTCCTGCTGGCGCATGGTCTGTTGACTAGTGATCCCTTCCATGAAGCCTAGTATGAGTTTTTCCTATCTTTTTTTCTAGGCCCAAAAATATATTAAAGTTACCTGGGGGCATGTTTTTATTTCCTTTATGGTTTGATGAGTAACATCTGGAAGCATGGTCACTTTATATGTGAAGAAAGTTCTTAGAGTATTTAACAGTGAATAAAAGGCAGTGGGATCCACATCTGAAGGCACAGAATTATAAATAAACAATAGCAATGTAACACCCTAAATCCCCCAGGTTGGAAGCCAGGTGACTAGCATGCTTAGTTATTTGTAAGTTGGAAATTGTCCATGGGGGAGCTGAAATATGTCAACCATTTCTGTAAATTCAGTACGCCATCATTAAACAGGTTTTCCAAATATTCCATCCCTACCTCTTTACAAGTGATATATCCCTTTTGAATATTAGTTAGGGCACACCCTGCACATCTTTATTCTAATTTGTCATGCAAATCTAGTTTTAACATTCATCTTTTTGTTGCATCTATTCCAACAGTATTAACATCTACCAGAAAATGTACAGGTTTGGGTTTGTATTTTAAATATAGCATGGCAGCAAATAGTTCACCACCACCATCCCATGCAGGGCATGTGTTGCCTCAGCTCTAGGAGAGTCCTCCAGCCACCCCTCCCCCACACTATTGCAGTAATATAGCTAAATAGTAGTTCTCGAGGTCTGAGCGGACCATACCCCCATTTATCCAGCAATAACTGATAGGAGGCTAGTGCAGTACTATCCCTACCCTGTCCCCAGCGTAATCTAGTGATCATACAGTCCATTTAACAAAACCACTTTCTGTAGAAGTAAAGTGGCAAAGAAATATAAGACCACCATTTTTATCTGTGTTATTTAATCCATAACTGACAGTGGTAATTAAGCCCACAATGACATTTATCCCCTTGTCATTGTGAGTGATTTTGTTCCCCTCTGGGATATCCTGGGCTGAGCAAATGTTTTTTACTCCTAATCCCATCTCAGTATGTTACAAAACTTGGGCAGCAAAATGTCCGTAAGGCCTCCTTTTAAGGATTATACACATGGCTTTTTCCAATTAACTCTCAAACCAGAGTCTTTGGCGAATGTTCTGCCAACTTATATAGAATTAGGATTCTACTATAAATATTATGTACATGCAGAAGGCCGTCATGTGCATATAAAAAAACCATAGGGTTTTTTCCCAAGAAAGTGATGCCAACAACCTAACCAATTAGTCAAGCAAGGTTTGCCGCATACAATGTACCCTGTATTTTGTACAGCATTTGATGGTATCGGTTTGATAGCATTGTTTTTTCGTGGCTCTTAATTTGTCAAGATCACTCACTCCCTGTGCTAGTCGTACTCCCAGTGGTCTCCTATCATTTTCATGTTACATTAGTTATCTATTTAATTATTTTCTAATCCTGTATATATTGGTAATGCATATACCTCGAAGGACTAATTTGAAGGCCTCCCTTTCTATCAATAGCCAATCAATAAAAATACTCTTTAAAGAGATACATCGATTTAAAAGAAAAAAGCATAGAAAATTACAATTTATCGAACGTTAAAACCAATCATTAAAACTGGCAGGTTAAAACCATCTCGTATAAATGAATTTATAAAATGAGATGGATCATAATGTAATACTATAGTGGCCCTAAATAGGTAGCACTGTATGGTGGGCATATTATAATCTGTGTAGTATGTTGTCTAATAAGGCAATCATTCAGTTAATCTAGCTGGTTCATTTTGCACAAAGGTAATGCTGCCTCTTAAAACCATAAAATCATTTGGAATCTTGATACTGTGAAGAGGGGCAGGGTTAGTTTGAAGGATCCTAATAGCCTCCTCATGATTTCTGGTACCCAAACTCCTGCAAATGGGAACCAGCCATTTCGACCTAGGCCTATTATAAACTGGGCAAGAAAAAAATAAGTGGGGCACTGTTTCTTTTGCATGTCCACAACTAGGACAGCTCTGATCATTGGGATCAGCAACTCCTGCCCAGCCAGATGTGAATTCACGAAGAGGAATTGCAGTTCATTCGTTACTTGTGGATGGGGTTGTGGAGCAATGCATGAGTACGATTGTGCGCATCTCGGTAGGACAGCATGTACTGGCAGCGGAGACGTGGTGCATTTGTGGGTGGATGTGGATTTGAAGTTAATTGTACACACATTTGATTAATCAACATATATTTTAGCCTTCCACATGCCATGGTTTTAAACACCATTCTAAGATGGCGGCAAAACTACATTTGTCAGCTAACGCCCTAGTACGCAGCATCATCTTTATACAAGTTATACACGTTTATTTGAGACACAGCCTGCAGGTTTCTTTTTTAATTTTTGGTCGTACACTGGGTGATTTAAAACATGTTTTTTTTTGTTTTTTTTTACCACATTCGGAACGTACTCAGGACCAACTAATCACTTCAACCAGTGTTCATCACCCAAACTGGTGTTCCCACCATATCCACTTCAATCACATAGCAGACCGCATGCCCCATCCATGGTTTTCACAATAGCGGATTGCATGTATCATCCCTAAAATCCTTTCAGGTTTGTGAACACATAATACAAGTGTGCCGTCAGGGCAGTTCATTTATAGAACGCACAGGCCACCAGTTGTTCCTTTTGCTTTATCTTTTGCATACTCACTACAGGTGATTCTTTATCACTTTTGGAACATGCAGAGCACCACAGAATCTCTTTAACTAGTGTTCACATTATATCTACATGGCACACATAGCGGCTGACATGCCCCATACACCAGATCTGACCATCAACGCGCTTCCTTTCAAATTCATTATAAAACATACAATTGCCATCACATACATCCACTCCAAAATACATAAGTAAAAAACCAGTGGCGTATCAAGGGTATGGAGGGGGGGGGGTGTTTGGGGGGCCACCCCCCGCCCACTCTTACCTGCAGCAGTCGCGGGCTGACAAACGCAGGACTCGCCAGCATTCTCCCCCCTCCCCCAACCCCACCTTCTTACCTGCAGCAGTCCTGGGGCTGCAAAGGCAGGGACTGCCACAGCAGCCAAAGGTATAGTTACACCACTGTAAACAACATTTCCATTACAATGCCAATAGCTCTAAGAAAAAAAAAATGCGAGACCTATTGCATTGCAAATGCTTGTTGCATTTACTGTTGTCTGGTGGTGGACATTTGCTGTGTTCAAATTTCTTCTGATTGGTTATGGGTCCTTCTGATACTGTTACTCGAACCACATTTTGTGGGCATTTTCGCTCCATGCTTGAATTTACTGTGTGCGGTTTGATGCTCAATTCTGAGTGGTGGTGGGTTCTTTTTATACTGATACTCAAACCACATTTAGTGAGCATTTTCACTCCTTGTTTGCATTTACAGTTGTGCGTAATGCATTTTGCTGTTCTGGGTGTTGGGACACTTCTGAGAGCTCAAACCCATTTCCTTTTATGTTTAATGTGTTGCTTTCTTTACTGCACACATATCTCTACTATTGAAAGGGTGTGTGTGTGTGTGTGTGTGTGTGTGTGTTGTGTCTTTCGACTTGTTTTTCCTTCCTCTTTACTTATTTGTTCCCACTTTCATACCTCTTGTCTCTTTATTTGTTATTGTCTCCGTTAGGGAGGGAGGTGTGTGGTATCCTGATCTTATTTATGTCTAGTCCTTTCTCTGTGTTCTGTACTTTGCTGCTCAGACAGTGTAAGTGATGTCACAGAATGTTCCCTGTGTGTATGTTTGAGTGGAATTGTCAGTGGCTGTATGTGGGCTGAGCAGCAGGGATGCTGCTCCCGGTGGGGCTTGTACTCCTGATACCACTTCTAATACTTCTACAACCATCTTATCCTCTAATGTTTCTGTCCTTATTGAACTGAAGAATAAATCTACCTTTTGGATACAACTACATCTCAGTCTACCTACTTTCTTGAATTCCACACCATGCGCCATAGTAACCACAGGGAGGACATATGCATCTGGTAAAATCCATCTCTGTTTTCCTGACTTATCCGTCCAACACCCATCCTCATCCAAGCGCGCTGTGCTCTCCTGCCATACTACTAACTCCTCAACCATTGCCTCACTCTGGATCTCTTTCACATTGTCTAGTGTATCCTCAAACATAGTGACCTCGGGCACCCACCTAGCGGGACCCGCTACAAACATCCTCTTCATCTTTGTTCGAGCTGTCTCCTTAGCTGTCTCCTTAGCTGTCTGGTCTGCAAATGCATTCCCTCTTCCCACATCATCAGTAATTGCCTTGTGGGCACTGCACTTTACTATAGCCAATTTCTTAGGAAGTGTCAAGGCAGACAGAAGCCTATGTATAAGGGGGCCATGCTGGATACGCGTCCCATGGGAGGTGAGAAACCCTCTCTCTGCCCAGACCCGCCCAAAATTATGGGTGACTCCGAAGCTCTAATAAGGGCAACCAATTCAGCTGCTTGAGCGGACTGATGGGGAACTCGAGATGTCCCAACTACCGTATGTAGTGTAGTAAGCGCATATGCTGCAGTGGTGGTGCCATCTGGTAATTTGAAACAAGAGCCAACGACGTATAGTTCCCCTTGGGGTTCAGATAAGGGAACATCAGTCGGGTCTACCCGTCCCTTCGTCTCTTCCTCTGTCTGAAAAAGACAATCATGTATGTCAATTTCCTCACTCTCAGAAGGGAGGGGTAGTAACGTGGCTGGGTTCAGAGTGGCACATCTTTTTATGGTGATATGCGGGGCAAAGAGGGTTAGCTCATAACCAGTCAGACGTGCACTAGTAAGGTGCTGCGTCTTGGTCTTATTAAAAAGGGTGTCCACAGCATGGGGCACCATGACTGTGAGATCAGTATCAAGTACGAGCCCAGCCGATTGTCTTATTGAGACAGCCACTGCTGCGACCGCTCTTAGACAGCTCGGGAGGGCTCTGGCGACTGGATCAAGCAGAGCAGAAAAATAAGCACACAGCCGTTGCTTACCTCCAAAGGCCTGTGTTAAAACAGAAAGCGCACAACCAGCCGTCTCGTGTACGTACAACACGAACGGCTTCGCATAGTCGGGCGTACCAAGCACAGGCGCAGAGCAAAGCGCAACTTTTAATTGCTCAAAAGACTGCTGACATTCAGGCATCCAAGGCAGGGGCTCATGCACATCTTTAGTGGTTAGCGCAAGCAAAGGCTTTATTAATAATGAATAATTAGGGATCCAATGGCAACAGTAGGAAGTGATGCCAATAAAAGCACGCACATCCCTCTGAGTTTTAGGGATAGGCATTTTAACAATTGCGCTGATGCGCTCAGGGGTCAATCTCCTACCCTCCTGCGACAGGAGGTGACCTAAATATGTGACCTCCTGTCGACCGTATTGAAATTTAGAAAGGGACACTTTATGCTTTATGTCCATGGTGAGCCAAATGTAGCAACAACTTAACCGTACTGTCTTTGCATCCCTGTTCAGTGTCGGAAGCTATTAGTATATCATCCACATACTGAAGCAATACATTACCTGGGGTAAGCGTGAGGGAGTCCAATTGAGCTTTCAAAGCTTGGCTATATATACTAGTGCTCTCAGTATAGCCCTGAGGAGTGCGTCAGAATCTAAAGCTTCTGCCAGCTAGGGTAAAACCGAACAAATGCCGGCTATCAGGATGGATCGGGATACTAAAGAAGGCATTTTTCAAATCAATGACAGAGAAGAATTTAGCAGAGGAAGGAATCATTGTCAGAATGGCAGTAATGTCAGGGACCACCGGGAACTGAGGGACCACTATTTTATTAACTGCGCTCAAATCAATCACAAAACGATAACCATCTGGGTGGTCATCAGGGGAGTTTGAAGATGCCTTTTTGAGGAACGGAAGAATAGGACTATTACACACATTCGCCGCTGTCTCTTCAACCACTCCTGACTCAATCAGATCTTGTATAATTCACAGCAAAGCTCGCTCCCCCGCTTGAGGAATTTTATACTGGGGAATACGAGGCAAAATGGCATTGTCTTTAACTTTTATGGAAATCAGGGGAATTTGCAATAGTCCTACATCTGTGTCACCTGTTGCCCACAAAGTGGGCGGCACATCCTTAAACTCAGCAGGAAGGGGCGCATCTTTGGACAGACACTGCTTAGAGCTAACCACATTCGGACCCATTGTCATGTAAACACCTTCCGGGGAGCAAAAAATGGTTGCATGCAACTTCCTTAATAGATCTAGGCCCATTAATGTCAATAGGAACGGTGAATCCACAGTAAAAGGACCGGTAGTCAAGGCAAGAGGTTTGGAAATGGGGCTTACAGAGAATCCTACCGAAACATTATTTTGGCCAGACAGAGCTTCCCCGGGGGACCAGTGAACGGGGACCCCCCGGGGACCAGTGAACGAGAAACAGAGCTATTCATTGCACCTGTATCCACAAAAAATTTCTTAACTGAGCCTTGCAAATCCGCTGTGACTTAATGACCACGCTGATCTACAGGTATCTGGACTGGTCCCTCACCCTGCCCCTGGCTATCCTAGCTGTGAGACATCCCTGTCACCTCGTCCAGATCATAATCGTCGTGATAATACTGTCTCCCTCGAGGGTCATCAAAATAGTTTTGGTCTGTGCGACCCTGTGATGCCTTATCCTCCTGAACCCTATCTTGATCACCTCCTGCACGATCCCGTCCACGAGAACCCCTTCCTCTAGGGGCCGCAACTTTCTGTAATAACACCGGACACTCGCTACGCCAGTGCCCCTCCTCCTTACAGTACGCACACTGATTCGGCCCCACAGGCGCAGTGATCCTGCTAGTACGGGAAAGCTGCCGGGCCGGACCAGCACCACGTCCCCAACCATTTCCCCTAGATGTCTGCTGTAACAACACCTTCATCTTCAACTCCTTGTGCTTCTTCTCTACCTTCTCCTTCTCCTCGTTCTCCCTGTGTTCATAATACTGTGCTATACTCAATATAAAAGAAGGGGATGATGTCGTCCAAGTGCTCTCTGAAGCCTGCAACCGAGCTGCAATCTCTGGGAGCAAGTTTGTAATAAATCTATTGACGAACAACCGGACACCCCCCTCCACTGACAAATCCTGTCCGCTAAAGTCCAAAAACACACCCTCAAACCGTGTGAAAAAATCAGACACACTTTCATCTTTCTTCTGAAGACATGCCGTTAACTTGTCCCAATATACTCTCCTTGGTGGAATAAGAGAATGCATATAAGAGATAATTCGTCCAGGCAAAGCAAGTATCTCGACCCTAGGCTTCTCACCAGGCTTCCTCTCCTGATCCCATGCTTTAATATGCTCCCATGTACCACCCAATTCCGCACCGTGGTCCTGTGTGTGTACCTGCCTCTAAATATCAATGGGTACCAGTAAACCAAAGAACATTTCAATATCCGCAAGCGTCATCACTGTCGAAGCGGCTTCCGTCAATTCCTTATAGTATGCAGTAGGATTTTTCCTAGGGTCGGGTAACTGAGTCTTAAGGGATAACACCTCACTCCTCTTCCATGGGGTATAGACCCACTGTTCTTGAAAACGGGCATTTGCCCTTGGTCTAACAGCATTATGCTGATCTCGGAGCTCCGGTAACTCAGGGTGATATATGGGATGGACTTCCCTCATCGGAAACTGGTATACTGTCTTCGGGCTCTTCTCAAACAGCCTACCTCGTTAAGCTACCAACGTTGCAACATTACCGAAAACCTCCTCAGGCGCCATACCAGTAGCGTATACATTGTCTCTGATTTCATAAATAATCTGAGGCGCTACATCGCTGAAGCACTGTTCCAACAATCCAATCAGTGTAGCCGACATGTGCTTAAGGGCATGCTGCTGCACAAACGGCTCATAATCTCTCATCACACTGCACACATCTTCAGTACTATAAATGGGATGACGGGCCCACTGAGCGGCCTGATTTGCTACCGCTCTTTTCTCTTCCTCCCCCACATCAGATCGTATCAATATCTGCCCCAGTCGCTCCCAAGCAGTTGCCCAGTCCCTGTCCCCCAACCCACGTACAGGCGTCCCTCTACCCAGCACTGTCGGGGAATGAGGAAAGGGGGAAGGAGTAGTAACAGAAGAAACAGGCACCAATGTCGTTAATGACTGTGTTGTGGGTGTAAGGGCTGGAGAGAGAGGAGACATCGACACGATAGGCATAGCAGGGAGATTAGAAGTTATCCCAGGCGCAGAAGGCAAAGCCACAGAATTGACAGGAGGTGCGGCGGCTAAAGCAGCTGGGTCGGTAACAGAAGAAACAGAAATGACAGGGGCAG
Source organism: Calotriton arnoldi (assembly GCA_963921515.1). Lineage (NCBI taxonomy): Eukaryota > Metazoa > Chordata > Amphibia > Caudata > Salamandridae > Calotriton > Calotriton arnoldi. The sequence goes on along the minus strand of CAWUFW010000078.1, from coordinate 1,275,399 downwards.
AAGAGACAGACGACTGAGGCTGTGGCATGGCAGGGTATATTCTCTGCAGGGCGTATGGAGATGGAGATCGTGTGTCTAACAATTCCTCCACAAATGTATCATTTTCTTCTAGAACCACATATTGCTTTTCACATTGCAATCGAAACTTCCTATCTGCACACTCTATCCCCTTCTCAGGCTTCTCTTTATCATACGCAACAGCTTTCTGAGTCACTGTCTGCATCCTTCCCTTTCGGGCCTCCTTTTCTGCTTTCTGAGTCTCTGTTTAGCTTCCTTTTGCCATGTTCTAAGGGAATCAAACATTGACTGCCTACTCCTTTTCGCAAACAATTTATCCTGCAGGAAATGATGCTTTTGCTCATCAAAAGTGCCTGTCAACGACCACTGCAACTTGGCATTGTCCCTCGTATATTTGTGCCATAATGTACTAAACATAATAGGGCCAAGGCCATGCTTGACATGCATCTCAAAATTTGGAGTGCCTTCCGGAGGCGCAGGCTGACTCTCTTCCAATCGAGCATCAGTAGAACAACAACGACCACTCACACAACATAGTTTGCTAAAACAAGGCATTTTAAAATGAAAACGTGTTCACTATTTATGCCGAGCGGAAATTTGCAAATTTCTTACCAAAGTTGGTCCTCAGACTTCACCAAATCCAAATCAAAGTGGTACTATGTTCACAAAGAACTCAAACAAATTCAAGCGCTTGTCCAAAAACGATCCTCAGACCGTGCCAAACACAAACCAAAGTGGCACCATAGCCACAAAACCAAAGCAAACTCACCTGGTGCACACAGGTCAACCGAATGTATTCTCCACTGCTGACTCTTCAGACCAAACGGTCAGATCCAAGGGTTTCGCCGTTCAGGACCCCAGCCAGGATGACCACTGGCCGAGGCACCGCCCGGTCAGACAGACGGGGCAGCTGCGAGTACCAGACACTCTCGTGCAGGGATCCCCGGTCCGACCCGACGTGGCCCCGTCCCCCTCACCCGTCCGCGGGCAAGGAAGGGTCACCCACCCGATTGGGTCCCTGTTCGGGCGCCAACTGGAGGAAGTGACCCAATTAGGGTCACCCGGGTCACTCGTGACCACCTCTCCGCCTTCCATACAAATGAAGAGTCGGTCAGACAGTAGAGAATACAAACCAAAGTTATTTATTAGTCATACACTCGAGTGGAGTTCAGTCTGACCAGTCTCCTTAGATAGCTGCCGAGGGACTGACCCCTGCCAACATGACAATACCAGATATACATTTCCAGCACCCCTAAAGACCTGCCCAGACTGGAATTTTCCAGTCTGGGAGCTGATGAACAAAGGAGGTACAGAAGGATGAGCTACGATCCTGAGACCGGATATATGCTATCTTAGTTTCAAGGTTACTCTGCCCGCGCCCGTCTCTCTGAGAGTGGGAGCAGGCCTACCTACGAGGAAAGGCATGCAGTTGCAGAACAATCTATTCATTAGTGCAGCGAAGCTCAACCTTGAACAATAAAAAGAAACCATCAAGGCTGCTCTCTGCTTAGGTAGACAGTATGAGACAGAAGCTTCATTTCGATCATGGCACAAAATGGCAGCTGAATAGAAAATGGTGCCGCAAATGCTAACTTAACTCGCACAATGCTAGAAGGAGTCAGCTAGACGCATTTTTCAGTCCATTAGGGGCACGCCTGATGTCGGTCGGGAGCTCGTTCCAGGTCTTGGCCGCGATGTAGGAGAAGTATCTTCCCCCTGCTCTGGCTCTGTGGATGCGTGGGGTTTCAGCGAGGAGGAGGTTGGTGGATCGGGGGTTTCTTTTGAGTGCGTGGAGGTTGATTCTGTCGTTGAGGTATAGGGGCCCGGTGTTGTGTAGGCATTTGTAGGCGTGGGTGAGTATCTTGAAAGTGACTCTCTTCTCGATGGGGAGCCAGTGGCCTGTTGGCCCCTTAGGTCATTCATTATGGGCAATCCTAGAGCGATGAATGCAGGGAACCCTGCATCCAACAGGGATTGACTGGAATACTTGCCATGGAAAGGGTGCAAAGTGTCAGCAGATGTTATCCTCCCCTCTTCCACCTGGTGCTCCCCCAAGACTGGTAGTTTAGAGACTTATGAATTTCAGGGGCAGAGGCAACATTGTAAAGAAGGCAGGAAAGCCGGGCACTACCTGGTGAATGACACCAAAGTAATGCTTTTCCCCCGACTAGACTCTTGCAGTACAGCACCAACAAACATCATTCATTTAAGTTAAATAAATGTTGAGGAACATGGGGGTGAAATATGCCATCCTGTTTCTGTCAGGCTTCAAAATAATGACCAAAAACAGCTCTGTGTTCTTCGTGGAACCCAGGGAAGTCTGGGTCGGGGCAGAGAGGCACAAAGCTGTTACGGAGGACCCTCCCCAGCAGAGGGAATGCACCTCACCAAAGAGACATCGAGAAGAAGGTCAAAACCAGAGGAGGGAGGAAGATCAACCCTGTCCCAAGCCAAAAAGAACAGAGAGGAGGCCATCACTAGGGCAGTTGAGCCTTTAGGAGCTCTATTGGGGACTCTATAATCAAAGGGATGCTCTCATGCAATTACTGGAGCAATTGTGCCACCTAGATAATAAGGCATATATGACTAAGATACACATGGAAAGAGATAAAATATTAGTATGGCTCATAAAACCTGAGCTCAAAAGGATTATGCTGATGGATAGTGGCAATGAGGCGGGACAACAACTGCACACAAAACCTGAAATAAACCAGGCCTTTCAGTATCTCCATGCAAGGCTATATAAAGATGAGATGGGGAAAAATATTCAGTACCAAACTTATTACCTATAGGAGACAGGAGTGACATTATGAACCCTAGAGAAAGCTGCGAAATTGGAGCAATCACTGACAGAAACTGGAACACCCTGACGATCACAATAATGGACCGAATATCACTCTCTAAAATAGTAATCATCCCGATTGTTTTTTTTGTTTAACTTTGTTTTTATTGTTATTATTGATATATTTGTAGTACACATTCTATTTGAGCACGATTACGACTGAATACATTTTGAGTCTTAGCTTTGTACAACTAATGCAATTATAGCAGTCGACATGCCGATCATTGTCATCTTATACAGATTCCATGTATTAACAGTTGGCGTATCAACGTATCATACAGGTTTAATCTATAAACAATGTAAATAACACTTAACTTATAACAAAGAACAGTTTACCCCACACGCTGGAGCATTGACAGTAGATCCTTTCGTCGATACATGTAGCACATCCTCGTCTTCCCAGTCGCACCGCACCAGCCCGCCCATCCATGTCAGCTATGTGTAATGTGTACCCACTTGCCCTCATCCTCCAGTGTTCAACATTCACAGTTCAGTTGGTGCAACATGGTGCTTGGGGGCTGAGAGTGCTTCCGGATAGTGAGCAGGAAGGCATCAGGACGGTGAGAGAAGGAGTACGACGTGCCATGAGAAGTAGAGGGAGTGGATGCGGTACGTTGAGTGGGGAGAGATGGGAGTGGAAGGGGGGGTAAGGGCGAGAGAAATAGTGCTTCTGCTATGGACTTGTGTAGGGTATCTTAGCAGAGAGCTATGTGCCACCCCCCGGCCGTGTATTGCAGGGTATCTACTCTCGCCTATTCATTGTCGTCCACAGGTTCGTCCATCTGTGCTTCCGAGCGAGCGCGCCAAGCTGTGCGTAAGTCTGCTAGTATGGCGTCCCATGCCGCTGCTATTGGCTGTTTTCGCAACCCCGTGGCATCTTCTCTGCGCAGCGCCACACTTTCCGCCTGCGCCCAGCACAGCAGGGATTGGTACCAGGCTGTTGCTACTGGAGGGGTAGGAGACTTCCAACGGCGCGTAAGCAGGCGCTTGGCGACTATGAGGCCCAAGTCTATGTACCTAGAAGTCACTTTATTCCCTTTGGACCTTGGGTATAGTCCCAGAATACACACTTCCCACGTCCAGTCCAGAGTACGTTCCGTGCACTGAGTTAAGCAACTGGTGACTGCACCCCAATATGTTTGAATAGCAGTGCATGACCGCAGCATGTGCAATAGGTCTGCGCCAGTCTCATCGCATCTCGTGCACCCAGCATCTGTGCGAGCAAAATTATACGTTCCGGTGTTAGATAGGCTCTGTGGATGATATAATATTGGATGAGCCGAAATCTGGCATTACGTGGGATACGCGTAGGGCTCTCGAGTATATTGCCCCATTCCCGGTCTGTGGCGGGCCGCCGCAAGTCAGCGTCCCAGTGGTCTCGGAGGGGAAGTAGTTGCGGTGCTGTATGTATTCTGAGAGATTCCGCGAAGTAATCATCCAGATTGTTATTCTATTTCACACATTTGCCCTTTATAATACCAGGGAAAATGCTATCAGTTGCAGCATCATATCCATATAAAAGTATTGTGCAGCCAATAGTGAGACATGGCTTCCACACATATTCTTTGTGAACCTACAAAACATTTGTAGTAAAATTCAGGCAGAAAGTTAAAACAGGAAGTTATTGTTGGCCTATAGAGTCCTATCATTTGTACTCTTTACCCTAAACATTGTAAATAGTCCTCAAAACAATTAACATCTTCCTTCGGCATTGAACATTGATGTTCACCTGTAAAATTTGATTGGAGTACAGCCGACATGTGGTCACAGAGACACTCCACTTATTTAAGGCCGTAAAAGGACATCAATCAAAATAAGCCTAAACTCGAGTATACAAAAAAGACAGATATACTAATAAAGATAGAGTGATATGATTATTTTACAAAAGTAAAACACCCTAAAATTAATTGCACTAGAGAAACGAGACTCTGGCCAAAGGAAGTATTATGCTGATAACAGTGCTTTGTTTTCAGCAGAAAAAAAATGTAATGGGCCATCACTAACATCTTTTTTCATGTATATCCTGGCTGGGAGTAGGTGTCAAAAGGGAAGGGACTCCAAATATTCTTCAAAACCTCCACCCCCATTTCTAATAATCACACTGTGGATACTTTTACGTTTTAGTAAGGCCTGCCTGACCAGAATAGTATGTTTGGCAATCATGTATTTGATTGCAGTTTTAAAACGGTAACAGAACTTAACTGTAATGTTTAAATAAGTATAGACCTATTTAAACATTGCCAGTTTAATAGAATAATTGTGAAAAATGTTGAGGGGGGGCCCTGGTGATTATTTTTCTTTCACTGGGGTGGTGCGGCATTAAAAAGTTTGAAGACCACTGCTCTACTGTATGACCAGACATCTGGTGGTGCTAAAGATACTCTAGACCCCCTGCTTAGATGGAGGACTTGGTGCCCCAGACTATGAGCTTTACTGGACGTGATGCCTCAGTAAAAGACAATGCGAGACAGTGTATCCCTCGGAGGTCCCAGTAGTGGCACTGACCACCAGATTTGGAAAATACTTGCCCCAATTGGGTGGCTATGGAATCCAGATACTGGATGATCTATACTGGGGATGGTACCTTAATGAGCTTCCACGATTTGACTCAAGACCATAAAATGCAGAGACAATGCTCTATAGGATACGGAAAACTAGAGGGGTCCTTACAGTTGGACCTGGTAGGTAACATCACCACTAAACTGTGAGCGTTTAGCATCCTACACACCAACGCACATCAGTGCATATAAGCGCATCCACCCTGATAGATTAATTATAAAATGTTACATTATAAGTGGGGCTGATTAGAAGATTACTGATTAGAGAACGGAGTATGAAACTGCAGGTTTTGTAAACCGATTTTAGAAGACCTGCAGTACTAAGTAGAAGATTGTTGCTATAGATGATGACTGAATAAGATCGTATGTCAGCTGTGCAAAAACTCAATTAAAAAAAAGTGAAAACAAATCTGCAGCTCATCCCCTTCACCTGGCATAATATAGAATATCTACAGCTAATTCTCTTCCCCATTACCTGGCCTACTGAAGGAGGTCTACAGCTCACCCTCGTCCCTTTCACCTGCCCTGCTGTAGAATACATCCCGCTCATCTTCATCCCCTTCATTTGGTCTACTGTAGAAACCCTACCGTTCGTCCTCCTGCCCGTCACCTGGCCTACTGTAGAATAACTAGAGCTCATCTGCCTCACCTTCATATACCGAGCTATAAAATATCTGCTGTTCACCCTCTTACTCCTCCCCTCCACCTGGCCTGCTGTAGAAGATCTGCTGCTCAACCTCATCCCCCTTCATCTGGCCTACCATTCTGGGTTTGGAACTTACTTAAGGCATCAAAGTCTGTAGTCTGGGTTTCCACTTAAATTGAAGACCGTACCGTCGTTATAACCACAGACAAACAAAATGTGTGCACGGCGAACACGCCACGGCCTGGAGATCTGAAGGGTTCTACCTAATACTGCCGGATGGGGCAGCTCTTCTAAAAGAAACTCCCTTATATTTGGAAGCAATTTTAGCTTTCCGGACACGAGACTAATTGGTCTACCTCTCCAGGAGCAGAACTTATAGGAACCCCTTCCAGGTTGGAATTATCACCGGAATTAAGAGACTACTTGAAACTGACCTCAGCCCTGAAGAAGTCGCGGGGTAATCCCCTGTAAAAGCAACGAAACACGTGTTGGCTAAGAAGGCTTAAAGATCTTGAATTAAAGACATCTGAAAATATAAAGACAAGCATCATTGTGATATTTTATGTAACTTTATGTATTTACTTTTGAACGTGTGCAGAGGATTTGTATATATAGCATAAGTGGTCTGCTGGCCACACACGTGGGGATCTGGTGGTTTTTCCCTACCTTATGCACCGTGCCAGATTACTTGCCATTACTGATTTGTACTTGTGATAGACTTTAGAGCGCCATTTTGCCTATTGCTGACCACCGACTGTAGAACAGATATTCTACAGTAGGCCAGATAAAGGAAATGGGGGTGAGCTGTAGATATTCTACAGTAGTCCATGTGAAGGAGATGGGGATGAGCTGTAGATATTCTACAGTAGGCCAGGGGATCGGGTGAGCTGTTGATATATTCTACAATAGGCGAGGTGAAGGAAATGAGGGTGAGCTGTAGATATTCTACAGTAGGCCTGGCGAAGGAAATAGGGGTGAGCTGTAGATATTCTACAATAGGCCAGGGGAATGAGATGGGGATGAGCTGTAGTTATTCTACATTAGGCCAGGTGAAGGAAATAAGGTTGAGCTGTAGATATTCTACAGTAGGCCGGGGAAGGAAGTGAAGACAAGCTGTAGATATTCTACAGTAGGCCTGGGGAAGGGGATGAGGTTGAGCGATAGATGTTCTAAAGTGGACCTGGGGGTGGGGATGAGCTGTGGATATTGTTAAGTTGGCCTGGGTAAGGAGGTGGGGATGAGCTGTCGCTATTCTAAAGTCCAGCAAATGAAGGGTTGGATGACGAGCTGTAATTATTTTACAGTAGGTAGCCAATTGCAGCACCAAGGTTTTTAGGTCCTCAAAAAAAAAAAAAGCTTGAATGATACGAACATCATGTTCAAGCTATCTCTAGGCTTTGATGGTCAAACAGAGACTTTGAGCGCCTTAATCTGTTGTTCATCTTACAAAATTTCAGACTCCCTTCTCACTCCAATAACATATCTAGGATCAGGCCTGGCCTTCTTCCTCAAGCTCTTCTCAGTATACCTGTAAATGACATATAAGCTGTGCCCAAGGTGAGAGAAAATGAGCAGGGATGTGCAGTTGCTCCAGTCTGGTGTATGGCCGTCTGCAAGTTAAATGTCCCAAAAGCTGGAATTCCCTCTGCCAGGAGCAAAGCTTTCAAAGCCGAAAATTCAGCTATGGTGGGACCTCAGAGATAAGGAATGGCGATCCGCTGTGGCTCACTCCGTACAGTGACTAGGAACACCCAATTCTGGTATACTCAGTTTAACTATTTACACACCACTAACTTCACACCACACAGATTAAATGTCATCAACCATACCACAGACAAGCAGTGCCCAAGATGTGCCACAGTTGACGCAGACTTCTTACACATGACTTGGACATGTACGGGTATCACAGGTTTCTGGAAGGAGGTCATCAGGAGGCTCGGAGAGCACTGGATGAAAACTGACTGCCTTCCGCAGAGGCCTGTCTGCTGGGCCTCGGTGCCCGCCCAACGTACTGGAGGGCATGCATCAGGTTCGCGGACCGGGCCTTGGTGTTGGCCCACTGTGCCATAGCAATGAACTGGTGATCCACAGAGGGACCGCCCGGTGCAGATGGAAAGCAGAGGTCATAAAATGGGTAGCAGCGGAGGGGGCCACCCTACTTAGTAAAATCGCAGGGGGCTACTTAAGCATCCTGTAGCTGACCTCTGGAGTGACTTAGCTGATATTTTTGCTGCCAGAGATGCATAGTTTACCTGCTAGATGCTGTGGACCCCCCCTTAATCCAAGGAACTGGGAAATGTCTACGACACCATGCCATTATTCAGACACCACTCACATGGGGTTGGCGCCTGGTTTCAATAGTAGGGAGTAGTGGGGAGTTTATGTGTGGGGAGTAGATGTGTGACCCCCATAAGACCCTAGGCCAGTCGAAGCTCTTTGAGTTTCACTGTTCGATATTGCTACTCATGAAAGAATTGACAGCGAAAGACGTGTATGACCATACTCTATATGTACATGATGCGCATGTTGAATAATGATGTAACAGCTTCACGTTGAGAAATTCAAAAGAAATGTGTATAGTGTGGATTATAATAAAATCCGAAAAAGTAATAAATAAAGTTTAAAAAAAAAAGAAATTCAGAACATTCAAAGCTTCCTCTGTCAACAAGAGTAGGAAGCTCAAGGTCGGACACATCCTACACCTGTCATGAGTAAAGAGCACAAATCTACCTTTGTACCTGCAACGTTTGTTACTGATGCCCCTGGAATGTGTCTCGACCACCTCGGTTTCTGCATGTTTGGTTCTGTCACTAATTACTGGACACTCAGCTGGCATTATGGGGCTCTCGACATCCAGTAATTCCCCATAAATAGACCGGTGTGGACAGTATCGCCAGTTGGTCTTTTGTGCAGTCAATAGGAGCTTAATTCTGCGTAGACTATCCATGCTTTATTGGTGTGAAGTGGGCATACTGTGCGTCATCTGTCATGGGTACCAAGTGTGTCTCGTCTGAAACCATCCCTCTCCTGTCGTAACATCAATATAATTGTAATATAGGACCCGTGCACCCAAGACTGCTTGTGGTACTGAACACATTTTGTCTTCTACATTATACCTGACTTTGTGCAGTGTCTGAGTAAGATATAAATGTTTGTAATTCCATTTCTTCTTCCAGGCGCTGCTTACGTTCCAGGATGTTGTTGCCTGTTTCTCACAGGTGGAGCAGGAGCTTTTACACAAATGGCAGAAGGATCTTTATACAAATGTGATGAAGGAAATTCACCAAATCTTCCTGTCGCTGGGTAAAGTACAATAACATTTGTGCAGTATGTACCTAAATAGACTGTTGGCTGGTTTAGGGCTATTATAATAGGTGGTAAATATTTTCATATTCAGTACACTTTCTTATTTCAGTAATAACATTTCTTAAATTGCATTCCTTTTTATAAACATATGCATAGAAGTTATGAAGTGTATTACTTTATGCTTCTCAGGGTAGGACTAGAAATCAAAATGCCACTAACATTGTATATGACTATGACTTCAGACTTTGCTTTGTGCATCAATTTCTGAATTCCCGTGCCAGCTGATGGTTTACAGCCAATTGTCTTTCTCTTGTTAATATGGTATAATATTCTAACAATAAAGATGTGTGTTTGCCAATTACTCCTTTTTCAGTTCGCGCTCAATGTACACAACTGTCAAATGGGTCAAATCCAAACAATTCCTGCGGACCCACACAGAGAACCTAGGCCCAAGTTCATAGCCGTAAACAAGTACAATCTTAAGCGAGTTACCTTCCCACAGCCTACTCCAGCTTACTCCAAACCTGAACTGAAATGCGTGCTACTCAATTGCAGATCAGCAGTAAAACATGCAGCAGACATCGCTGACCTCATCCTCACACGAGCCTGACCTCTTAATACTAACTGAAACTTGACTAAATGATTCCTCTGCATCTATCCGTGACATACTAGTCTCTCCTAGCCACAACATCATTAGATTAGATAGATCTAGTAGACCAGGTGGAGGTATCGCCTGCATACACCGTAACAGCCTCTCAGTGAAACATTCACAATCTGCTGTTCTATCCTTATGCAAATACTTATGCATCGATATTGCATGTGACGACAGGCCACTATGCAAACAGTATACGATCTACCACCCACCAGGAGACAACCGTTCTTTCATAGAACAAATTATGGAAATCATGTCAACTAATGCAGGACAGCACTGCACCCAGATCTTCCTCGTAGGTTTCAACCTCCACTGGAATGACCTGAATGACCCTACAGTTAACAGCCTTAAAACCTTCCTAACTGACCTCAACCTGATCCAAATCTGCGACACCCCTACACATAACAAGGGAGCGACCTTAGATCTAATCATTGCAAAAGTCAATTCCATTCAACTTGAATCTATCGTCCCTTGCGACTGGACAGACCATAACCGCATCACCTTCCTCATCACAGAATCTGTGGGAACAAATAATAATAACTAAAGAAACCCAAACACTGGAAAAGGAGCATGCAAAACATTAACCTGAATGACCTGACATCCCTCAGCAATAACATCTTGCCTCCTCCTGTGGACATGTCAGATGGCCATGATCTTACAGATCACTACACCAGTTCCATGATGAACATTCTATATTTGATTGCGCCCTTACAGCTAAAAAGAATGTCCACAAAAGACTCCAAACCATGGTACAATGGTAGCCTAAATGCAGAAAGACATAATCTGAGACTAGCTGAACGGTAGTGGAGATCCTTACCGTCCCTTGAACACCTCAAGCATTTGAGAGCACCGAGGAACATCTATAACAAACGCATTAGAAGTTTGAAAGCAAATTTCTTTATAAACCAACTGGATCTGGGGCGTGGTCTGGCCATGTACAGAGATGGCCGCTTAATGCCGGAGCTCCGTGCTGAGAGGGGCCCCGGACGGCAGCAGCGGCATCTCTAGCGTTGTGGGGATTTTATGAAATGCCCTCCTGTATCACAGTCAAGCTGTGGACCTAAATGCCGGCGTCCCGGACCTGACGGAAGCCTGACGGCCCCGCACAGCAGATCTCGGGAAGGGCCTACAGCAGGGCCAGCTGTCACTGCCCACAGGGAGAGGAGATGCCTGCCTGGATCGACTGGCGGCGGTGCGCCCTGCTGTGGCCGACTCCTCTTCTCCTGCTACTTCTCCAGCAGACTGTCAGGGGCCTGTGCTCGGCCCCTACCAACCAAGACTCCCATCCACGACACAGGAACTCGCATGCCCTCCCCAAGCCAATATCCAAGGAGGTAACAACGCCAACCGGCATACCCTCACGCAGCAAACCACGACTGCTGCACGGCCCGATATCAGGAGGGCCTACTACACTGGGAGTACAGGTACATCCAGCGAGACACATTGCCCGGTTGCCTCAACTTGCGGCAGGGCTGTGTACTCACAGACCCCAACCACCACCACCCACCACTGCTGGGGGCCTGTGGAGGCCTTGCGGCTGGCACCCTCCATCACGCACATCGCCAGCACAGGAAGACTCCAGTATCGAGCCCACTGCCGCTGCTGCCCTGCCTACTCAGGCGCTAAAGTCCACAGACACTGCCTGATCCTGCAGCCCCCTACAACTGCTGAGGATTGATCCCAGGTGGGTCAGTGCGATACAAGGGAGCCACAGACCACCTGCAACAGGGTGATAAGCCCGAAGGTCTTCCCTTTTCCCTGGACCTCTACATTCAGGGGAGGCTTGGGGCTTTGAGCCTTATTATCCCCACCACACCACCCTACCAGTAGCCACGGGACCCCGACCCGGACTCTACCAAACATAACTCGACATGCTACAAGCAGAAGGCCCACAACCCCAATAGGGCCTATTTCTGTATGGCGAACATGATCCCTGAGTCCCTCATGCGGGGGGCTCTAGACTGATTCTAGTTACACCATCTGCCTGCGCCCTACCTAACTATATAGAAGACCGACTGCACCCGAGCCTCTGATATTACCCGTGCTTACCAGTTGTAGGCCCCGCCCCTCTTTGAAGGCTGGACTGTGGCGTACAAAACTGGGACCTAAAGTCCACGTGAATCCTGTGGGTCCACGCACTTATTGCTCTTCAGATGCGCTCTACCCCTCCATTGTACACGAGTCGAGGTTGCAACGGAGGCAGTTGAGGCTTGCCTACCTGACTTGCGGACCCTGCGTGTGGTCTGGGGATGTCTCCTGGCAAGACGACCGGAAAGCTTGTGCGACAGCTTCTCTTCACAGAAGCACTTAATCAGGGCCATTCCACGAACAGCACCCAGAACGCAACCTCATCAGAGCTCGGTCCTTCTCCGCCAACTATGGCCGCCGCACCGGACGCCACCATGGAGCGAATCCTGTAGGAAATCTCAGCCTTGGGTCGTCGGCTGGAGGGCATGGAGGCAACCATCTCTGCCTTGGCCACTGAGACCAAATCCATCCATACGGATATAGCCGGTTTCCAGAACCGCATGGACTGCCTGACCCAGCGTGTTTCTGTGCTGGAGGATCGCCTCAACACAGTACCGGAAAGAGACCAAGAACTCCTATTCCTACGCAGCAAAGTCATAGACTTGGAAGACAGGAGCTGCCGAGACAACGGCCGCTTTTTCAGATTTCCAGAAAACGTGGAAGGCCCTGACGTCAGATCTTTCCTCGGGACCACACTCCCGAAATCCCAGGTCTGACCTTTTACCCCCCCCCCCTTCTTGGAGATGCAGAGGGCCCACTGTGTTGGACCGCCCCGACGGGGCGCGCCCGCGTGCCCACAACCGCTTATTGCCTGCTTTCCACGCCACGAACAGGCCCAGCAATTGATAACTGCAGCCCGCACCCACGGCCAGTACACATTCGAGGGACATGAGATCCGAATAGCAGCAGACTTCTCCAAGAAAACCAACGAACGTCGCAAGGCCTTCCTCTCCCTTAGGCCCCTCCTCTGACAACTGGCCATTTAATATGGCCTGTTCGAACCCGTACGCCTCCGGATCACCAAGGACAACATCTCAAAGGAATTTTTCAACCCAGAGGGTCTGCGACAATTCCTTGAAGGTCTCATCCCTCAGGATATGGACAATGCCGCCTCTGCTTCTGGAGACATCTCCACCCTGCCATCATCCTCTCTCCCGACCCCCTCCAGTGTGCTCTGGCGGAACTCGGGAGGCAGGGATCCTGATAGAGCTGCTCGCTCCCTCGGTGACAGGACCAAGGCTCTCCAAGCGGTGGTCGCACTCACGAAGGAGCACATCTGGGACAAGTCGCACTCCCCACGAAACCCACCTCTGTCGCGGAGAGCGCGTCCTGACCTATCCCTCTACACATCACGGTACCGCACCCTCCACGAACCATCAGTGGTTGCGACCTCATGCAAAATTGCTGACACGCTCCTTAGACTTCGTAGAACTGGACGGCGGGCCTCTCCTTTCTTCCTGCCTGGGCCTGCCCTCGCTCACTGACGCACCCATACCCACGTCCAGTCCCATACTGGGGAGGGCCTGTTGGGACCCAGCCGTGGGCCGCTTACGCCCGCGCCTCCTGCCCTATGCGAGGCGTCGACTCTATCCTCCCTCATTCCCACTCTGACCCTCCCTCGCCAATTGCATTGTATCAGCACGGGCGCTGGCTACCCGCAAAAGGGGGCATCGGGACCCCAGAACCCATGGACAACACCCCGGATTACTGGCCGTTCACTTTACTGACCTCTCCTCCCCCCTGCCCTCCCTCTTTGATGCACAGTTGGTGGTGCCTCACCACCTCCCCCCTCCACAGGTCACTAGAGCTTGTCTTCCTCCCCCGCACAAACGTGACACCAGCCTTGGCGACGATCACGCTGGTGTGCTTGAACGCCTCCTAGCCAGCCCTGCCGCCCAAAGGGCCCGCTCGGTGCGTTACAGCCCACAAGCTTAGACCTGCAGCGTACAGCCCAACATCCCTAGAGCCGCGTCCCTTGAGCACAGATTACCCCTCTCTTTCCCTGCTACCCTCTCCCCCCTCGGATCCCCTTCTGACAAGTCCTTTGGTGATTCCTGCTCACTCGCCCTAAGCACTGCCTGGTGCCAACCGGTAGTTGTTCTACCTATGTGACCGCTCCTTTTACCCATCCACCCCTCGCTATCCCTCTCCTTTTTCTTGCCTTCGCCCTTCTACCCCCCCACTTTATATCCTCTCCTCCTTTCTTCCCTCCCTCACCTCACCTCCCTCCCCCATCTCCCTTCCCCGCTCAACCCATACTGGCCCTCTGTAAGGCCCCATACTTATCCTCACCCTCCTTTCCCATCCGTTCCTTACCTGCCCTTACCCCAGCCCCCCTGTGCCTACCCACACCATCCTCCTGCCTATACAGTTTCTCCAAACCGGTGTACCCCTCTATTTCAGTTCCGCGCATAACCTGGTGCCTACCTCCTGCCCCTTTCCCCCCATACGAGCAGCCAGGCACCTCCGCGGTCCCTCAGATCGCACTTGGCGGCACATGTTCCTCACATCTCAAAGCCCCTATGCGTCCTCTCGTGGAACGTCAATGGCCTCACGCACTACGTTAAACGAAAGAAAGTGCTCTCCTACCTCCAAACAAAGAAAGCGGATGTTGCCCTCCTACAGGAGACTCATCTGGATGCCTTAGAATCTGACAAACTATGCCGCGACTGGGTGGGCAGAGTGATCCACAGCAGCGTAGTGGCGCCGACCACTGCTGAGGGTGGTCAACTGCGAAAATGCGGAGTAGCGATACTTCTCCGTAAATCATTGCCTGTCACAGTTGTAAAAACGTGGTCCGACAAGATGGTAGATATAAATTTGCCAAACTGAAACTGGGAGACCGTTCCCTCTGCGTGGGCTCAGTGTATGCCCCGACGGGGGCCAAACGCTGCTTCTTCCTTCACCTGAACTGCATGCTTGTCGAGATTGGAGCGTCTCGATACATCATAGGAGCGACTGGAATCTTACCCGTGACGCGGTACTAGACAAGACGGAACCCCTGGACAGGGGGAATGACGGGGGCAGAGCCCTGCTGGGAGATCTCGCCTCGGACCATGGCTTCGTGGATCATTGGTGCCTCTGCCACCCGACAGACCAGGAATACACTTTCCTGTCCACGGTACCCAGTCCAGACTGGACTACTTCCTAGTCTCTCACTCCGCTGTGGCGCTCGTCGGTGATTCTCGCATCTTGGAGGCCGCCCTCTCTGACCACTCACTGGTCCTGTTGTCCCTCGACATGGGCCTAGCCTCCCCTGGCCGCAAACCATGGCAGAGATACCACTCACCCCAGGGCAAGACCCAATTACGGACTCACCTCTCCGCCTAACTGGCAGACAACACGACATCAGTAGACTCCCGCAGGATCTTGTGGGCGGCCGTGAAGGCAACCATTCGCGGGCAGCTGATGAGGGATACAGCCATAGCCAACAAACAGGCGTCTCTCCGTCCGACTGAGCTGGAGGGTCAGATTGCCTTCCTCACCCGCCTTTACTCCACCCACCCCTCATTGCCCAACCGCCGCTGACTAAAGGAAGCCTGTATGGCCCTTAATGGCCTCTTCACCTCCAAAGCCGAATATGCCCTCCAACGCCTGAAAGGGAGGCATTATGAGCAGGGGGAAAAAGCGGGCCGACTGCTGGCGGTACAACTGAGGCAACAGGAGGCTGCAATGGCCATCCCCGCTATCCAATCTGCGAACGGGGACATCCCTACTCGACTCCAGGACATTGTCAATGAATTTGCCTCATTTTACGAACAACTTTACACCCCGGAAGCACTGGCCAGCACGGAACGGATATCCGCATTCCTCAAGGGAGTTGACTTCCACGCCTGACGGATAAAGGCAGGGAGCTATTAGAGGGGGATTAGTAAGGAGGATATTGCAGCAGCCATCGCCAAGTTACCCTGCCACAAGGCACCGGGCGAGGACGGAATCCCCGCGGAAATCTACAAATGGTCCAGAGAGGAGGCAATTGATACCCTACATGCCACCATACAAGAGGCTGAAAGGACGGCCTCCTTAGGACCTCTCTCTAACAGAGTGGTGATCGCGGTACTGCCCAAACCTGGGAGAGACCCGTTATGGTGCGGCAGCTATCGCACCATCTCCCTCCTAAACGGGGATGTTAAAATATTAGCCAGCATCTTGGCAGCACGGCTGAGCAAGGTCATACCTTCCCTTATTCATCATACACAGGTTGGCTCCTCCAGAAACCACCTCCGCACCCTGGCTCACACTCTATGAACCGCCAAGGACCTACCGGCGGATGCGGTAGCCCTCTCCCTAGACGCAGAAAAGGCGTTTAATCGCATCGAATGGGAGTACCTTTTCGCCGCTATGAAACGCTTTGACCTGGGAGAACAGTTCATCTCCAAGGTGCGCCTACTTTATGACTGCCCCGTGGTCCAGGTCAACTGCGGAGGGTTCCTCTCGGATACTTTTCGAATCCGGAGAGGCACACCTCAGGGTTGCCCACTCTCCCCCCTCTTGTACTTGCTGGCCATGGAGCCTTTGGCCTCTGCCATCCGCCACTTTCCGTTCATAGCCGGCATACCCATCGCGGGTGGCCTCTCTAAAATATATCTATATGCTGACGATATTCTGCTCACCCTTAAAGACCTCTCACGCCCCTTGCCGGCATTACTAGAAGGCATTGAAGACTTTGCGGCCCTATCAGGCTACTAGGTGAATTGGGACAAAAGCGAGGCCCTTCCACTGTCCTTAGGCACCACGAAGGGAGCGATCCATGGTTATCTTTTCCGATGGAAATCCTCACAGCTTAAATACCCGGGGGTCCTGGTTAACAGAGGTCTGGAAGGAATGTTTGTGGCTAACCTTACACCCCTGATCGTGCAGATGAAATCAGACTTCGACAAATGGTCCCTCCTGGGATTTTCCATGTGGGGCAGAGTACAGGCGATAAGAATGGTTACACTGCCGCGCTTTACCTACAGCTTGGGAATGTTGCCCATCGTAGTGCCTCTAACTACTCTACGCCTCGAGGGACGAGGCAGGGATGCCCACTCTCACCGCTACTATTTACACTAGCACTCGAACTATTAGCATGCAAAATCCGGCAAAAACATGCTGACACAGCCCTGCAGTTCCACCTAAGACCAGTGAGCATATCGCTTTATGCTGATGACATGGTCTTATACACATGACACCCGGCAGAAAATTTAAACAAATGAATCAGAGAATATATTTGCTTTGAACATCGCTCAGGTCTCAGTATAAACTGGACTAAATCCATGGTGATTCCATTGACTCCCGCTACACAACAACCCCCGCTAGACTATCCCTTGCAATGGCAAACGGAACCGGTTAAGTATCTAGGGGTATGGATCCACCGAGACCCGGAGTTAGTAATACGTGACAATTATGGCAAAGCCCTTACAAAACTAGAAAGCCAAATAGACAGGTGGATTAGGCTACCACTATCGTTAGCCGACAGAATAGCAATACAGAAGATGGTGGTACTCCCACGGTTTCTTTACTTCTTCACAAACATACCGGTGCAGCTCACACAACAGTTCTTTATAAAACTGCGTACCTATATGACCAAGCTAACATGGACAGGAAAGCAGATAAGAGTAGGTTGGAAAGAACTGACTAGACCATATACACAAGGAGGCTTTGGAGCACCAGCTCTACATCTTTACTACTATTGTGCACAGGCACAACATGCGCACTACTGGATACACCCGCATGCACATATACCTCACATAGCGGTAGAATACGAGAGTGTACATCCGACTCCTCTGGTTGCTTATCTGCTAGAACCAAGACAAAACACCCCGAGAGCAGAAATTAACCCAGTCTGTTGCTCATCAGTAGCGTGGCACATGCTGGCGAAGCGAGCACATAAACTTCCAACATATGCACCAGCGCTGCCCATGAGTCATCACACGCACATAACTGTGACGCACGAAAAAAACATGCTACAATTGCTAGGAGACATGGGCCTATGCGTAATGGGAAACATATTCCCCGATGGCCAATTCATTTCACAAAACGACGCTTCACTAGCGACACACCGCACACCATTAAAGATTTTTGCTTACCGTCGATTGCGAGCGGCCGTGAAAAACCTCTACCCCACATTCCCTTGTGAACCACCGACGCACAACGTGCTCCAAACACTCTTAACATCGCCTACACGTCAACGACTAGTAACAAATCTGTATAACGCAGCCCAGCTTGAACAATTTAGAGAAACCGAGCAGGCTTTACAGAGATGGGAAGATACACTAGGCAGTTCAATCTCCAAAGAAGATTGGGGATACAGCTGTGCACTCAAACAAATGCTCACGTCCAATTGCAATTTGCTTATTATACATTTTAAATTTCTACAACAAGTATATTATACACCAGCACAATTACATAAATATGGCCTTCAGGAAGATGACAGATGTACTCGTTGCAGCGCCCAACGGGCACATTTTTTACATGTGGCTAGGGCGTGCCCACAGATCCAATCCTACTGGCAAACAGTGACCAGTACTCTAACGGCAATGCTAGCTGAGCAGATACCTAATTTACCCCAAGTCTGCTTGTTGAGGATATACAAAATCAAACAGATTAGAAGACGCAAATTCCTAGCTGTGGCATTGCTACTAGCCAAAAGAAGAATAGCTTTGACATGGGGGAGCAGACGGGCACCACAAAGCAAAAACTGGATCACAGACATGACGTATTGTAAGGAACAACTAAAAAACTATGCGGAAGAAATACCGGAGGCCTCCCGATCCAAAGACTTTTGGGAACCGCTCATGCAATACCTAAGGTCCATACAAACAGACGAATAAACACACACTACTGTATAAACGCTGGGATAACCTTATTATCCTTTGGGAACTATATTAGTTGCATTGTATGTTATGGATTGTAATGCACGCTTATTGCTCTACTGCGGAAATGTGTTAGTGCTATAACTAACAAGCTCTGAAATGTTATGTATATGATATGACACCTAAAAGATATGTCTTGAATATAAAGATATGGACTCCTAAACAAACGAATGTAAAGTAACAACATAAGCAATGTGGAAACTGTGTACTGTGCCTGACCGTTAATAAATAAAAGAATACATTTTTTTTTTTAAACTACTCTACGCCTCATTGACACCCGAATACAGGCCTTCGTTTGGGGTTCCAGCCACCCCCGCTTAGCTGCGCCCAAACTTATGGCCCGCCGCAACTTTGGTGGCCTGGGCCTACCGTCTGTAGAACACTACTCTTTAGCCCTTCTTCTCTCCCAGCTCTCCTATCTGCTCCCGAAAACGCCGGACCCCCGCAGTGGTTCGCAACGGAACGCTCACTCCCTTGGACCACACCCCCAACTACCTCCTCTACATCCTGTGATACAGGCTACACATAAGGCATGGCACCGTGCGCGCCGCCTTCTAGGCGTAGACCACCGTCTACACACCAAGGCACCGAAATGGGGCAACAACAGCATCTGAATAAACTGCCAGAAACTCCACTGGCCCCGATGGAAGGCAGTGGGGATACGGACCCTGGATCAGGTGCTACTGGATGGCGACTTGAAACCTTTCGCTCAATTACGGGAGGAATTTGGGTTACACCCGCAGCAGGCCTGGCATTACCTGCAACTACAGCACTGCCTGAGGCGATGTCTTGGTCCTCACCCCTGGGCCCTGCAATCCTCGCCGATAGTAGACTACCTGTCGGTGTGGGGCCGACAAAAGGGGGTGGTGTTGGACTCTATGGCACACATACGAACCACCTATTCTCACAACCTCTCTTGCACGACCTCCGCGCATAGTGGCAGGCCTGCTTACAACTCGCCGTCAAAGAAGAGGACTGGATGGAGGTTATAGAGGCCCTGAACAAGGAACCCGTGAGGCCCTGCTGAAATAGACTACCTGTCGGTGTGGGGCCGACAAAAGGGGGTGGTGTTGGACTCTATGGCACACTTACGAACCACCTATTCTCACAACCTCTCTTGCACGACCTCTGCGCATAGTGGCAGGCCTGCTTACAACTCACCGTCAAAGAAGAGGACTGGATGGAGGTTATAGAGGTTCTGAACAAGGAACCAGTGAGGCCCTGCTGAAATTCTGTCTTTTTAACACCCTTCATGAGTGGTCCTGGACCTCTACGAAGCTGCAGAGGGCGGGCCTCCTGCTTCAAACGAGGTGTTGGAGATGTCCAGATGCACACTGCGACCTTCCCCACACCCTCAGCGAATGTCGTTCTATCCAACCTTTCTGGTCCTATATCGGGGACACCCTGGGAGGGTCCATGCCCCTATGCCTACCCCTCCCATCATCCTCTGCACAATATCAGAGACTCCCCAGACATCACTCGCCCACAACGCCGTCTCCTACACACGGCGCTTTCCACAGCCAAGCTTTGCATCCTTCGGCAATGGAGGTCACCCACTGCCCCCTCGGAAGAGGACTGGATGGTGGCGATGATTCAAACAGTGTCCCACGAACGTGTTATCTACGGCATACAGGACCAAGCGGAGTTGTTTGCACAGATATGGGCTCCCTTTCTTCGGGAGGCCCCACACTAATGTCCTCTCCAGATGTCACTGGCCCACCTATCCAGATTGCAGCGAATGCTGTGCAGTTCAGCCTCCCTCCTCCCTCCATTTCCTCATCCCTTACAGAAACGCCCGGTCATCCTTCCACTCATCCCCCTTCTTTCATTCCCCCTCTCCACACACTTCTCCGCCTGTCCCCTCTTCAACCCTCCCCCCACTCCTCCCCCCACTCCTCCATCTCCCCCTGTCCCACCATTCCTCCCAAACTCCCTCCCCCACGCTATTCTCTCCCCCCTTACCACCCACCACCATCTCCCCTCCAGCTCTCTCCCCCACCATCTGACACATAGGCAGACACTTGCTCACCCTACCCGGTATGGGCAGCCGCCACTGCGCAATCACAGTCCGGTGCACCGATCTCCTCCTCAGGGCTACTGCCCACGCCGCTTCTTCAGTAGTACCTGACATTCTCCCCAAATCGACCCACAGAATCACCCCCCCTAATCACAACACACCCTGCTCCCCCCCCTCAATGCCTATCACCGATGCCTGAGACTTATGATGCTCCTCCCGCTCAATCTGAAATCTCTAAACTGGCTCCCAGATGAAGCAAGAATACAGTTAAAAATTGCCTGCATGACCCATAAAGCCCTACACTTCAACACCCCGCGATACCTCGCACACAAACTGGAGCTATCTGGCGGATGCAGATCCTCTAGAAGTGCCAGCACTTTACTGTTTAAACCACAGAAATTCTATAAGAAGAAAATTACAACTGAGCCTTCTCGGGTATCACCCCGAGAATTTGGAACTCCATGCCCCCTGAAATCTCAAAAAAGAAGTTAAAATACTATTGATGAACACATTTCTGCCATAGCACCAAGGAACTCTACTCTCCGTGCCCGAAATGGCACGTTGACTACACCCATTGTTATTACCAGCCTGTTACGATCGTGTTTTTGATTTGTCGGATTAGACCTTAAGGTTGTCCCTCCCTCAACTGGGAGCTACTACATCCTGTACCGGTTTCAATTATATTCTTGCTGCTCTACATGTTTCTACTTTGTGAACATTTGTTAAGCGCTCTGATACCCTCATGGGTCATGTTCGCGCTATATAAAACTTTTAAAATAAATAAATAAGATAAATTGTGGTGAGGGCTGCCATTGCACAAGAAGTCCAATAGCTCTTCATTTCACTAATCCTGCTCTTTGTAACCCCCTATGTGTACGCTCCCTTTCTCTTTGCTAAGGACCCATGGAGCTTTTGACCACTTACACATTCCCTTTTATTTTGAACTAGGCCCTGTGATTGCAAACTCTGTCTTTTCATTAAGATCCAAAGAAAAGGAAGGTCTGTGCCCTCTGGACGATGAAGACCCTGATAGAAGCAACAATGACAGCCTTTCCCAAAGTGAGTGAGAACAGTTCAAATGTTGCATAAGTTAACGGAGAGGGTTCAGAAATAACTTGTGAATTGATGCTTGTTCAAGGACACAAGAACACACCTGCACAGTTCTTGCTTCTTATACTAAAAGCAGTTGGAATTCTCACCCTCTGTTTACTTCATGATCTGATAGTTTCAGATTATTCGAACCCAGACTAAGTTGGATGTAATTAGTAGATGGATTGTGGGGGTATGAAGACATCCCACCAGGGGAAGTGCTCATTAAGGCTTTTGAATCGTACTGGATTCTTCAAAGCTTCTTGGCACTGAGGAGTGAGTGGCAGAGGCTGCATAAGTCACTAGTGTGGAATTAATCAGGTTTGACTACTTTACGACATCTAGGAAGATTTGCTGGTTTGTGAATGGCTGGCAGAGCATGGAGGTATTCTTTAGATTTTCTCTCCTCCATGCACATGAACATGGGCAGTTCTTTTATGTCCCTCACTGAACACAAGGCAGAGGAAGTTCCATCATTTCCAGCGGATTCACCGCTCGGCACTGCATATTACAGAAGGGTTTTTGTGGCCCCTTGTGTGCTAAAAATGTGCACCCTCTACAGTGCAACCTAAAGTGTGTCAAGTGAATGGAAGACTACGTGTTTGTGTGTCTGTGTGTGTTCGCGTGCATGTGTGTATACACTGTGCTTTATTATCCTCTGAAGTGAAGAATAACATTTTACATAATAAACAATGAATTACATAGAATTGCGCCTCTGCATTTTATAAAATGTCTGGAAACCTGTACTTTTCTCAAACGTATAATTATAAGCAAGTTGAACATTCAGTTTGCATAAAACAAAGAATTTCCTTCAATTCCATAGGTTGGATGGGATATATACACTCACCATATAAATAACATCTCAGTGAAATTGGATAATGCATTATTCAAATTAAGAAGCTTCTGCTTTTTATAGGTGCTACAATTTCCAAATTGGACGTGTGTACCGTAAGCAGAGAGGTTGTCCCGCGTCTGAAGGATCCTCTGAAGACAGACAGAATGGAGAGTCCTAAATTGCTCTGCACAGAGAGGTGGGGGAATCCTGATCTGCTCATCAGAGGCAGAATTGAGAGCCCTGATCATCTTGATGCAGACCGAAGACAGAGGCACGATCCGCTTGGTACAGACAGCAAGGAGAGTCCTTATCCGCTCGAAACGGACAGAAGGAAAAGTCACGATATGCTCAGCACAAGTCAAATGAACTGGTGTGAAGGTGAAGTTTTTTATATTCACTGTAACAAATGAGTCCCAAGATGGTAAGAGTAAAAAATAGATATTTGCTTTTTATAATTGAGGCTGAAAGGTCTGAATGCAGCCAAATAAAAAGCAAGACCAGTCAAGCTTGTTACGTTTACAAGCCTTTCCAGCCTCCTCTGGGCTAATTGAGGCTCTAAAATCCAGCCGTATACAAGCTGGTATGTATCGCCCTGAGCTACCTTTATACCTTGCCTTACACTAAGACAAGTTCCTATTGGTGCAGTCTAAATCAGTGCAGATCTCCAGGTGAGCACACTGTGCTTGAAGTTCAGTGATGTAAGACTTCCATTCACAAACTCCTCAAAAGGCTGTCCAGTTTCAGGCCACATGAAGAAACTGGTTGCTAAGCACACTCAGCCGTTCTTGGCAAATAACAGGCTCCTTCATCCCCACAGCTTCAGGCGTTGCACTCGGACAGAAAGCGAGTCTTCAGTTCCCACAGTATCAGCATGATTACCATGCGGGAGTTTCAGTAAATCATTTATGAGTTGAGGATGATGTGTTGATTATTTTGGGCACAGGAGGTTCTACAGATCTGTTGCTTCTTGCATTAGAATTAGACACAAAACTTTATGATACGAAGCTTTTAAAGTGGCAGGTATAATGTGTGCAATTTAGAACACTTAAGTTACTAGGAGTCCTCCCAGTTTGGTGCCCCCTTTTAAATTAAAATCTTAGTATGTCTGTGAGGCTACCAGTCTAAGTGAAATCCTAGAGACCGAACACCAATTGTGCAGGGGTCCCTATGATTTTGCCTTGTGCCACTGACAGATAAAGGTACACGGCCCAAGAATTGTATTCCTGTTCACAGCTGATCATACATTTCTTCCTAAGTAAACGCCTTACACAGAAAAGAGAACACACAACCTCTTTGACTTATTCAGCCACACAAACCTACAACCTTAAACCCTAAACTCTTTCAAACCGATCTATCCTATGACACCTTCTAAGCCTGCTAAACAAAAAATATCAAATGAGCTCCCTATAGCCCAGCACCCACGTGTTCCCCTAGTCTTGAATGCATAGCACATAGTCCATGAGATGATATGGGCTTTTGCGTGGTGCAAAGATGCTTCATTAAGTCTGTTGCTATTGTTCTCTTCCTTCACCACACTGGGAGACGCAGCAGTCATTGCTGTGAGCCAGTTACAAAATTACTCTTTGGTGCATCAAACCACATAGGCTTTATCCACCCCCCACCAATTCATAATCACCCAGATACTGCTCTGCCCTCTCTTCTAAGCACACAATCTACAGTTTAGGAAACGGTACACCTTCCCTCATTGGCCTAGTAATCTGTGTTTCCGGATGCCCATGGAATGTCACCACTATACTCCAGTACAGTGCTCTCACCAGGCCTAGCTGAATACTCGCCTTGAAAAGAGGTGGGTTCTATCCAGCAGGCCAGTTGCCACCTTGGGACCATTTGCAGTTGTAAGTTTGCAAAACCTGCCCATACCTTTAAGAATGCTGGAAGAGACGTGTGATGCCCCTCTTGCTTTTTTCAGCGCCTTTCAGATACTTGTGTAGATGAAAGTGGCACACATACCTTATTCACTTTGTCAACACTGTTCAAGGGGGATCCACCAGTAATCACTTATATTAATGGTCCTTACATATGCCTTACTTGTTGTTACATATACCTTTCATGTCTGAGTGCTAATCATGGGTCTCACCTTAATAGTGGACTCACACTGCCTCGTTAAACAACACATACCTGCCCTGTACACAACTCATCACCCATGTCACAATAACCAGAATACTGCAAGTGCATTCTTGACCAGCCAGGGTAATTTCAAGGCAAAGATCTGTGTGTGTGTGTGTTGTGTGTGCGTGTGTGTCTCTGTAGATGATACCGCTGGTATTGAAGATGGTGGGGCATGTAAGCAGAACTAGTGGAGTTCCACCAGGATATGGGAGTTGTGGTCAAAATAACACTTCTTCATGCCCTTGATGAGGCTTGCCATAGTTTCTAGAATGGATTTCAGGGGGCCAGTATGGTGTCAGATCGTAGAGATGGTTATTTCCTCCATCCAAATGTGAGAGTGCAATAGATTAGGCAGCAGTTTTGAAGTTGCTTTCAGGGTGAAACAATTTCACTTTCTCATATAAAGTGGACTGTTTCTATACTGTCTTGGTCTTCGCAATATGTTCCTTTAGGGAGAGGACAGTGTCGAGGGTGAAACTGAGTGACATGGCGGATGATAGTTGAGGGTTGAATCCGTCCAGGTTCATGCTGTTGAGCCAGGTTTCAGCTAGTTACTGTTTGCTGTTATTGGTGAACAGGAAGTATGTAGTCTTGGTGGGGTTGAGCTTCAGGTAGGTGCAGGAAGTCTTGTGTGTCATCAGCGTATTGATGAAATGTCATGCTGTTGCTGGCGAGTACTCATTTAAAGGGCTCTACATACAGCTTGAAGATGGTGGGGGACAGGATGGAGTCCAGGGGTGTGGGTTACTCTGCAAGTTATCATCATCATCAACTTTATTTTCGATCACACGGATCTTATAAAGTGCAAGGTGCCATACATTATAAAAAGCAGTACAAGCAATAAAAGAGCCAATAACAATGTGCAGTATACAACTATGATTAAAACAATTGAAAGCTAAAAGACATTTTCTATAAAATGGCCCAAGGTTTGATATGCAGGGATTAAAAACTATAAAATGCATTTAGAATGTTGGATCCATAATGGATGCCAAAATTTGGCCAAGCCAAAACAACGACCCTGCGAGTGTCGGTAGCTAAGATTCTCATAACCTCTAAGTAATGACTAGGTCCAATCAGTTTACACAACAGCACAATACATTTGCCCCGCAAGCTTCTAAATTGGGGGCAAAAAAATAACAAGTGGACTATTGATTCTGGACTTGTCTTACATGCAGGACGCTGGTCATCTGTGGTGGTCTTGTTACTCCACTTTTTACAAAACAGTTTGGTTGGTATGGTTTTAAAACGAAAATGGATAAACAATTTACGTGCCAGTGGAGGTACAATGTCATCAATTGTATCCTCATAAAATGGGGCTACTTTAAAATTGATAAAATCCAGGCTCAAGGTGCCCACCAGTTTGGTCATCTCCTTCACCATAATAGTATTCCAATAAATCTCTTTGACCCTACATTTTGGGATAAAACACAATCTTTCAGGAGTGTACCAATATTCCTCCATCCCAAGGCTCTCCAGTAGATTCTTCAGAGAGCTGAACCACGGTATTGATTTAACCTGGGGTCGCTTCAGGAGATAAATCGCCTCTGCTCTATATGGAGTGAGCTTATTTACCTACCACAGACGGTGCCAAAACATTAGCTGCTTATAGCCCAACTTATGTGATAGTAATTTTTGACTCAGGTCCATGAACATGGGAGTCAAGGGGGTACTAGAGGGGAGGTTTAACATTGAGCGAAGGAACCGATTCTCTACAACAGTGAGTGAATTTGTATTTCCAATACCCCATAATTCGGCACCATAGAGGGTTCCCCCCAGTATTTTGGTATTGTGAATTTCTAGTGCCGGGGCCACTTTCCTTGTCACTGTCTTTTTGTGAATTTTGCACAGGTGGGCCGTTTGTTGTACTAATGATATTTGAGCCTTTTCGATATGTGGCACCCAGTTAAGCTATGAAGTTAGGTGGATACCCAAATAGTCGAAGGCGTGGACTTGCTCTAGGGGACTAGTTCCTACATACATTCGCTTTTTTGAAAGCTTGGAATTCCCCTTCGAGAAGATCATATATTTTGTTTTTGACTCATTTAATACCAAAATATGCTCGTTGCACAATTCCATAAAAATATTCAGCAATTGTTGCAGACCATGAGGGGATTTAGAGATTAGTAGGGTATCATCTGCGAAGAGTAGGGCGGGCGCTCTTCTCTCCCCCACCTTTGGTGCATCACATCCATCCCTATCTAGATGGTCTATCACCCCATTTATAAAGAGAGAGAACAACGTGGGAGCCAGGACACCCTTGACGCACTCCACATTTGACAGGAAATTGATCAGTGAGTTGATTGTTATCCCCCCACCTAACTTGTGCAGTATTTGAGGAATGCAGCCGGATTAAAATTTCTAGGAGATTTTGAGGTATACCCATCTCTGCCAGCACTCTCCACAACTTGGCTCTCTGTACCAGGTCGAATGCAGTGCGTAGGTCCACAAAGGCAACATAGAGTTTTCCCCCTTTAATGCTGACCTCCCTCCAGTAGATACACAAGAAGCGGAAAACCTGATCCAAAGTGCTGATATTAGCACGGAAGCCTGCTGTAAGTTATAGAAAATGTCTGGGATCTTGATGTACCTATGGGGACAAACTGGTGTCAGTTGGATAGGTTAGAGTTGAACCAGCAGAGGACGTTAACAGCAAAATATATTTGAGATGTCAAGGGAGCTGATGGTTCCGGAAGTATCAGGAGGCAGGAAGCATCTTTGTAGTCTGTCTGCTGTCATCTACCCCTTGTATGGTGGTGGTTCCATGATGCCGTGTGATCTGAAGATTGATTGGTAGCCCTGAAGGTGATTGGTTTTGATGTGTTTTGGGAGTCTTGTGTAGACTTCTTTTTTTAATATTCTTGAAGATAAAGAGTAGATGAGTGATGGGCCAGTAGTTATTGGGGTCTAAAGTCAGTTTGTTCAGCAGTGGGATCACAGTCACTCACCTGCAAAATCACTCCCTTGGGTGGTACATTTAACAGACACTTAGCAACAAATGGGGCACAAGAATCGACCTCACCTAGGAGGCAAAAATACGTTCATCCTTCTCCACAGTAGCATGGAGTTCCTCCTGACTGACTGCTTGTGTGAGATTCTCTGAAGCAGCACCTGCCCATTAATCATCTTCCTACTTCCGGCCCCATTGACCCCCGTTGACATCCCCTCCCCATCTACCACGTGTCAGTGCAGGGTGTAGCCTAATAGAAGGACTGTGTGATCAGAAGAGGCACCAGTGCCAGAAATGCCCCACAAATATCTGGACTTAGTGTAAGCCCAGTGGCTCGCTTTCCTTTCCACCACAAAAAATCCTTTTTTAGATTCAGCCGAAGCCATCAATGCAATGAGGTTATAATTTCCTTCCATATTATATCTGATTGTACAGTGCTCTGTTTCTGTACCCTGGCATTTCTAGTAACTATGGTTTTATATTTTCTGTCAACATTATGCGCTGTAGGAAACTCTCTAGTATCCATTCTTAGTTTTTAAAAAACATTTGGCTAGCCACACCCCAACATAAATGTTAAATCATTTGTAAAGGTAATTACCATGTCCATGTATTTATTCTACCGTAGTAGTAGTAAGATAAAAACAAAAAATTGTGGCACTACGTTCACAGAAACTGAACAAGTGTTGATTTAACCACCACCTAAAGTTGTAAAACTTAATAAACACATTTCTTCGACACCGATAAGAATTACAATGCTCATTATAAATGTAATCTGTAAAGAAAATTTCCTGCATAATTTCCATTATTTTAATAAAATATTGCATTCTACTACAACCAACTTCTTAAGAATAGTTCTAGTATGACATTGTCATTTTCTGTTGCACTTAATGATAACTAAAGCTTTAAGTGTCAACCGGTATCTCAGAAGGCAAAATAGCATTGTGTGAAAATTGGTCACCACCAGAAGCAATAAGTAATCCTCCCTGTCAGCTGATATCCCCTGACAGCTATAGAAGTAGTCTCTACTCAATTCCAGAACTCCTTAAAAACCTACATCCAGCTCATCCGTCTCCACATACAGTCCATTACAACTTTTGCATTGACCAATCTGTGCAGTAAAAATGTGTCATATAACTGTAAAATGGATGCCTTTCTCAAGAACCCATGACTAGTTTGGTGGTTTTCTGCCCCATACCCCTCACCTCTTGGAATTACTGATACAGAGAGCCTTGTTGACTCTAGACAGGTGGAAAGACTTGCAGTTAAAGGATGTTGTGAAATAACATGCAAGAATCTGTATTTCTGCACTGATTTCCACATGTTTCGTTCAGTATTTCTCAATGACACTTACCTACTTGCTACCAAAGTCTCCAGGTCAAATATTCCAGAGAAGCTGAGTTACCAAGGTTCTCATAATCTCAATGTAGTTGGTAGCTCTTGTTACTCGCTCCATCATGATTACAGTAGGACTTGTGATGAGGCTCTCCATGCAAGAAATCAGTAACCGATCCCTCTGGGCTACATCTCATTATCTAGCAAACAGTCATCTTCCGTCAACACACAATCACCTCTGATATTTTTGTATATTTGTGAGCTAGAGGTGGTTGAGATGATGCAAGCCTTCGATAGAGGCCAACACTCCTGAGCTATACAATTCTGATAGCCCCATGGGTCATGTTCACGCTATATAAAACTTTTAAAATAAATAAATACATTCAGCCTATTCACGATGTAGACTCTTAGCAAGAGGCCATGTGATCCCGCTACCATATTTGAGATCACCATCTAAAAACATCAGGGGTCAAAATTAAATTTACAAGTTTACCTCTCTTCTCTACCCATCCTTCATTAGAAACAAGAAAAATATAATTAATCTGATAGAGACATCTAGCTGCAGGATATGGAAGATTTTCGCATGAGCAGTACCCCTACGCGCTGGTAGGTGGCGTCAATCATCTCGTCGTCGTCCGCGACAAAAGTGATGTCCGCATCACCTATATAGGCGCCACCTCGACAAGCTGACATCCATTCTTTTCTTTCCACGCCAGTTAGCGCTGATCTGGAGAAAGAGCTACCTCTCTGTTGGTTTTTGACAGAATGTTTTTGACGTTTTGTCGAGTACTTTTTTGAGGCATTATCCCTCCATGTTGTGTCAAGGACGTCTTCAAGGAAGACCGGGTTTAAACCGTGTGGCACCTGGCATCTCGCATTGTCAGTTACAGACCCACACCTTATGTGTTTGTTGTGTATAGAGCGCGATCACAACTCCAAGTCGTGCTCGGACTGAAGGCTTTGCGGGAGCGGTCCCTGAAGCTGCTGGCGGCCCAGTAGGCGATGCCTAGGAGATCTCAGTCCCGATCGAGAGGGATGACGTGGGACTGCTCCAGAAGCCCCAAGTCCTCTTCTTCCCATTCCAAGTCATCAGGACATTCGGGGCAGAGGCATAAGAAGCATAAGAAGTCAAAGCATGCTTTGAATACTCCTCGTCCGTCGGCTGACGTGACAAAATAGGTGCTGTCGGGCCCTGCAAAGTCGGAGGTGGCCTCATCTGGTTCCGCACTGGTGGCTTTGGCCTTGGCTCCAATGGACCCCCATGCATCCAGACCGGCGTCGGTCGTGCCACAGCGACCTCTCCTGAAGCCGATGCTCCCGGCGCCCACTGATGGCACCAGCCCCATTCATACCCACGAATCTGACACGAAGCCGGAACGGTGTTGACCAATGCCGTTTCTGGTGCCGACAGGACCCACGTGTCGTAGGTCGGGGCCTGAGCCCTATTCTGAAGGGCTAAGCCTTGGGGAAGAATGGGAGGGGTCACTGGACCCTTTAGAATACCAGTTAGAAGGCCAGGAAGATATGGACTAGTGTGAGGAACTGGGTGATGCCAGTGGTCTTGACACATCCCCTGATACTTGTATGCTTTCTCCCCCTACCGTGGCTATGGAGGAAGGAGCATCATATTCCATGATGGCGAAGAGGGCAGCTGAGGTCCTGGATCTCGAGTTGCTCTCAGTGGCAGTCAAGACTAACATCTTTATGGAAGTGCTACAACCGGGAGCATTCTGCTTCCGAACCCCTGCTCCCTTTTAATGAAGCACTAACAGATGTCCTACTGGGAACCTGGTCCAAGCTCAGCACAGGGGCTCCTGTTGCCCACCACCACTGCGCTCACCTGGGGACCCGAACTTCCTCACCCAACACCCCACCCCTGAGAGCTTGTTGGTCCAAGCCTCTACACCCGATGGCGCATTCCCTGTTGCAACCCCCGGAGAGTAAATCAAAGATCCTGGATAGCTTGGGAAAGAAGATGTTTTCTTCCACCAGTCTTGCTTTGTGGTCAGTGAACACTGCATGCTTATTGGGCTGCTACTTCCACACTCTGTGGGACACAGATGCGCAAGTGCTGCCACTGGTCTCGGAGGATGCCCGGGCCATTCTCTCACATGCGGTCAAGGACAGGAGAGACGCATCGAAGTTCACCATTAAGTGTTGGTTGGACCCAACCGACTTGCTGGGCAGAGCGGTTTCGTAGACGGTGGCACTTAGACGTCACGCCTGGCTGAGGACATCTGCCATTTCAGGAGATGTCCAGGCTTCCCTCATGGACATGCCCTTTGATGGCAGCCATCTCTTTGGAGACAAGGCAGACTCGGCGCTGGAGCGCTTTAAGGACTCACGGGCTACAGCCCGTGAGTCCTTGGGCCTCGCAGTTGCCCCATGTCATCCCCAGTCTGCCTATCGCCCCTTTCGTGGCTATGGAATGGGCGTTCAACCGCCCCACCTCTATTCCAGTCATTGCCCTGCGCAACCTTCCCAGACTGTGCGGGAGCGAGGGCTCAGTTGATACCGACCCCGTGGGTCAGGTAGCCAGAGGTCTGCCACAACCACCAATTCCCCTACAGCCACAGCCTCTAAGCCCTCCCAATCCTGCCCTACAAGATCATGGCCATCCAGTTGGTGACAGAATCAGCCATCATCTCCACCACTGGCAGTCCATAACATCGGACAGCTGGGTTTTACATATTATTTGGAGGGGCTACTACCTTACCTTCGAATCCTCCCCTCCCCCTATGCCTCCATCTCATGACTGGCTGACGGAGGATCATTTCTCCTTGCGCCGCGAGGAAGTCACGGCTTTCTTGGCCAAGGGAGCCATAGAGAGGGTTCTGGTGTCAGAAGTAGGCAGTGGTTGCTATTCCCACTACTTTCTGATCCCCAAAAAGAACAAACTGCTTCGCCATATCTTCGATCTGATTACCCTCATTCTCTTGCTCAATAAGGAGAAGTTTGGGATGCTCACATTGGCTCAGGTTTTTTCTGCCCTGCACCCAGGAGACTGGATGGTAGCATTGGGCTTGCAGGACGCCTATTTACACATCCCCGTCCTGCCTGCCCATCTGTGTTACCGGCGGTTTACGGTAGGCCACGAGTACTTTCAATTAATCGTGCTCCCTTTTGGCCTTACCAGCTTCCCTAGGGTATTCACCAAGGTAATGGCGGTGGTCGGAGCTCATCTGCGAAAATCAGAGGTGCCAGTCTTGCCCTATCTCGACGACTCGCTGTTGAAGGCGAGCTTGTCCCAGGTTGTCGTCTCCCACCTCCAGACTATGGTGAACCTCCTGCATTCGCAGGGGTTCACTATCAACTTGCCGAAGTCACACCTGACTCCCTCTCAGAGGCTCCCTTTCATCGGAGCTGTTCTGGACACAGTGCAGTTTCAGGCTTCGAGCAGCGAGACTGGGATATTCAGGCTATGATGTCGATGTTTCAGCCTCTATCTTGGACTCCGGTGAGAATGACTCTGAGGCTGCTGAGCCTCATGGCCTCCTGTATCCTGCTGGTGACACATGCCATATGGCATATGCAGGCTCTCCAGTGGGGCCTGAAGTTTCAGTGGGTTCAGCACCAGGGGAATCTTTCCAATATGGTCCAGATCTCTGAGGGAACTGCAAAGACCTGCAGTGGTGGCTACCGAACCACGATTGGGTCAGAGGCAGAACCCTTCCCCAACCAGATCTCTCAGTAGGGACAGATGTGCCACTTCTGGGACGGGGTGGCCATCTGGGAGAGGTGGAGATCAGAGGACTCTGGTCTACGGCAAAATCTGGACTCCTCATAAACATGCTGGAGCTGCAAGCGATCCGACTGACCTTGATAGCCTTTCTACACTCCATCAAGGGAAGGCTGATGCAGGTGTTCACAGACAACACCACCGCCATGTCGTACTGCAACAAACAGGGCGGGGTGGGGTTGTGGACCCATTGTCAAGAGGCCCTGCGTCGCTGGAAATGACTGGAACAGCAGGGCATATCCCTGGTGGTTTAACATCTGGCAGGTCCCCTGAACGCTAGAGCGGTCAAACTCAGCCGTCAATGCTTAACGCAGCACGAATGGTGTCTCCATTCAGAGGTGGTGCAAGGTCACTTTCAGCAGTGAGGAGAGCCTTGCTTAGATCTGTTCGCTTCGGTCGTGAATGTGCAATGTCAGCAGTTTGACGTGCTGTAGTTTCCAAGGCGGCTTTCGCTCAGAGACTCTTTTGGTCTCGAGTGGAGCTCAGGCCTCCTGTACGCCTTTCCACCCATACCACTTCTGCCCAGAGTTCTCGGAAAGATCAGGAATGACCAGGCCCATGTTATCCTTGTGGGTCCAGACTGGGCACAGAGAGTCTGGTATCCCAAGCTTTTCAGCATGAGCATCGATCCTCCGATCAGGCTGCCCCTTCAGGAGGATCTTCTGTCGCAGCAGCAGGGGAGGGTTCTCCACCTGAACATGTCCACTCTGCTCCTTCTTGCATGGAGATTGCGCTGTGACAGTTGACAGCTTTCCACCGTCCTCCCGAAGTCTGCAATGTTATTCTGGCAGCCAGGTATCCCTCCACCAAAACAGACTACGCCTGCCGGTGGAAGAAATTTGTATATTGTACAGAAAAGTCTACTGACCCTCTTTCTGCTTCCCTTTCTGATGTCCTTCTTTTTAGGTCTCGCCTGAGCCAGCGCATGCGATGCTCTGCGAGACATTTAGTAGTGGGGTTTTGAAAGTGCTACCACAGCTTTTGCTGGCCTAATGCTCGCGGTTACGCGCACGGGCGCAGCCTCCAGCTTTCAGCGCCCGAGGCGCCATCTGGAGCGCGATCACTTTAACTTCTGCTGCGGATCACTTTCGCGCGCGCGCACACAACTCCCGGTCGCGGCTGCACGTCTTGCTTTTTTTTGTTTCCTGCCTCAGCTTGTGTTCCGATGCACGTGTTTTTGACCTACGCATTCATTCACCAGATGGGAGTTCGTTTGCAGGCAGTTTCCAGCAGCAGCGTGTTTCAATTTGTATGCAATGAAAGTCCGCCTTCACGTCGTGCTTTTGTAATGTATGCATATTTTTATCTTTTTGAAACAGTGTCTTTATTTTTAAACAGAACCATGTTGGTTAATTGTTTTTGGAATTACTTTTCTGTCCGCTAGATTGTTATAGGTTTCTTTTTCTTTTCGTTGAGCGTATGCTTTTAAAATATGGATATTTACTGTTTATTTATGTTTAAATGGATTGTGCACGAGCCCCACCTGACCCACGCCCACAGCTGCGGACATCAAGACCCCTTGCTTCTCTCAGAGAATTGTGTGATAGGCGCTAGATTTTAGAAAGATCCATGAGCCTAGTAACGCTGCCCCATTGACGACTTGGATAGTGAATCCCTGGACACCATGATCGGTTCCTAATTGATATATGCTGCTTCTGCGCACGCTCGTGCTCATCCGCTGCACTCGGTAAACAGACTGCCTGAATGGCCTCCTGCCATTGTACATGTTAAATACCCTCCGGGCTGCCTCCCACCCGCGAAAAACGTAAGTGGTGTGGCATGCCCAGCGCGACTGCTTTTTATCAGCCCTTAGTATCAGTAAATGTGAAGCGTGCCCATACTTGTTGAAGAAATTAGTGTGCTTGCATGGAAATATTTATTTAAATATAGTACATTATGTGGAAGCATTTCTCAAAATCATTGGGATGTTTACAATCAAACCAAAATACTGACGCACACCACTGCTATGCAAGCAGACTGGCATTCATTTCTGTAATCTATTTTTAAAAATAACTTTCTTAAAGTGCTTACTCCCTTGCTTAAATGATATGTACAAAAATTCCTTGGCGAACGTGGTCATGTGCCCACATTTACACATATAAAACATACACTAGGCCACACAATATAGCAGAGCAACCAGCACTGTGATAAAGCCAACAGTGCGAAGCTTGATATATTAGTCTCCGCATTTGACAAGTCGGAAGCAGATAAAATGTATAGCATTCAGCAAATTAATAGCATCGCTTGCTGTACAGTGCTCTGAAGCGGCAACAATGTGGTGACAGCAAGCATTATGAAAACAAGAAGGTACAAATACAGTTTTAGAC
The DNA here is from genome assembly GCA_963921515.1 of Calotriton arnoldi. Lineage (NCBI taxonomy): Eukaryota > Metazoa > Chordata > Amphibia > Caudata > Salamandridae > Calotriton > Calotriton arnoldi. The sequence continues at coordinate 1,240,079 of CAWUFW010000078.1, read as the reverse complement.
CTTTTTTAAACGTTACATTGATGTTAATTTGTGCAGGGTTCTCGTTCACTGACACTTGTGCCCATGTTTCTTTTGCTTGCTTACATATACACTTTTAACTGTCAGTGCATTTTTCTTCCTCCTTTTCAGCTCTACTTCATTTTTATGCCTATTTTCCCATTTTCAGTTTTTTTTAATTCCTTTACTTTTCCCCTTTTAACCTTTGGGCCGCTATCATTTTTGTTTTTTAAATCTCGCAAAACAGAGAGTTCTTAGCTGTCTGTATGGGTAAAGGGTCCTTTGGACATACCAATAAGTTATAGTGAACTTAGAGCCTGCCCATTGCTTACTGTTCATTGGCTTTTTTGCCACTCTCATTTGCTTGCTTCTTCTATGACTAAGCTATTGGCAATGTAAATGAAAATGCCTTTTATTTATCTTTTTTAAAACAACACATAAATAAAAGGCATTGTCATTTACAATGTCAATAGCTCAAACTCTCATAAATGCGAGACCTGTTGCATTGCAAATGCTTGTTATTCTTACCCTTGCCCAGGAGGGCTCTGCTCTGGGAACTCTGAAGGGTTACTTTTCTGCTCTGTCTGCCTTTTTGTAGCTGCATGACCAACCCTCCTTATTTGAGTCCCCTATTGTAAATAGGTTTCTTAAAGGTCTTGTTTATATGTTTCTTTCTTCTCCTTTCGTTATGCCTCAGTGGGACCTTCATTTAGTTCTCACTTTCTTAATGTGTGCTCCTTTCGAGCCTTTTCATACTTGTCCCCTCCGGCTGCTCACCATCAAGACAGTCTTTCTTGTGGCAATAAGATCTGCCTAGAGCGTGAATGAGCTGCAGGCTTTATCATACATGCCTCCATTCCTGTCTGTTTTTCCAGACAAACTGGTGCTTCACACTAGGCCTATTTCTTGCCAAAAGCGGTAACACCATTTCATGTGGGCCAATCCGTCACCTTGCCCACTTTCTATGCTCCTCCACATCCCTCAAAAGAAGAGGAGCGACTCACCCGTCTGGCCCAAAAAGAGCGTTGTCGTTCTACCTTGACCGTACACGAACATTCCGGGTGGACGACCAACTCTTTGTGGGGTATGTTGGAGTGAAGAAGGGTCAGGGGGTGCAGAAATTAACCATTTCATGCTGAGTTGTTCTCTGTATTAAAATCTGCTATGGACTGGCCAAGAAGCAGCCCCCTGAGGGGTTAAGGGCTCATTCCACCAGAGAAAAAGCTGCGACCACTGCGTTGGTATATGGAGTCCCAGTCCTGGACATCTGCCAGGCAGCAATGTGGGCGTCCCTGCACACGTTCACCAAGCATTACTGCCTGGACAGTCGGGTCTGCAGGGATGGGCATTTCGCCCATTCGGTCCTGCAGGACTTTCTAGTTTAGAATTTATCCGCATCCTCGGTGGATGGTATTGCTTGGGTATCTATTCAAAGGTAAGCAATCTGCGGCTAGATCTCTCTATCAGATGAACAAGTTACTTACCTTTGGTAATGCATTATCTGGTAAAGACACTGTCTAGCTGCAGATTCCTTACCGACCCACCAATCATCCCTGCTCTGCAGACAGATTTTTAGGGTTAGGGATAATTCCTTTCAGGGCCCTAGTTTGAACACACTTCATGGCTCTGTGATTCTGGCATGGAAAGTCGTGAAAAGTAACTGATGTCAGCACGCTGAGGTGGCGCCTGTATAGGTGACGCGAACGTACTTCCAGCGCGGACCACGCAGTGCGGAGCCCATCGACACCACCTACTGGCGTGCAGGGGTACTGCTCACACAAAAATCTTCCGGTTCCAGTCTGACGCCTGGGAAATTCAAAGGTAAGGAATCTGTAGCTAGATATTGTCTCTACCAGATAATGCATTACCGAAGGTAAAAACTTGCTCGACTGGTTGGATGTTTCTCATTTTGGTATTGCAGATGAGCAGAGGTGAAAGTTAGCAGATGATTATCTGGAGAAAATAGTGCACTGTACAACTGCAGCATAAACCTACTTTGCAAAAGCACACTGTGTATTCACCCAAAGAGAGACCTAGTCTAGCACAGAAGCTTAGAGGATAGTAACCTACACTGTCTACTGAATGTTAAATAGTTTGGTGATGCTGCAACTGAATGTGAAATCACTATTTGATGTCTCCATGAATACAGAAAAAGAGCTCACCATAGTCATGATCTCGGACAGCATCAAAGAGGAGGAAGAGCCCGTTCCCGTGGCTGAACTGAACCCAGGGAACGTTAAAAACATTCACAGCCCTGCAGGTATGTGTCCCTTTTTTTTAATATACTTCTAAACACACAAATGTGGAATTATTCACCAGAATCAAGTAGCTCAATAACATTTGGCCTCAGTTTATATTAGTCCTGTCACAAGGACTAAAAACAAGTCACTGATGTGGTTTCACTGACCAAGAAAGACTGTAAATATATAGTGGCACATTATGCCCTAGATAATGTACCAGATCCTACCTTTGTGTTTGGCTTAGACATTTTTGTATCTGCAGTCTTCTTTTAATGTCCGTGCGAATTCTCAACTTCTGTTCATTGTGCCTAAATAGAAGTTGTCCCAGTGGGGGAGGCAGAGGGGTGCAGAGCCTTCTCATTTCAGAATTTTGTGTTGTAATGATCTTTCTTTACATTTAAAGAAAGATCAAAATATTTTGGTATTCCGGTGTCTTCTCAGTACCTGACAGTTCAATAAGTAAACTATTTGGTTAGTATTGCAGGATAAATTGAAATGTTTCCTTAAACAGACACATAGCTTGATAGATAAACAAAAAATTACACAGGCAGGACTAAAATATTATGACCAAGTTCACTTTTGTAAAAACCTTGGGCTTCGAGGATAACGAAGCTTCAGAAGACCACAAACGCTAAACGATAAGGCTAGTGAAGAAAAATGTTCTTATTGGTTCCGAAATATATAGACTCATAAGAACACACACCAAGCAGTTGATACAGAGGAGGTTTGAAAGGAAGCAATAAGGGAAGATAGGAGTCGGAAGGAATGGACAAAGAGTTTGAAGAATCCCTCAATTATTAAGCCAACCATCACTGAGACAAACCTGGCTCTTCATTCTGCACGGTGCCTTGTGGCCAAGCTGTTCAAAGAAACACACTGTACTCTCCCTTCTTGTTGAACTCTAATCCATGAGTGCTGATTTTTTTGTTTGGAATAACCCTGAAGGCATTTCCAGACTCAATGGCGTCCTTCAGCCTAAGGTTCTCATTCCGAGATCACTTAAAGCAAACCTATAATCACGGACCTCTTTGAACGAATGATCGGAAAATCACTCAAATCTATCACTGCACAGGAAAGGATTTGAACTATTACATGAATAGCCGTAGAATTGGTGTTCTATCCTTGCATTATCAAACTTTTGCCTTCCTGCCCATTCTAGCCCCCTCCCACCAATCCGCTGTGCTCCTCCCTCCTCCCACTGCCCTGCTTCTCCCCCTCCCAGGACCTACTTAATGGCGGACGCTGTGTGACTGTGCAGTGGGCGCACCACTGGTGCACCAAAGGAAACCCTGTCTCTTTTTGGGCCGCTTCTCTCCTACTCTCTTGTCCTGCTTTCCCTTTCAGGCCCCCACAACCCCTTCCACCCCTCTTCTATAGCCCCCCCACTTGCCCACGCTCCTTACCTGCTCTCCCGAATCTTTTTGCTTCTTCCCACCTTGTCTTCCTGCCCATTCTAGCACCCGCACACGCCCCCTGTGCTCCTATCCCCTCCCAGGACCTACTTAATAGGGGCGCTACCCGACTGTGCAGTGGGCGTGCCGCTGGTGCATCAAAGGTAAGCCTGTCTGTGCCATGCGCACTTGGACCGCGGCCAGTGCAACGCCCCCTGGTCCGTTCAGCCCCGATGCTACACAGCTGCTACCTTCTGTACGCTCAACACAGAATGCCCAACAGCCCACTGCTGCCGCACCGCTCCACACATCATGGTAGGACCTTTTTCCTGCTTCCAGTGCCGCTTCCCTCGCAGCGTCCCCACCTATACACAGCCCCTGAAGTCATACACTACACCGGCCACCCCGACCAGCAACCCACAACACGCCACACTTGACTCTCAGCAGACACTCACGTGCATGCCCCTCAATACCCGTGCTCTCAGCAAACACTCCATCCAAATCTGGGACCTCAACAGCAACAGACCTCCTATTCCTGATGGGAATCTGGCTGAAACCATCGTCGTCTCCCGACATTGCCATGGGCATCCCAGCAGGATACAAAATCGCACGCTAAGTAAGTCTTCACAAACTGAGAGGTGGATTTGCAGTTATCTATAAAGACAATCACGGATTCAGACACCCCCTTAATGGAAAACATGCATTTCAGCCTCCAGACAAATGGCAGCTTCACCCTGAAAGGTACCCTAGCGTAAAGACCACCAGGACCAAACTTCAGCAACCTCATCTCAGACTTCATCGCTCCCCTCTCATCACAAGCAGACTAGACAACGGCATCGCACTATACGCCGGAATCTTTAACCACCTCCTCCACCGACAACAGACCATCTAGAATGCCACAGCAAGACTCCTCCAACGTCGCACCCACATCACTTCACACCTCAGAGAGCTCCACTATTTGCCTATATAAAAATGCTGCCAATTCAAACTCCTCACACACGCATATAGGGCACAGCACAACATAGGACCTGCATACCTTAATAGCCAACTTTACTTCCATCCAGACCACCAGAAACCTTCGCTCAGCCTCACTCTTACTAGCACACACACCCCGTATCTGCAAAAGCAGAAAGGGAGGTTGTAATAAGATGAATTCCAGGTGAGTAAGTGATATCTTTAAGATTATTGAGTTGTAATGATCCATAGAAACAGCCCCACCAGGAGCAGCGTGCTAGCTGCTCAGCCCATCTTCCAACTGACAACACTCACACCAGGTACCCAAGCATTCCACTCATGTCAATCATACCAACATTCCACACAGAACACTCACACTGGCTGAGCAGCTAGTTACAAGGTAAAGTTGAACACAATAAACAAAACATGAAGATACTACATTATCTTCTCTCTTTACAATTTAAAATTAATTAAACCATACAAAAATAAACAACAACTATACACAAAATATACAGTAGAAATAAATAGTCTAAAACCCAGGGGTAAATGGTAAAAACCACACCACGAGAGGGAACAGACTAGACTAAGGGAGTGAGAAGGGTGAAAAGATAAACACAACCTAACACCATCCTCCTCCTTAAAAAAAAATAATAATAATGAAGCCGCAGGGCGACTTACACAAAAGAAACAAATGAAGCGCAGGGCGACTTACACAAAAGAAACAAATGAAGCGCAGGGCGACTTACACAAAAGAAAAACATGAAGCGGAGGGCGACTTACACAGAGCAACGCGTGAGGCGCAGGGCGGCTTACACACAACAAAAACACATGAAGCGCAGGGCGACTTACACCGAACAACACGTGAGGCGCAGGGCGGCTTACACACAACACAGAAAGACGTGAGGCGCAGGGCGACTTACACACAAAGTGAAAATGGGGCAACACCCATAACCACACACTCTAAGTAGGGATGTAACCTTGTACATGTAAATGGAGCTAGCATCCATAACCCAACCCTATGTAAGGGTTACGACAATAAACACGTGTGAAAGGAAACTAACCCATGAGCCTACCTCTACGTAGAGGTAACAAAATGTCATGTAAGACTGTAAAATGTAAGGGCGGGACTGTAGCCCAAACCCATCCCTCATGTAAGGGATCAACTGTGACGACCACCCACTAGAAGACTAAGACGTCCCTTAAGTAAGGGAACCGAAACTGTGGCATCACTCAAACAAATGTGCTGTAAAAGTAACATTTCCAATTTAAACTCTAAATATGGTGCACCAAGACTAAAACACACGCCGATGAGCGACCTCTCACCCGAGTTGTCTAGCTTTTTCACTCATCACACCAAAAGCATGGAATCACCTCTTGTGGATTTCAAGAAGCTGAAGACCTGGCTCTTCGACTAACTACCCATGGCCGACTCACTCACCACTCCCGCAGACTCACATCTATACACCTGCTCTAACGCCTGGATACCCTACCGGGTGATAAGTCGCATTTTACAAATCCAGCTCCATAGCGTAACTGCGAAGAATCCTGAACGCAGCAGCCAGACAAGATTAAACCTAAATAGGTGGGACCATTTACTCCCACTCATGCACTTCACTGGTTATTTATGTGTAAAAGAATAGCCTTAAATACCCTTTGCATTGCATATTGGATAATACACCGGTCAGGACCCATCTTTCAACAATCAAAACTCTAATTATACACCTAGATGAAATCTTCAGACCAAGATCAGCACGATCAACCCACATGATGAATAGACACATTGCACAATGTCTGAAAGGCACACACTGCTCGCAATGCCCACATTTCACGCATTACAGATGCTCCACTCCTGACTTCCTACTTTTAATTCTACGCACTCTTGAAAGACACATACTGCTTATTCCTGACATGACACAAACACTAAAGCAAACACTTAGACTGATGTAGATGCCCGGCGCACATGACAGGTACATACACTCCACAGTGGCCAATATGCACACACCATACACACTTATGACTTTAGGTACGATCATTCAAATCACATTCACTCTTGAATACACTCCTGAAACAAACTCCCTAATCCTTTTAAATGCACACTCCTGGGTCCTAATAGAATAATCTTTTTCTATAACCTGGCTGTGCTTAGATTTAGGGGGACATCAAACAACATGAGTGAAGATTCTTTCTGTTTCTCTCTGACCTACTATTTGGTGCTTGGATTCCAATGGGTATGCAGATCTACAGAAGTTCCATTATAATAGTGCACATGAAATCCTTTTGTCACATTCTGCCTAGTTACAAGATCAGCATTTCCCAATTATCCAGTTTATTGGCCTCCCATCTGTCCTTAAACTTTCTACTGTATGCATTTTGCATGTCTTATTGTCATCTTTCTCTTTAAAGATTACCTAGCACTTTGGTAATAGGACTTTGTCCATGTCATGCTGTGTTTATTATTTTTAAATAGACATGTTATTTGTTTTCTTTTCATTTTCAGTAGAACAGTCAAATGAAGACAGTACAAGTGAGAATGGGCCACATGCATCCGCTGACTATAAGAAAGTCTCACCTCTGAAATCCACAACTGAGCTGTATCAAACAATGCAAACAGACAAAAACCTTTTTAACTGTACAGTGTGTGAACAGAGCTTTACTGAAAAGGAGTCTCTTCAAGTTCATATGGCGATTCACACGGGTGTAAAGCTCTTTCCCTGCATCAAGTGTGAAAAAAGCTTTACTCTGAAGTCAAATCTTCACCGTCACATGAGGATCCACAGAGAGGTGAAGCCCTTTCAATGCACTGCATGTGAAAAGAGTTTTACTCAACATAATGATCTTCGTCGTCACCTTAGAATCCACACAGGATTAAAGCCCTTTCCCTGCACCGAGTGTGAGAAAAGCTTTAGTCAGCATTGTGATCTGAAACGTCACATGAGAATCCACACCGGAGTGAAACCTTTTCATTGCACAGTGTGTGGGAAAAGCTTTACTCAGAAGGCTCATCTTCAAGGTCATCTGCGAATTCACACAGGGGTGAAGCCATTTCCTTGCCCTGAGTGCGAGAAGAGTTTTACTCAGCATTGCGACCTTCAACGACACAGGCGAATTCACACAGGAGTGAAGTCTTTTCACTGCACAGTGTGTGGGAAGAGCTTTACTCTAAAGACAACTCTCCAATACCACATGAAAACCCACACAAGAGCGAAGCCGTTCTCCTGAAGTCAGTGTAAGAAGAGATTTAATCGCAATAATAATCTTCAACAGCACCTGAGAGTTGATACAGGAATCAAACCCTTTTGCTGCACTAAGTGTTCAAAAGATTTGCTCAAAAGTCACAACTTCTGCTGGAGCTTAAACTCGTACAGGGACAAATGAATCAAGAGTTCTTGCAAATGTAACGTTAAGTCTATGCTAAGACCGTCGACAATCGGAGTCTATTTGCACCACATGAGAAAGCTGAAATCCAAAATTGTAATACAAATGAGTAAAAGTAATGAGTATGCAAAATAAATGGTTGCCCATTAAGCTTCAAAACCTGGCACAGAATGTAGAAATGCTGCTTATTTGTTTCAAAACAACAGTAACCCTTTTAAGCTACTAGACTGTTATCACCTTGTTGAAGGTCTCGCTACAACTGCACTGAAGAAAGGGCCTCAAAAATAACATTCATGAAAAAGCCCATAGTTCTGCATGCACTGAGAAGGACCTTCAGCGTCAAGTATTTGTTGGTAGTTGGCTATTTTCATTCCACAACTCTTAATAAGGTTGGCAATTTAAAAGAAATTACTTTAAACTGCCATTTCTTTATTTCCATTTCTTAAACACTGACTGCACCTCATCCAGATCTGGCTTCCAGCGTTTGGCCTGAAGTTGAACCGCACCAAAATGAAATTCCTGCTATTCCCCAAAAGTCACTAAAGGTAACTAGTCCAACACTGTCTTCGTGGCATGAGTCTGGACTGTTTGAGTCCCAACTTTCCTTTTTTTGTTGAAAGAGGCAAAATAGAACAAGATAAAGGGAGTAAAAGGGCTGGACAGAGGCTGTTGTAGTGGATTTTACCAACAGGAGGCCTATGGGACTATGGGAAAAGACAAACCCAATGCTGGTATTATGTGTGTTGAACACTAGTATTGAAGAACGCCCAAGGAGTCCTGTAGATATGGTGTCCATATTCAGTTTGTCAAAGTATGCCCTTATCTCTTCAGAGATCTTTCGTTTGTGAGATGGTGTATCTTTTGTACACAAATTTTTGTAAGGTTAGGCTTCTACATTATTTTGATAATAACTTCTACCAGGGATGCATGCATGCCACAGGTTTACATCCTCTTTTAACATTCACTCTCCCTGTTCACACAGTACGTCTAGAAATTTTGACCCTTGAACAGATTGTTTTTAGGGGCTTTGATTTGTTGAGCCAGAAGAGAGAGTAAGTGAAGTCTATCATCTCTAAAAATGAATGGTATTCATTAGTATCTTCAGACAGTAATAGCATTATCAAACCTGCTTATAAGGAGGGTGGTATTATTATACAAGACCCTGCTGAAATTCTGCTGATATCTGTTATAGAGTGTTACTCCAAGCTCAGAGTTGAATCCAGCGAGTGAATTGATTAGAACTGTCACAGATGAGGCATTATCAGTGGGGTTTCCTAGTCAAAATGAGCATGAATTCCTAAAAACAAATCAAAAGAATTCCCACAATCTTTACCTTACCAGAGATTCACAAACAACTACAAAACCCTCCGAGGAGACTTAATATGTGGAAGAAGTTCTCTTTTGGAGTCTTTCTGTAAGTTTATTGACTGATTCATCCAAACGTTTGTATCATCCACAAGGACTTATGTAACGTATAGTATGGATTTGATTACCAGTTCAGAGGATTTTCTTTTTGACTGTGTGATACACATCTTGGTCACACTAAAAATACAATCTCTGTATACACTATTATATATCAAACACAAAACTATTTATATGATAGAAAAATTGTTTTGAACAAAAGACAAGTTTGGTAATGATCCACAAAGATTTTATTGTCTCTGTCACAGATAACTGTGGGAGATGGGTTTGCTCTGGATCTGGAAAACCTCTGCTTCTGAATATCTGCATCATATCTATACTGACACAAGCCCCTTTTTGACAAATATCACACATTGTAGTCAATATATTAGTGATAGTTTCCTAATTTGGACTGGTGATGTGGCCACTCTTGAATTATTGTATATTTGGTTAAACTCCAGTTCAGGGGACATCCAGTTTGTCATGTCTCAAAATTCATCTGAGATTACCTGTCTTGACCTTATCATTTGAGTAAAAGATAACCGAGTATCCAAATAAAGAAGCTTCTGAATAAACACTCGCACCTTTCTAGGGATGTTTTAGACACTCCAAACAAAGCTCTTTTTACCAGTTGACTAACTCCCTACTATTTTGTCTCAATGGGGCTCTTCCACCTATCTCTGGTCCTTCTAAGTCCCTGTGCCTTTTGGATTGAAACACTTTTTTGAGCATGATAACATAAAGCATCTACTGAAACAATTTATCAGCTCAAAGTCCTCCAGTGTGATCTGTGCACTGTGATGTCCATGTGTTCGTATCTATATTTGACAGACTACATAAAAGTGAAGGCCTGCATCTTACATCGCAGCCAAATTAGATAAAATACAGCTGGAGCTCCACTAGTGGGATACTTCAAGGATTTTAGATAGAGTCCAGATGAGATAGTGGCGAGTGTTTGAGCAGATGGTGCCCAAACCTCATGGAGGAGATATTTCCTCCACTCTCACCATTCGGTAAAGCAGAATTTGTAGTCTGCTGATGAGTGCCCATGCAATAAAAGATTTGTAGGGAGAATATTTTTGTGTGATGAAAAAACAGATACTGGATCATATGAGGGCAATAACTAATCAAGATTTCCGCCACAATACAGTTTAACATTTTATGGAAGTACATGATGGTGAATATCAGAATCTCTGATACTTTGGTATTGACTTTATCCACAAAAATCCCAGAGGAGGTAACAGACTTTTCAAGTAAGGCACTTGGAATCAAAATATAAATTTAATCGTCTACGGCTGAAAGGTATAAATTAGGATGAAGAACATTTGTACATTTGTAATGATGCAATTATTCAGGCTTGAAATCAAGCCCTATGTTTTCAGTGCTACTTTGTCACTATATGTCTTGAGTTGTAATTGATTTTTCAATCATTTTTTTCTTTTTCACTTAAAGTGTGGTATTATGTGGAAAAGTGGATCCCCTTTCTCATTATCTTGGAAGAAGATTGATGCCCACTATCAGATTAGATTTGAAAAATGATAATGACAGATTAACAATTTAATGTCAAGGAGACTGATATAGCAATTTAATTTAGACCCAGAAATTGCTTACCAATTGGTGTACTAGTTAATTTAATAATTTCAAGCATGTCACATTTCCCCATGGTCTGGCACATAATTATGCATGATTTGGTGCACAGTGTCCATCGTTATATGCAGTATTAATTTTTGTTATTGACCCACGCCTTTGGGCTTAATCGAAGAGTTGACAACAGTTAATTTTTTAGATCGGTTTGTACTACGCCGTATGATCCTGTTCATGACATAAGATATTGTTAAGAATGCCACATGGTGTTGGTGAAAATAATTTGTCAATAGTGAGCTGGCCAACTTTGCAGTAAGTCATTTCAAATGAAACAACAGGTCTCTGTTCATATGTGTGTAGAATAATTTGTTTCTGAAAGAATATTATCCGCTCTATAAGTGTAAAGCACTTTTTAAGGTAAGTATCTCAATAGGCTTTAACTTTGACACCCAAGATTAAATCTGTTGAGAAGCAAAATCTGTGAGCAAGTAGAAATTTATAAAGTAACCGTCTTCATAATTGTAATATACACTTTGAATTAACATATAATATAATTATGTACAAGGAGGACTTTTTTTTATTAATACAAGTGATGTGATAATTCCCATGATAATTTTTATTCTAATCATGTAATGTAAAATTTCACTATTTTACTACATGAACATGTTTTTGACAGTGGATTTCATTATGAACATTGATAATTGACAATGATGATTTGAGTTCTGTACGGGTAATTAGCGATAAGGTGGCAATGTTTTCATGATCAAGACCTGTTTGGGCCTGGCATGCGTTATCTATGTTCGTCTGCCGATAACAATAAAGGCACAACAGCAAACGCTGTTATGTCTTTGATGCTGTCTCAGTTGACAGCATGATGTCATTCAATACAAAGTAGGATTTCGGATGTCCTGCAACCAAGCCCTGGTCCCGCAATATACCGTAACTCCACAGTGGGGCACACTCCTAAGAGGCGAGATCCGCTGCTGTACAATTATTTTATTGTTGCATGAGGGAACAACAACGTGTTTCGACTCGACCCTTAAATCTTTCTCACAGTAGGTTCCATTGTAAACAGTGATGTGCTTTTACAGATTACATGAAAAGTGAAAAAGGACTCATTTCATGAACGGTGTAAAAAGACTACAAAACCATACTTTCTAAATAAAACAAAGATGACCATTCCCCGATGCCAAAGAATATTTATCAAATACAATTCATTTCAGGTGTCAATAACATTGTGTGCCATTCCAGATATTGAAAATGCTGTCTCAAGCTCTTTTTAGGGTTCAAAAAGAGCACACTTCATTCAGTTTATACCCCCTGTGAGTGGAATACATTTCAATTATACACAGAAACTTCCACAATGTATCATCTACTGTAATGTTTTCAAAACCCAAGTGGCAGATGTACTCTCTTAGAATATAACTTAAGCGTGCCCCAATTTGTACAGCATGTTATCCAGTATTAAATATTGTTATTGTCCATTTTCTATCCTTTTATCACTAAGTTTATCGTAGATCATTTTTCATTACCTTTCATGCCTTAAAGGGGTTCCAATGATTAAACATGTTGTCCTCTACAGTATCATATAACCCAAGTAGGTGGGATCCACATCCACTAAACTCTGGCTTTGCCCTAGTCACAAAAAAATCCAGAACAAATGATAGAAAGTCTAATGCCCCAAGTGGGCCAGTCACTAACAAAAGGGACATATTAATGATGCGACCTGATGTAGGTGGTCCACACAGCAGTGACGGCCCCCAACTTTTCACAGTAGGATATCAAAGGGCCCTGTTCTGAGTCACTGATTTGTCCTGCAGATTCAGCTCTATGGCAAGGACTCTGTGAGTTGGAAACAAAGGTGGGAGAATCCCAAATTAATGATCTGACGCACATAAACACCGGGGATAAAAATTTTAAAATACCTTAGAAGTGACCAAAACATTGACCATACCCTATAATTGTCAAATGAAAACATTACATACAATCAGAAAACTGCAACAAAGGCATGGCAGATGTCTTTAAGCTGTGTCTAGCTGCACATCTTCACCAACATTCAGACTGTTGGGTTCACAGGTTTCCAAATCAAATAGCATGACTTGGATCGGCGAAAGGAGGCCTCCCTATCACCTTACTTTATATTTCTTGGTATTCTGTCAATACCAAAAAGGGTTGCTTTTGTTCAATTTGAATTATGACATTTCAAAATGTCTTGCAACCGGATATTTCTGATGTTTATTAGTAAAGGCCCTTAGATGTTCTAATATATGTTTCTTCATGGATAAAGTGGTACTACCTATGCACCTCTTGGGACACGGACATGATGTCACATAGACGGCAAAATGAGATGTAGATGTCAGATATTGATTAATCCTATACTTTTTATGTGGAACCTCATAGTCTGCAACTTTAGAATGGTAACTACATGCTTTGCATCCTTCACATGGGAAAAAACACAGATCTTTTGTTTTTCCTCTACTGTGTCATCAAAATGGCTAGGTACTATATTATCCTTTATGTTCTAGCCTTCTTATATTTTATCTGAGGACTTGGCCCCAAAAAGGTTGTATAGCAGTATTATTGAGCAAAATGTCCCCGTGAATTAACCTTTTCTTCCTTATTGCACTGGACTGACAAAAAATTGGTTATAAACCTTATTGTTTTGTTCAATTGTTCTGTGGTCCCTTCTTTAGGTCTTTCAAGCAGGGGCGGCTCCTCCGTTATGGCGGAGGAGCATTGCCCCACTGAAAAATAAAATGATCATAAAACCAGTTTATTATAATTTTATTTTTCTTTCTGTGCCGATTGCCAGACTTAGGACGGTCCATCCTGACAAAGCGTCACTGAAGGTGGAGGAGAGTTGTGCACTGTAAGCGCGCATGTCGGTTTGGCCTGCGGTCTTGGGCCGGCCAAATCGATTTCTCTGCCTGGGTGTTTTGCACAGCCGTGTGGAGAAAAGGCACAGACTCCCAGTGCCTGAGCGAGCGCTAGGTCAGCCCGCTCAGACCAATCACAGCGCTGCTCTCCTGCTGGTATAACCAGCAGGAGAGCAGCGCTGTGATTGACCCCTGGGAGCCTGTGCACAGCGTTAGGAGAGGAGCACCGAGGCGGAGACCACAGCGGCAGGTAAGTGCTTTTAATTTATTATTTCCCCCGCACCCTCCTCCCAATGTTTGCGTTGCCCCACTGCTTTGAGCAGCCGCCACTGCTTTCAAGGTTAGATTTGAAAATAAGATGTTCACTCTTCAAACGCCGAGCTTGTTTTCTGGGTACTTTTAATGGGTAGCCCCTGGTGAACATCCTTTTCATGAGCTCATTTTTGGCCCCCTCGTAGCCCTCTTCCATACTGCAGTTCCTCTTTATACAGACCAAATCCCCATTCGGTATATTCCATTTGATATGTTCTGGGTGGCAGCTGGTTGCTTATAGTATGCTGTTAACAGTCGTTGGCTTTCTATACAGGGAAGAATGTATGCAACTCCCCGCTATTTCTGTCTTTAAATCCAGGAAACAGATCCTAGTTGTACACATACCAATACTCAATCGGATGTTACAGTTGTCATCATTGAGTATTTCCAGGAAATCATTTAGATCCTGTTGGCTCTCTGTCCATAAAATGAACAGGTCATCTAAATAACGGAGTCATATGGAAAGTTCCTAAAAAATAGTTGATGTGTCTATCATCATTGGACACTTGCCGCTCCCTCCAGGCAATGGAAAGAGAGAGTCGTATAGCTGGGGCCGAAGCATGTGCCCATAGCTGTCCCTCTGCTCGGTCTATATAGCTATGTTGCCAAACAAAGGCATGCTTTGATTTGCCTATAACTTTGGATGGATTTTAATCAGATTTGGGAACTGCTTAGCCAAATCCAGCATGCCAAATTTTGTGCAGTTAGGAAGGGGTCAAAAAAGATGTGTTTTAGAGGTCTGCGGACCGAACACACCTAAAATGATTCCCGTTGTCCACTAAAATAGACTGCAGATCCCTTCTTACATGGTCTCCTTTAAGACCACAGCTCATAATTGGTAGAAATGATATTGAGGCCACAGACTAAGTGGTCAATATTAGATTGCTTTGAAATTTACACAGTCTAGGTAACAAGGCCATGGACTAAAGAGTGCCATGTAGGTAGGGATCCGAGGTATAGTTATTGAGTCCGCACACACAGGGTGCCATTTTAGGTGTGTCCAGTCTGCAACCCCAAAAATATATATTGTTACAATACATAACCATTAACTGTATAAATTGACATAAGTTCTGGTGAAATCATAAATCACTAGGCCAAAAGTGCAGTCGTTTGTAGACATTACCATAACCCTGAAATGACAATATAGGGCCATATTACTAATGTATTTTTCAGGCCCCTTTCAGGGAGCCACAGCATTCGGGGGCTACTGAGCCTCTATTCTAGAGGTTGAGGTAGTTTACCTCTGCCTTAGGGTTTAAAGCCATACCACTGCTCTGCAAACTGGACCTTCAGCACTTGACTGTCAGTGGTAGTGAAGAGATATGGGGCTCATTAACATCCCTCAACACAACATCCTGTTTCTTATTTTAATCTGATCAGAGACTCCCTAAAAGTACTAAACAGTGTTTTTCCAGATAATTTTAATTGCATTCTTTCTGGCTGTATCTAAGATCCCTCAGTATGATATCAATGGCTTCCTGTTAAGATTGAACCCATCCTGACAAAAATGTGTCTGGGATGATGTACTAAGCTGGCTCTTTATATAGTGGGACAAAATGAGGTACACTGTGTAAAGAGTCCAGGCAAACTCCAAATGATAACCCAAATGCTCTCTTTTATGGTAGTGCGGGCGAGCAGTTAGGCTTTTCAGGAGGTAGTGCTAAGCATTTGTTGATACACACAGAGGCAATAAATAAAACACTCAAGAATAAATTTGAGACCAATTTAGACAAATAAGTCGTATTTTTATATATATTTTGATACAAAGAACTTCGATAGCAAGTAAGTACTTTTTTAAATATTGATTTTAGCAGGTAAGTAAATGTTCACTTAAATGTGCCTTTACGCACAATACTTACCTATGGGAGAAAAGACAAAGATAGCATACAGCTATTTACGATCAGTTTCTGGGGATCTCCTTCGGGACATAGGGTCGTAGCGAGCCAAGGTCCAAAGTACTACCGGGAGTTTCTCGTTACCTGCCCTGGGGCGTCCCGGTTGCAGAGAGCGTGTCGTGTTGGTCGTTGCACGCTACGCCGGTAAGAAGAAGGGGGGGCCACCTAGAAACAGCCTGCAGAGGGGGAATTAGGGACAAGTCCGGGAGTTCGCAACAGGGGACTCTGGTCACAAGGGTCCGTGGAACAAGGGAGCACAGTCAATTCGTTGGTACCTGGACTGGGCACTCGGGAGCAGAGTGGAAAGGTTGGTTGGGCTCTGTGTGCCGTGAAACCTTGCGGTCGTTGGTCTCGCCAGTTGAGGGTGCAAAATCAGGACAACTGGGCCACTCTGGAAGTGGGTCTCTGCGGTGCTGATGTCCCTTAACGGCTGCTTGGTTCTGGAGTCATTAGTCCCGACTGGACTCTCACTTCTCTTCTTCCTGCAACGGGTCCAGTACCAAATGTATTGGTTCTATGCTGCTCCGGTTGGTCCTGGTGTCCTCTCACTCGGGAAGGGGACATAGCTGATCTTCAGGAGCATACAGCCCTCTTCCTGGGGGGGCTACTGCGTCGGGCTGGCCCGGGGAGTGGTGGCACTGTAAACCAAACTTTGCGTTTCAATGCCTGCGTATGCAGGAGAGTAACTTCTCTACTCCAAGGGGGATTGCTTGGCGATTTGCGAAGGCGGGCAGTCTCCTGGGGTTTTTGGAAGCTGGTCAGCTACAGGCCGAGCTGCTGAGTCATGATTGTCGAGACTGGGTGCGGAAGGCAGGGCAAAGTTCCACAGCAATCTTCAGTTCTTGCTTTTTCTTGCGGCTCTCTGTGTCTTTCTCTTCTTGATCCATTGAATCAAAGTTCCTGGTGTCAGGGGTGCCCCCTAAATACTCAATTTAGGGGCATTACGGGGACTGACAAGTAGCCAATGGGCTACTTACCTTTAGGGTGGCTACACCCTCTATATGATCACTTCCTGTGGGAAGTGGGCATAACTCTGACCCAGAGAGCCTAATTCTACCAAAATCAAGATGGTGGAATTTCTAAAAGTCGTGTCCACTTCAAGTAGCCCCTCCTAGGGATGCTGCTAGCCTCGGAGGGCGACACGCCTCCTAAATAGCTAATTTCCCGACTGTCCTATTGTCAAATGGGCCCGGGCAGGGGATGGCATTTCCATTGTCTGGACACACCTTGGGTTGCATATAAAAGGCAGCAGAGGCCTTTGAAGCCTCCTGCCTTGATATGCTGATTGCTTAGCCATCCTGCTCGGAGGAGGTGACAACACCTCCGGCCAGAGCAGGCTTTGTTTCTGCCCTTAGAGAGCACGGCTCCCACCTGCAGGGGGTCAGAAACCTGTCTGTGTTGGCAGGCTGGTCTGCACCAGTCAGTCCGCACACTAGTAGTTGGTAGGCTTTCAGGGGGCACCTCTAAGGTGCCCTCTAGGTGCATGTATTAATAAATCTATCACTTGAGTCAGTGTTGGCTTATTAATACAAGATGTTTGATACCAAACAACTCTAGTTTCAGTGAAGCCATCTTGTAGCTGGGTAACTCGTAAACACCAGTGTCCAGCACATATACTCAAAATGGCTTCCCTGTTCACTTGCAATGTATAAGAATCGACTAAGACTTCACAGGGGCATATATGCTCAGGCAGATATGTCCTCACATGTAGTATAGTGCACACTGCCTTAGGGCTGTAAGGCCTGCTATAGTGGTGACTTGCCTATACTGCATGCAGTGTCTACAGGCATGGCACCCAGGGATGGGTGCCATGTCTGTTTTCACTTTTATCTGCACCAAGACACGCTGCCTGCAATGGGTTAGGTGAGGGGTCCCTTAGGGTGGCACTATACATGCTGCAGCTCTTAGGGACCCTCTTTATCCTCCTTGCCCTAGGCACTAGGGGTACCATTTCTTAGGGACTTACAAGGAGTGCTAAAGGTATTACCATTTGGGGAACAATTGTACAGTTTTGGGGAAAGAGATCTGGCACTGGGGACCTGTATAGCAGGAACCCAGTGCACTTCTGTCAAATTGCATCAGATACCAGGCAAAAAGTGGGGGTGACCATGTCAAAAAGGGGCTAGTTTCCAACAGATGAGACCATGATGAAGCATGCCACAATGTGTGGGTGAGGGTCCTTTTATCTGAGAAAAGAGATATTCTTTTGAGGAGTGTTACTTCAACAGTTTGCTTCATGGTTGATTCTGATTGGATTCGCTTTACTTGTTGCGTTATGTCTATCTCTCAGCAGGGATGAAGACTTCTATGAGTATCCTGCTGCTCCAGCAAGAGGTCTAGACCTCCGGTTGTGTCCACTCACCTCTGGGAGACTGGCTGTCAAGCTATCACCAGCCCTGGTTGCACAGCAGTCCTCTGGGTGCTCTGTAGAGCACTTCCATCCGTGGCAATAGAGGGCTTGGATTTGGAACCACCAGTGGGGGTCCCACATTTATACACAAATGGCAGAGATGAGATTGTATCCACTATCGGAAACTGTAGAACCGGTTTGAGTGGTTCTCCATTCAGGTGTCTTTTCCAGGCTGGTCTTCAGACACCGCCTTTGTGAAGAGTGATGCTTTTCACAGCAAGATAGTCTCCAACCTCGAGCACCTACAAAACAGGCACAAAGAGGTATAAGGTTGCTGCAATCGTAAGAGGTGTGAGGATGATGTAATCAGGGAAAGCAGAGGACAGGCCTCACCTAAACGTTTTCTCACCTTACACAAAAGAGCCTTCAGTCCCTTTTCTTACCCCTGCCATCATCCGTCATATGGTATTGTTAAAGAAGACTAAACAGCAGCTCTTTGCTAAGCAAAAGGGCATCATCAAATATCTAATGGCCTCCTGTCTCCACTCCCCTCACTTCAGTGTCTGGGTCCCCTCCAGCTACAAGAATGTGATCAATACTCGTCCACTATTTGGGTACCCAACCCTCCACTCCCTCTTGTACAATGCCAGGCCAGAGGTATCAAAAATGGACCCACTGACCTCCCTTACCCTGGCTCACTCACAATGCATATACCACATAAGCCACATCCATCAGTGTACATAACACACACTCGCGGAGTTAGGGCAGGGGACTGAGTTTGCACATAGAAGCAGAACCTGACACAAGAGGGCCAATAAGTCTCCACTCCATCGATACAGACAAGGTCTGATCATAATATGGATTCTCAAAACATGTTATGCTGCCATCACCACTCTGTACGAGAATCCCATGACTGGGACAGTAGCCCTCTGTCAGTCAATGGGGCATGCTTAGTGCAATCCTCCAGTCACAGGAAAAGTCTTGGACCTACTCATTAGGGACAGCCTAGGCCTATGCACAGAAACTACATTAGTGGGACTCTAGTGACAAAAAACTGTCAGGATACTAGACAAAAGCAGTTGGCCACTCGGGGCTGGAGAACCCACCTGCCCACCATTCAGGGGGACAGTATTTTTTTATATTACATGTTTATTTTGAGTATTCGGCTTGAAAAGGCCGTTTTGTTCAAAGTGTTGCTAACAATGGCTACTTACTGGATTTAGAATGTTTAGTTTTTGTGTAACTGTCATGCATAAATTGTTGATAAAACACTGGTGAGGGCCAGTGGATTTATGTGAATCCATTGCTTCATGATTTACTGCATGATTATGGGTTTAGCACATTTGCCACATAACTTGCATATTAAAAATAAAATTATTCTAGGTCAGATGTGTGAATATACTACTGCCGGGACGGACTGTGCCACATAATTTGAATTTTTGCGGCATAATTTAGATATTCTAGGCACATAATTTGGTACTTCAAACTGCCATCCTAGTAGCCCTGCCAATGTAAAGCTGTGCCAGTTTTGGGGTTGTCATTATGATGATGAAATAACACAGTGAATTGTGAAATATTTTCCATATTTCATGGATTCCCTTTGAAATATGGGTTATTATACCACTCTACTTTGGGCAATAAAGGCACCCAAACACTTGATTAATAGAAAAGCAGATATTTCAGCTGGGCAGATTTAGAGTATTGTTGCTATTGTAAATGTACTCCGTAATTAGGAGCTGATCTACACCTTAACCCAGGAACTAACTGGAGTTCCAAGCCTTGTTCTGATATATATATATATATATATCAGTAAAACATAATTCGTGTACAATTAAGGAAAGACGGGCGACACATTTTTGGCGTTTCCGCCTTCAGCTGGATACTAGAGCCCCCAGTGTCTAAACACTCCATTTAAATCCCCCAGTGCTTGTCCATCAACAGTGTTAGTTAAAAACATCTAGAGCATGCATGCTCTCAAAATTACAACTCAAAGCATGTCGCCATTTTTACTCTGCATACATTGGTGCTACATTTCTGTTTTCGGAAAAATATCATCACGTTCTGTAAAGTACATATTAATTCATTATTTCTTATCAATAAAACACAAGTGAGCATTCAATAAATATTTCAGGATGTATCGTGATGCAATACGACATGCTCAATAAAGAAAGAGGACAGCAAATAAAAAGGTACAGACCATAGAAAATACTAAAGGAGCAACAGTTATATATCAATCAAGTCGCTCATAGAAATAAGCACAGAAACCTCTTTTAAGGGATCCCAAGAGGGCTTGACAATGTATATGTGTGTGTGAAGTCCCAGTAATTGAGATTTCTTATCCTCGATATTAAAAGAAGTAAATTAATTATATGAGATATATATATATTCTCCTTGCGGGCTCCACCGAAGCCGGCACTCATGTGTGAGGAGCGTTAGATATGTGCTTAAAGTTTCCTGATAGAAAGGAAAATCGCGCACTTGTGGGGGTTCGTAAAAGTCTTGTTTATTGCCACATAAACGATAGATGCGTTTCGGCATACTGCCTTTCTCAATGTCAATGCGTCATGTGCCATTTTACCCTATGTCGAAGTTAAAATGGCAGTCATCTTAAAATATGCAGTCGCGGCCGCAATGAATCGCGCGTGGGTGGGCTGGGGATCGCGCGGGGAGGGGGTGGGGTGGTAATTAAATAAAATGTAATAAATAAAAAAAACTTGCCTCCAGTCCCGGACTCCCGCGTCGCGTCTCCTGCTCTCTGCTCACAGGAAGCAGAAGCAGGCAGCCTCCCTCTCGTCCCCTAAGCCAATCACAACGCTGCAATGGCAGCGTTGTGATTGTCTAGGACGCCGTCCTTACAGGCGTCTATGGGAAGGCCATTTTCTTCATGCAGGCTGCACAGCAACCTACATGAAGAAAACGGAGAGTGCTATGACTGGTTTGGTCGGCCCTGGGGCCGACCAAACAGTTAGCGCCCATAACCTTGGGCTAGCCACTCCTCCCCAACCCGCCCACCCACCCGCCCCCAACCAGGCATACCCTTCTTCTGCTTTCTCGCAGTGCGAGAAGCAGAAACGTAAAATGGTATATATACCATTTTATGTTTCTGCTTCTCGCAGTGTGAGAAAGCAGTAGGGTGACGCTCTGACGCCCACGTGGAGGAGCCGCCCCTGGAAATATGAGAGTCATACCATAGGAGGCAGACTGCAATATAATATATACCTTGTTGGTAATACCTCACAAGACTCAAAAATAATTTGCAATGGATACAAAATTATAACAAAGTATAAGTAGGGTAAAATGGCGCCAGATGCGTCGACATATAGAAAGGCATTATGCCGAAATGCGTCTGTCGTTTGTTTATGTGGCAATAATCAAAACTTTTACAAACCCCGGCGAGTGCGCAATTTTCGTTTCTATCGGCAAACTCTAAAAATATATATATATATATATATATAATGTTAGTAAACCCAAAAGGTCTTGGCTAATGCCAGACCTAAAAGATATGTATCATTCCCACCCCAACCCTGCTCCAATACAGGAAAGAGCTGAAAACTCGCCTCTTTAGTGAGCACTACAGCATGCATAAGTAGTCACCTTTAATCACTGTTGACTGTTGGCACTATCGAATACCACCTACACATATATCTTTATTCTTTTTAAAGTGCTTGTTTATGACAGGTGCCACTTCGTAGCGCCTCCGCAGATGATGGCGCATGTCAAAATCTAAACCAGTCCTCTTCCAGTGGGAGGCAGGATACAAATCTCTGGTGGATCGGAGATCTCCTTGTGGTTTTTGAGGTCTAGACGTATTAGATATAATTATACGCTCAAGCAGGCCCTGTTCCTTTCAGAGAAGGGATTTTCCTGTTAGCTTTGAGCTAGGATGAGAACGCTGACATGAAGGGACATGTTTTTAGTTCTTCTTGAACTCTCCCAGACTTGGAAGTCTTCTGAGGCCGGTTTGCAGCAAGTTCCACATTTGTGAACCCAGCACCAAGATTGATCTCCCTCAGCACTTACAACAATTGAATCTGCCCTCTGTGATCTTCTTGGCCTTACCGGATCTCCGGTTGCAGTTTCAAGTGTAGCTTGGGAATGCAACCTCTATGTTTTTAGGTTTGCGACCATCACGAACCTTGGAAAGGGCACAGAGTAGCATGAGCTTTACAGTCTCTGCCAAGGGGAACCTGTGTAAATCTTGAAGAGAATTACCAGATGCAATCCAGTTTTTGTTTTATGGTGAGATAGTCTGGCTACATGATTTTCTAGTGTCTGCAATTTGCAGTATCTTTGTTAGGTGTTCCACAAAAGGCAATGTTACAATATTCAAGTCTAGATGTCAGCAGGGCCCTTGTTATGTCAAGTTATTGTGTTACTAGGAGCAGTGGAAGAAGTCATCTCAGAAGCATGCCATAGAAATGGATATGTGTGACCACCTAAACAAACAACATAAACCAGGATTTTCCTAAAATCGTTTCCCTAGATTCCGTATTTTATATCAGTTTTAAGAATTATAGCTCTGGTTCTTTGTGCCAGATAGACAGTAAGCTGCCCTCCAACAAGTGTCCTACTCAAAATTTCAGTCTTCCAGTGGTTCTGGTAGCGATTGCTTGCCTTCACTTCTAGACTGAAGTTATCTGTTCAGTTCTTCTTGGCTACCCAGAACTCAGTGGGGTAGTGAGAGATAATCTGGAACAACAGATGCCTGTAAATTAGAGGCGGGGGAGCCACTGAAAGATCAAGCCAGATGCCTGCCTCTGACTCGGCCTGAGGTGCTCTTGAGCTCAAAACGAGCTGGGTTTTCATGCCCAGACGTGGGTCCTGGGCTCACTGTGCCACTGGATTCAAGCTAGCCTGGCTGATGAGGGGTGTTATCCCGAAACCGGCCCCAGGATGCTTGTTTCTGGTCCAGTGAGGACCTGGCTTGGCAGTTCGGGCTGGACTGTTCCCATGAAGAGCAGGGTCAAGACTGATTTGCATATGGCTGGGTCTAAACAGGGGTGGAATGGTGAGCAAAAGAATGATGGATTTATTTCCGATCTCTTGACTGGGGGTGAATGTTTGATTTGTTCCACATTCCGTCCATCATTTGTGTGTCTTTTGGACTCTTTGAGCAAAGCAGACCCTTAGCTTGGGTCTCCCTGTGAATATGTTGGCTCGTCAACCTCTACTGCCTATTCATTCTTGCTGCCCATATTAGGTCAGCTCAGTGGTAAACAAGCACTGGAAAAGCCAATAGGTCTGGCGTTGTCTGCCAGCCTTTTGACAATTCTTGTTCTGCCTTGTCATGGTTTTGCTAAACTTTGTTTGGCCCCTCATCAATCTAAAAAAAGCATTGGCCAAAGGCAAAAATATTGTTTTGGTTTCAAACAAAGCGCACGTTGCCATAGTTCTCCCTGACACTGAAGGGAACTACCTTGTGTGTAGATGTGCTCCTTGGGAAAGGGCAGTAAGCTGTAACTCATAGTGAAGTCGGCCAGTGGCTGAAGTGGGCTGACACATTGCCCTGTGATGCATGCTGGAGCGGATGGACAAAAAATGTGAATGACACAATCACAGACTAACGAATGAAGTCTGCCTGAAAACCCCAATTAGTAACTATCTTATACACATCATTTCAGGCAAATCAAAAGTTTTCAGTTAACAGACATAAAATAAAAAAATTTTTAAATCGGTCCGCCATTGGTTGCCAGCCTCTTGCTTTTGGGAAAGAAGGAAGGAAAGAACGAAAGAGGAAGGAAGGAAAGAAACAGGCAGGCAAGCAAGAGAGAAGGAAAGATGAAGGTAAGAAATAAAGAGGAAGACAAGAAAGAAAAAGGAAAGAAAACATTGCATGAAAGAAAGAGGAAGGCAAGAAAAAGAAATCAAAATGAAGGCAAGAAAGAAATGGGAAGGCAAGAAAGAGGTAATCAAGAACGAAAAGAAAGAAAGGAAGGAAGACAAGAAAGAAAAGCAAAAGCAAAGAAAGGAAAGAATGAAGAAAGAAAGCAGGAAAGAAAAAAGGAAAGAGGAAAGAAGTAAAGAAAAAGCAAGGAAAGAAAGAAGGAATGAAAGAAAAAAAGAAAAGAATGAAGGAAAGAAGTACACAAATAAGGAATGGCAGACAGACAGGGTTGCAAAGATAGAGCACCTTCATGATCTTATATTCAGAGTTCATGTGAGCTGCTGGTATGATGTCAAAAAACCAACAGTCCGATAAGCAAAGTAACTTCAAAAGAAATTTACAATGGCATTGACAGGAGACAGGAAGTGATAAAGCTGGAATGTGCCCTTTGCTCACATCTGGTAGCAAGTGCCCTTCTATCACACCAGGCTCTACAAACAAAGGAAACACTAAATTAATAATAAAGTAAAAACACTGGCACTGAAGGGAGCTATCTTGTGTGCGTATGTGCTGGATGTGCTCCTTTAACTCACTCAAAGTAAAGTTATCCAGTGGTTGAAGTAGGCTGACCCATTGCCCCATGCTGTATGCTGCAGTGGGCGGAAGCAAAATGTGAATGACACAAGAACAGACCGGTGGGTGAAGAGAGATGGCTTGAAGCCCCTTTATGTAAGTATATTAAACATATATATTTAGTAAAATCAAAAGGCCTTGGCTAACGCCAGGTCTAAAAAGGATGCAAACGTTGCTCCTGTTTGTAGAGCTGTGCAGATGTCAGCGCACAATGAGTTGACTGGCATTTTACATTTGCTCCAGTTTTTTTGTGTATGATTGTGACAAAACAATAACACACATAAGGGGCTCGGAAAGCATTTGTGTACTTCTGTGTTTGTTTCTAGCACCAACCAACAATGGGGTCAAAATTCGAACATACGGCACAAATGTTACGTAGGCTGGAGTAATTCTACACTATGGGTCTCTGAGGCTGTTAATCTTTCAATAAGTATTGTATCTCCAGCCTCATCATTGGTTCTGCAGGTCTGCTGGAGTGCTGTGTCAGCCACATGCCCAGCCACGCTGGCCTACACAGTCTCCAGCTTTGACATGTACGGTTCAGGGCCTCTCGGCTGCACCTGCCCCGGGTCTATCACTCTGCCATCTGTAGTGCCGCAGACTTCGAGCTCTGTTCAGAATACACACAAGTTCAGAGATCACGTGTCAATGTGTCTCACAGTGGAGAATACAAAAGCACTTGCAATGGAGTGCCCCTCTGTCTGGAGCTCATGGTCTTTGAGGCACAGCACAGATGACACTGGGGGTGTCGGAGGTTGGTAGTGTGGCAGGTGAGTAATGGAGAGAGTCCTATGAGGGTGCAAGGACTGGGGGCAGATTCATCACTGTTTTGCATCGCTCTTGCACCACACAAGGCGATGTAGGGTGACACAAAACCTAGAATTAGATTTATCAAGCCACACAAGGCCACCCTGCATGGCTTGGTAAATCTTGTGTAACGCAATGCAGCGCAAAGGTTGCGTCCTGGCCCCCATTTTATGTTTATTGTATATAAAGGTCTAAACTCTTTTTAGGTCTCGCCTAGGCAGCGCGCATGCGCTGCACTAGGAGATGACCTTTAGAAATCGGTCTGCTCCTTTTCAAGCACACTCGTGCTTGTGCTGGCATCCACCTTGCGGGAGCGAGCAGCGGCGCGCGTGCTAATTGAAAACATATGGCTCTCGTGCCGCCGCTGCTCGCTCCCTCAAGGCAGAGGCCAGCACAAGCACAAGTGCTTCAAAACAGCTGCTGCTTGTTCTGTTTATCTACCAATTAGCTTCTGACTGTAGCTCTTTAAAGAGGCAAACTGCGCGAAAACGAAACTTACATATTCACTTTCGGTTTAGTGGGAACAGTTTCCTGTAAATGAAACTGAGGCCTGAGCAGCAGCTGCGTGATTTCTCTTTAAGCTGCACAGCTTGGTGCCTGGCTTTCTGAAGAAATCGCACAGACTGCTTTCATTAAAGGAACTATGCAAACCTGTGCTTTGCTTTTTGGAACCGCATGGTGACTTTGTTATGCGGTTTCTTTGAAGTTTGAATTCAATTCCTGCAAAGTGCTTAAACTGTATCTTCCTTTTTCATGTAGTCTGCCATAAATACTCGGTTCTGTTGCAGGACTTTGTTAAAATCACAGAGCCGACCTGTACACATTTGTTCATGCATTTTTTAGTCTAAAGCATGTTTTCTTGGGGAAGTTGCAGTTCATAACGGCCAAAGTGTTGCCACCTCGGCAGCATTTTACCAACATGGCAAGTATTTTTATGTTTGAGACTGTTGTCCCTGCAAATAATCTCTGACAATTATTCAGTCTGCTTATGTGTGACATTTCCAGGCGAAGTTATGTGTGAGAAATCAAGTTGTCCTGGACAAAATTTAAATTACACTTGGTAATTTGTGTAATTTTAGGAACTGTGCATTACACTTTTTACGGAGAATTCTTAAAATTAACCCACGTCGTGTAATTACGCAACGTTTGATTCAAGGTTTGACCACGCGCACAAGAGCAGCTGTTGCTTGTGGGACTTGTGTTTTTTATTCTATTTTTTCAACGCACAATGCATGATTGTGTAAAAAATGGACCCGTACTCACATTTCAAGCTACGATATAGCGCTAAATCACGGGTTTGCATTTTGCTTAATTACGTGTATTTTTCACAAAATTTCACGTAACTGCGTGACAGAAAATTATGCAATTTTCACACCTCCTTAATATCAAGGCCTCACGTATTACATTTTAAGTGACACTTACTCATTAACTCAAGCAAATAAATCTAAACTAGCCGTTGTAGCAATGTTCCCTGAAACGCCATTAAGTATCCTTTGCAGATGGTTTGCCCTAACAGTGGCAGGAACTGTCTCTTGAAGCACAAACTGACTACACTGTGTCCTCTTACAATATCAAAACTCCCCTGTTAGCAATAGTTCCTTGAAGGCCACTTGCCTCATGAAAATGTGATTGGTTCCCTACCTCACTGGCCCTTAAACCCTGCATTGCTCTGTTATATAAAGTGATGATGGGCAGAAATGTCAGTACTTATAAGTCTTTTAATGGAAGTTTTTCAAAGATTCATGGGAATCTGTCTGCCTACCCAAAAGCAACAGACATGGCCCGCGCGCCGCTGCTCGCTCCCGCAAGGGGCATGCTACCACAAGCACGAGTGCTTGGCATGAGTAAATAGCTGTTTCAATTTTCTTTTCTTTTTCCACTCTGAACTGCTTGTTTTTTCTTCGCTTTTTCTCGGTATCGTGTTTTAATTAAACTTTACAGGGACTTTTTGCATTTGTCAGATTTAATTTTTTAAACAGCTGTTTCCATTTCCCGTTTTGTTTCCCTTCCCAACTGCTTGTGTTTGTCGAGGGTCATGCTACCACAAGCACGAGTAAATAGCTGTTTCCTTTTTCTTTTCTTTTTCCACTCTGAACTGCTTGTTTTTCCGTCGCTTTTTCTCAGTAACGTGTTTTAATTAAACTTTACAGGGACTTTTTGCATTTGTCAGATTTTATTTTTTAAACAGCTGTTTCCATTTCCCGTTTTGTTTCCCTTCCCAACTGCTTGTGTTTGTCGCTTTCTTGTGTGCTCTTTGGTTTTTTTTTTTCACTTTGTTTGTCTAGCACTCGTTTAAACCGCTGCTCCTGTATGTGTCCTCCGACACCATCTTTGCACACTAACACCTGATGCACTGCATCATTATTGCGCACTTCACGTAACATTAGGGGTACAAAATCCCTCTCTGCAACCAAACCGTACACAAACAGAGCATAGGCCCATAACACAACGCTACGCAATGTGAATAAAACAGAAGGATGTGGCGTAATGAACAGATCTGTTCAGTGGGAAGCTGGTGAACCATGTTCGTGTCACCGCGATTTTGTGCAAAACAGTTATTCTCAATTGGGAAGGATCATACATGAAGCGTACTGACGTCCTTCAAAACACTACCCTATCCAGTCAGGCACACTTCTGTAAACCCATCTTTCCACACTAACACCTGATGCACTGCATCATTGTGGCGCACTTTTTTTCCACTTTGAACTGCTTGTTTTGCCGTCGCTTTTTCTCGGTAACGTGTTTCAATTAAACTTTACAGGTTTTTTTGCATTTGTCAGATTTTATTTTTTAAACAGCTGTTTCCATTTACCGTTTTGTTTTCCTTCCCAACTGTTTGTGTTTGTCGCTTTTTTGTGTGCTCTTTATTTTTTTTTCTTCACTTTGTTTGTCTAGCACTCGATTAAACTGCTGCTCCTGTATGTATCCTCCGACACCATCTTTGACTCCCTCACTAACTCAATAACTGACTGACTCTCTCACTGAGTCACTGACTGACTAACTAACTATATCACTGACTAACTACCTAACTCACTCACACTCACTCTCTCTCACTAACTCTCTCGCTCTCTCACTAACTGACTCTCTCGCTCTCACTGACTAACTCTCACTCTCTCTCACTCACTCACTCTCTCTCACTCACTCACTCACTCACTCTCACTCACTCTCTCTCACTGACTAACTCTCTCACTCTCTCTCACTAACTGACTCTATCTCACACTAACTAACTCTCTCACTAGCTTACTCTCTCTCACTAACTGACTGACTCTCACTAACTGAGCGACTAACTCACTCACTGTCTCTCACTAACTGACTAACTCTCTCACTCTCTCTCACTAACTGACTGACTCTCTCACTAACTGACTAAATAACTGACTAACTTTCTCACTAACTCTCTAACTAACTCTCTCACTCTCTCTCTCACTAACTAACTAACTTACTATCTCACTGACTGACTAACTGACTAACTAACTAACTCTGTCACTAACTGTTATACATGTACTATTTCCCAACCTTCACCCTCCTAATATTTATTCCCCCCTATAACAAAAAAAACCCATAACAAACAACCATTCGGACAGGCAGATAGAAGTTGCAGGCATAAAAAGGACAAAAAAAACCTCAACACATTATTTAATGTTAATACTTATTTAATATAGTCGTTCAGTTATTCATAATGCTTTCTTGGTCATATATAAGGTAACAAAAATGCTTCTGACACTTCTTGATTATAACTTTTCAGCATACTGCAGACTTCTATACAGCACAGCTTAAAAACATAAGCAAAGTCTATATCTCTAGCTAAACACTTATAAAGTCCCAAAGGCGAGACCTATTGGCTATGCCAATGCTTGTTTAATCTCTAATGGAAAGGATATGCCTAAAGTTAAGTCTGCATTCATTCCGGTTCTTATGTATGCAGATACTGATTATTTGCCAGCCAGGGAGGCGCAGGCTGGCTAAGACAGGGAATCTCTGTTTAATTTATTGTTTCTCTGCCGCCCTGCCCGGCAACAGGTGTCCGACCTAGGATGGGGGCTGTGCCATGCTACAACTAAGTGTGGGTGACATTATACTGTTAGCAAGAAGGTGTCACTCATAGTCATTGAATGTCATTCATAATTACACTGAAATTATAAAAATGTCTGAAAACTTGGCAGCTATGAGGGAGGCCCTGGTAAAGTTACATTGAGCAATTACCTGATTATCAGAACCAGTGTCGGGCCCGAGACTTACCTTTCACTTGTTAGGAATCCTTGGGAAAGATCGTTGTTATCAAAATTGTGAATAGACTCAATCAGATGTTATCTCTGCTTCCCAGCCGGCCAGCATGATCCCACCGATATGCAGCCCTGCCCTTGTGATGGGATTTCCCCCCAATCGCTTGAGCACTTTACCCTGTTCTGTACATATTATGCACCGTTTCGACGTAGATACTTGGAGCCTTATTTACGAGGCCTTGTGCCACTTTTATGCTGCCGGTGCGTCACTTTTTGTGACGCACCGGCGATGTAACATGCGCGATGTTGCGCCCTATTTACAAAGTGACGCATCTAGGCAGATGCATCACTTTGTAAACCCCTGCATCAGGTATAATGTATGCAGGGTGGGCGTTCCCCCGCATCCAAGCCTTGTAGAAGTGGCGCATTGAAATCTATAAGATTTCAGTGCGACACCTTTCCAGGAAGCTACTGAGTCAATATCTTACGGCCCTTTCACATGGGGCTTGCCCCATGTGAAAGGAACATTGCTGGAGTTGTGTCATGCTTCCGACACAACTCCAGCAATGCGTCAGGTTTGCGCCGACAGACACGTCAGTAATACTGACATATATGTCATTCCTTGCGGCATGATGCGTCATACAGTAAATATGACGCATCCATCATTTTGCAAGGAGGGCACACTGAGAAGTGACGCATTGCTGTTTTCACGCAGCGATGCGTCTTCTCATAAATAAGGCCCTTGCTGCCCATTCTTAGACCCGGGACTTGCGCCAATACAGGCCAGCCCTTTTCTACCTCCGAACACTATCTGACCCGGCAGCATGTTTTGCTGTAGGTGCCTTTCTAAAAAATGCCCTACATTGGAGGAGTTCAGCAAACTTTTAGCATAACCTGTTCTTAACATGAAATGTATCTATGAATGTAATGATTTTTAATGTTTGTAATGATTCTGTTTTAGTTGTTATGGCATTATGGGTAATTTTTGTGTGTTTCATATTGAAATCAATATTCATCGATGGTAGTATGTTTTCTTTATTTTGCTCTTTTATGATTATTTGTCAATAATCGAATAAAGATTTACAAACAAACAAATGAACCAAAGCTATGAATCCCAGGATGCCTTATGTCAAATGTCGGCTCCTGACTGGTCCATGCATTTTACAGAGAT
This sequence comes from Calotriton arnoldi, assembly GCA_963921515.1. Lineage (NCBI taxonomy): Eukaryota > Metazoa > Chordata > Amphibia > Caudata > Salamandridae > Calotriton > Calotriton arnoldi. The sequence continues at coordinate 1,209,049 of CAWUFW010000078.1, read as the reverse complement.
GTTGTTAGGATATTCGTTATTAACAGGAGTCATTCCCTTCACCTGAAACGGAAGAGAGGCAGTGAACGCCCTTCTAGTAATTTAATATGTCATTTTTAGGTCTCGCTGAGCCAGCGCATGCGCTGCTCTGCGAGACATTTAGTAAGGGGCTTTTGAAAGTGCTCCCAAAGAGGCTTTTTCCGGCCACCAGCGTGCGGTTACGCGCACAAGCGCGCGCGCGCCTCGCTCCGCCTCTCCAATCACTGCTGCGCGCGCATCCCTGCGCATCCCTCGCATGCTTAGCACAGAGCTCGTCATCGCGATCACTTTTGCTTTCACCGCGATCGCGATGACTTTCGCTTTCACTGCCGCGCGGCGTTACTTTTACGGCCGCGCGGCCAATGGTTGTTCACCTTTGTTAGGTTAATAGCGTCAAATCCATTACATGCTCCTGCCACCTTGTGGTGTTATCAGGAATTGCCTTTGAACGTGTTTAAACAGTCGAGTGTTTGTTCCCAGGCTCACGTCGCATTGGCAGTAACCTGTGTGCCCTTCTGTTCTGTAGCTTTGCGCCCACATGCCCTTTATTTCGACTTCTAAGAAAGAAAACAGGTACTGAACTTTACACCAACTCTCGCCGACAGCATGCAGGCAGCTGTCTATTTGTTTCCTTGAGGAATTGGTTTCCATGGATTCTGAGCCCCCGCAGATTTTTTTTAACAATCTCCCGAAGCCCTTAGCATTTTCCCTTTAAAGCCCCGTGTGTGCAGGACTGAGGCGGGGTGATGAGCTAAACCACTCGTTCACCTGAGCAAATCTAGTGAAAACAAACAGAAAATGGAGGCAGGCCGACTGCTTCAAGCAAATAAGATGCGTGGAATGCCCGAGCGTCCCGTTAAAAAAAAGTGCGTGGGAACGTCTCATTGTCCTTAATGAAACACGTTTTTCTGTGTCTCCTATTGATGCCAACCTTTGTGTAACGAGGCTACGGGAATTAAGAAATGAGGACTTCTCTATATATGGAACGTGGGATAATAACTCCTTTACAGTCTGACTTCTCAATAACGCTTGTAGGGCTTGACAGCGGAATTCAAATCACAGGCAAATGTCATGGTTTTTAAGTCATTCCTTAACTTGTAATAAGGGAAGTTCGGGAGCCTAACGTTTTTCTTGGGAGTCGCCATTACTGAATGAGGGGTTGCTGCAACTACGATGCATCGTTATGATTCTGTCGCATACCTTATTATTATTATTTTTACACCACTCTACACTTCCTGTCTCTTTAGTACCACATGTCAAACTTTCCCAGGCATATAAAAGGTTCCGTAATGTTTCCTCATATGATCTTGTGCACTCCTTCACACTGACACCTTATTCTGTTCTCACTGCATGTGTTTGTCGTATACACTAAAGCAGCTGTTTGCAACAGTAGAGATGAGCAGAATGTATTCCTGCTGGACAGCTTAAATTTTGAATAATCTCCGAGGACACACCCCAAGACGATTCCAGGAGTTGGACACTGCTAAAAGGCATCTCTTGTAACTAACTAGAGACCGACATGTGCCTTAAGCTAAAGGTCGGAGTTGCCCACTTTGCAACTTGGTAACCACGTCCGAGTCCCGGCGTTGGCTCAACACCGTACGATTCGGGACAGATCATTAGCTCTCCCCGTGCCTAAAAACAGAAGCTGTATAGTGCCTGATGTCCGCGTGGAGGGACAGGAGTAAGGGGAGAAGGAGAGCCAACAATCACGCGGTAAACAAGCATTTGCAATGCAATAGGTCTCGCATTTACGCAAGTTTGAGCTATTGACATTGCAAATGACAATGCCTTTATTTTTGTTTTCGTTTTAAAACATAAATAAAAGGCATTGTCATTTGCAATGTTAATAGCTCAAACTCGCATAAATGCGAGACCTATTGCATTGCAAATGCTTGTTCTATTATGGACTGTTGTTAGCAGTATGGATCGAAACTACTGAACTAACTCATAATAAGTATGAAAACATGAAATGTCAAACAGACTAATCATACCAAACATAACTTAAGTAGCTGGAATTATTGCAAATCTCCTTCAAATATAGACTCAGACCCTGAGAAGAACAAAAGCAGAAAGGAATGAACATGTGATGCAAAGTACCTAACATAGCTTTACTAACTTAACATACTAACACACTAACTTAAATAGCTTAACATAACTTAGTACTTAACATTACTGCTTTCCATGGGCCCAGCAATAAAACTCAATCTTTACAAGATGTAGTAAGACACCAGTTGACTTTTTCTCGTCTTGTATCAGAGCACATCTCTCATGTGACCCATTATCCTGGGTGACACCAGAAAGTCCTGACTTTTTCTGAAAACAGCTTTCTGCATCCTGGGACACAGAGTTTTTCTCATTTAAATCCATGGGCTTTCCAGGGGCGGCATAAACTTAATGCGGGATGACAAAGAGCATTTTTCTGAGGGACACAAATCGCGTCACTGAAACCATGCCAATGTTCTTACAGTTTTATGATAAAACAGTTAGGGTGTGCTTATAACTTGGAAAGCTCTATGTATGAACTACTCTGAACAGATATGCAGATGCTAAGATAGTTCCATGTAACATATATGTGGAATGTGGAAAGGTCTGCAGAGTAGCGACCTCTATTGCTGGACATGGACATTGCATTGTAGCCACACTGGATGGAAACCATTTTAGTACAGCTGGTTTGACTCAACTCTCCCAGTTTTTGGAAGGTTCAAATTCTCCAATTTACAATTCTGTATTCTGCAGTGAGGCAGATGTTTCATAAGAAAACGCACTTTTAGCATCGTCGGGCAGAAAACCAATATGAGCTGTAACTTAGTTATATGTTTTCAAGCTTCGTGTTACACTTCGTCTACTTAAATGGACGACAAAAGATTATTAAATCGGATAAAGAAACGGGAGAATGACTTCTATTTTACCTTTTCATGAGGTGCAGGCTTTTGTTTCTTGATCAGCATATTTTACTTGCTTAGCTGAACACCCCCCTCCCTCCTGGAGTATCTAGTGGCGCTTCGTGAACTATGTCTGCATGCAGGAGCTGCAGGCTGTCTGCAATATTACTTACTACCAGGGAAGTAACTATGTGCAGGCAAACCTTGAGAGTTCTGTTGTTGAAACATTCTCGTCCACGGTTCTGCCCCTGCAGAAAAAGCAGGTCTGCTCACTTGTGTCTGATGCTCAGTGTGAGCTGCAGCAAGTCACGTCCTAGTGTGAAATAAATAGAGGGGGGCAGTGGCGGCTCCTCCGCTAAGGCAGATGAGCGTCGCCCCACTGCTCCGCAGCAGGAAACATAAAATGATAACTTGCGTTATCATTTTTAGTTTCCTTCTGCTGCGGCAGCTTTCTGGGCAGGGCAGGGCTGCTCCGAGGACAGAGGAGCAGGGGAGGGGTGGTTTGCCCACTCCTAAGTGCACATGATTGTTGGATCAGCCCTCTCGGACCGCCCAAAACAGTCATCCGTAATTCCCATATTCTCCATGCAGGCTGCATTACAGCTTGCATGGAGAACATGCCCAGGCCCCCATTCCCTGGCTGAGCGTCGATCCACGGCGCTCAGACCAATACCAATGCTGCATTGCAGTGTTATGATTGGCTATCGGGAGCCTGGGAGCCAGGTGCTTCCTGCTGCTTCCTGCTGCTTCCTGTATCCTGCTGCAGGACCGGAGCAGGAAGAAGAGGACAGAGGAGAGGCGGTGGCCGGCCGGAAGTCACAGTTAAGTGTTTTTTTTTTTAAAGTCCCCCCCCCGATTCCCACCTGCCCCACCACCCGAGTCCAGTAGCAGCCGCTACTGGGGGGGCTCCAATCACCCCACCTCAACCAGCTCCTACCCCCTCAGCTCCTCCACCCCAAAGGCAAAGGCAGACATGACTGTATCTCATAATGCTCACTAGTAACCAATTACCTTTCTTGGTTGTGTTATAGGGATCATTCTGTGGACGGGGCGGGGCGCCATTGCTTACTGTGCAATCAAGGGGAGGGCCGCTAGCCAAGTCACATGCAACAGAAAGGCAAAGGGAGCCTTTGTGGCAGTCAGTCATAACCCTTGCCTGTTTCCTATATCCAGCATGCCAGATTTATTTGCTAAGCTAAATCTAACTCTTCCGAGTGCAATGCTTTTGTGTGATGATATTTAAACCTTGCGGGAAGTTGGCAGACTATTGTATAATGCATTACTCTAACACAAGATGCAGGGTACTTGGCAGGGTTTAGGTGATTTGGAAGGAGTAAATGTACCACTGGTGAGGTCAGAGAAGGCCTGGCCACCAGATCTGGTTCTGCGTATGCGCAGTTTGTGAGAGTAGGAGTTCCGCTCCTTCACTGGCTCAGTGTGTAAGTGAGTAGAGTTCAGGGTGCTGAGTATTGTGCACACAGCCATGTTCTAACAGCTGCCAGGTTTAGCTGGCATATTCCCACCAGAGTCGGAAGTCAGCAAGCTGGCATCAGCGGAGGTCCGCACCCAGAGGGGGCTTAAGGGGCCAGCGTCGTAAACGGTGCCAATGCCCGGGAACGGTGGTCCCCAGGATGGGACGGGGACAAAGAACAGGAAGTGGCACCCCCACCAGCGATAGGGGAAAGGCGAGGGGGAAAGGGCGTCAAAACAGCAAGAGTGGCGTGAAACTGCCGGCCAATAGGGAGGCCGCACGGCATTTGAATTGTGTCTGCAGGGCATCAGTTCCCTATTAAAGAGGTCAAGCGTCCGTGCCCCACCACTATTCGTGTAGGAGATGGTGTCAGAGAGGCGGAGGCGGTCACAGACCATGGCGCTCGCAGCCCAGGCCTGCCGATTGGCGGACACACTGAATAAGTATGGTAGCTAGTTGGGCCTAAAGAGGTGATGGTGGATACCCCTCTCCGCATAGACGGTGAAGCTACAGTCCAAAGGGCTCCAGTTGGCAGCAATAAATGCCAGATTGAAGCATGGCGAAGAAAAACTTTTATGATATGCCATACATGTGTCTGTACATTTGATTTATGACTGATGTATGGTCTTTGATTGATTCATGACCACCTGATTTTGATTTATAGTCTTTGATTTATAACTTGATTTATGGCATGGTGATTGATTTATGTCTTAGTATATGACCTGTGTCAACCAGGCTGTGTGGATTTATGACCTGCTCTGCCATAACGGTTGATTTATGATGTCAAGTTATGTGATTGATTTATGATGTCAAGTATGTGATTGATGGACGGGGCGTGGCCAGGAACATGGCCGACTAGCAGCGTCTGTCGGTGCTCCGGCAGCCCAAATATAATCCTGACCTAGATCCTGCCCTTCAAATCGCCATCCACTGCCCAATTTCTGTGCCATTGATCCCCCATACTCAGCGGGCAATCTTTGAATCGTCCTAAAGTGGCACGGAAAGAGTAGCGGAGGAGAAAACGGGACGGAGCAGGGACGCGCAAGACTGCCCAAAATGGAGGATCGGGAAGCCTAGCCCGGAGGAGACGCCTTCGGCCGAAGAAAGAAGGCACGGCCTGGCTCCTCTGTCGATCAGTCACGGAACATAGGAGGAGAGAGCCCCATCCCGGGGTGAACGGAACCCCAAGAAGAGAAGCCGGGGCTGTACCCAGTGGAATGCGCAACACCAGGCCCAAGTCCGCGCGTAGGTGAGAGGGGCTGCGTGTGGACAAGAATGGGCAGATCAGGCCTCACCCCCCGCACAGAAGCAGCGGCGCAAAGCGAGAGACCTTCCGGAGGACCTGCGGGGAGGCAGAGAGGGTCCGAGGCCGGGAATAAGAAAAAGGAGGGCGACCCCGCCGCTTACCTGGTCGGTGCCGTGCAGGAGGATGGCAGGCCGCAGAGGGAAGTCCCGCGCTCCGGACTGGACCTCGAGAATAAGGAAGGGAGACTCTGCTCCGGGTCGACTCGAAGAGACATGGGGGAAGGAGGGCCTTCCGATACTGGCAGAGATACCGGACAGTGAGGCTGGTGCAAGACCCGGCCGGGCACAATCACCGGGCTCGAGCCCACACGCAGGCGAGAGGGGCTGCGTGTGAGCGGGTCCAGGCGGTTCGGGTGGCCCCCCTGACTTTCTCCCTTCTCAAGGGGCCAACCATCGGGGGGCACGGGGAGTGAGAAGAGGGGTCTCCCCTCCCGACAAAAGAATCAACAGACCTGGCATCCGGCAGCTCGCAGGGGGCAACGTGAGGCCCGTGGCCGACTGGGCCCTCCCATCAGCGGGGCTTACTGCGCTACGGGGACCGGAGAGAGACCGGAGCCCCCACCCGAGGGTGACCAGGTGATAGTAGCGCGATGGCCAGATGATTGCCTAGCCCCCGCTCTGGATGGACCGGTCGCGGCGTGGATAAAAGGAGGTCTGAAGACTGAGGCCTTGGGGGAGACCCCCCTGCACCGGACTATACGGAATACTTGTCATCAGGCCCGAAGTCACGTGCAGGTGAGAGGGGCTGCGCGGGAACTGGGGCCGATGACTTCCCTGGGACCCCCCTCTGGGAAAGAAGATTAAAAAAAGGGAAAACAGCGGCGCTCTGAAGGAATGAGGGGCGAGTGAGAAGCGCAATTGCGAGGGGGGGGAGAGGAAAATAAGGCCCAAAGCGAAATCGCCGGAGCAGACCTCAGGAGGAGTCGGCGAACAGAGCCTTTCCCGGTTCCTGTCCACCAGAGCCGCAGAGGAGGTTGGTGACATAGACATGGCCGCGGGGGACCACACCTGGGGTTTGCTCTGGGAAACTGCCGCTGCGATCAAGAGGAGAAAGCAAGCCTGGAAATAGTCTTGGGGGGAGGGTCAGCATGACCCCGAAGAGGGAGGCAGGCCCAACACACAATGGGAGAGTAAACCGGTCCTTAAGGACATAAAGAACCCTGGTTGAGGCCTGACACGAGGGTCCCCTCGGGTCCAATAGTAGCTACTAGTGCCAGAGGCGGATTGCTATCCTCAAAAGACGGCACACCAGCTCTAGGAGCGACCACTCTTGACCGCACCAGAATCAAGGAAGTAGTCCACACGCAGTAAAGTAGAAGCAGGGGTGATGGAGTGAGTGGCCGAGTCAGGCGAACATGTGCAAAAGGGGGGCACTAAAATCACATGGGAGGTACCGCTTGGGACTGAGATCACCTACCATCCATAAGGCATGCAGCTCGCCCCAGAAATCAGGGATTGACCGCCTGCCCACCCCCTGTGCCAGCCGCAAACCCCCCCTCCGAGCCTACCACAGTGAGAAGAGAGGAAAATTGAAGAAGACTACGAGGTCCCACCCCACGGATAGATGATGGCAAGAGAAAAAGATCCCAAAACCAAAAGGCAGGGCAAGGTGGACGAATACATGAAGGTGCTCCTTCCACCACCAGAGACGGAGAGAGAACCCCAAGTACCACCAGACAACGCGGCTCTCCTCCAGGCGATCCATGCCTCATGAGGGGAAAATGGCAGAAATAATATCAGAGGTGACCCTCCTACGCCAAGACATTCGCAACATCTCCGAAAGAATAACCCAAACTGCAAATCGTATCTCGGAGGTGGAAGACAGGTCACACAACTTAAATTAAAAGCGGACGTTTCTGACCTAAAGGCGGCCATGAGAGAGGTGGCATGGAAAGTGGATGATGCGGAAAACAGAGCACGCAGAAACAACCTGCGCTTCATTGTCTTACCTGAGGGAACGGAGGGCTCAGACCCGGGAGCATTCCTGATGGCATGGCTTTGAGACTCCCTCCCAGCTGCAAGGTTCTCACCCTGCTTTATAATTGAGTGAGCTCACAGGATGCCCAATGCGAGGCAGCCTCCCGGACCCCCTCTGCGGCCACTGATTGCTCGATTCCTAAACTTTCAGGACCGAGATTTAATCTTCAGAGAGTCGCGGCAAGTCAGTGAACTTATGCACGCCAACGTAAAAATAATGATCTTCCCTGACTACTCGCGAGAAGTGCAGAAGATAATGTGCACATTCGATTCTGTAAAAGTTAAACTGAGCGCCCTAAAATCCAATACATGTTACTTTTTCCAGACAAATTAAAAGTCAGCTTTCAGGGCAATTCTCACTTCTTCCAGTCATCAGAAGAAGCATGGGCCTAGATCGAGGAGCTCCCTCCTCTAAGGCGAGAGGCAGGGCCCGTGGGGTCGCTACACAGAGACACTCCAACACGGCCGGACCCCAAATCACATAGAGCAAAAAGGAGATGCCTACCCACAGGAGTGTGCAGAATTCGGACGGGGACGCCCCTGAAGGGGACCCCACACACAGTAGAGAAAACGCTGCGCTCGGATTCAGATGAGGACTCAACACAAGCCAAAGCTAGTAAAAAACACTCCAGCCAATGGGAAAATACCCACACAGAACCTTCAGTTAAGGAGTACCTCGCCGACACGGACAGCGATCACCCACTCCTTAAGAATATCAACCACTTGGAAAAACTAGGCACCGAGACAGGAGATCCAAAGATTTCACACCAGCAGCAGGGCAAGAGTGGCGATGAAGGCTGAATTACAGGCCATGCCGATGGGAGATGAACAGTAGAACAGCTAAGAAGCCCCCCAGACATTATCATGCTCAGTTTTTCCGAGCAAAAAGGCTCGCTTGAAGTTTATATCCTTTTGTTTGTTTGCTCAGTACATTAGAGGCCTAGGGGAAGGGGTGGGAATACAGACCTCTCAGGCTATACCTACACCAGGTTGTCATGTTGATAGTTCAGGGGATGGGCGTGGGAAGTGGGAGAGAGTGGGGAGGGGGAAACAGGTTGAGGGAAAAGAGAGTCACCGTTAAACTAGTGGGTAAGTTCTTTACACAGCCAGCCTTAGGAGTGCCGGAGTCGCAGATGGGGACAAGGGGGAGGGGGGGAAGACAAGTAAGGAAGCCTTCCTGAGTACATAGGGAGGAAGAAGAGACACATGCACAATGGGTGAGAAATCCTATACAGCATTGACATGGAATGTCAACGGGCTAGGAAGCAAGGTCAAGAGAGGACTAGTAGCTAGATACTTTAAGAGGCTTAAGGCTGACATTGTATTTCTGCAGGAAACCCACCTGATGAGTACACATTGTGCTTTTCTGGGTAGGGGGTCCTACACTGCACTC